>JAIZZI010000010.1:2400000-3000000 GCA_022606435.1 Calonectria montana | reverse complement strand
ATCCGCCAATAGATAAGGCACACTCCCACGTGACCTTTCTACATTTGGCACACACAAAAATAAATCACCATAAATATTTGGTCAAATGGGAGGGAGGGGCATGATCAAGAAAGTGCATCATGCAAAGTTGATATCCCGATTTGAGGTGAAAGCCCCCTCAGTAACTATGTACAGCCAAAAGATATATGCAGGTTTTAAGATAGATACAAGAATGTAAACCCCCTTCCTCGATAACAATTGACGTGAGCATTGTAACATTTTAACCAGAGCAGGTGCCGACCTTGCTGGGCTCGCAACCACCAGCACAGCCGTTGTACAGAACACACTTGTTCGTGGTGTCGGCGCAGCAGTTCTTGAGAGTCGCAGTGTCCTTGTAGTTGGAGTTGATTCCAACCAGTTCACCACCGTTTTTGGCAGTCACACCCTCCATGTAGACATTGCGCTTGCACTGGGTCTTGCAGTTACCGCAAGAGCGGTAAAGCTTGCCATAATCCTCAACGTAGTAGTTGATAACGTTGACCGTGCCGCAGCCGTTGTGCTGGATGACCTTGTCACTGGCGTGGTAAGCACCACCACCAATGATCCAACTCTCCTTGCCGGCCTTGTCGTTTTTCTATAGAAGAAGGGTTAGAAGTGCACAAAAACGAGAGTATGAATAACATACGATTGAGATGGCATCCTCGCAAACGTCCTCAAACCAAACAAACTCAAGGGTGCAGTGACCATTGCAGTGGACACCTTCGGCTTGGTTCTTTCCGATGATGACATTCTTGAGAGTTGCACCCTCTTGAAGATAGAAGACTGCATCGTTGTAGTCTAGAATATTCCGTCATTAATATATTTGCTAGACGTGGGTTTGTGCATGGGTTCTGATTCACTTACCACCCTCCGTCTGGCCACCACAAGCGCCACTACCACGGTCGTATCGAGCCCAACCACCGTCAAACACCTGGCCCTTCTCAACAGTAATGACCTTGGAGTTTGTCTTGGTGCTGGTAGGTTTGGGAACACCGCCAGTGTATCCCAGACAGGCCATGGCCGATGGCGCAAAGGCAGCAGCCACCACAGCAAGCTTGGAAAAGTGCATGATGAAAGTAACAGGTGTAGGATTAAAGCTGATCGATCAAGGAAGAAATCAGAATGAGAGTTGAATTCTGATGATGGTTGGTGTCGAGCTAACAACTGTTAGATTTCTGGTGACATTGCTATTCTTATAGATACCGGTAGCCTCAACCTCCTCGCTTCTATTCACCGAAATACCTCTATCATATCTCTCTATGGTACGGGTCATCACCAGATCTCCCTTCCATCAAACGCAGTGGGTGGTTTGGTCGCATGCCGAATCCACCGCCCGAAAGCTCCGAAGTCCCACTTATCCGCCCACCCATCTCGGCTGAATGGCCCGGACAGGAAAGCAAGGGTTACAAGGCTGATGGGGTTGTTTCAAAAACGGGTGAGGAATAGTTCCTCCAATCAATTCTGGTCCTTGTTCTTCTTCCAGCATGGTGGCCCTATCATGTGAGCCCACGATGAAGAAATCCTGCGCATGGCAACAGGGGTGGAGACGCTGATAGTGAAATAAATACAAGGCTACTGCTAAGCTTAAAATGAAGGGTGGCTACATGGAACATCCTATTGGGGCAGCTGGACCAACAGATGGGCCCGAATGACCGTCACAAACGACACATTGAGATCTCCTCATGCAACCTGTCCCATTTGACTTTGGACCGTCCCAGCCTGCCAATTCCTAGACAAAACTGGAGAAACCCAACGTTTGGCCGAGATGGTTATGCCTTATCTGGAACGGAGACGCAGTCCGGGCCCTCAATGCCATTTGATATGCCAAAATCAGAAATGCCTCATATACATGCGCCAAAAAAATCACCAAGGCCCTTGAAGAGACAATTCAACACCTCCAGCTACTGTGATTGGTCGGATTCAAGCTCGTATTCATCTCCATGCCGATGGCATTCTTGGCGGTTGATTTTTACCGCCAAGTCGGAGTGGCTGTGCATCTACCACGACGAGCTAATCCTCGGATTGGTAGATGAAAAGATGACGCTCAAACTTGACTAATCTTGAGAAATTTCCGTATGCATTTGCACTGAAACCACAGAGGAAAACTGTTTTGTTTTGTCAATCTGTCCAGGCATGGTCGAATAAGGCTCATTTTTACAGTAGGTTCCATTCCTACCATCTACTCTGATTTTGGTCTTCCTCAACCACAAATGGACCCTTGGACAGATCATATTAGCCATATTATTGGGGCTGGCTTGGTACATCATGTCGCCCTCTGCAGTCATTGACGCCGTTGATTGATGGAACCAGGAAAACCAACCCGTCACCAAACGAATCACAGCCTAAATTAAACTCGATTGCTCCTGGCCGGAAATGAGCTATCTACGTTACCCCACGAATGCCAGATGCTATGTGCAGCCTTGATAGCCTATACAAAGATGGAATATTTGATGCGTGCAGGGATGGGAAGCAAAACCAAATGATTTTGTTTACCGGAGTCGCGGTGGGAGGCCCAAATGAGCCCATCATCGCGAAGGGGGGCTCGTAACAGCGATGAAGCCATGCACGATTATGCACCCCAGAAACCTCGGCTAGCTCCTTGTAATGGTTGCAACCAAGGATTTCTTTTATTGGTCTTTGATTCTCGGGGTTCATGAAAGCGGTGGCAGCCTGGCGCCCTCAGATAAACCCGATGTCACGTTCAACCAGCTCACCCCTCGCTTCAACATGGTTGCTCAAAGTGCTTATTAGGGTAAATCCTACACCATCAACAGCCTGCAGGTATTGGTACATCATGGCTGGGCAACCAGCACGTCACTCCCTACTTGTAAAAAAACTCGCAACAGAAGGAGCATCAAGGCAGCACTTTCAACTCACCCCAAGTAATTTACAAGACTACGACATGCAAAATCAAGTCTACATATGGAATCTCCGCGATTTTATATCATAGGTTCAAGTAAATTTACAATGAGAATGATCCTGAATGTTAGATTTACTTCCGATTTCCTCTCACGAGATAATACCAAAGATTTGTTTAATTTTTGGTGATGTATTCATTTCAGCTCAGATCTTTATTGACACAGAAAGTAGAAGATGAAGAAGAAAAAGAAAAACTGAGTACGTTATACAAAAAATGTGAGACCGAGCGGTAAGCTATTGCATCAACCATCCGGAAAGTATTTATCACTATGCTCTCTAATCTTTTGACACCATATCACGGCTGTATGCCTGTCGTCTCTCTTCAAGGCGCATATTGACTGTGAGGCGTAATATGCCAGTTGAATATCTATCCAAGCTGAATTTTGACGGTTTTGAGAATCTGTAACCCATGCACATACCATTTTCAATACGCTCTGTGCTGCATCGAATTCCTTGGCATAGATCATACGGTCGGCGAGTCTGCAGTGATAATCAGCACTTGCAGCATCAGTGCATGAACTCCGTGTCTCTGGAAACTTGGCTTTTGAATTGCTCTCCTTGAGACCCATTGCGTGCAATAAGATGTATTGATGGGACTGGACCCTTTCCATGGTGCGACTGGCCCCGATATGCCGATTCAGCATGTCCACGGCAGCCTCTAAAAGCCGAGCTATCACCTCACAGCGAGTGTCATCTCGAAGACGGACAACCCGATAAACAAGCAAAACCAATGGATGATCATTGCCGAGTGCCGTAAGCAGTAGTTCATATGTGTGAAGAGGTATTTTGGATGCAAGTGCTTGATATCGGTAATCGAATGCAATAATGAAGTCGCAAACATAAAACAGCAGTCGCACATCCTGCAGTTTTACAACATGTCTAAGATCATCCAGTGATCTTTTTAAGACCTTGAACCCATGCTGCATCTTTTTGCCAGGTATTTCCACCTGAGCTTGGAATAATCTTCTTTGGCATCGAATGAAAATCGCAGAATTATCGATTGGCGTATCAAAGGGTTCATGCTGCGAATCACCAAATCTAAAGTTTGTGGTATAGTAGCCTCGAAGGAGATGAAGTATCTCATCCGAGGACTTGAGAGTATCGGATAAATGCAAAACTGGGTCTGGGGATGGGGACCGACATGATAGATCGGGGCTAATGTCCCTCAGCTTTATCATCCCGGCTCTGATCTTCATCTCCAGATCTGGCCTCCGTTTTAAGTAGTTGTTGACCTGATCCCAATCAACGGGTCGTCCCTGAACCAGGAAAACTGAATCTTTTCCTGCGGCTTCCCGCTGCTTTTTCATAAGACACATCTGGATAATTTGCTCCTCTTTCAAGTTTTTCATCAAGCCCCATTTCTTTAAGCGATGCTTGAACATCCTTGCACTATGTATTGGTTAGCACGATGCCCAATTGACGGCAGTAGCATAGTGTTCACAAACTTGGCGTAAAATTGGTGTTCCTTCTGCATAATTTCCATCACCTCCTTCAGTGACCTATCATCATGCATATATAACTTGGTAATATACGGCCGCAGCCGAGCCCAATCGCAGTGTGGCTTCTCCGCCATCTTCTTGTAAGCGAGAACCGGAAGTAGTCCGCAAGCGTAGTAAGAGCACCGGCAGAGTGTGTGGCAGAATGTGGGTTACAAAAGAACAAAAGGAGAGCCTTGGAAAACCGGATGAATTGAGCTGGGGATTGGCGAAAAACAAAAGGACACGAAAATATGGGCTGGGAGCCTGAACCAAATTTATGCGACGGTCCCTGCATCACGACGCCATCAAGATGTAGCCCCACTGTTAGCCTATTTGTAATTGGCTGGCTGCAAAAGTACAAATGCGGGTTTAGCACTAGCAGGGATGCCGGCAATAAACTTGTTACTAAGGCGTAAATATCAGGCGTTTCTTAAAAGCCAATGTCAAGCAATATGACCAAGGCTGACAGTAACGCGAGAGCAGTCGTTTCGGAATGGAACCACGACTTTTTTAGTTGAAATTTGAAATTGTGGATGTTGAAGGGGCAGGATCAACATTAGATGGTTTTCATACAGCTTACCAGCTGTAGACAACGCTCTCTATGCTTGCAGAACTATGGAAAGTATTTCAACTGCGAGTATATGGCAGATATCGTTGAATCAAATTGCATTTACGGCCTGTCGAAAGCTGGGGGGGACACGCTTCCCAACAGCAAGTGACATCGGGGGCTTACTTGTTTCGTTGATCCTACCGGGGTCAAGAGGAGTTGGAATGTGGTGAGAAAGTAAATACCAATAGCCGTAAATCACCAATTGAACCATCACTAGTTCGCATTCTCGCAACAACGCCCGCCCGAACTTCAAGGGTATGTGATTGGCTATTTGCCATGCCCGCCTGGAGCTGGTGTGGCAGCTCCTCGGCAGCTCTCCGCATCGTGGCTATGATCAAAGTCGTCCACGTACCTATTTCTCAGATGCGAAAATTCATCACCATTAAAGGTTTTACTAACTCTCACAAAGTCATCTCGGGCTTGGCCACATGCCCCGACCCGAGCCGTGTTGGTTGTCGACCTTTCGTTGTTGCCTTGTGCATGCCAGTGCCAATGAAACCGTCATCCCCATTGTTATCTTAACAGGGCCTGGGAAGACTTTTATGCAAATGGGAGCATACTTCAAATACTCCTGCAAGGGAAAGGGTGTTCGCGATATCGAAGCAGACATCGACGTTGTCAAGATTTGCACAGCCACACTCTACATTGTCAACCAACAGAAAAGGTTCAGCCACATCAAATGTTACTTCGACACAGTAAAAAAGCTTTGCAAGTTTTATTTGCATATTGAACTCCAGAAAGCTGAAAACCAGGCGAACTCTAACATAAGAATCCGCAAATATAAGCTTTAGTTGCAAATTATGTGTGATGCATGGAAACAGGGGCTGCGCTTTGATTTTTTTTTTTTTAATACCGAACTAGCAAAGATAATACGTCTTCTGCGTACAAATACTCATAATTTTTTATGTGTGGCTCAACAAATATCTCCATCCCAAACCTGAATACGAAATTGCTTTCGTATATCGTAAAACTTTGATATTTTCGTACCAGCATCAAAAATCCGGCGAGTCCATGCCTAGCTTAGTTAGCGCAACCTCTGAACCAATCAATTGCAGATGCTTAGTGGCAAGGCTAAATTAAAGCCAATAAAAAGCGCGTTTCCTTTGATCCGAACGAGCCGGCTTCTGGTATGGTCTCCATTTGTTCATTCTCCTGAATTTCAGGAGACCCTGGCTTAGCATGTATATTTATCACACTCACCCGATGGCATGAATGATCGGGGTTGCCTCTCGGGTACCAATCTGATCAACCGCCTCGAATCCTGCTGCACATCCAGAGTGGAAAAACTCGCCGAACTCAAGCACCTTGCTTTCTTCACAATTTTCCAAACCACCAACGTGACCTTTAGTTCTTCTACTTTTGGTCAAATGAAGGGTAACGGTCCACGTGGAGGTGGTCAAATCTGGTGAGTTCTCGTGATAAATTCATCAGCCTCGCTGCAACCATATATTCCTTAAAATTTATCACGACTACAACAAAGGGAATCCAACTGTCACTGTCGCTATCCCTTTCCAAACAAATCTCAACCAATCTCGCCACAAAACCCATGGTCTCATACCAACCATCACATCGTTTAAGCTATAAGTCAGATCGCCCTGGCCACAATAGGTCCTGAAAACCCTGCAGATTGAAATACAGGCTGGTGCTAGATGTATTATCTGCAGTGGACGGCAAGGTCTTTGCCGATAACGAAACGGTAAATCTTAATACGGAATCGCAAATAAGGAGATGCGATAACAAATAGAAAGATCAGACTAGTTGATTAATTGCGCCGCTCCTACGCTTGTTGAGCTTGGCCAAAACACCATTGAAGCCAGCCGTGATCATCGAGAACCGTGGCTCTACGGCACCTCAAAGTAGGTCGCCGGCTAGCAACCACAACTATAAGATATAAAGCTTCACTTGTCACAAGGTGATCTTCAGTGTAACCTCTGTCAGCACAGACAGCCAGAATATCTGCGTTCATTTGTGCCCTTTGTAACAGTCGCTTGTAATGAGATGTGTAAACACAAACACCCCACCCCTTGGCAAAAGGCAACGTTTTCTACTTTGACAAAGCCAATGCAGGCAACATTATTTACAGGCTGCATACCATTTAGACGGGTCATATACCATATATGTGATCACCCACCATGATTACCGTGAAATGTATTTGTGAAAGCGAAGTATTCTAAAACGTGGTGCTCCCTAACTAATGATACTGCCGTGCCCTAAATACTCCAACTTTAGGTAGGGGTTTTCGGCTACAAGCTTAGTTCGTCCGCGGTGTGGTTGTCGCGACGGCACTCGTGACTGTCAATGTTATCACAATAGTTTTGCAGTAGAATTGTCGAGTATTTTTTTATCAATGCAAATGCACTACAAGGCCACAGTACCCTAACCTTAGGAAATAACTAGACAATTGGATAGATTTGATATGTAATGGAATGGGCTTGGGCCCATTGAACCAAAACATCTAAAAGTAGTCTGTAGGGTTTTTTGTGACCCAACTTCTATGGTTACGGATGTGCATCACATAACCTAAAGCTAGTTTACACAAGGAGCGAAATCACTAGCTTTCCACAGCTCCTGATGACACTAGAATTATTATAAAACTTGAAGTATAGACTTGTTTTATGTCAAACGTCGCGATTTGTTTAACCAATAATATCAAAGAATTGATTATCATCAATCATAGCTATCATACTAAGTACTAAATCTTATCCAAGCTGTGACTAAGTCAAATTCATTTGGTTTGTAACATGAACACAAAAGGGGGTTTAGAATTAATGAACCAAGCCCAATAATTAATCTTGAAGTTCTTTTAATCTTTTTAAAATTACCTTTGAATTGAGTACTTTGCTTATTGATTGAATTGTTTAACGCCGGCAAATTTCTATAAATGGACAAGGGGCGCCTGTCTACAGCTGGAAATGCGCTATGGACGATGGGAAAAAGGTATATCTAGGAGGTAGCAATGGGAGTATAAGATCGAGGCGGTGAGACAAGGAGACAGGACAATAGAAGGCTCTCGATATAAGACATCGTGGCCTTTAGTCGGTAGAACACTTTGCTTAGCCAGGCTGCCTCGTTGAGTAGACCTACCCTAGATCTAGCCCATCCCTCGAGAGTCGCGATGAATGTCACTTCCCTCCTACATCTGACTTCCTTGGCAACTGCTGTTAAGGAAGATGCCCGCAGGATAGCTAGAGTATTAATAGATACCCAAAACTATCTAACCTTCTAGCTGTATGGTTGGAGGGCCTTTTAATCTTAGGTATTATACCTCCTTAAACCTAATATAGAGAGCTAAAGATACTTTCTTATATAATAATAAGCTTAATATTAATATTAATATTATTATTATTATATTAATAAAAAGAAAAATAGAATAAAGTATTTCTTTTAATTTAATAAAAATTAAAAAAGAGACTTTTTAATAAAAGGATATTAAAATAGATAATTAAATAGTCTGTAACGGTCTGGTCAATTCCCAACTGTGGTAAACCAATCAGAGTCGATATAGTTTATGTTGGCAGAGAAGTCAGGCGCGTTAGGTACTTTAGAGCAATACAAGAGTTCACGTGGTGTTACGTCTGGTAATGGTCAATCGTAGATTGAGGTAACCAAATTGTATTGAAAGCTGATCGGCACCGTCCCTTACGGTCTGGAACCGATCCGTCTATATACTTGTCTGGGATCACTCTACCTTGGATCATCATGATCCGGATCACCGTGATCTGGATCACCGTGATCCCTTTCGTCGTGATCCCTCTAGGGTAGGTCTATCTCTATTGGCAATTCATCACATGTTAAAGTGGGTCCCTTGTCCTTCTCCGCCCTGTACCTGCATGGGTCATGACACGATGCTCCTCCTCTGTTGGTGCTTGTCCCAAGACCATATTTGTTGGCCTTAGTGTGACTTCTTCTGGTATGTCATAACTTGGACTTGTAATTATTCCGCTCCGTTCCTTGGCTAACGCGATGTCTAGCAAGAAGGCTCGCGAAAGAACTGCTCTAGCCGAAGCCATTGCATTAGACGGTTTCGAGGCCGAGATGCCGTGTACTCGTTGTTTCAAGGAGGATTTGGAGTGCAAGCTTCTTGAGGACAAGAAGCGTTGTGGCGAGTGTGTGAAGATCGGTCGTTCTTGTGACGGGGTGTTGGTGGCTTCCACATGTGTGTGATCATTTTCTCGTGATGTCTTTGTTGGTCCTGCTAACCCTTGCTTGTGTAGTGCGCACGTTGGTGAAGTCGTCTAAGAAATTGGAAGTAGACGAAGAGCAGCTAGTGACGAGGTCGAGCGTCTTCAAGAGAAGATGGATGAGATGCAGCGGGCAATGTCGGCTGCAGTTTCTCGTCTGTCGCGGATTCGTAAAATCCGTAAGAACATTAAACGCAAACAGTCCGAGACTCTTCGTCGTGGTTTGGCTGAGGTCGACAAGGAGGATGGCGTGGATGAGTCTGTTCTTCCTGTCTTGGATGCGCATGAGGGTTGGGTGATTAGCGATATGCGGTATTTAGGTGCTACGGAGAACACTGATTTGGAGTCGTTGGGTCTGGGTGTCGAGGCGTCTGGTGTAGGTTCGTTGGGTGATTTCGAGGGTGAGATTCCTTCTTTTGATCTTAATTTCGCCGCCTAGTCTGGCGTTGTTTCTTAAGGAATTCTTCCAGCTTCTTCGAGCAGTGCGTGAGGTTTTCCCGTGGTTCCCATGAGTCCCATGTTTCATCGTATCCCTTCCATTTGACTTTGAATTCTGTTTTCTGTGTTTCCGGGTTTTCTCGCATATCGGTGATTCTTTCCACTGTGAATTCGCCTTCCACTGGTTCGACTCGTGGTTCATGTCGGGGTCCTGTTTTTACCATGATTGTATCTTCTGCTGATTCTAGCAACGAGATGTGGAATACAGGGTGTATTTTTACGTGAGGTGGTAGGTCGAGTTCGTAGTTGTTTTCTGAAATCTTCGTTTTTACTTTGTATGGTCCAATGAATTTGTAGTCCATTTTCTTGTTTTGTCGTGTTGTGTCGATGTTTTTTGTGTTGAGTAGGACCATGTCTCCCTCCGAGAAAGATGGTCCCTTCATCTTTTTCTTGTCGTAGTATTGTTTCATTTTATTTCGTACCCATTCCAATTCTGTCTTCATTTCTGCATGTAGTTGCTTGAGTCTGTCCGCTTCGAGGATTGCGTTGGCGTTTAGTTGTCCATTGATCTTGGTTCGGTACGCATCGGGGGTGAATCCGAAGTTTGCGTAGGCAGGTGTGGTTTGTATACTGCTGTGGAAGATGTGTTGTATGCTAGTTGAGCGATTGGTAACTTCTCAACCCAATTAGTTTGTTCATAGTTGACGTAGCATCGTAGGTACTGTTCAAGGATTTGGTTAATTCGTTCCGTTTGTCCATCTACCTGTGGTCTGAAAGCAGTCGTTAGTTTGTGGTTTAGGCCCATTAAGTTCATTAGGCTTTGCCAAAAACTTGACGCAAATGGTTGTCCTCTGTCCGAAATGATTTCCGTAGGTAGTCCGTGTATACTGATTATGTGTCTGAACATAAGAAATGCGAATTGTTCTTTGCTAGTTGCTTCGTAATACGGTATGTAGTATGCAAATTTTGTGAATCTGTCCACTACTACTAGGATGCTGTCATAGTTTTTTCCTGTTACCGGGTCGGTTGATAGTGGTAGTTTTGTAATAAAATCCATAGTGATCGATTCCCATGGTCGTTGTGCTGCTGGTAGGGGCTGTAATAGTCCGTACGGTTTGTGTCGTGGTGACTTCGTTTGTTTGCATATGATGCATTTCCCAATGTGTTCCGTGATTTTCTTTTTCATGTGGTCGAAAGAGTAATCTCGCTTAATTCTTTCGAGTGTTTTATTAATTCCTTGGTGTCCGTGCAACGGATGTTCGTGTATGTCTTGGATCAGGTCGTCTTGTAAGTGTTCCGGCACTTGTAGGCGTTCTGTTCTTTCTTCCAAGGGTATTTGTTCCTGGTGTTGTTGGATTTTGAGTAGTAGGTCGTTTCCTTGTTCTACTCGGTGGCTCATGGTGTTTGCCAATTTCTTGTTGGGGGGTTCATAAGAAATTCCCTTTTTGCATGTTGTAGGAGGTCTTTTCCTATCAGGTACTGGCTGATGTGCGCTGTAAGTGCTTCTGCATTATCGTGTCTCGTGCCTGTAGCTCTTCTGAAATGCTGTATCGCGTGGATTTCTTTTCCCTCGGGTATTACTTGTTTCCCGTCGATCCATTCCTTTCGAATTTTCCTTGGTTTCGTATTGTGCATCCATTCGTCGAAGGTGGGTTCTTCCAGGTTTAATAGTTCCCATAATTCTTGGTTGCAAGGCATGTTTTCTCGTTGTATTCTTGCGACAACTTTCCTTGTAGTTTGTCCAAGTAATTTCAATGGTACTTGTTCGAGATGTCCTTCTTCTGTTTTCTTGAACAGTTGTTCGCTAGTTTCGGTTTTCCCTGTGTCGAAATCGCTTCTTCGGCTTATCGCATCGGCTCTGCCGTTTTCTGTCCCTTTCTTGTGTACTATCTTGTAGTCAAACTCCGATAGGTATTCTGCGTATCTGAGTTGTCTTCCACTCAATTGTTGCGTAGTTGCAAAATGAGAGATGTTCTTGTGATCGGTGTAAACTGTGACCTTGTGGAGGCTTCCTAAGAGATAATGTCGAAATTCCTTGAAGGCGTTGACTATAGCGAGGAATTCTTTGTCATAGATCGGGTAGTTTAGTTCTGCCCCATGTAACTTGTGTGAGTAGAACGCTACTGGGTGTAATCTTCCTTGATCGTCTCTTTGTCCAATTTGCGCTCCTAGTGCAAAGTCTGAGGAATCGGTTTCTAGTTCAATAGGTTTTGTGGGATCAAACATAGCCAATACTGGTTCTGATAGTATGATGTCTCGAATCTTGTCGAAGGCTTGTTGTGTTTTTCCTTTTGTTTCCCATTTGAAGATTTTCCCTTTCTTACTTAGCTCGGTTAAGGGTGCTGCTATTTTGCCGAAATCTTTGATGAACTTTCGGTAGTAGTTTGCAAATCCTAGAAAAGATTGTACGTCTTTCAGGTTTTCTGGTCTGGGCCAGTCTTTGACTGCTGCGATTTTCTTGGGGTCCATGCGTATCTCATTGTGGGAGATAATGTGTCCCAAAAATTCGACTTCTGTGGCGTGAAACTTGCTTTTCTCCGGTTCGACTAGTAGGTTTGCTTCTTCGAGTGCTTTGAGAACCTTATGGACGTGTTCCGTGTGTTCTTCTTCATTGTCGGAGAAGATGAGGATGTCATCCAGGTAGCAAACGACGAATACGTCGAGGTGTTCTCGTAAGACGTGATTTATCATCCGTTGGAATGATGCAGGTGCATTTGTCAATCCAAAGGGCATGACTAAGTATTCGAACAATCCGAACTTTGTTCTAAATGCGGTTTTCCATTCGTGTCCTTCTTTGATACGGATTAGGTTGTAGGCTCCCTTGAGGTCGAGTGCTGTGAAGATTTTCTTGCCAAAGAATCTATCCTTCATTTCGCTAATGAGGGGTAGTGGCGTCCTATCCTTCATAGTTATCTCATTGAGCTGTCGGTAATCCACAACTAATCGTAGTTTCCCATTCTTTTTCGGGACAAACATGACTGGGTATCCTGCTTCGGATGTTGATACTCTGATGTATCCTTTCTTTAGCATGTCTTCGATGTATTCCTTCATTGCGCCGAGTTCGTTCTCGTTGAGTCGGTAAATGGGGAAGAAGCGGGTACTCGCTCCATCCTTCAGATCAATTCCGTGATCCCATGTTCCGTGCACTGGTAATCCTGTTTCCAGTTCTTCTGCGAATAATTTCTCGTATATTCGGTATTGTAGTGGTACGTTCTTGAGTCGTTCCTCCTCTTCTTGTTGTTTCTTTTCGTCTTCGAGGTGTTTGTCAAGCTGTTCAAATTGTCGCTTCAAGTGTGCTATCGTTTTCTTGATGCGTCGCGCGTCGCCTTGGTGTTTGTGTTTCGTTCCTTTTGGTGGAGTGCTCGCCGTAAGTCTACCTCCCTAACTTCTGTTCCGCTGTCCTCATCGGTAGAAGTTTGAGATCTCGTTTCCTCGTTGCATGAGTTATTTCCGTCTTCTTTTGGGATGTCGTCCTCGTCGAGAAACGTCATCTGGCCAGTCCTCCAGTTGATTTGAGGGTTTAGTGCTCGTAACCATGGGTACCCTAAAGTGATGTCATGTTCTCCCATTGGTAAAATGTCGAGGTTGATTCCTTGGTTTTTTCCTTCAATGAACACTTTGAGGTGATCAATTTCTCGTGTGACTTGTCCATTGTCGTATTCGAACGGGGTATTCTCCAAGTTCATTACCGTGTAGGGGTCCCTTTTCTCTTTCCATGGTAGCTTCAGCTCGTTCACTATTCTTGGGTGAATATAGTTTGCTTCTGCTCCGCAGTCCACTAATGCGTTGAGCCATCGTCCCTTAACTCGTGCTTTAATTACCAGCTTGTTCTTTTCTTCGTGGCTTCCTGTCGCGCATAGAGCTTTGTTCGGCTGTTCTTCTGATAGCTCTACTTCGTCGTCCTGGTGCTCCGTGCCAGTCGACGGTCCTAGTTTTTTGACTGTCGTTCTTCGTGCCATGTCTTGACTTTGTGTCGTAGATGCACTAAACATTCTTCGTGTTCGCAGTCGTGTCTGTACTCAGGGTTTTGGATGCATTCTTTGGGCATCGTTTCCTTGTATTCCTCTAAGAGTGCGAATCCTGATCTGTATCCATCCCATGCGGTGCGTCGGTAGTTTTCATATTGTTGTCGTGCTACCAGGGTTTTCCATGGCTAGCTTCGTAGGTCTTATGGGAAAACAATTGTTAGTCACTTTGGTTTCCTTGTGGTGCTCGCATTGGTGTTCGTAACAGTTGATCCAGGATATTTCATGATGGTGTCGATGTCCCGTGAGCATTCTCGGATCATCGGTTGGTCTTAGGTTGAGTACTTCGTGTTTGCCTCTTAAGGCTTTTCTCATGGTTAAGGCTGGAATGAAGATACAAGCTCTGCTTTCTTCTTCAGATTCGCTCGTAGAGTCGTCTGATTCGTCTTGCTCCACTTCGGCTCGTCGAGTGAGGTGTGCGTCGACTTGGGCATATGCAATTCTTCTTTCCTGCTTAACTTGTTCTGGGAGCTCGTTTTCGGAGTTGGTTGCTTCTTCTTCTTCCTCCGTGGTATACGTGTAGGGTTCATTGTAATCTTCTGCTCCGGCGGCCATTGCTTCTTGTTTTCGTTGATGTTCCAGGTAGTCGAGATAATTTTTATGAGGATATGGAATTACATCTTTTTCTTCGAACTTGAGTCCTAGTTCGGTGGCTCGTCGTGCGTCTTCTGTGTTGAGGTACGGCATTCCTCCTTCTTGACTTGCTTTGTTCCACTGCGTATGCTTGTGGATCAAGTATGCTATGTGGTCGTCGTTACAATTTCCAAAGGTTGGGGTTCGTCTGGCGAGGTTTCTCGGGCGCGTTGCTTTCCCTTGTGTACCATCGCGAGAGTTCGTCCGGTCGTTTGGATTACCTTGGGTTCGGGTACTGGTTTCCATGTCGTTTGTCCAGTAGTGTAATTGTGGCTAACCCTTCTTTTCATATTGTACTTGGCCAGTTGCTGTTCTTGGTTGTCAGGGGTTTCTTGGATTCGGCATGCTTCTTTGGCGTCTCCCAACGTTCGGTATAGTTGGTCGCTGAGTAGGGTGATGCCTTCTCCAGTGAGGTCGTATCCTGATCGGGTCATAGCTACGGTCCTAGATTGGTTAGTTGTTCGTACATACTTCTTACCTTCTGGTACGTGTCGATTTTTCTTAGGCTTGTTGCAGCGTCTTGCAATGTGACCTGGTTCTCCGCAGTTATAGCACGTAAGGCTCGTAGAGTCTCTTTGGGCGGCTCCCAGTTCCATAGGTCCTGAGTGCGTCCCGTAAGAAGTGCTGTGGTTCTGCAGCTTTTTGAACGGCTTCTTGTTGGTTTTGAACTTGTAGGGGTTGTGCGGGTTGTATTCGGTTACTCTTCCCTTCTCCCTTTGTTTCTCCTTGCGTCTTTCGAACTGTCGCTGGTCGATTTTGATGGCCATAGCCTGGTACTCGTGGAGTTCTTCAGGTCTGTCTGCCTTGTAGATCTCGTCTTTGACTTCGTCCTTCAGTCCCTGATAAAAGGCTTCCATGAGGGCTTCACTTCCCCATTCGAGTTTGGATGCGAGGCGTTTGAACTCCGTTGAGTATTCTGCACATGATTTCGTTTGTCGGAGTTGCCTGAGTTTTGTCGCGGCTTCCCTTTCTTCGTTGACAGTTCCGAAGTTATCCTTGAGTGCTTGTTCGAAGTTGTCCCAATCCTTGAAGATGTCTTGGGTTTGTTGGTCGCGTTCATCCTTCTCGTTCTCGAGGTAGTCTCTCATGATCGGTTCGAACCATGTTCCTGCGTCTCCTTGCAAGAGTGCTCTAGTGTAGCATACTTTTGCTTCTCCGGTGCTCAGATAGGTTGGGTAATATTGGAAGTGTCCTTTCATTCGGGTAAGAAAGGGTACCACATCGTCCGCTTTTCCCATGAATGGTGCTGGCATCGGGGGTTTGAGGGTTTCTCCAGGGTCTCGGTTATTGACAGCGGTTGCAGGTGCAACCGTAGCAATTCGAGTGCCTTGTTCTTGCATCTGGGCTCTAAGAGCCGTGATAGTAGCACGCATCTGCTGAATTTCGGTTGCCATTTCAGCAGTGCTTGGCGGGGTGCTATAGGCAGGTCCATTGTTGTTGTTGCCTCCCTGAGGAGTTGCTTGGTTCTGGCGAGGGGTGGACATGTTGTCGACAGTAGAGGTTATTGCTCAAAAGTGACGCGGGTAACTTTCTGAACAAGAGCTTTCAACGTGTAACGGTCTGGTCAATTCCCAACTGTGGTAAACCAATCAGAGTCGATATAGTTTATGTTGGCAGAGAAGTCAGGCGCGTTAGGTACTTTAGAGCAATACAAGAGTTCACGTGGTGTTACGTCTGGTAATGGTCAATCGTAGATTGAGGTAACCAAATTGTATTGAAAGCTGATCGGCACCGTCCCTTACGGTCTGGAACCGATCCGTCTATATACTTGTCTGGGATCACTCTACCTTGGATCATCATGATCCGGATCACCGTGATCTGGATCACCGTGATCCCTTTCGTCGTGATCCCTCTAGGGTAGGTCTATCTCTATTGGCAATTCATCACATGTTAAAGTGGGTCCCTTGTCCTTCTCCGCCCTGTACCTGCATGGGTCATGACATAGTCTTAATAAAATTATAAGGTTTATTAAGCTTTTATTATAATCTTTAATTTAGTATTATAATTATACTTTTAGGTATTATAAAGAATAATTATATTTTATTTAAAAATAAAATTTAAATAATAAAAGTCTTTTATAAAGCCTTTAAAAATACTATAAAATAATTTATTAATAGCTTAATTAATCTTTTAGCTTAAGATATTATTAAAAAATTAATAAATATATATTTTAATATAATTAATAAAAATTCTTAAAATTATTAATAATTTTAATTATATAAATAAAATATATATCTTATAAAGCCCTTTAAATTATATATTAATATTATATTTATAGGAATTAATAATTATAAGGATTATTAAGACCTTTAAAATTTAAACTTATAAATAAAATACTTATAGTAATAATAATAAAGACTTATAGCCCCTTAAGCTAAGGATATTAAAGTTTTTATTTAATTTAATAATTAATTACTTATTAACTTTATTATATCCTTTAATATTTATAAATATATAGTAAAATTATTAAGCCTTTCTTTAAATAATATCCTTTAAACTTTAAAAATAAAGATAAGGTAAGCCTTTTATTCTTTTAATTATAATATTTAAGATAAGATTTTAAGAGTAATAAGAATACTTATTAAGGTATTATAAGTAATTAAGGTTAAGTTTACCTAAAAATAATATACCTATATAATCTTAAATATCTTTAGAAAAATCTAACTTTTTATTTAAAACTTAAAAGAGATAAACTTAAATATTAATAATTACCTTTATTAAAAAGTTATAGTTTAAATAAAGCTTAAATTAATTAATATCTATACTTTATAATATAATAGGGAAAAACTTATAGAATTTATTAAGATTATATTAATCTTCTTTTTAGAAAAATTAAAGTATTATTTTTAGCTCTTTAAAATTAATTATTTTATTAAATTTATTAAAAAATTAATATTATTTTAATAATATAATAATTATTAGGATTTTTATTTAATATAATACTATATTAAAAATACTAAATATAAAAATTATAATAATAACCTATATAAAGGGGAATATTTAATAATTAAGTATATAAACTATTATAGCCCTTATATAATAAATTACCTAAAGTACTAAACTTAACCCTAAAGGAAAAATAGAATTATAATATACCTATTTTAGAATAAAAAGAAGTAAATATAAAAGGCAAATAAAAGGGAATATAAGGCTAAAAACCCTTTTATATTTAATAATTTATTCTTAATACTAGACTTAATATTCTCTTCTTTTATAAGATTTAATAGAAATTAGGATAGGCTTACTCTTACTCTCCCTTTTTAACCTTATCCTATTTTACCCTTACTCTTACCTATATAGGCAAGGGATATCTTACTATTTAAATATAGGTGGACTAATTTAGTATTTAAGATTAGAGGGTATTAGAATATAAGAATCTATTTAACTATAATTACTTACTTTATATATTTTAGGTAAATGTAGATAGGGGTGGAGTACCTTATAATATAATCTTTACCCTAATAGATAAGGGTAATTATAATATAGTTCTACTTTAAGAGCTATAAATATATTATAAGAATAATAAATATTAAATAAAAATATATATAATATATAATATTTACTCTTTACTTTTCTAGTAAAATAATTAAACCTATTTAAAAATAATAATATATATTTCTAAAAGAGGAAAACTTATAATAAATTAAATTAAACTTTTTTAAATAAAGAATATTCTTTAGGTAAAAATTAATAATATTTTATTAATAAATATATATTAATATATAATAAAGAAAATAAAAACTTTTTCTTTTTTATAATAGTTAATTTTTAATTATTATATAATAATAAATGATTTTAATATTAAAGACTTATTATAGTAAAAGGGTAATAATTAAGATAGAGGTATTACCCTTATATAATAAGTATAAGATAAAAGCCTTTTATTACTTAACCCTTATAATATACTTATAAACCCTAGTAGGAATACTATAAACCTAGCCTTTTTTAATATTCCCTTTATAAAGGCTACTATTAAGAACTATTTTACTATATTTTTAAACTACTTTATACTAAGTATTATTCTTTTAATTAATCTTTAAGTCTTTAGTATTTTAACTTACTAAAGAGTAGATAATATTAATAAATTTACTTTCTATATTAGTAACTATACCTTAACTATTATAGTTATATACTTTCTAATAAAAGAAATAATAATAATAATAATAAATAAGCTAAATATAATAGTTATAAGCATTATTATCCTACTATAAGACACTATTCTTATATTAAGTAAACTAATATACTAAGGTATATACTAAGCCTTTTAATAGATAAATAAATATAATAAGGCATACTATAAATATATAGAGGCTTATTATAATAAAGGTATAAGAACAACTAAATAGCTTAAGAAAATATAAAGAAAGATAATTTAAAATATAAAAAGAATATACTAATAATAGAAAACAAATAAAATTAACTAGCTAAATAATATTTTCTATATTATTAAATAGATTAAGGGAATTAGCTAATTCTAGCTCTTACTATTATAATATAATAGAAAAGTATATAAAATATAGCTTAAATATACCCTTATATTTAAAGAGATTACCCTAGAATATAAGTTAATAGAGGATAATATTCTATACCCTTAAGATAATAAACTTTTTAAAAATATTCTATTAAGATTAATTATATTAATTAATAAAGCTAAAGATATAATTACTTATATTAATAATATCTTCTTAAAAATAAATAATATAATAATAGAACTATTATATATCTACTAGCCTTATATTAGCAATATAATATATAAACTATATAAAAGGTACTTATAAATTAAGTACTACCCTAAAGCCTTTAAAAATATAAAGGTAATTATAATACTAAAAGCTAGAAAATATAATCTCTTAATCTTTAAAGCCTAGAGGCTAATATCCTTACTCTCTTATATAGTAAAAGGACTAGAGAGACTTATTATAAGAAGAATTACTTATATTATAATATATTATAAGATCTTATACCCTTAATAAGTAAGTGCCCTTTTAAAGAGATTAACTATAAACTTAATAGCTATATTAATATATAAAATTAAATAAGCTCTTCTCTTTAAAAAGGTTATTATTTTAATAATAATAGATATTATAGGCACTTTTAATATAATTATAAGAAACTACTTTATATAGAGAATATATTAATAAGGATAGCTAAAAGCCTTAATAAAGTAAATAGAATCCTTTATAATAAGCTATATAGCTAGGATTTATCTCTAAGAAACTATAATAAAGAATGCCTTATTATAGTATAGCCTTCCCTAAGGATTACTAACCTTTTTTATTCTCTTTCTACTCTATATAAAGCTTATATACTATCTAAATAGTAATATTAATATTATTAATATTTTAAGGATACTTAATATTAAATCTTAATATAAATATACCTAAATATAAAGATTTAATTATATTAATAATATAGTTATATTAAGAGTAAGAATAAATCTATATAATACTATTAAGTAAATTAATATTAATATAAACCAAATAATATAATAAAAAGTCTAAAATAATATTAATTTTAATTCTAAGAAAATAAAAATAATATACTTTTTATATAAAAGAAATTATAAAAAGTATTAACTTATCCCCCTAATAAAATATAATTTAATAACTATTAATATAAGTAAAGTATTATAATAACTAGAAATATAATTAAATAGGAGATTATTCTTTATAGTATATATTAATAAATAAATAGCTAAAGTAATCCTATATATTAACCTTTTACAAAATATCTTAAATACTTACTATAAACTATTATTAAATTATATTTATAAGACTATTAAAGCATATATTAAACTAATACTCCTTTATAAAATTAAGGCTTAATACCTAAGCTTAATAGTAAATAATAAATCTATTTATATTAAATATATAATTTAAAGAATATATAAGATATATATTAAAGCCCTCTAAATTATAATATTAATATAAAAGACTATACTACTAATAATACTTTACTATAAAAATAACTTTCTACTACTTTATTTATTATTTAAAAGTTATAAATTATAATTTATAATTAGATTATAATCTTTAAATAAAAATTATTCTTTTATTACTAAAATTACTTTCTTTTATAAAAAGAAATATTTATATTTTTAATAAACTATAATTATTTTACCTTAAGCATACTATCTGATATTATTATTATACTTTTACTTATTATTTACCCTATCCCTTTTAAAGAAAAAAGCCTTAATTTAATTCTAAAAGTAGTTAGATTTTCTTCCCTAAGAAAATATAATAATATATTTAAATAAATTTAAAATAAAGAATAAAATAGGCTTTAAATATATAATATAATACAATAAATATATTATTATAATAGGCTATAATAGGCTTTAGTAAGCTAAAGTTTATAATATAAAAGTATTTAGTGCCCTTAAAGGATTAAAAAAAGCTTTTAATCTTAATATAATACTTAGCCTTATTTATATATATTTAAATAATATCTTAATTATCCTAGAATTATAAAAGAAGCTTAGTAAATTATTATAATATGCCTTTATTAAGTTCTAATAGCTTATAAAAATATATAATAATATATAAATTACTTAATACCTTAATTATATAAATATTAAAGGGAATAAGCTAGTTAATACCTATATAAAGCTAAAATACTATAAGAATAATAAAAGCCCTTATAATAATAAACTAATACTATTATATATTTAATATAAAGCTAGAGCCTAATTAAAGGCTAACTTTATAAAATAATAAAATTAAAATATACTAAAATCATACCTTCTACTAGATCTTTAAGCTAGTTTAAAATACCCTAAGAAACTTAATTTTCTTAAATATACTCTCTATTATTTTATTATAATTTAAACCTATTATAGTAATTTTATAAATTACTATAAATACTTTAATTATAATAATACTAAATTTAATTATTTATATAATTAAAAAAAGAATATATACTATTCTTTTTATTATAAAAAGATAATATTAAATTAAAAGATTAAGCTCTTTTCCTTTAAATTATAAAGTAATATATTAAGCTATTAATATTAAATATAAAATATATATAAAATTAATAAAAAAAGCTATTTTTTTAATTAAATTTACTTTAATAATATTAATTAAAAAGCCTAAAATAACCTTATATTAAAATACCTACTATTTATATTCCTTTTATTTATTTTTCTTCTTTATATAATCTTTCTCTTTCTTTTAAAGGTATATATATATACTATAATATCTTTAAACTTATAATATTATATAAAGCTCTCCCCTTCCCTTTTATATTATTATTATTATCTCTTTTTTTTAAGCCCTAAAGGCTATAATAATAATATTATCTTAAATATTAATTACTTTATAATATACTTAATAAATATAATTATCCTATAACCTAAAGATTCTATAAATAAGCCTAAATATAATATACTATCTTAATAAAAGCTATATAATTATTAAAATAATAAATAATATTAATAAAAAAAAAAAGAGAATATATAAAACTAATAAAAAAGGCTATAATTTAAAAGAATATAATTAAAATAATAATTCTTTTATATATCTCTTATTAGAAAAACTACCTTATATTATAATAACTATACTTATAAAAAGGAACCTTTAATATATTTAGAAATCTACCTATAATTAGCCTAGCATATCCTTTTACGCCCAATAGCAATCAACAGACGCTCAAGTCTATAGGACAGAAAATATTCATCATCATCATCATCATCATCGTCGCGATGAATGATACACCAGAGCAACTTGAAGTTCAATCCAGAAGCCTTACCTTATTTGGAATCCTCCCTCTATTCGTATAGTTACCTCTCTTTTTTACTCGTGGTTGTTGACATGTAAGTCAACATATGGTGTCGAAATTACTCTTTGGGGCCACGATGGGACGGAGCAAAGGTCAGAGCATAGAGACTGAGAAACATCCAACTAGCGCCCATACGTGTGAAAGCATCATGCCAGAAATAAACAAGTGATTCGGCCCTGCGCAAAAATCGATGCAACAGACCGGTATAAGGTTTTATGAACACGGCCATCAATCATTATTCATACGCGTACCTTTATACTGCCTAGTTTTCCATTTTATATCGATATCACGGATAATTAGGAAGCAACTTATCCGATACGCGCATCGTTGTGACGCACGGGCATTTGTTTATTCGAAATTTTTTTTCAAGAGGACAGACATCTACTTTTCACGCTGTCTATCTGCGGCACGGCACGGTTAATCTGTGCCGGCACCTCCCACGCAGTTTGAGCTCGGTAAGTGAATGGTGAAAAGTCTAAAAAGAAAAGTCAGATAGTAATTCGCACAAGACGGCTAATCCTATATCCTTCCCCGTGAGGCACAGTACATTTGAATTCGATACATGCCAATCAACGTTTTCGCTAAACCAAAAAGAGTATCTGCAGTGTTTCACATGACCCATCTCAGTTGCAAGCAATATCCGCAAGATTGAGGCTCACAGGAAAACTCCATGGCGTATAGCGGGCCTGACCAACTGGGGCGAGAATATTAAATAAGTAAGTAAAAAAAGCAGATATAAAAATTAAATGGCTTTTACATAACTAGAAATGTGATGGTTGCTATTCTCATGAAGCAGCTGCTAGATAATGTTGCAGTGAGATGAGACAGCGGGTACGTCACCACTAGGCCATCCCTGGGTTAGACCATTCCATATGAATAGACTACTCATAAGGTTATGGACTAAGTTCAGATATCGCCAAGTCAGATAGCCGGGCTTGGTCTGGGTTTAATTACCGGGGCGACTGCTTCCTTGCCCCAGTATCACGTCACTTTCCCGACAGCAAACGTGTATCGGCTTGTGGAGCCATGCTCTTTCTTCATGTGGTGTCTGGTAGCTTTGTTGCACGATGTTATACTTTTCTATCTCTGTTCTCAAGGTTGAAATTGATGAATCAAATATATATGAAGAAAAATGTAATTGATGAGCGAGCCAAGAGGAGAAATTGAAAAAAGAAAGCAAGATAGAAGCAAAGGAAACCCTATAGGGTCATGCATTTTTATCGACAGTAGCAATTGTGCCTTAGTTGACCCGGCTTCGCTGTTACTAATGCTGCGTAATTTAAGCTAGCATCTACGGGTTTCTCAAAGCGGACTGAACCCCGTCCCTCCCGAGGTGTGTGGTATAAGTAAGATGAACAATGCATTGGTTTGGGTGAATTTTAATTCTGCAAATTTTTATAAGATGATGTATGAGTGACGAGTGCTTCTGTCACATACCCTATTAAGCATGCCTTCTGACAGCGTTACGAAACAGACAGAGACAGCCATGTTCCTGGGCCCAGCGGCCCGCAACGGTCCGGCCCACTCCCTCAAATGGGTCCCGGTCTCTACCACAAATGCGGGTGATGCCCAGCCGCCAAGAGTCGCCGCCGAGTTCCTCCAGGAGTTGGTGAAGCAGGTGTGTTATAGCCATATTCCTGCATAGAAACAAAACAAAAAAAACGGCCATTAGATGTGAAATCTGACCATAACAGACGCAACTCTTAGCCTGTCTACAATGGTTGAGTGAGTTTCAGATCCTGGCCTACATCCCGCTGGCCAGAGGGTGGCCTATGCCGACTTAGCCGACTTGACTGGGTTACCCGCTTCGAAGATACGACGTATCGTGCAAACAACGGCGACAGTAGGCTTCCTATGTGAGCCGCAGGTAGAGCATGTGGCACACACCGCCCTTTCGGTACAATTCGTCAAGCGGCCTTCTTTTCTTGATGCCTTGATGTTCATTGCCGAGACGCTAGTCCCTTCGGCGCTGCACATGGCCGAAGCCACGCGCAGGGAAGCTTACTATCAGCAAGCGGATGCGAATCCCTTCTAGATTGTCACCAATTCATCCTCATCACTTGCGGCTGCGTGTGAGAAAGATGCGATCCTAAGTTAGTATGCACTTGCTAGAAAGATGATGCTTAGGCCTTTATAAGACAAGTATAACGTGGTGTAGTTTTGGCAATTAATCCCTGGCTCCAGCTTAAATCTCGGGACTCGGGTTAGCGGCCACACAATTCCTTTGAATCCCGAAATCAGTAAAGTACTGGTACTGATGCATCACTCTTTTGAATTAGAGAAATGGAATTTTATCTAACTAGTACAGACAGACAAACTAGGTGACTAACCTAGATCTTCAAAATTACTACCTTTGTAACAACTCACTTACCTATCCTGAGTTACTTGGAGTTGTCCTGATCCCTTGCTACATTTACCAGAGCTAAAATGTGGCGCTGTCAATTGAATATTGTCTTGCCAGCATCTTAATTAGCATATTATTAGGGAGGACACCGACTATACGAGGGACGCTAGGGATGTTAGGTTTATCTTTAACCACCATTGGCGAGGGGTTTTATATGAGAGCTTCCTTTTTTGCTGTTGGTTCTATTTTTCGCCTCTATTGTTGATTATTAGTTGCGTGAGAGGTTTTGTACGAGAGCTTTCTTGCTTTATTTTTAGCTTTTATTTTTACTTACTAGTTTATTCTAATTTTTAATTAAAAATATAATTCAAAAAATATTTATGAATTAAAAAATCAAATCTTAATAAACCTCAAAGATATAAAAACTAAGAACTAAGCTTATACTATCTAGTAAGCAACAGGCCAGTCACTCTCCCACCTAAGAAGGTTGATACCTAAAAGGGCAGTTCCGGCATTGTCATAGTAGTGGTAAACAAGGACATCAGCATCGCTATCAGTAAAGACAGCATTGTGACCAGGTCCGTGGATAGAGCCGTGGCTGGCCATGATCTCGGTACCACCACCAGACAGCATCTGCTTACCGCTCTTGTCGACGTAGGGGCCGCTGATGCTGGTAGATCGACCGACCATGACGCGGTAAGTGCTGGAAGCACCTTGGCAGCACCTGTCAAAAGATACCCAGAGGTAGTAGTAATTACCCCGGCGAGTGATAAAGGGAGCCTCAACGGCGCCATCGACGGAAGAATCGCGCTTAGCGAGGGAGACGATGCTGTTGCCGGAGCGCTTTCCGGTGTTGGGGTCGAGCTGGATCAGCTTGATACCAGACCAAAAAGAGCCAAAAGACAACCACCATTTACCGTCAGAATCAACGATGAGGTTGCCATCAATGGCATTGTAGTCGTTGGCATCGGAAGACTCAATAACAATACCCTGGTCGGTCCATGAACCAGACGCGCCAGTCTTGCTAGTAGCAAGAAAAATGGCCGACTTTCGCACTCCGAAAGACGAGGCAGAGTAGTACAGGTAGTACTGACCGTTGTGGTACGAGATATCAGGGGCCCAGAGGTTCTTCTCGCCCTTTGTGTAGGTAGTGGTCCAAGGGGCACCGTTTGGGAAAACGGGACCGACGTCCTTCCAAGCGGTGCGGTCGGTAGAGGTCTTAAGAGCAACGTAGTCACCGGTGTGAGCCATCAAGTATCCGCCGCTGGGAGTCTTGACAACGGTAGGGTCGTGAACACGCGTGTCACCGGTGACGACACCGGGGTTGGGGTAGGCTGCGTTGACGCCCACAGAAGCAACGGCAATCATGCCGCTAACAAGTAGTTTCCACATGGTCGGTATCGTTGATCCGGATCTGCAGTGTTTGATGGGGTGTATGAGATAGAGTGCCCAGTCTCCTTGATCCCGTTTGAAACAAGACTGCGATGCATATTATACTTCGGCAATTGCCCTAGGTCCTTAATCTAGCAATGAGTTTTACTGGGAAACCCCGATTTTCCAGAACCGCACCACGGGGAAATTCAAATGCGACAGGGATACATTTCCATTTGGTCTAAGCCCTTGACGGAAGAATTGTGAGCCCCGGAGCTTGTCGCTCCGTTCTGTATTTGGAATACGAAATGCGCGATGAACTAGTGTAGGGTGTTAGTGGCGGAGCTTTCTCAATTCTCACTCGATTTGGTAACAATCCCTATTATGTACTAAGGTTTCAATGGTACATAAGAAACTTTATGTAATATTAGCATGAAGCGAGCCAGTCAAAGTCGACCTGGATACAGGAAACCCGCTCAATACGATGAGACCATCTTCATGCATAGCTCCAAGGCTACTGCCAAGACATCCTGTAAAAAGCGCATTCTCCACCACGGCAGCCTTGCCAGGCGTGATCCGGCAACTGCGGCGACACTCAGTAATTTTCCAAGCAGGAAAGTGAATCTGCGCGAGCTCCCAACACTTCTCCGCATCCAATATCATATTACCTACAGAAATTCAAACAAATAATTGTTTTCTCCTGTTAAAAGTCCTCATAGAAAAAGCACAAGGCATATCAAGAAAGGATAGATAAGTTACTTTTTGTGTAATAAAACGGTCTTGAATATAGAGATTTATAAAAACCGATACTACTAAAACATGATCTTTCCGTGCCCGGAGTTACTTTGCTATCTGTTGGCTATAAATTAACGGCGTGCCCATTTCCAAGATTAACCAATTCTAACCCACATATATACTTAGTTTCATTGTAACATTCACTTTCTTTTAAATCTATCTATGTATAAAGGCCAAAGTCCTGACCAGTCCGAAGGAAATCCAGCAATGGATCACGTGAAAAGGCAGCGGTTAGAAGCGTCTAGATCAGTCGCATAGGTAACTTTTACAATTCTATTGTAGCTTGAGACTCCAACTCCAACCAGGTCTTATAAACCTCGCTCTATTATCTTTAGTTACGCTTCAAACCAAAAGAAAAGATTGCAAAAATGCCAGTGAAAGCAACGTCTGTCGCCTCGCCTATTACTTCTGATTTACTGACAAACTCTGAGCAATACAGTACCAAATCTCCCATTTTAACTGGTAGAAACTGCATCGTCACGGGAGCTTCACGGGGCATCGGTGAACAGATTGCTCGCGAATTGGCGGCGCAAGGAGCAAACATAGCCATTTGCTTCGTCTCGGAGCAAAGCAAAACTGCCGCTGAAGCGTTGGCGGTGGAACTTCAAGCCATTGGTGTATTGGCCGTCTGCGTGCAGGAGGATCTTGCCGTAGCAGGAGCTGGTGTGCGTATCGTTTACAAAACCCTCGCGGGACTCGACGCGCAGAAGTTAGACATCCTAGTAAATAACGCCGCCTTCGATCCACATAAGCCAATGCCGGTCCACGCAACATCCATGGACCTATCCGACCAGTGCGTCTGCCCAAATACAACATAGCTTCACTAACATTTCCCTCCGCAGATGTATGCAGGTCAACGCTAAAGCCCCTCTTGAGCTGGTCAAAGCAATGGTCCCTCGGCTTCCCCCGAGTGGCGGTCGTATCATTAGCATGTGGGTCGTCCCAGCTCGAAACCCGAGTCTATGCTAACGTCAGATACCCACAGCTCCTCAGTGCTCGCGCGCAGGCCAGATGTGCCTTTTGCGGCATGGGCTTCGTCCAAGGCCGCTCTCGAGTGCTTATCGCGGTACTGGGCCATGGAGCTGGCCGAGCCATACGGCCTGACGAGCAACGTCGTAGCCATTGGCCCGACTTGGACCGATTATCATGCCCAGGACCCGCCCGAAGTACTCTCGGAGCTCTCGCAGCTCCCCAGCGCCGCAAAACGTCTTGCTACACACGAGGACATAGCCCAGATTGTGGCGTTTTGGCGAGCGACGCAGCCCGGTGGATCAATGGCGATGTTATCCAGGGAAACGGCGGGATGCAGTTTAGCTAGTAGTCTAATATGAAACTGGTGTTGTTGTGCTTAATTCCAATCGCCTTTTTTTCGTCTGTGAATATCGCACGACTCGGTGTATCGGCAAATGCTTGTTTTCCGATCACCTAGTCCGAAGCCAACAACAGTGTATGATTCTCCATCCCGTTTTATTTGAAAGCACCCACCTCGAGTTAGACTCAGACTGTACATCGCACCTGCAATCAATTCCTTCAATCACACCAGTCGCCATGGCTTCTCAGATTATTCTCTCTCCCCAGCACGTTGGCATTCTTCAGGATACGGTGTCTCTCCCGAATCCTTACAAGCTGCCAGCCGTCTTCTCCAATTAAACCACGACAAATGGCACATCTTCTTTCGAGATGTAACAGGGCACAATCATATAGCCCATAGCATTCTCACATGTGTGGCTTTGGGCGCGGAGCCTGATGACATCCAAAGGGCATATGACGATACAGAAGGTATCCAAAGAGCCCTGCCCGGCGTCGAAGACAAGGTCCTCGAGCAGCTCCAAGATGAGGGGAAGCTTGGCGAGTTGATAGGAACGTGCGATTTGTATTCCACTTTTCTAGTCTTCTTTCAGAAAGAGATTGATAAGCTTGGCTGGAAACAAGCCGTCAACAAGTACGTCTTTTCAAGGACCCCGCTAGCTGAAAGAATGCTGGTTAAGATGTACGAGGGCATGTATCATTCGCTCATCCACCTGGGCTTCGGCATTGAGTTTGAGCAACCCGGTGTCATTGCCGAGGCCCTGGCACAAGCAGCATCTCACGAGGATGGCCATAGCAGTAAACTCTTGTTTGGCGCTGAGGCTATCACCAGCAAACAGGATTTTCCTGAAAAGCAAAAATCTCTCCTAGAACTTTTTGGGGAGGTCAGGGCCAATAGTATCATCTACAATGCACCCCAGTTTCAAGAACGTTGGAACAGAATGAGAAATGGCATCATGGATCAGGCCAGCAGAGAGCTCGCCCCGAAGATCTGGAACAGCGTACTGCGGAAACCATCAGCGTTGCAGCGTACATCGCTGGCGCTAGCCAACGTCCTGGCAGGAAGCGAAAAATCGACTTCTTCCTCATGCATTCCGTGACAAGTTCCATCTTCTTCAGTGTTTTTGTAAAAACAGGACTGGATTAAGATGCAAAACCGCATTCGCCTAGTCGAGTGGAAGGGTCGTCTTGACTTGGCATTCTACGCATTCTGCCATTGCCCAGACCTTTACAAAGATGCAATCACGGAGTACCATGATGATTATACCAAGGGCATGGGCTGGAACGAGCTTTATGCCGCGGTAAACAAGGAGCACGATGATGGACACGTAGCAAAGTTCATTCGAGCTTTGCGCAACGGCGAAGTGGTAGTGAAACCTTACGAGAGTGGAGAGTGGAGCGACTACTTCCCAGTGAAGAGGGACATGTGGGCAAAGATGGCGCGAATGGCGCTTGAGACGACTCGGAACTCGCCTCCAGACTTGAAGTGGATCCAAGGCATTGGCTTTGATGAGGCTTGGACTCAGCCTGATCTTCAATAGTATACTCACCAGAGGAAATTTCCTTTTGGTTGCCATTCTATTTCTAATTCCCGACACGTTACATTGATGCAAGTGACACAAGACAATTTGGCTAGAAAGAAAAATAAATTGAACAATAGAGTCATAAATCACGCATTGGTAAAAAAAAATAGTGCGACTGTTAGGAAATGTAAATTTTAGAAAATCCTCTAATTCTCAACTATTTCTATCAGGCTGGTCCAGTAGAAGGAAGATACGGGTGCAAAGAGGGAAAGAAATGGCGCAACAACCCAGTGAGAATGCACATTGGAGTTCCACGTGGGAATTTCGCACTACCGCGTGTATTAACAACACTGACATTCTTCATGTCGTATCGCCCATCTTGATCATCCGCTGCTTCAATCATGGCGGCTGCAAGGTCAAGGTATGAAACAAACGTCTCTTCGTCGTCAAAATCCAGCTTGTGGTCACGTTGTTCGCCGACTGACAAACCTCCCGGCTTGATGAATATAGTTGTAACCAAGTCTTCATGTGCGCGTAGAAATTGTTTCGTTTGTCTGAGATCTTCATATACGTATGAGGCGGCCGCCAGCATGATGGGTCGAAACCACCAAGCCATCTTGCGCGAGAGATAATCGTCGATGGTTGCAGACGACAATAAAACAATCTTGGGCAATTTTGCATCTTTGGGACACTCGGCCTTGATTTTTTTGATGGCCTCCATGATGCTTTTTGCGGTCTCCAGGCCGACATTACAATCTGGCACATTTGTATTGGTGCTCACGACATGGAAGACGTCAGCAGTTTCTTTGATGCACTGGGCAAGCAGACTGACATTGTGGATATTGCCTTCGAAAATTTCCACTCGGTCATCATTTACCAGATGAGGGGCCAAATTAATTAGCTTGTCCCGGTTCCGACAATAAGCGCGGACATTGGCATTTGCGTTGCGAGAAAGATTATCAAGAAGGGCCAACCCACAGTTTCCAGTGGCTCCAAGAATGGCGTAGGTTGACATGATTTCTAATAAGGAAAATAGTGGGACAGGAGTCGGGCGTGCTAAGAGTCATTGGGATTGAGAATTAGTGACAGAAGACTCCTAGAAATGCACATTATTTGTTCCTGGATACGTAGGCTTGAAGTTGACAGCGACAAGGCATTCATTGCATGATGACCGAAACCCGACATTTTTTCCTTTTTCAGTTGCAGCGAGTATGACCTTTAGGCTCGGGCAGCCGGGTTGTGGTGTGGGTCACCAACCATGATGAAAAAAAAAAAACCCCAGCAAATGTTGATCACGCAGCTCTAGTATTATGCCGTAATTTTGGGGGAACACGGTCATATCGGACCAGCAAATCACAACCCAAGGCGACGACGAGCTGCTCGAAGCCCTTCTTCTTCCATAAAAGGAATCCGCTTGACTTCTTGTACGGTTGCTGTTTCTACCTGTGGCCAGCTTCTTCGGAGTCGGATTTTATCATCAAAGGGTCCAGAGCTCATCACAGAGGTCCGATGGCATTTTCAAGATATATAGCAGCTTAATTGAGTAACAAACCCGTGATCCTTTTCTACGTGACGTTTTAACGCCGGTTGCAGTCAGACTTAGCTGCTCATTACCTCGATTGCAGCAGAGACACTGCCTATAAAACCAATCTATATAGCAAGGGTTCATTGAAACAGCTGCTTGTAAACATGGGAGCGATGTTGTGGTTGGCTAACCCCATGATAAAGAACTGAGCCTCTGGCCCAGTCCTATAGGGTAAGCGGATGTAGGAAGGTATTTATGCTAATTAAGCAAGGTAAGCAGCGATGAAGGATAAAAAGGAAAGTGGAAGGAAGGGAGGAACTTCGTCTTTAATTACATATGTAATCTTCAAGCAACATCTAACTACAGTTGTCGTTGGGCCAGTCACTAACACCCATCTTAGCAAGTGGAAGCCAAAGGGTATTCTGTCATACAATATAAATCCACTGAGTACCCTAGAACATGAAAACTGATCGATGCGGTTTATATTCTCGTCCATGTGCTGGCGCGTGAGTCCGTCTTCGACTGGTTATTGGTCAAAACTAATAAATAAAGCTAATTAGATAGAAGGAGGGAGGAGAATTTGTATCCAGGGGACATTCAAATATGGCGTTTTTGGTTTGGCCTACTTTGGCGCACGGACGGGAGATACAGAGACCCAGAGCTTCTTTTGCTTCTGCTTTAGATAACTTGGTAAGGCTGAGCAGTCCTCTGCTACGGCCGAAACCTTAGATCAACGCCAAGCCGGGAGTGCCAAATTGAAGATGAAATTTCCTTATCCATTCACCAAAAACGTGGCAAGCTATCATTAACCCTATCAAATATGGTTATTTTTATCTCTGGTCAATCTCTCATGGATCGATTTGGGTTTGGAGTGGGGCTGAGGCTGAGGCTGGAACATCCCAAAATAGCATATCTCGAAACCGAAACCGAGACCGAGCATCACGGACGGGAAAACCAACATCAAGCTCCTAAATCAAATCCATAAATACAGAACCATAGAAGCCATTTTTAACATCTATCCATCCAATATCATCCAACAAACACACACTCCCACAACATTCAGTACAGCCTTGGCTTTTTATTTCTTCATCCTATCATCTTCGACTTAATTCTTCCGTCAAATCACTCACAAAATGGCCGCCATCTTCAGCCCCCGTGTTAAGCTTCCCGTCCACGTGATCCAATTGGTTTTGGTCGTGGCCGTCTTGGCCCTCTCCGTTGTTCGCATGTTCAACCGACCTGCTGGAGCACCAATGGGCCGGTCAAACACCATGTCTCTCGGAATGGTAAGCAAGCATAGTACACTTTGGCGATAGATATTTTAACTAACCCCGCCATAGAGTGCCAAGTCTCTCATTATTTTGCTCTATGAGATCCTGTCCTCACACGTTCGCGCTCTCAAGAGATTTAAGAGCCTAAAGGCCTACCTTATTCTCAATGCATTGGAGATCGTGTTTTGGGGCGCCGTGGTATTCATGATGATCCAGTCCAATATCAAATTTTGCGAAGGCCTTAGCTGCACACTCAGTTGGGTTATTGTCCCCATCGGAATTCTCATGAGGTATGCTACTTGTCGTGCATCTTTAAGGTTGATTGTCACTAACGACAGTCCAGTTCATTGGCCTCCTACATGTCAATTATCTCTTTCCTCGACTTCCGCTACTTCAAGGAAAATGGCGTTGAACGAGGTTCTAAGGACGTTGCCGGCGACTACTCTGATGTTGAGTCGATCGAGAAGCCAATTCAACCTTATTCATCCTAATGGTCTGAACTTCAGCCCAATTTATCGGGAAATCACGACCGAAAAACATACGGACATAAATGCGCTTGGCATTTATAGTCATCACTTCAGATAAGGTGCCGAGTTACCACATGAATTCCGGAAATTTACACCACCTATCGCAGCCGCCTTTTTTTTTTCTTTCATTTGTCTCAATAAAGTTGTCTAGCCAATGGATCGCTGTTAGAGCACCGAGGCTGTTGTATTTCCAGTCGTTCAAACGCATTCTTTCTTTTGTTCACAAGCATGGAGTCATGGGTTACAGTTTAGAGGATATGAATTTGATGCATGGGCAAGGAAACAAATTGTATGGACAGCTTGAAGGAGTTTTGGGTATAGATGATAGATTAGGACCAAAATGGCCTATAGAGTTACATGGTGGCTATATACAGCAATAAGCAGCAAATATTTCAACGCTTTGAAACATAAAGCTAACCAAAATATTATACATTTTATTCACTTGTGTTAAGGAAAAAAGTATGTCAATAAAGCACTTTTAAGCGAGAGCAAAGAAGAAGGCAGCAATCAGAGAAGGCATACTAATGGCGTAAATGCCAGCTCCCGACAGAGAAATGGCAGATGGAGCGGGAGTGTAGTTGTTGTAAGATCCAGAGTTGGAACCGGAGCCGGTGTGAGTAGCAGGCGTGGAGATAGATTCCGAACTAAAAGTCTTAGTGGAATTGTAAGAACCGGAGCCATAGGAACCGGAGCCGGTGCCACTAGATCCAGAACCAGACACATATTTGCCAGAACCAGACCCTGAGCCGGAGCCATTGTTGCTAGAGTCAGAGCCGGATTCATAGTTATTAGAACCAGAACTAGGGCCGTAGTTAGAATCAGAGCTGGAGCTAGAGCCATTGTTGTCAGAGCCGGTGTTGGAGCCGGAGCCGGATTCATAGTTATTAGAACCAGAACTAGGGCCGTAGTTGGAATCAGAGCTGGAGCTGGATCCGGAGTTGTCGTATGAATCAAAGGTAGAGCCAGAACCAGGGGCAAAGTCGCCAGAGCCGGAACTAGAGCCGTAATCATTTGAGCTGAAGCCGGAGTCGGAGTCATAGCCAGTGCTTGACTCAGACCCAGAACTGTAGTCGGAAGCGTGGTAGCTTGAAGCTTCCTCCTCGGGCTTGAAGACGACAGCGCCCTCAGCACACTCATCGCCAGAGCAGGGTTCAGCAATGTATATAACCTCCTCGGTGTCCTTATCGGTGCAAACCTCGGGCTTGTAGACAGTAAGGCCATTGCAGCTGCCACCAGTGCACTTCTTTGGAGTATAGCTAATACCACCCTTGCACGAGCAAGGGGCAGTGACATAGACAACCTCTTCCTCAGCACAGTTCTCACCAGAGTATGCCTTCAAGGAATAGGGGGTTTTGGGAGCTTTAGGAGCATTAGTAGCCTGAGCAGACTCGGTGCAAGGGATCGTGGTGAATACAGTCTCAACCTCAGTAGTTACAGAGCCAATAGGGCAGTTGTATACAGAGGCAGGGCACTTGGTAACTGTATATACTTTGGTGTTGCAAATAGTAGTGACCTCTTGGGTGGGAGTAGCATATAAGGCGCTGGAGGGTTTGGTGGTAGTGGTGAAACCGCTAGGAGTAGTGTAGTTCGTATGACCACCGTTGCCGCTTTGATACTGGTTGCCAGTAGCCTGGTTGTAAGCACCAGAGCCGCCGTTTCCACTATCATAAGCAACGCTCGTGGAAGAAGTCTGAGTGCTTCCCTCACCATATACCATGGCATCTGTGCTAGTGCCAGCAGATGCATCAGAAACAGTGCCGCACGGTGTTCCGGTAGGGGCATTGGAGGTAGTGCCATAAGGAGTACCGGTAACAGTCAGAGTGGGAATGTTGACGGGCGTGTTTACGAGAGTATTAACGGGAGTGTTGATGGGGGTTTTCTGGGGGGTCTCAACAACTCGCCGCTTCTTGCCAAGATATGCGTTGGAAAGCTTTATCGACGTGGAGACGTCGCCACAGTGTTGGACCACTCTCACGAGGGATTCAATAGTCCAGACCTCTTTGCTACTGGTCTCAACGTCGATAAGCTGACCACTCCTATCACTAATGCTAGTGTCAAACACGGGTACACTGCCAATAAAGACTGAGAGAGTGCAGTCATTCTGAGAGAGAATTTGGCCGTTATCGACGAACGCGTCGATATCAAAGTAGATAGAATCACCCAAGTTAAGGTTGCCCTTCGGGAGTGTCAGCTGGAAGTCACAGACAGCATCGCCATTGGCAGGGGCTGACATAGAACTGGTTCTGTTAGTGGGTGCTTGAATTCAAAGGTTTTCTGAACGTACATCGAAGCATCTCCCGGCACATCGCATATCTGGCTATTTGTACAATGAGCAGTAAGGAGGTTCAGAGGCTCGAGTATGGAATCAGCCCGTGCCCCCAACAAGGACGTGGCTCCGGCCATGGAGCCAGGAATAGCGGCCAGGCCAGCAAACACCAAAGGATTTGAACGCATTGTGGGGCGTAACTGCCGTGATAAAAAAAATAAAGAAAATAATAAGAAGAATAAAAGAATGATAAAACGAGTGTGATGCTTTTCAGGGCTAAAAACGAGTGACTGGAACGCAATGAATGGCTCAGAGCGGCACTCGAGAAGATTGAAGGCCTCTTGACCTTATAGCATATTTCCGTCACGCTAAAGAATCATGGGACAAATGGCGGAAATTCCCAAGCTAGCCCAAAAAGCAAAAACAGGCCTGACCGCCAAGATTCCAACCAAGCCAATGTAGCAAGCTTTCCAGGCCCTTCGAGCGGCTGACAAAATCTTAGACTGAATAGCTCGGAGCAAACCAAGCTAGATCTCAAAAATGCTAGGTTCGCTGGAGCGGGCCGCAAAAGCTACATCCTCCGACAACTAGAATAGTACGGCTCACAAGCTATGGGCGCCTCCTATGTGCATCCTTAGATTCATCTCAATGCGAGAATATAGAAGAGAATCCGAGCAGACAAGAATTTTCCACCTCATGTTTTATCCTCATTTTCCCCTTGTTCCTTGTCGCTATTCTCCTATGAGCCACTCACTCTTCCCATCAGCAAATCGCCCAAATGATTGACTGGCTCTATAAACTTGATTGTTTCCTCTCCTTTTCCCCATGAGTTTTTGGTGGCGTCGCTCCTTGATAGCTCCATCATAAGTTTACAGGGGGTGAACTAGCCGCTGCCATAAGCCAGGATCCCGGCTGCGTTATCCGGCCCCAACCAATTGTATCGTTCAAGCTTGCACTATGATTGGTCCTGAGCCGAAAGTCGATCTCGTTAGGAAATTAAGTATCATCCACATTTTTATCTTCATTATTGACATCACAAGGGGCTAAGAGTCGAGATCTATTGAGGGGCCAGGGATCCAGGTCAAAATCTATCAATAACTCCACAGGATCCACGCAATACATACGGCCAAAGGTATTTTCAATCCCTGCCATGTTCCCTCAACACATGTCTGACCATTATAGACTTTTTGCTGGCTCTTGTGAACGGTTGTACCCGACCTTCCAGGCCAACGCGATTGAACGAATATTCTCAAGACGAGGCATTGGCATTCAATGCGGCCTCATACTTCGACCAAAAAAGCAAGGAGAAACGGAAATTTTTCTCAGTCAGTGTCTCCACCCAATTACATGTAGTATTGAAGCCACAACGCCAGTGCGTCTGAACAGTGAAAAGCCAAGGCGTCATTAGTACAGCCTCTTCTGCGCAGGAGATTATCATCTCGGGGAATACTCTCTGAAACCCTTGTTCATCAAGCACCTCCCTCTTCCAGCAGAACTACCAACAGCGTGCTGAAGTCTCCCAAAGTTCGGGTTTCTGACGAAGCGCGCTTAATAAATTTAATGGTCGTCAATTCCATTCTCATTTTCTAATACTGCGCTTCCCACTCTCCCAAATGGTCAAGACGGCTTTAATCTCGGTGGCCCCAAATTATTTCATTACAACTGCAAAGGGGTTCGGTATCTGTTCTGCAGTAAGGGCGGTTGTCGGGTTTGGTATCCCGATGCACCATCCCATGCTCATAATGATGAGCCAAACCAGACAGAGCTTCCCTAATAAGGCTCGAATCCCATATAGCCTGGGGTAGATGGCCCACAAAAGTGTTCCCAAGTGTGAGGCCGCTAATACTTCCATATAGACGGCCAAAAATTTGGACTGGCATCCCTTGATGACCTCTGCGGCGACAGTGAATGATGGGTCGGCGTCGTAGAGTTGACGTTAAAGAGATTTGAGATCCAAATGGGCGACATCCTGTCACAAATGAGTTAGAACTGTCTCAGAGGAGTGCTGCACATGTTACACGTAGGCTAGCCCGTGTGGTGTGGTCGGACAAGACGTAAGCGACTGCGAGACCGTCGGCGACAGAGACCCCGCGGCATTGGTCAGCTTGCAATCGCCGGACAGACTGCAGCATAGAGACGCGAATCAATGTGTGGAGGAATGATTTTCGATGGTGCGTCTGAGTAGCTGTGATGTCACAAGACGAAGCCATGACAACGATGTTGGGCGATGAAGGGGGCATACGGCTCTCGCTATGTTCAGCTTGACATTGTACGGATGCGTGGTACACACATGACCGTGCACAAGACTGTTTGTGCAATCTGTAATGGATTATGCGTTGTCTAGGCAAAGATGGGCGATGACGCTTCTTCGTGTACATAAGCTAAACTGCGGAATGAGAGAACGTCCGCTGCAAGCGTGGCTAATACATGAATTAGATTATTGTTTAAATTATCCATTCCATGATTTCCAAGTATCACGCTTTGATTTATATGAGATAAATGAGTGAGCGAAGTCCTCTTAAGAAAATGTAAGGAAGAAAGCAACGATCAAGGTAAGTATGTTAATAGCGTAGATATCAGCTGCCAAAGTTCATCTGAAAGCGAGAATTACCACAATAGGTTTCAACCCATGACCAGCACTTCTCAACCATACTATTTACCCGGCGCTAGACCAACTGCTAGAAGTACCTATTTTCAGACATGGACCAGATCCGGCGCATGCCAAAGACACAAAACAGGGTTGGCCCAGGACAGCACGTTACTAACAGCTAAACCAGACACCCAATGCCGAGAAATACCAAAGTTACACTGCAGCTCCAATACCTCTATAACAAAGAGATCATGGAGATCTTTTAGGATTAAACAGAATTTAATCAAAGCCCTTGGTATATATAATTGATAAAGCGTAATCAACCACCTGATATCCCCATTGAAATGGCGCCCCAACGGTACAGAAGACGAAAAATTACATGATAGGCCAAATTTGTGTTTTTGGTATTTTTCTTTCCAGTTGAAAGCTATCGACCCTCAGCCTTCGTCCATTGATATGCATTACCGTTGGAAACCACCATCTGCGCCCCTCCAGCCGGGTCAGATTCATAAATTAAGATTCCTTTGCATGGACTTTGTTCTGAACAGTCGCCAGGGTTATCTAGAGACCCTAAAGCACACCTTCGGCCATTGTCGAAGGAATAGGAATCCGAGCAGCTAGGAAGGCTGGCGCATCTTTCACAGCATTCAAAAGCAGAACCGGAAGAGGAATATGAATACCGAACACGTGCTCCAGGAACCGCACTAGTGAAGGGCATCCCATTGAAACTATCAGCATAGTTGCGGCTTCCACATATCTCGTGAACAGTAGGACCCGGAATCTGAACTGTGGTGGTGGATACAGTTGTCGACGTGGTTGTGATAGACGGGGTGGTGACTTCTTGGATAGTCGACGTCACCGTGGATGTGGTGAAAATGGTAATATCATCTGGTACTATTGTGCTGACGCTTGTAATGAGCTTGGTTTTGGTTATTATTATGGTTGATGCTGTTGCAGCGATCGTGGTAGCCGACTTTGTTTTGGTGACGGTGATTGTCTTAGCGACATTCACCGTGACAAAGCAATTTATTCGCTGAGGATGGCTAGGGATTTTGTTATACTTGGCGCGGTTCGTTTCATGTGTGGTCAAGTCAACATCGACAGCCAATCTATAGCCTGGCTGTCGTTTGACACGCTTCCCGAGCCGAGGGTGTACTACGCCACGCTTAAAAGGAGCGCCGGGCTGTTCGAACTCTATACGAGATCCCTCTAGCGTATCTTGAATTGGCCGGAAACCGCCGGATGCTGGAACAGTTGACGTCAATGTAGTTGTGGTATCAGTCAAAATGGTAACGATAGAAGTACGAGTAACGACAGGCGCAGTGATAGTAGATGTTTCATAGTCCGTAGCCACTATCCCAATCGAATTCGTTCGAGCATCAAGCGATGAGGTAATTATGGTGATTGCTGTGGAAGTTGTGGTTTTCGTGGAAGGCTTGGGAGTAATTTTGACCTTCGTTTCAATCGTTTTAGTAACATAGGCTGGAGAGCTATTACTGCAAGTAGAGGTTGAAGTGGGTATGGTTTTTAAGGACTTTGTTCCCAATACTGTCATGCAATAGCCAGTCGGGATGTCAGGGACCTTGGAGGCGGCGCTAAGGCCTAAGATATAGGCAAGAAAAAGGGGCAAAAGATGCATAGTGACTAATGGTTGGTAGTCAGATAGCCGATTCGAATTGAGATGCTAGTGTCCTGGATTAGAATACGGAGGCCGAGCTCTTTCCATTTATACTTGTCTGAACACGAAAATAGATTGCAGCTTCACCGCAAGTACTGTGTACTCAGCCACCAACATCCCGTCTTTGAGATTGCACAAGACGCGGGCGCGTGAATGGACCCGCATCGTACGGAGGCTTCGTTGGCTTGGCGTGCATATCTTGGCCCAGAACAGGCGAAATGTCGTAGTTGGCAAAGACAGCTTCGACAGTGCGTTGCATTTTGGCCGTACAACATTACTTCCTTGGGACCAACTGAAGAATCTGCACAAAATGCTAAAAGAGGGCATTTTTCAATTTATTCATATTAGAAATCCTCTTTAAAAGCAAGAATATTCTTTCTAGTTTGATGAACCGATTATCTATTCGTGTCTGCCATCACATCTACATGGTTACGCACTGACAACGCCATTTATTTCCTTGCAGGGTGCTATTGAATTGTTCACCTGCACGTTGTCGATCTAAACCGTGCGAAGTGGATCGCCAAACATCTGGTCTAGGTTATTTGTGTTCCAGCGCGAACTGGAGAAAACAATAGCGACAGAAAACAGGTCTCCTTGCAGTCCCTAATTTCCAGGTTGAGGAGAACTGTTTCTGGCCATAATATTGCGAAATGGCGTTGATCAAATCACTTACTAATTCACTTTCTCCCAATAGTGACGGGTGTGAAGACGCGCAAAACCTCAGTTTGAGACTGGTAAAGGGTCGCGTAATAGATGCGATGGAGCTTGGTTAAATCTGAAATTACTCATAATATTCCGCGAGTTTGATCATTTAAAATGATGCGGGCTTCGGTTTTTCCCGTTGTCTTAGAGCTCCTGATAGAATAAGAAGATGACGATGATTGTTGCCCAACCGTTTAATTGAAGTCATCTCCGATCTGAGCATGTCTCTAGTGCCTAAGACACTTGGCCATAACCCCTGCTTATGCTCATTCATTTTGCTCCACCGTGGCATAAATTGCGGAATTGGGGTTTCCGACTCATCCAGTTATGTTGATAGCTTGCTTTGCTGATACCAGCTACTGCAAGCTGCTCTGTTGGATAATATTATGCATGACAAAATTGGTAGAGATCAAATTCACCGGTCTTCAAATGTCACACCGGGCCTTTCCGAGGATGCATCCAAACTAGTAGAGTGGGTACTTCCGTAGATCGTCATAGCGTAGATCAGACAAACTGGTCCATATCCTCAAATCAAATCGGCCCGTACCTAATACGGGTTTTTGAGCCATGAACTGCAGAATCTTGACAACAAAGGCAAAACAAGACCAATAGAAGCCGACTATGCTCACTTTTCATCCGGCAAGCTAAGGCTCTAGCTGAATTTGCGGACGCTAAGGTGCACGAATTGCCTCAGATTCCTTGGGAAATAGCAAAACTGAAAGACGTGTATAAACGCAACATTATTGGACGGGATCGAGAGTAAATGGCTAGATGTCGATTGAAGTATTCAATCAACAGCTTATCCAGAATTGGATTGAGGCCTTAGCAATTAGCGGCCAAGAGATGAAACAAGTCTAGCATTGCTTCCGGTTGACTGCAGTTGGTACAGTTCTTCACAATTACGAATTACGCAACAAACAACTCCCCAGCCTAAATTTCCGTAATCATGAAACGTGGTATGAAAGTAGCTCCATTATCAGTGATAAGATGTGAATTTTATATTTCTATACCCAAAGGTACTGGATTTCCAGCGCCTAAAATTAACCCTAGTACCAGTCGTCGGTTACTGTGGTCGTTGAGCAAGAACAGTGGGGTTTGACGTATCCTAGTGGGCTAAATTGGATCCCGCAGCACATACCGATGTTTCTAGTATGGAATAAAAACATTACTATGTAGAAGGGTCTTGGGTAGCTTCTTGCTGTTTAATACGTTTATTATCCAGATTATGGCCATAATAGAGTTGAACTAGATTGAGAAAATTTATTGGTACACCTTCGTGTGCAGCCAGTGGATGTACGCCCTGGAACTACTTATTTTATCATATCCAAGTATTGTGCTCCCAGTATTTCCACCTGTAAATGCCATAAATGTTTCTACGCTATCCTGAGTTTCTCTGCAATTGCACGCGACAGCCCGCAGAGGCGGACATTCATTTCGGAGGATAAAGGTCGTAACAGAGCGACAGGAAACGGGAAAACAAATATCTTATCTTGAGGCACAGATTCAGAGCAGTTTTGTGCTGTCGGCATGAGAGTGGTGCTCGAACTTGACTCGGCTTCGGCATTTGCAAACTGCTGGGACAGGCGGCCGATGAGCGTCCGTAAACCTGTAAGTCTTGAGAGAATATGCTGAACAAAGATGCGACGCTGATCTTCTCCCTCAGGCTCTTCGTCCTCCTGATCTGACCAAGGAGATGGCAACGCCAGCCTGGAATTAAAATCCTGGGCATCACTTTCAACACCACTCGAAGCCTCAGACTGGTTGTCGTGGGTGGCGGTATTAACAGCAGTGGCACACCATACCTGGATCTTAAAAATCACCAGCGTTAGGAGAACCAGAATTTCCCCATTCTTAAAACAGAGGCATTGCAAGACCTTGTCCATCTCGGAGTGCACGTGCTCGATCTGGTCATGGAGTTGTTCAAACTTGGACTGCTGGATTGAACCAGCCCCACTGCCTGGTGAGTCCATAGACAATTGGGCCAAGATCTTCAGAGTCCGCATCAGGCATTGGCACCGAGGGGGGCAGTGGATGCCCCATGGTCGTCTTGGCACTGCTGCATCTCCATGGAGTCGTCCGGAGAGCTTGGTAACGAAGATATCTCGCCAGTTTGCATGTCGGCCTGACAGGACGCAACATCCTTGGCGAGGCCACTATTAGCCCTAGTCAGGGAGCCAAGTAGCGTGTTAGTGGGATTTGTGCTGGTAACGGCACCATTGCCGTCTAGATTTCGGTTGGTAGGGTTACACTGTTCCAGCCTGGCGAGGGGGACCGGAAAGTCGAAAATGGCCTCGTCGAGATATGTGAATGAATCCATAGACATTTAGGCTGGCCCACTCTGCTGAGGCGCCTTGCCCAGCCGGTGACGTGGTCAGTTCTGGGGACCTGAGAGCAGCCAAGAAGTCGGGCCAATCTTGGCCAGAGAGTGGCGTCGTAGGATCTGAAGCCCCAGAAATGATAATATCCGTGCCATTCGCCGAGCCGGTTAGTAAGTTGATATCTGTCTACTCTGCTATATAGTTGACGGGTAAGGCAGATTGCAAGACCAGACGCCAACATCAGCTAGAATCCCCACAAACTTAAACCGTATCGTGAGGCAATGAGACGCGGGTCTTTCCGCATCAACTATCAATTGTGGATAAGGGGAAAAAAAATTGCAGGGTATCTAGGCGTATGCATGTGCCGTGCAGGTGGGATTGGGAGTGTCTTGGCAAGATTTGTCGGGACGGACTAGATATAAAAAGATGGCGAGAGAGATAATTCCCCGGCTTTCCCTTGGATTTTTTTTCTGTTAGCATCATGGTTGAATACACTACGTGACCAAAATGTCACAAACATATAGACTAATTCATTCCAATACCCTCACTTGCATCCCGCGGACATGTCTATAGCCAGCGCACGCGACGACTGTCCAGTTAGAACGGCAACGAACGGGCGTGCCAACTACTAGTTAAGGTTAATTCTGATCCTATTGGCGCCCAGCAGCCAATCAAACCCGCAAGCCTAGGCAGTTTACAAAGTCCGCGGGTGGGGGTCTGTAGATATCGTGTGGGACGGCCATTCCCGAAGTGCATGCCCGACGGGTAAACTATTCTGTCAAGCCATGAAAACCGGGGGAAAGTCCCCCGGTACGCATATAAATACTGCAGCGATAATCTCACTTGGGTAAGTGGTGTTCCAATTGAGGTAATTCATACCGAGGGACAGAAATCACCACCAATTAGACTTTTTCGGCTGAGAGTACTGGCGGGTCTGCTCGTCTGATAACCATGTCAGACAACAAATCCTGATGCAAAGAAGGATCCGACGTGTGCATCATTTATGCCTTCCCTTGTATGCTCACTGAATTTGATTCATTGCTATCAATGTTTGTGGGCTGTCATACTGATCCGCCCAGCCCCCTGACGGGACATGGCCTTGAAAAAAAAAAAAAGGCGACGATAAGGTTTTCATAAAACAGATACGACGCGTGTAATGTGGAGTACGTTTCACAAACTTGCCATGACTGCCTATATCGCCATAAATTAACTAAATATTGACGCGTAATTTGGGCATAATCCGAGGCAATTCTCCTTTACTATATTGAGGTATTCCCGGGATAAAATCCGGTGCTGGGTAGTTATCCAAAGTTGTTCTGTTCACACTATTTCGTTGAAATTTTGGCTGCCGTAGCAACAAAACAAGCTTTGCCAAGCGATGCCACCCAGCACCGCCAAGCATTACAACGGGGACGATGCTATTAATGGTACAACAATGAGCTACAAAAGGCCCTATCCTCGTTTCTAAATCTTGACAATATTTTCCAGCGTCAAATAAAGTCATGCACACTAAGGCAACATTCAAATTAGGTGTATTTATGACAAGATCCAATACGTTTAGTCGTTGTTCTTAATGCATCCTATGGCTTGGTTCTTGCTCCAAAATTCCACTTCGGCCTTGTATTCGGTCTTTGTTTCATCAGCAAGCTCCACAGGAAAAATGCATGCGGAATTCATCCCCCCTCTTCAGGGCATCATGAATGCGTCATGGAAACTTAGACACGCTGTGGAGACAAAATGGACTACGTAAATGGCGGGAGGCATGCAAACAATCGAACTCTATCTCGTCTATCAAAGTAAATCAGGTATCCACAGCAAATGCGAACCTTTCAAGCTTATACAAAACGCAAATTCTATTTATATAGCACGTATTCGTGGTTTATGGCTTGAAAATAACGATGCTATTTGAGCGCGCCATCCATGGCGCTTAAGGTGTAAAGCGACAATTTGATGCTTCTCAGTTTCAGCTTAGCCCTATAAAACTTTGGGTATTTTGCCCCCTACATACCAAGGCCATAACACCATCGCCTTGACCTCTTGAGAATTCGATCTTTCCATTATCCCACGCGAATTTTGAGGTGACGTATTACTTCTTTTTTCGGTTGTTGTTTTTAGGGCTCATCATCTTGCACCTGTTCGCCACCTTGGGCATTGATAGAGTAAGTCATATTTTAAGATCCAATAAAATCTTTCAAAGTTGACATGATGCAATCGCAGCTGAGTCGATAGCTTACATGTCTAATCCATCCACAAAACGGTTCGTAGCACAAGGGAATGGTGAGCATAAGAGCTTAGTCATCCCAACACGTATCTCATAATAATAACAAGTAAAAAATGACGCAGTCCTCCTTTACCAGCTTTAAACGTCAACCTTCCAACTATGTTTTCATCGCTTACAATGTCAACAAGGTGTGAATTTTGCGTCTCTCTCGAATTTCAGAGTAGCAGCCAAAACCAGGAATTAAGATTTGACAATCACTCTTGTCTTTCTGACTTAAAATCCTGCGCTGAATCAAAGCACTGCCATATATGTCAAATCTTTTGGATTAGCATCCAACAACATTGCCCCAAGGGAGAGCTGCAACAGCATTTGCGCAGCATATCACCTTCTGGAACCTCTTATATTTACAATCCACAAATATTCCTCAGTTTTTTCGGTAATGGAGCCAACCTACGCGTCAAGGTATGGAGATGGCTTTCTGATTGCCAGAACTCACATCCTTTTTGCGGCGGTGCGCATCCTAGGAGCCTACCCACTCGAGTTATAGATCTTGGCGATCCGGCCCTCAAGCAAAGTCCCAAGTTGATTCTTTCTGAAGGCCTCCTAGACCGTTATGTTGCCTTGTCTTATTGTTGGGGAACCGGCCACGGCATCCACAAGACGAAGCTAACCACACAAACTCTGGCCGCTTTTCAAATCGAGATTAAAGAATCTTCAATGACCCGTTCTCACCGTGACTGCCTTCAAATTGTTCGAGAACTTGGTTATCGATACATTTGGATCGATGCCCTATGTATTATCCAAGGTCGTGACAAGGAGTCGAGGGATGACTGGGCGCGACAAGCGATCAAGATACCCGAGATATACGGGAATGCCGATTTGACAATCGTGGCCGGAAGAAGCGACCACAGTCATAGTGGGTTTTTGAAAATGACACCCAAATACACAGCCCTGACCCCCCCTGTCCCTCTGTTGTTTAGATTCTCCGATACTGAATGGGCTCCGTGCTACATCGGCTTATCAACAGCAGCGACCGTGGGGCCATTGGAAAAACGTGCATGGTGTTTTCAGGAGCGGTTGCTTAGCAGGAGTATGATCATGTATGGCGACGAGGAGATGATATTCAAATGCCGCCAAGGCACAAAAACCGAATGTGGAAGTAGCATTCTCAAGGATCAACTTCAGGATAGCTGGTATCAACTGTCCCTTGATCATACCATGTCGAAGGAGAAGATGGATACTACGGCGAGTTGTGATCAAGCCCTAACGCACTCAGTATTAGCACTCCCAAGATTCTCGCAAGAGAGCATATTGGATGCATGGTACAATCTAACTACGGAGTACTCAAAATTGGAAATGTTCGACCCACTAGACAATTTCGCGGCTCTGTCAGGCGTCACATTGAGATTTCAAAAGGCCTTGGCGAAGAACTTCTTTTTTGTGCCGAGATACCTGGCAGGCCTTTGGGAGACCGATATGGTTCGTGGATTACTGTGGAGAAGGGACATCAAATATGTTGACCGATTTGCTAAAGTGTACGAATCAGACCGTCACATCCCATTACGCAGGCCAATTGGAGTCACAAAGCCACATCAAGGCGAAATACTCGCCCGGGCGCCTTCATGGTCATGGATGGCCTTACAAGGAACTATTATCCAGATATCGCGAAGTGATGTCAATCTACCCATAAATGGATTCCGAGACACCTCAACATTCCGCTGCACCCCCACTGAGTTGAACGGGAGTTGGAGTCCGAAAGATTGGAATCCAAGTTTTGTGAAGAATCTCCCTCTACCTTTCAAATTGGAAATATGCGGACGCCCCCGCCAAGTGAGATGCTCTAAATGGCCTGGTCTGGTGCATAGTCACCGCGGCCGTCTTGAGATTGAGACCAGCGTCCCTTATGGGGGACGTGACGAAATAGTGCGGGAGACTGTGATATTGGAAGCGGTTGAAACGCCACCAACAACTGTTGTGAACTTGGGCGAAGAATTTTGGGAGAAGATTATCGGGATAGGACTATTTGACATTGAGGATGAGAAACCCCCCGAGGTATTGTGGGCTATGTGCGTTACTACGCACGAGGGCTTGTTACTTCAGCAAAACGAGGATGGATCATACTTTAGAATGGGCGTTTTCTGCAATGAGAATGACGAAGTTATGTTTGAGAATGTACCCTCTCAAAATATAATACTTATTTAAATTAGCTCTTTAAGATTATAACTATACAAATAACTAACCTAAGCACTCAAGCTATTCTAGTATCCCTTAACCTATAACTATAACGCAAACACAAATGCAATAGTCTTGGGGTCGATGATTTTACCAATGATGACCCTTAATTGTCCCTGGCATCAGTACATGTCCTGTCAGGCTATTTTCCTTTGAATTAGGGTTTTATTGATACACCAAAGATACGAGCAATTGTCTACAATCCAGTCGACACCATCTCAAGCCCTGAGAATGCTGACTAAACGCTCTTCGTTTCCCTTCAAAAGGCATTGATCTCGAATTTTTCGTTGAGCACTTTTTTTACATAACCTACAAAACATTGGGGGTTCACTATTAGGGCGTAAGATCCTGGAAAGTATTCACACAACTCACTTTAACTGTTATCCACTTGGCATTCTCATAACTAAAAAAAGAATATAAAAAAAATAAAAAACTGTATCATATTTAAACCATTGTTGAGCTATAACGATACTGCTTCAAATCTATCCATGAAAGCAATCTCTAGAAATATTAGTCATCTTCCGTCTGCAAACAGAGGACAATTAATATGTCCGCTCAAAGCTGCCCTCACACAGCTGACATCGTATTGAGGATACTGAAGTAGCCAATTTTTTTTCTTGGTCAAATGATGATGCATATATGCCCAAGATAATACAGGCTGGCTTGTTCGCCTAAATGAATAAAATGCCAACGTAAAGTATCGCTAATATGGATTGGAAAGCTTCAGGGTGGACGGTTACCAATATCCGGTATCTGCCAAGCCTACGACGAATATTTGGAAGCAATCGCGTCACTAATAAATAAGCAGGGAAAAAATGCGATTTGAAAATTTAGTTTACAACTGGCGAGAGTTTATCTCTCTTGTTGACTCCTTGAATCAAGCGCATCCTTTTTAGTGGATGATAGGAACCAAGTTCGAACTTGCCACGTTGTCCTCATGTCACGTCACAGTGAGTAATATGAAGGGCATGTGTCACAATCAACCAGGTAAACCAGCGCCGAGCCGTTAATATTGCCACCAAACACAAATGCAAAAATGCAAATAGTCTTGGCCTCAATAATTTTACCAACGGTGATCAGTGATTGTGCCTGACGTCAGTATGTTGGCCGATCGCAGGCATAACTACACTATTCCGGTTAAGGCTTAACTACCCTAGAAGCCCCAAAAATCTGTCGCACGCCTCACCGACATAAAACGGGCGACGATGGATGATCAAGTCGCGAACTGAGCGCCTGTTTATATAATTTTGCCGATTATAAAAAGCTCAAAGGTTCGTGACTAGAGCTCGGTGGTGGCAATGACGCATGAATTGGGGAATTGGGTAGCTCCATAATGGCATATTAGTCTTGTTATTGACTGCCTCAAGCGAACGTGGACTCTGGTCTGTACTCAACATGAAACAACCAAGACGACCTAATTTTAGTTAATAGAGGCGCTGGTATATCAAGGCTGGTCATGATGCCACCCCTTGGCAATAACCCATCATTGCACACATGATGAGGAGTGTCCAGGCACCTTTCAACTCGCGCAATTGTACTTTCGGCGTTAGGCAACCTCCGCCGCCACCTAGTCTCTTTGTTCTCGGTCGTACTCACTGGCGCGTTGGTCTCATCTCGAATTAAGGTTTGGCACGGCAAAGCCAACAAGCGTGATTGTGGTGGCATCTCTCCACTTCCCGATGCACGTTTGCAACACACCAATGATGACTTGCTTGGTGGTGCTTACTGGGTCTTCCAGAACCATTCGCTCTCTGGGCCTCGCGGAGCGCTCCAGCGGGTGTGGGCACTCAGTCTCTCTCCCCAGTAACCACGTGGCCACAGCGTCTTCTCTCTGTTGCCGTGCGGTGCTGTGCTGTGCGGTGCTGTGCCGTCCTCGTGTGTGGGCGGTTTTGTCGGCTGTCGGCTGCATCGTTGTCTCTGTGTGCATTAAGCTTTGTCGGGCCGCACGACGTGAGGCTGATTGTCTCGGAAAATTTCCCTTTTCAGCCGTGATCCAGGAACCGCAACCTCGACACGCGCTCTACCGCGATCTACAAGAGGTGGCGCGATGATAAAAATGTGTGATCACATGTGCCGCTTGCGCGATGCAGGCCTGCTCAGGGGAATCGGGTGTGCCACACCAGGCTCTGCTTCAATCTCGCAACGGACTCTGGGCGGGTCGAGATTTAAATTGTTTCATTCTAGAACAAAGTCAAACTCGGGAATGCCTTGGATCTAGTGTAATATTTCCGTTTCATCCCCCGGCTATCACATCGACAATTGATCCACTCGCAGCGCTAGGCTGCTCAGTTGGCTTACGACCCCAAGGAGGGACCTTGACGGCGGTATTATGTCACCCGGAATAATGGTGCATCATTGCCGGGTTTTATTTAATCCACTCACTCTCTCCCCCCCTAGATAGTTTAGAGGTTGTCTGTGTTGCGTGCGTGTGTGCGTGTGGTGCGTGTGTCCGTCCGTCCCAGAAAAGGAAATGATGGTTCGTGACACAATGCCTAAAGCGATCAGCGAGAGCCTCGCCATCTTCGAGCAATGCCCCATTAGGATTTGGCTCAACGCACTCCTGAACCTTGGTCAAATCCTTCTGCTTGTCAGCTGTGACATTGAACGTTAAGCTTTAGACGCGCGCGCCTCACCCGACCCCTTTTTTTAGAACAACCCATTGATCGTGAAGCGTGAAGATGATGCGCGACTGGAACAAGACCGATTGTAGAATGGCATTTGCGACGAGAATGGGACCTCCTGTGCCGCCTCTTTGACGCGATTGACAAAGAAAGGTTAGCCGATCAAGCCGACCGACTCGAGAAGCCCTTTGGCCAGGTAGCCCCTACGCGTCAGGGATCCCGCTAGCCGGATTATTCGGACCATCAGTGAGTGAGTGGGGAGCTTTGCCAGGCTCGTATGGGATCAACCCCAACGCTCCCAGCAGGGATCTGGCTCGCATGGTGCTCCTCTGGGCACCGACTCCCCCTGTGACCGCCACGCATTTGTTGGAGAAGACAGGAGGACCATGCTCAGTCGCCCGTGCTCGCTCCCACGCTGAGCCACCATGACATGCCTGCGTCCCTAGTGCCTCGTACATACATTGTAGCATTACTCAGAAGCTTTAGGTTGGCGCTAATATCTCTGGTGCCACTCGTCTGCACCATGGCCTATATGACAAACGGCTTCGCTGCGAGAATAGACCCTATCGTCGCTACATTTCTTCGCCTTGGATATCCATTTTGCGCCGGCATCTCGTCGCCGTCTTTGCCATAGACTAATTTTTTTTTTCAACCATGTTGCGGTATTGCTAATTTCTAGTATTCGAATTTTTACGACCATCATGACAATGGACCCAGGAATTCTTGAATTTCACCACACGCTGGAGCTTCTGCTCCTCGTGGACCCGGCCGTCATCCAAGCCCGTGTCTTCAACCCCACCCTGGCCGACGGGGATGCACACTGGGTAGTCGCAGTGGAATCCGACGACGATGAGGAGGACGAGGAGGAAGAGCAGCCATTTCTGGAACTCGTAAACGCCCTGCGCGAGAGGTTGACGCTGGCAATGAAACCCACCAAACAGGAAACTTGGTTACCGAAGAAGTGGTTTCTTATCGACGAAATCCCATTGAACGGCGATGGTTCAATCGACGACGACCAGCTGCGACTGATGCTTACTGGAAGATACAAGGGCGACGATGCCAGCGACAGGACCGTCAACTGCCTAGACTTTAGTACTGACCCACCAGCAATCACCAACATCACCTTCGAGGGGCCTTCACCTTCGGACACAGACACCACTGCTTCCGAGGCGCCAGCAGTCGCCCGGAGCGAATCTGGAGATAGCGATGATTTCTTTAGAGAGTATGTCGCTGAAGAGCGTGACCCGACGGAGGAGGAGGAGCCCAACGAAGGCGGCGAGACTGCAGAAACCGATGCTGTCAGCGACGGCACAAAACGAGAATCATCAGAAAACGACTACGTAGTCGTGTCCCCAGTAACACCTACTGCAGCACCTACTGCGGCACCCGTTGCAGCACCCGCTGCGGCTCCAGCAGCCGAGGAACCAGCTGAAAATTCGGACCTGAAGAATGCCATGGCTTACAACAAAGAATCCCCCGAGATTGTGCGCTCGTGCATCCACGAGCTTGTTGAAGCCCAGGCTCTTCAGCGGCCTGACCTGGTCGCCATCGACGCCTGGGACGGACAGTTCACCTACCAGCAGCTCAATGCGGCAGCCAACAGACTGGCCTCGCATCTCACCAACCACTTCAACATCCAGCTGGGAGACCTCGTTCACGTGTGCTTCGAAAAGTCCATCTGGTTCTTCGTTTCCATTCTGGCCATCAACAAGGCCGGTGCCGCCTGGGTGCCTCTGGAGCCCGCTCACCCACCGCAGCGCCACCAGGAGATTGTCAAGCAGACCAGGGCTCGTCTGGCTCTGGCTTCAGCTGCACACGCCAGCAAGTGTGCTGAACTCGTCACAGATGTCGTCAAAGTGACGGCTCCTCTAAATCGACGACTAACGCAGAGATTCGGGCCCGCGCCGCCTGCGCCAGCCGTTATTGTTGCCCCCAACCAACCTGCATACGCCATGTTCAACTCTGGGAGGACTGGATCCCCTGTTGGCTTTGTAATGGAACACAGCGGTGTCTGTACTAGTCAGACAGCGATTGCGAGCCGGCTTGGGTTGACACCGGATGTCAGAATCCTCCAATTCGCCCCATATGTCTTTGACCTATGTCTTGGAGAGATCTTTGCTCCCTTAATCACCGGAGCCACTCTCTGTGTTCCCTCGGATGACATCCAAATGAAGGATCTCAAGGGATTTATCAACGACAAGAATGTCACCTGGGCATTCCTCACGCCATCGTTTGCGAGATCCTTGAAGCCCACCGATATCCCCGGACTCCAACTATTGCTTCTCACCGGCGAAGCCGTAGGCCACGATGTTTTCGACACCTGGATCAACCATGTACGACTTGCCACCGGTTGGGGTCCCGCCGAGGCAGGTGTGTTTAGCACGCTGCACGAGTGGAAGTCGTCGAGCGAATCGCCGCTTACTATCGGCCACCCCGTTGGAAGCTTCTGCTGGATCGTGGACCCAGAAGACCCTCAAAAACTCAGTGCAGCTGGTTCCCCTGGTGAAATGGTCATCCAGGGCCCGACTCTCCTTCGCGAGTATCTTGGAGACCCGGAAAAGACCGTCGAGGTCACAGTTACAGATCTTCCTTCCTGGGCACCGCAAAAGGACTCCCCCCACTACAACAGATTTTTCAAGTCCGGAGATCTCTGTGTTTACACGAAAGGCGGTGCGATTGAGTTTGTTGGTCGCAAAGATACTCAGGTCAAGATCAACGGTCTCCGTGTCGAGTTGGATGAGATTGAGTACCATTTCCAGGAAGCCCTCGAAGACGTGCGCCATGTCTTGGTCGACGTTTTGGAAGAAAATGGAGAAAGCACTCTCTTTGTGTTCTTCTGTTTCAAGGACGACGTCAGGATGCCCACCGGATCTTCTCTTACCGCCGAGTCGATTTTGCTGCCCTTGACACAAGAAATCCGAGGTCAGATTGCAGATGCTGCTGGAGATCTGAAATATGTACTACCGAGCTACATGGTTCCGGCAGTGTACTGGCCCTGCCGATTCATGCCATCCCTCACAGCAACTAGACTGGATAGAGGCGGATTGAAGCGACTGGCCAGCTCTCTTCCGCGGGAGCAGTACACCATCAAGGCTATCCTGGAGGCCATAAAAAACCCGCCACCCGCCGGAGAAGAGAACAAACCAGCGGCTGCTCCTCAGTCGGCGCACCCCATAAGTCCCACGACTCCTTTCTCCCCTCTTACAGCGGATGAGAATGTTGAACCGGCATTTGCTCAAATGTTGACTCTATCTGCCGTTTCAAAGGGCGGCAAGTCAGACCCAGCCACTATTCCACGGGAGATTTCCATCACACCTACTCACCCAGAAGCCAAGAAGAACGAGGAGAATACCGAGGAGAAGAGTGAACCAGAGGCTCCTGCGGAGCGGGTTTCTACGAGGCGAGTTTCCATTGCACGCGCTCCTGTGGACTGGACAAAGGGCGAATCAGTCACTGCTTCAAGACGGGTTTCTATAGTACGCAATTCTGTTGATTTCTCCAAGATTGAGCCAGTTAGCTCTTCGAGGCGACCCTCCATAGTCCGCGCCACCAATGAATCAACCGCTAATAAGAGGCGTTCTTCCATTGCACGCCCTTCCGGCGGAACAGGCGGTCCCCAAAAACGGGTATCCATCATACTCCCTTCAGACGCCAAGGGTGAACCGGTCGCTCCTTCAAAGCGAATTTCCGTCGCACTCGCTCCAGAAATCGAAAAGATTGAAGAACAGAGCGAACCAAGTCCTGCCGCTCCCCAAGACACCATGTTCAACCTAAATCCTTTTGGAAAGAATGAGAAGATCGCAGAGAAAAAGACCGAGCCAGCTCATGCTCTTCCAGAGGAGATTTTATTCACCATCGCCTCGCTTCCAGAAGATGAGAAGAGCACACCAGTTCAGGAGGAGTCGAGTGTGGACCCTCATTCAGAGAATGAGAGGAGTGAATCTGCTACCACTGCTCCTGCATCTGCTGCTCCGGAGCGTGAGAATTATCGAATGTCGCATAGGATTTCCACCGTCTCCACCATTTCAGAGATTACAGACAGTGAACTAACACGGGGGGCATCCACGGTATCCAATCTCTCTGACGATACTATAAGCGCTATCGACTCCCCCATAGAGCGTGAGACGATCGAGCCGGCCCACGAAGCCTTCACCATGCAATCTATTCCTGAAGGCGAGACAAGTGACCCAGCCGCCGCTCCTTCGCAAAACAGGTTGACTGTGTCCGTTCCGTTGAATAGAAAGAGCAGACCACCCACTGCCATTATGCAGGAGATTTTAACTCTGGAAACCATCAAGCCAAAGGGCGGAAACAGCATTGACGCTCTCGTGGAGGTAGAGACCAGTAACATCGCCGCTGCTCTTCCCGAGGAAACTCCTGTCGTGCGAACACTTTCACTTAAGAAGAAGAAGACAAGCGGTAATCTGCGGGACGTTTCTACCCCTGCAAAGCATGAGAAGAAAGACTCGGACGTCAAGATTTCCCGGGAAACAGATACGAGGGCTTCGATAGCGACCACTGCATCTGCTGCTCTGGACCGTGAGATGGGAGAATTGGACGAACAGATGGAGCAGCGCATCAAATCCATTTGGGCTTCCATTCTAAATGTCTCTGAAGACTCGATTGGCCAAGACGACAGTTTCCTACGCCTTGGTGGCGACTCTCTCGCGGCTATTGAGTTTATCACACGCGCCAATGATGCAGGCTTGACTGTTACTGCGAAGAGCTTTTTCGAAGACCCCCGACTGTCAGCAGTGGCTGCTGGAGCTGTCGATGGAAAGATGGTGACGGAGCCGTTGGAACCCTTTGACTTGCTCCCGGAGAAGAACAAGAAGAAGATCCTCAAGGCCGTGGTGGATCAGTGTAAATTGAAGAACCCACAGGATATCCAAGACGTTTATCCTTGCACTGGTCTTCAAGAAAGCCTCATGGCACTGACACTCAAGAACCCAGGCTCATATATTAAGAAGTTCGTCTTCAAACTCCCCGATGATGTCTTCACGGCTCTATTTAGAGGTGTATGGGAGAAGACAGTCAAGCTTTGCGACAACCTGCGAACACGAATCATCGCTTTTGCCGGTACCTCATACCAAGCTACAATTGGTGGATCCCCTACTTGGGAACGAACCACCGGTCTTGATCTTGATGCCTTTATGGCTGCTTTCAAGGATATCACCATGGAACACGGCTCTCAACTTTGTCGGTATGCCGTCATTACCGAAAAGGCAGGCAACCGATACTTTGTTCTAGCTATCCATCAGGCTATTTACGATGACTGGAGTTTGAACATGGTGTTTGAGACCTTTCACAATCTGACCCAAGGCAAGAAAATACCTCCCATGGTGCCATATTCCACCTTTATTGAGCACAACATCAAATTCGATGTTGAAGACATCAAAGATTACTGGATGGAACAATTAGACGGTGCCCAGCAGAGTATATTCCTGAAGAACGATGTGGCAATAGAGCCGTCTAGCCAAAATATGGCAGTCAATATCGAGTTCCCCGAGAACACAAAGTTGTCATTCACCAAGGCTACAATCCTACGGGCTGCTTGGGCGTTGGTCCTCGCACGCTATTGCGATAGCGACGATGTCTGCTTTGGCGCCACCGTGTTAGGGCGCTATGCTTCTATCGCGGGTATGGACAGGCTTCCCGGGCCCACATCGGCGACCGTCCCTGTACGAGTACGCCTGGACCAAGAAGAGGCTGTGGTCGACTTTTTAGAGAAGATCCAGAAGCAGGCCGTAGAGATGATGGGATACGAGCAGTATGGCCTCGGCAACATCTCCAAGCTCAGTGCTGACGCCAGGGATGCTTGCAATTTCTCAAGCCTTCTGGTGGTGCAGCCAATTGAGCCAAAGCAACTTCCAGGCGAAGAGGGCGGCCTTTTATTACCCGTCGACGCTGCCACGTTCACCCCGGGGCCAGTGAAGACTGCCTCAACCTACTCTCTGACTCTAGAAGCAAAGACCTACAAGGACCACACTGAATTAGTGTTCGTGTACAACCCTGCAGCAATGTCCAAGTTTCAACTTGAGGCTCTCGCTAGCCACTTGAAATATGCTATTGAGCAACTTATTTCGGCGACGGATGACCTTCTACTTGGTGAAGTGTCTCTGACGAGCCCCTGGGATATGCAGAAGATCATTGAATGGAACAAGGACAAGGTGACCGAAGTGCGATCGGTTTGTGTCTACGACATGATTGCACACCACGCCCACCAGTCCCCCGATCGAGATGCTCTCGTCTCTCGCGAAGGAAAAATGACGTACCAGGAGCTTGACGAGAAGTCGACAAATCTCGCCAAGCACCTCGTTGGACTTGGTCTCAAGCCAGAAATGATTGTGCCAACCTGCTTCGAAAAGTCCATTTGGGCCATCGTTGCACAGCTTGCCATTATGAAGGCCGGTGGTGCATTCCTTCCCTTGGATCCCAATCACCCTATTAGCCGTCGTAGACAGCTTATTGGGGAGGTCGGAGCTCCCTTTGTCGTTGTATCTCTCGTGACTGCTGAGTCCTTCACCGCGGATGACAGGATCGTTTTGGTCTCTCCATCAACGAGCTCCAACATTCCCGGCAAGCTTACTGATTTCATGACCAAGTCCACCCCCAATAACGCGGCCTATGTCTTCTTCACTTCTGGATCCACTGGCCTGCCCAAGGGTGTAGTTGTGGAACACGTTGCCTTGTGTTCCAGCATCATTGGCCATGGTACTGCATATGGCTTCGGACCCAACTCTCGCGTGCTGCAGTTCTCCAACTATGTTTTTGATGGTAGCATCGCGCAGAGTTTCACGCCTTTGGCCTTTGGAGGCACCGTATGTGTCCCAACTGACGAAGAGCGTTTGGGTGATATTGCTAAATTCATCAACGATATGGAAGTGAACTTTTGTGATCTTACTCCTTCGTTCGCCAGAACTCTCAGCCCTGCAGATGTCCCCAAGGTTGAGACACTGGTTCTGTCTGGTGAAGCCCCAGCCAAGGACAATATCGAGACGTGGTTTGACCACGTCAAGCTCATCAATGCCTACGGTCCAACGGAAGCTTCCGTGTGCTGTGCCTTGCACAAGTATGAATCCAAGACAGATTCGCCCACGACAATTGGTCACAGCCTGAATGCCAAGTGCTGGATCGTCGATGTCAATGAACATACGCGTTTAGCACCCGTGGGCTGTGTTGGCGAACTTGTGGTTCAAGGACCGACACTGGCTCGCGGCTACCTGAATGATCCAATGCAGACCCAAGATTCCTTCGTTGATGATGTGAGCCTGGCTCCTGAACTGCTGAATGGCGATCCATCCGTCTTCTACAAGACAGGAGATCTTGTCAAGTATAACGGTGATGGTTCCATCGAGTATGTTGGACGAAAGGACACTCAAGTCAAAATCCGTGGCCAGCGCATTGAGCTTGCAGAGGTCGAGTATCAAATTAGCTACTGCAGTAATGTTCACCAGACCATCGTTGACGTGGATGAGTCTGAACGCGGCACCAGTCTGGTTGCGTACTTCTCACTTATCGAAAGCTACCAAGAGCCAATCGATGACGGTGAACTCACCGCGGAGAACGTCTTCCTCCCCTTGACAGCTGATACTGAGGACCAGATTCAGAGCATGGTTGACCACCTGAACTCTGTGTTGCCCAGCTACATGGTCCCAACGGTTTTCATTCCTTGCAAATTCTTGCCATCTTCGGCCTCTTCAAAGCTGGATAGAGCCGCGCTCCGGGGCGTATTATCGGGCATGGACTATGAATCGCTCTCCAAATATGCAGGCATCGACGGGAAGAAGCACCCTGTCAAGACTCCCATGGAAGCTGTGTCGCAGAATGTTTGGGCAGAGATTCTCAACAGGCGACCAGAAACTATTGGACGAACCGATAGTTTCACAAGCCTTGGTGGCGATGATGTCTCGGCCGTCCAAGTGGTATCCCGTCTTAGCTACATGGGCTTGACCGTTTCTGTCCAAGACGTCTTTGCTAACCACCGCCTATCAGTGTTTGCAGACAAGATTGTAGGAAGCATCAAGGAAGAATTGCCTCCTATTCCAGCATTCAGTCTACTCACTGACTGCAATCCTGAAGTCTTGAAGGTAACAATTAGAGACCAGTGCGATCTGAAGCTCGAGGATGAGATCGAGGATGCTTACCCTTGTACCAACTTCCAAGAAGGTCTCCTGCTCCTTGCAGGGCAGCAACCTAGGTCCCACATTTTCAAGCATGTGTACAACGTGCCTCCGAATGTTGATGCCGATCGCTTCAAGAAGGCCTGGAACCGAACACTCGAGCTGTGCACTAACCTGCGAACACGCATCGTTATGCACAAAGGTAGAGCAATGCAGGCAGTCATTAAAGACGAGCCCCTGTGGGAGGACCCAGCTGAACATACTTACTTGACATCATTCATCGAAGACAAGAGCAACACCATGGAGGTGACCTACGGCTCGCGACTTTGCCGATATGCCCTTCTCACTGAGACTGAACAAGACCGATACTTCGTTGTCTTCGTCCATCACTCAATCATTGACGCCGAGAGTACAGGCTTGATGCTTGAGCTTCTGCGCAACATCTATGCCGAAACCACTGTGTCAAAGCCGCAGTTGTTTTCCACCTTCATCAACTACACCACCCAGATTGATCGAGATGCGTCCGTTTCTTATTGGAAGAAGCAGTTGCAGGGTGCCGAGCGCGCCAACTTCCTCACGACAAATCCGTCAACAGCAGAGTCTGCACCCGTCAGCCAGGTCATCAAGACACCCATTCAGATTCCGAAATTGGCCGACCCTTCAATCACAATGACCACCATGCTTCGATCAACATGGGGAATAGTCCTTTCGCGCTTCAACAACACTGACGATGTCTGCTTTGGCACCATTGTTTCAGGACGTCACGCTCCTGTTGCAGGAATCGATTCCATCATCGGACCTACTTCCGCCATGGTACCGATCCGACTCAAGCTGAACCAACAGCAGAATGTGGAAGCACTTCTTGAGGATGTGCAAAATCAGGCATTCGAAATGGTCGGATTCGAGCATTTTGGCCTGAAAAACATCTCTAGCATTAGCTCTGAGATCAAGGAAGCCTGCGACTTTTCAAGCTTGTTGATTGTTCATCCTGCACCACAAGCCGTCAGGCCAGAGACAGAGGCCGGCACAGTTCTTGTGCAAGTCAACTCGGAAGAGGACGAGAACGATAACCAAGACGCATACTTCAGCTCCCCGCTTGTTGTCACTTGCGTGCTCTACGACGAAGAAATCGAGCTGCAGCTCACCTACCACATTGATGTTATTACCCCAGATCAGATCCAATCACTGGCCCAGCAGTTTGAACACATCTTCAACCAGCTGTGCACGCAACCCGAGGCCGTGCTTGACTCGATTTCTGTAGCAAGCCAGTGGGACATTGAAACAGCAATCGGATGGAACGATCATGAGGTTGAGGTCGTCGACTCCTTGATTCACCACCTCATTGAGGACCGAGCTGAGATCCACCCCGAAGCACCAGCCATTGCTGCTTGGGATGGAAATATGACATATGAGCAACTCAACATGACAGCAAACAAATTCTCAAATCTGCTCGTCAACTCTCACAATGTCAAGCCCGGTCAATTCGTTCCGGTCTGCTTTGAGAAGTCTGTTTGGTATACTGTTGCCATCCTAGCCATCAACAAGGCCGGTGCTGCCTGGGTACCAATGGATCCCACGCACCCATCCACTCAACACAAGCAGATTATCGAGCGAACAAAGGCCCAAATCATTGTGTGCTCCAATGCCCAGGCCGATATCGTTGCTGATTTAGGACCAAAGGTGGTCAAGCTGTCCGCAAACATGGGCCCTCATATCATGATTCAGTCAAAGGAATGGAGCGCAAACCCTCCTAATGTCAACATCAAGCCTTCGCACCCAGCATATCTCATTTTCACTTCGGGTACAACCTTTGCCCCCAAGGGTGTTTACATCCAGCACCGGGCCGTCTGTACCAGTCTAAGGGCCATTCGAGAAAGGACTTTGATGACGCGGGATACCAGGATTTTGCAATCCTCTGCACACGTCTACGATGTATCAGTAGGTGAAATTTACGGAGCCTTGATTTCCGGCGCATGTGTCTGCATTCCCTCAGACTACGACATTTTCAGCAGTGTCAAGGACTTTGTCAACACAAAGAAGGTCAACTGGGCTTACATGACACCGACACTTGCACGAACACTCAGACCCAGGGATGTTCCATACCTCGAGCTCTTGCTGTTGGCTGGCGAACCCGTCACCAGAGATCTGCTTGACTTATGGTACGGAAAGGTGCGCCTGTTTAACGCCTGGGGACCTGCAGAGACCTGCGTTTTCAGCTCCATCCACGAGTGGGAGTCTCCTGATTCGCCACTGACGATAGGACGCCCTGTAGGCGGTTATTGCTGGATTGTGAACCCTGACAACATTAACCAGCTCTCTCCCATTGGATGTGTGGGTGAGATTGTTGTCCAAGGTCCAACTATTCTCCTGGGATACCTCGCCCACCAAGATGAGGCCAAGACAGGCATCGTCGAGTCGCTCCCCAACTGGGCCCCTCACATTGATTCCCCTTGCTTTGATCGATTCTACAAGACGGGTGATTTGGCTTTCCAGAACCCCGACGGTACAATTGAGTTTGTGGGTCGAAAAGACACACAGATCAAGGTTCGTGGACTACGTGTCGAATCCAGCGCCATGGAGTCTACCATCAGAGCCGCTATCCCCTACATCAAGGATGTTGTGGTGGAGGTGATCCACGACGGCTCCTGCGAAGCACTTACTGCATTCGTAGTGTTTGACAATGGGGAGGAAAAACAAGAGAAACGCCGCTCTGTAGAATACGATTTGACAGCGTCAATTCGCCCAGTGGATCCCTTCATTGAGCAATGTGTGGCTGTTCTCGCCCAGCACCTAACTACCACATTGCCGCAGCACATGGTTCCCGACTACTTCTTCCCGCTTGAGAGCATGCCAATTCTGTCTTCAATGAAGATTGATCGATCGAAATTGCGAGAGCAATCGGCGCTTTTGCCAAGAGAGATTGCACTTACATATGAGACTACTCTCTGGGCAGCCCTGTGCACTCCTGCCAACGAGCTCCAGCACCGCCTCCGCGCCCTGTGGGCAGATGTCCTTGAAATCTCTGCAGACACGATTGGTATTTATGACAACTTCTACCGCCTTGGTGGAGATGCTGCCAAATTCCATACATTGGCCCAGCGAATCACGGCAGAACACCATGTTCTGTTGGGCCCTGGCCAAGTGAATGATGGAAATCTGACCATCAATGGCATTTCTGAGCTTATAAAGGGAGAGGATGAAGACGGCGACTCAACACAGCTAACACTATCAGCTGAGATATCAAAGTACACGAGCAGTGCTTCGTATAAAGACCAGCACTATGGCCTGCTCAAGAACCATCTCACTGAACTACCGCAAGGCGCAACCGTCTTCCTCACCGGTGCCACGGGATACATTGGCACTGAGCTGCTTCGGCGGCTGGTATGCTTGGACGTGGTTGACAACGTTGTTGTCTTGGTGCGCGCCACATCTCCCCAACGTGGATTGGAGCGTGTTCGCCAGACTGCGCGCACCGCCATGTGGTGGGATTCGACCGATACTCAGAAAATTGAGGTCTGGACGGGAGATCTTTCGCGATACCGTCTGGGACTCAAAGACCCGCAATGGGCGCGCCTCTGCGGCAATGCTAGCAGGGGCAATGTCGACGCCATTGTGCACAACGGCGCCGTCGTCAATTGGAACGCCGACTACGAAAAGCTTCGCGCACCAAATGTCGATTCGACCCTGCAGCTGCTAAGTGCTGCAGCAGGCTCTCCGTCCAAGGCCAAGTTCGTTTACGTTTCCAGCGGCTTCAGCTCGTCTATCGAAGGATCCGCCATGGCAGCGCTCCGCGAACAATCCAGTGATTACACACGATCCAAGCTCCTGGCCGAAAACATTGTCAACAAGCACACAGGTGACCTACCAGTGCAAAACCGCATTTCTTCAGTCAACCCGACCTTCATCATTGGCACAGCTGACAAGGGCGTGGCCAACACAGAAGACCTCGCATGGCGAGTTGTAGCAACGTCAGTGGAACTGGGAGCCTACCCACAAGAGCCAGATGAGCACTGCATGCGAATTGCCGATGTCAAGACGGTGGCTTCTGCCATTACCCGCCAGCTCATCACCACGGATCCCATTGCTCCCTTTGTCGATGTCGCCCACCGAATCCCGGTGTCGCTCTTCTGGCGCAGCGTCAATGCAGAGCTTCCGGAGCCTTGCAGGCCCATGGCTTGGGATGACTGGGTGTCGGCTGCTATTACGCGCATGGAGGATGCTGGAGAGAATCACCCGTTGTGGGCACTACAAAACAGAATAAACCCGTTGGGCTCGTTCCCATCACCCGATGACAAGGGACCAAAGAAGTCGGGATCTATGCCCCTGCAACTGGCTATCAGACGAAACGTCAAATATCTTTTGGATGCCGGATTTATGGCACCCCAAGTTCAAGGCTAAAAAGAAGGTGGAAGTATCAACAACTGGTTAAAATGTCATGAGATTCATGTTTGCGCAAGTTTTTAGTTTATTTTTTATTTTTTGGATTTTGGGTTGTTCAAAATTATATTCATCAAGCGTGTACAAATTTTACCCATTATAGACTGCAATTTTTTATAATAGATCAGGATATTTTTCACAATACAGATGCCTACGAGAGTGATGTTGTAACCATGTACGCTCATTATGTGCAGGTCAGACGGGGGCAAAATCGGAGGGGCCGACCATGTGATTCCTCGCCAACCAGGACATTCTGCGTTCATAATCTCATCTTGGGCGAATCCTAACACAGTAAAAACAGCCCCCGTGGCCTAATGGTTAAGGCGTGAGACTTCTAATCTCAAGACTGCGGGTTCGAGTCCCGCCGGGGGTTTCTCAATGTTGAATTTCCTTTTTGCCCACACCTTCAATGAGGTTCTTTTTACGTTTGCAAACTTTGTTATTGGTGCCCTGCTCGCTCTTTGGTGGGTAGGCCTCTCTCAGTCACAGCGACATCGCACTTTTTTTCTCCACTTGGCTAGATCGGATCTCTAGGGTAGATGAATTTACACCCCATGAACATTTTCGATTATCGATTTATGACCTCTTTATCGCTATTAATAGGTTGACATCTCCATATAGAAGGATTATGCTGAATTTATAGGATATTTTAAATAGGAAAGCGTGTGGTCTTGAGAATGCAGTGAGTGTAGCTGGACTAATAGTGTGTGGTGTATCTCTTGTTCCGTAAAAATCTCAACTTTATTTGTCAACACTCTGACGACTCTCCGAAAAATCTTAAAAAAAATAGAATTGTTTCTCTTTATTTGCCATTTCGTTTGTCAAAATCCCCTTTGTTATTTATGCATATTCCATCGCTTGTGCTGCCTCTTTTGCGCATCTAATCGTTCGGGATTATCCGTTACTACGTAGCTCATTGCGGAGACAAACATGGGTCTGGTCGCGATGGATTCATGCTCCACCTTTCTTACTCACCCTTTGCAGGCTTAGTCAATGGTGTGGAGTGAACTAATTTAGGCCACTTCTCACGCATCAACGCTTTGTCCATCAATGTGAAATGGTATTTAGCACAAGTGCACTAACAATATTTACTACTAATACCACACCCTCTCCCAGGTCCTTTTCCAGAACCCGAGCTTCTTCAGGCGCTCCTCAAATGAGCCAAATGCTGCTTCCTCCCAAATCTTGCATTCCTCGTCAACTTGGGCCTTGCCGCTCACAAGATCGGCCTCGGACGCAGCAACAAAATGTGTCCTCTTGGCTACCTTCCACACAACAAACATGAATGGTCCGAATGCGAGCCCAAAGTAGCTGGTAACCCATCCCTGGACATCAAATGGCACAAACGTGTCAAACCCAAGTGTTAGGAGCAGCACGCATCCGAGAAGTATCGCAAAATACGCAAAATACGGCATAAAAGGCGCTTGGTATGGAAGCGATGAGTCGGGTACCACTTCCGGCTGGGCTGCACGAGCACGTCGCCAACCCAGATAGGTCCACAACATGCAGACATACGTGATGATAATACCTGCGGTAGTGAGTCCGACAAACTATGCAGAGTTAATGATTGAACTCGACGCTTCCAATGCTGTTTACTCACCCAGTCAAACACTGTCGACGAAGAGTTGGAACAGACGAGAAAGGTAACGCAGGATAGCAACGAAACGATAATGACACAGTAAACTGGCACTCCGGATTTTGTGCATTTTAGCAGAAATTTGGGAGCCTGGCCGTCTGTAGAGCTGTTCAGCACGCGATGCTTCATTAGCGGAAAAGGGCAACCACAAACCTCTGGCGAGACCATAAAGTGTACGAGATGACGAGTATACATACGCATTACCGCAAGACCAACCAGAGAGCAATATCAAAAGGTTGATCAAGTCAGGCAACCCATGAATTCCCAAGTTTTCGATGCCAATTACCCACGGCGATGCCGCCGATCCTGCCTTACCGTCGGCAATGGCTCCAAGCAGTCGCGAATCCCGACTTGAGCAAATGATGCCTACTGCAAAAACACCAATGACGTAGAATCCCAAGAGCCGATATAGGATTAGTTTGGCAACTCTCGGGATTGTCCGTCGTGGGTCCTGAATTTCCGCAGCAGCAAGGGCGATGAAATCTGGCCCACCAATACAAAAGCTAGAATAGACGACAACCGACCTGAGACGATTAGCTGCTATTTCTTTCCAAAAAAAGAGCGTAGAGGAATCAAGTACCAGAACCCCAGGAACCTTCCCGTTGCACCTCCTGTATAGTACTCGTGCATGTAATTACCATGCCCCCAGTGGGTGAATCCGTACGCGTCATGTTTGGGGTTGCCACCACACATTGTAACAAACGTAATCATGATAAGACCGACGATTAGAATGATTTTGGTCGATGCCATGATGAACTCGGATTCGCCATAATACTTTACTGCAACCATATTGAGCGTGAAGCAGACAACCAGTGCCATGGCCACCCATACACCGGGATTGATGTCCGAATTCCCTATCAAAAATTGGATATTAGTTGCTGCAATTGCAAAACAAAAACAAAAAACCAGCATCTATTCTAGCCATGTTACACTAGATGGATACAAGTCGCAAGAGGAGGGCAGTAACAGACAAACATACAATATTGTGCAACAGTAGCTACGGCACTATACTCGACGCACACGAGCATTACTCCAGCATAAAAGTATGACCATCCCATTGCGAATCCCAGAGCTGGATCAACGAAGCGAGTCGCCAGCTCAAACACGCTACCACGGATGGGCAGGTAGGCGCACATCTCGGCGACGGCAAGGGTGCAAGGCCAAATGAAACAGCAGCTCCAGAAGAGGAATCCCAAGAAGACGGAGAGGGGACCGGCCTTGGCCAAAGTACCGCCGATTCCCACAAACAAGGCAGTGCCAATGTTGCCTCCAATGATCATCAATTGGACATGGCGCGGGGCCAGACCGCGTTTGGTTTCGCGCACCTCTGGGTATTCTGGGCCAATCGAGGCGGCGCGGATTGATGAATGATCATCGGCAGCGTTGGAGGGGCCAGCGGTTGCGCCCGCCTTGGACACATCGTATTCCCCAGAGGAGCCCATTTTGGCCCTAAAAGCAAAATGTGGCTTGAAAATGAAGAACAAGAGATTTATCGGAATGCACTATCGTGGGCTTTGCTGAGCTTTATCGTTTTGTCTGACCGGTCTTGCAGGGCTCCCAGCAATCGGCAGTTCCGATAAGTTGCCCTGTCTTTTGGTGTCGGGATGTAGCTGATTGTGATAAGACAAGAATGCGTGATTCGCTATTGGTGGCCATGAGCGCGCTGGTATCAATCGCATCCCGACCGGAGTCTGTTTTGAATCCGATGCGCAATGCCTGTTTACCTCTGGTTTGATTGCATTCCGAGTCTGAAGGAGCTTATTGTATACATTCAATTCATGCTCAAAGAGAAATTTTTTTTTTCATCTAGGGATGCGATGTTATTCGTCATCATTCTTGTCCCAATAATTGAAACATTGCCTTATTATCACGCCCGAAGATAGAAACACCAACCGTTGCTCTAAAGATAAGACATAGTCGTATGTGATGTGGGGCTGCTCCGGCAACTCTTTCCCGTCTAGGACCTTGCTGACACTTCATGATTGATACACGGCGAGATATAAGTAAGTTTAATCGAAAAGAGTTTGAAGCGTAGTTGAATTCTTTAAAAGTACCTAAGATATGCTAGCTCGCCTAGCGTGATGACTATCAGCTTGTCTACTAACGCGTTATCATCATCCGCGACAGGCGCGATCATGTTATAGAGGTTGCCCAGTACGGTTTTCACTTGAACAAATACAAATGACCTTATAATTTTGCCAAACACTGCAATCAAGAAGGAGTCACGAAAAGGTAGTGGTCCCATTTGAAAGCAGGGCCATTCATCAACGTGTCCACAGGACTGGATGGTGGACTGTCATAGAAGATGCCGCCCAAGCAGGGTGCGGTTTTAGTGCATGCACTGCCCTCTAAACCCACGTACAAGCGGCATTTGTCATTATTGAAAATGCTAACAACGCACTCTTCGTCAGAGAAGCATAGTGAGCAACACGCGTATCTACTAAAGATGTTGCCGATTTCGCTCATCTCGAGTTTATACACGTCTGGGAAATTCCCTTGGACTTGGAAACGACCGCCAGTGGATTTGCCGTTGGCGTAATTTTTGCTGACGCACGCTGGGTACCATGTTTGCCCGGGGACTGCAACCGTGTCGGTGACGGTGGAAGTAGTAGTAATGGTGGTGCTAGGCGTAATAGTAACTTTGATAACGGATGTCGTTGTTGAAGTCGTCTCAATTGTTGCATAGGAGGGTGGGATAACGTGTGTGCTTGTGATTGTGGTAACTTTGGTGATTGTTTTGACGGGAACGCGGGCTGTGATGGTAGTATCGGGTTTGGCCTTGGTTGTAGTCACAGTCTTCGGCACAAAGGTTGTGACGGCACACTTGACTTTCTTAGGGTAACTCTTTTTCTCATCAATGTAATAAACTCGAGAGCGCTTTGCAATTAAGCTCCCAGATCTAGGGGAAATGGGATCGCGTTTTGCAGGGAGTTGTGAGGGGTCATTGTATGTCGCGCCTTCGAGCGTGTCCTGGATTGGCTCAAACCAGTTTGGTGGGTTCGCAGTATAGGTGGTAGTGATTGTGGTGTAGGCAGTTGCAGTGCTGGTTTTGTGGAAGGTGGTGGTGGTGGCGAGGGTGATAATTGATGTTTTAAAGTCCGTCGAGATGATGGTCTTGATCTTTCGGTCCGCGGTTGAATCAACTGTTGCAATCTTTGTACTTGTGGCAGTTCGCGTGATGGGCTTGGGGGTGACGGTGACCGTTTTCTGGGAATATTTGGTGACTCGGATCGTGTTGGTGTGTGTGGCAGTGGAGGAAACGGTCGGTACGGGCTTGACAAGCTTCGTATCCATGACCGTTAGACACGTTTTCGTCGTGTCAGCCTTGTCCGCATAGCCGGTAGCAGCTACAAGGCCGACAATGGAACCAAAAACTAGGCGTTGGAGCTGCATGATGGCTACCCAAGCTTCTGCCGTGATCAATCAGCTTTAGTTAGAATCAGTTGAGTGGTGATGGGATCGGCAGGAAACAGCCCGTTTATACCTAGCTTCAATCCGAGAGAGCAGTACACCGGTCATTTCCACCGACCTTGTGGCTTGTTCAGCGTGATGTTGTCAAGATTGAGTAGCAGAACCCACCATTCATGTGAATTGAAATAAGCCATCGCTTGATTAAAATAGGGCAGGCCCACAGGGCTGAAAGCGCAACTAACGGGCTTGACAGTTGGTAAAACGTGCTAACTGGCCCGTGGGATTAGACTAAGCCGGCAGTCATTTTGTCTGGACGCGACGATGGAAAACATGTGGCGCACTATCATTTGGCGAGGACGCTAGAGTTTAAGCTAAATAGAGAAGTTTATGCGAACATATTTTGGTGAATTGGCAACACTCGAGATTAACAATGCCACCATAAATTCATAATTGTGAATAGCTGCAGTAAGCCTGATGTAGACTGTATTTGCCCATCAAGGATGAAATACGGGCACGAAAATTTAAAGTAAAATAGTCCAAAAGATAAATATTCTTATGTATCAACTGAAACCCTCTAGCTCTGCTGCGACAGCTAGAAACTTGATCATATTCTACTTTGTTTCTGGTCCGCTTCATCAAATATACCAGCAGGTACAAGGCGAGATCTTCGAGCCATCATCTCAGAAATCTGCATTATGGACATGGAACTCATGAGTTCCAGCATCTGTATCTGACCTTCTAGGTGTCCTACTATCCAGTTGCGCAACTCAACTGAGATTAAGGAATCTACTCCGTAACTTGCCACAGATCGGTCATGTTGAACATCTTTTTCTGAAATGGCGAGAAGCCGAGCCAATCTATGCTTGAGTGCGGTATACGTTGCTTGCACAGCCGCTTCTGGACTGGAAGCCGCTTGCAATGTTGCCTGGATGTCGAATTCCTCACTCGAGACCTTTTTGGACTGCTTCCTTTCTGCAGAGGACCAAATATGTGAGAACCTGGCATCTCGTCTTTGCCTAGAAGCTTCTTCTGCTTTGGAGTCTGGATTAGCTCGCCTGGTACCGCAAAGTATCTGAGCGTCAGCCGGAGTTTTGGCGATAGGATTCTGAATGGCGTGGTTGATGACTGCTAAGAACTCCTCCACAGTATGTGATCGAAGGCCTTGAGAATGTTGCATTAGAGCGAGCTTCTCATTTTCTGCTGTAACTCCCTCGTCTTGTACAATGCTAATGTCTATGGCCCTGGCGGGTAGCCCTAGCGATGCTCGGTGTCGCATCAAAGCATCTTGAACTGTATTTCCGGCACCGTAATTGCCTTGGCCGTATGTCCCGATAATGGCTGCTGCACTGCCGATGGATATGAAAAAGTCTAGATTTTTACCGAATTCTTTATGAAGGTTGAGCGCCCCCATAGCCTTTGGCCATATTCCCTCACACCATTGTGAGTGCGTCATTGACTTGAAAGGAGTGTCCTGGGATTGTTAGCCAGCCCTGCGAGTGACGTTGAGAACTTACATGAAGTGCCATGACCCCATGGATTATACCTCGAATTGGCGTTGCTTGTGTCATGGCTTTGAGTTGGGCTAGCGAATTCTTGTCGGTAACGCTACCTTTCACAACCAGAAGTTCTACACCTTGGTCTTTCATTTCCGCGATTACTTGAGAAATACCAGGTGCATTGGGTCCTGATCTTGACAAGGTGACAATGTGCTTGGCACCAAGTTTCGCTAAATGACGTATGATGGGTTTGCCAAGCCCACCAGTGCCGCCGACGACAAGATATGAACAGTCACTGCGCAAAGCTGCGAGCTTTGGTTGTTGAGGCTGCACCTGTTACGAAGTTAGTTAGCGGTGGCTCTGATCTGAAACAAACAACGTAAAAGGTGAATGAATGAATGGGGTCTTACCTTCCAAGGTGTACTGAAATCTATTGATAGAATCAGCTTTCCAATGTGTTTGCCTGCTTGCATATCACGGAACTGTTCTTCGGCCTCAGAGGCTGACTTTGTCGTTAATGGACTAATAAGTGCCAATCGTCCGTCTTGAACCAACTTCACCGACGTCTGAATTAGCTCCTTGAAAATATCGGGCCTTTTTTCCGCGACGATTGTCATATCAACAGCAGAAAAGGTGACGTTATTTTCGAAATTTTGCATCTCCAACCTTCCATTTGTGAGGATATCCTTTTTCCCAATTTCCACAAATCTGCCGAAAGGTGCCACTGCACTAAAGCTTGCTGCCAAAGCGTCACCAGATAGAGAATTTAGGACAACATCAACGCCTCGCCCACCGGTGAGTTTTAGAATACGCTCCCCAAAGCCAAGATCGCGGTTAGATATAATGTGATGGGCAGGAATGCCATACTTGCTCTGGATAAAGTCACATCTGTCTTGACTGCCAGCGGAAACGAAGATGTCTTTGGCCCCGAGGAATTGTGCGATTGTAATTGCTGCTTGACCAACGGCACCTGCTCCAGAATGTATCAATATGGATTCGCCTTCTCGCAGCCTTGCAATGTCCCGAAGAGCAAAGAGCGCAGTACAGTATGCCACGGGTATTGCTGCAACAGTCTCCATGCTCATTCCTTCTGGAACGAGACAGGCATGGTGTATATCAATGTTGCTCGTAGTGGCTAGCCCACCAGGTCCAAAAACGCAAACTCTATCGCCGACTGCAAAGTTAGATCCGACAGAATTACCAAGTTCAATAACGGTGCCACTGCCCTCAATGAGAATAGTGGAAAGACCGTCTAGTTGACCCATGGCGGTCATCAGATCTTTGAAATTCAGGGCAATATTCTCAAGTTTAACCTTGATTTGCAAAGAACTTGGAGGCTGGGAATGTTTTGGATTATCCACCCAGTATAGCATATCGAGAATCCCAGGTGACTGAATACTCAAGCTCAGTGCTCGACTAGAGTCGGCAACAGTTTCCTTTTGGGGATGATAAGGCGAGACTGTATCATTCACCCAGTCATTCACGGTCTGCTCAATAAGAAGCCGGGGCACTAAGATTGCATCATCTTTCGCCGTGAGCTCCCATTCAGATGTGGAATGAGCAGAGGCGTGTGAAGAAATGACCTGTCTGTATACTTGCAAGATATGTGACGATATGTCCCCGCCAGGAATCGATTTGTCAATATCAAGGCTGAAGAATTTGAGTTCATGATTCTCGGCTCTCAAACTTCGACCAAGACCTGCAACAAGCGCTCGTTGCGGCTCTTCACAAGTAATTGTGCCACCCATGGTAACCCATAAGACCGTTTGAGCCCCACAAACGAGGTCTCGGAACTTGTTCCAGTCATCAGCAGATGGCGATGGGAGGAAATCGGTTGCTGTTTCAATTAGGAATATCAGAGTCCCACAGTGTGATGGCGCCTCAAATGATGTTGATATAGAGACATCTGTACCCGGAAATTGATGAATGAGGCCGTCCTTTACCTCTGAGCCAATCTCGGAGTCATGATTCGCAGCCATTATAGTGATTTTATGTTCGGAATTCTCTGGCACAGGGGGAGCTACGCTCGATATTATCAAGCTTACTTCATGCTCATCATCATCATCGCTATCTCTCATCTCCAGAGACACACCAGAGAAACCAATCTTCTTAAGAATATCGTCCCACTGCGGTACTTTCAAGAGTGGGGAGTTCAAGCGACCGTCATTGATGCCCAGCCACCAGCCTGGAAGTATGCCAAAAGTCATGCCCCATCTGAGTGAAGGCGAGGTAGTTTCTGTAAAAGCAATTTGGCCACCAGGTTTTAGCAGAGTCTTGAGATTGCTTAGCGTCTGTTCGAGGTCTCGTGATACGTGAACCACGTTAGAAGCAATTATGATATCAAAGGATCCAAGCTTAAAGCCTTGTCGTGTTGCAGGCTGTTCCATATCGAAGCGTGCGAATTCGATGGAATGTCCATATCTCTTTAGCTTCTCTTCCATCGCTGTGAGGAATGATGTGGATACGTCTGTAAATACAAACGAACCTTTTGACAAGGAATGACCACGATGATCACCATACAAAGCATGGACCACGGGAAGAGTCAAGCTACCGGTTCCTCCGCCAATTTCAAGGATACGCAAGTTTGGTATTTTGAATTGAAGCAGCTTTAAATACTCGACAACTTGCGCATGACATCTGTTCAGACAGTAATCCTCGGAGTATACCCTGTAAAGTAACTCATCTTCGAGGAGCACGGAGAGTGGCTCGATGGAACCTCGAAGAATATCGGGTAAGCGCTGAGACAACCGTAGAAGCATTTCTCCTGGAGCTCCCATGGATTTTAGGTCTTCTACCTGAGATATATTTGCGGGTTCTGTATCGGAAACCTTTTGAGACTGCATCCATTGGATAAAAAGTCCCAGGTGGGTAGAGTTGGATACCAGCTCATGGGGAACGAGCTTTGAAAGAGCATGGTAGATCAATTTTCGACAAAATGGATCGCAATACTTGCGCAAGTTTTTACTTTGACTCGTGACTCCCTTTCTGCAGTAATTGAGGACACTGTCCTTTGTTGCCGTCAATGGATCAAGACGCCACTCTATGCGATGACAGAGGGATTCTTCTCCAGAGTACTGGGTACCAAGTTGACCTTGACTGGGCGAAAACTTTACCCCCTTGATGCGGATTTCTATTTCATTGTCCTTGCGTGTATTTGTGACCAAAACATCGCCAGAGCATTGCTTCAGCCCATACACACCGGATTGAGTCTGAATATGTAACTCGTCGCCAGGGTTAACTTTGATATCAGTGGACAAATATAGCTCACTAATGCTGGCAATGACCTGGGAATGGTTAAGATGCCCACCGAGTTTAATTCCAGGCAGACATGCCTGAAGACAGCCCTCCAAAGTTGTTGGATGTAAGAAGTGAGGCTGTTGATGTTTAGAGGGCATTGTAACCTTTACATCGGGAACGATGAGAGAGCAATTAGACTCCCAAGGCCTGGCTGATATCGAATGAAGGCTCGCAAAGCAGCCCGAATAATCCATGCCTAATGTTCGGAGCCCTCTGTACATCTTTTGAGCTTCTATATCTGACCATGGCTTCAGCTTCAAGTTTGCATTATCTCCATTTGAATGCTTCTCTTCGAGCTCTAAAGCCAATTGATCTTTGCGGTCTATAAGTGCGATTAGACCTCTGCAATGTTCGGTTGATTGGTTGTCTTTTGTTACGCTGAAAATTCGAAACTCATTCCATTTCGAACTTGACTGGCGTGAAGAGTATGAAAATGGCCGGAAGGCGGTGAGAACCTCCGCGCCGAAAGACTCGTCGTCCTGAATAATCAAGGGCCTGTCAATAAAGACGTGCTTGATATGAATCACATTCTTTCTCCAGCTTTGTTTTGACATTATCTCCTTCAGCGCTTCCGTAGCCATGGAAATATAGCCAGCAGCTGCAAAGACAACCTGGCCGTTGATGCAATGACCCTTGACCCAAGGCATCTCTGATAGCCGAATGTAATGATGCCAACATGGCTCAACACTGATGCTGTCCGAAGCCGCTGTGCCAATTAAATCGTGCCTAGGTGACTCTCTCAGTCGATAAGTCACACTTCTGCGCGATTCATTCCAGTGCAAATTGCTGTGATTCCAATTGTACCCGGGCAAAATTGTAAGAACTTTCGCGTCCTCATCCTTGAGGTTGTTGACGCGATTGAGGTCAATCGGTATACCGTGATTATAAAGTCCGCTGACCATTGTCAAGGACGTATTTACACTGTCCTCATTCCGTAAAATACAAGGTAAGTAATTGATTGAATGCTGGGTAGCTGAAGCCTTGAGAATTTGTAAAACGGGTCCTTTGAGGGAAGAATGAGGGCCAAGTTCGATAATTACCCCAGCTGGAAAAGATTTATTGTTTCCTTCCACCGAAGAGAGTACCTTGGATAAGGCATCCGAAAATCTGACCGGAGAGACTAAATTTCTGGTCCAGTAGCAGGAGTCAAACTGTAATCCGCAAGCATTATTTCCAGTGACGGATGATACCATGCGCACAGCTGTGTTGGCTTGTTGTGGCCGGATTCCTTGTATGGCTGACTGGTAGTAGTTTTCCACGATTGCCATATGATGAGAGTGATAAGCAACATTAACCACCAACTTGCGAGAGAATACCTTGGCGTCTTCAAAAACGGTCGCTAACTCATCAATGGCATCGGCGTCACCGGATAAAGTGACACTGGATGGGCTGTTTATGCAAGCAACAGTGACTCTGTCTTCGTAGCCTTTCATGTGATGCTGGGCGTCAATTTGTGAAAGACCAACTGCAAGCATAGCTCCTCGCAGTTCTGGTACCGTTTCTCTGAGGTGCTGAACAGCCTTACCTCTGTGGTAGGCAACTTTCATTGCATCAGATGCCGTGAGGGCTCCAGTTGCATATGCAGCGGCAATCTCTCCGCTGGAATGGCCACAGACGAAGTCTGGTTTGACACCCCAGGATTCCAGAAGATTGACCAAACAAATTTGGATAGCAGTGCAACATGGTTGCGAAAGCTCGGCTTCGTTAATTCGACTGCAGCTGGCTGGCTTCCTTAATTCTTCTACAAGATGCCAATCGCAGCCTAATTCGAGGAGAAAATTATGCATCTCGTGCATTGATTGAGCGAACACCGAGTATTTTGTGAGCAGTTCAATTCCCATTTGAGCCCACTGCGCTCCTTGACCTGTACAATAAAGCATTAGAGACAAAGAGTGAATGGGGGATATTGATCTTACCGGTGAACACAAAGCACACTTTTGGGCTTGCGAGTGCCTTCACAGGACGGGAAGACACTGATGCTATCTGATTAACGCCATCAATGAGTTCTTGAAAGTTCTTAGCAATAACTGCTGAACGATACGAGAAAGCTGATCTTTTGGAGGAAAGCGTAAAAGCCAAACTTTTTAACGGCAAACTTTCGCCATTAGCTTGGACTCTCATGAGAAAGCGCTTCCATATCGATGCTAATTTTGTTAGGCCATCTCCTCGCTGATGACTCCAAACAAAGACATGGGGTTCCGCTTCTGAATCAATGTTTCTTGCACCATTGAGAGGCATGCTATTAACAGCTTCATCCGGAACTAACCGGTCGGGGGCTTGTTGAGACCAGGTTTCAAGAATGATGTGAGCATTCGTGCCACCATAACCTGATCCATTGATGGACGCCCGTCGAACAACACCATCCGGCCACTTTTGGAGTTGGGATGGGACCTATAATAGAACATAGTTAGTAGAGCGGTGCAGAGAGTGATAAATGGTACGAACCTCAATACCACGAGTGGCCAGGTCGAGTATAGGGTTTGGAGTCTCCAAAGTTGGATTTGGAACGATCTCGCCCTTCTCAAGCATGAGAAGTACCTTGATTAGACCCGCCAAACCAGAGACGCATTCGGTATGGCCTAAATTTGCTTTGACACTCCCAATTATAAGATTTCTGTCCCTTTGTTTGCAGAATGCTCTAGAGAATGCGGTCGTTTCACAGTTATCTCCTGCAGTAGTACCCGTGCCTAATCATCCGTCAATGGCTATGACAGTCTGGAAAGTTTTTGAAGATTCTCACCATGAGCTTCTACATATAACGTCTCAGCGGGATCAAGACCGGCTGATTTATATGCTCGAACAATTGTATCATATTGAGCAGTTGGTGAGGGCATTGTTATTCCTGGAGTTTTACCATCTGAACCGGTGGCACTGCCGCGAATAACTCCTCTAATTGTGTCGCCATCGCGAATAGCTGCATGAAGGGGCTTGAGGAGTACAGCAGCTACGCCTTCCCCGCGGCCGTAGCCACTGGCACGGGAGTCAAAAGAGTAGCAGCGACCATGTCCCGACAAAAACCTGGTAAATTCGGACAAGTGATTAATGCCAAAGTCTTATCAGGTAAAATTGGATGTTATTGAATAATGAAGTGGGTTCTTGAAAACCCATGGGAGGAACTTACTGCATCGAAGAGATCACTGCTAGTTTCTCAGGATCCAGTATTAAGTTTGTTCCGCCGACCAGGATTTGGTCGACATCGCCTTCTCGAAGCGCACGGCAAGCCTCATGGATTGCCACCAGCGTGCTTGAACATGCCGTGTCCACTGCCATGCTCGGCCCCCGCAAGTCAAATACATATGAGATGCGATTGGCGAGTAGAGATGGGCCAGTTCCCGTGAAACGATAACTGTGCGATTTTAGTTTTATCCATCCACTTCGTCCCGTTTTATGCTCACGTTGGTGACACCTCAGGATCACGGCCTTGAATCAGATCGTAGTCCATGTACGATACAGCACAGTAAACTCCAGTATTGGACCCCTCGAGTTTAGTAATAGGAAGTCCGGCATTTTCAAATGTTTCGTAAGCGACTTCTAGCATTAACCTGTGTTGCGGATCTATGGCTTTGGCCTCAATCCCGCTGATTCCAAAAAAGTCATTGTCAAAGACAGCAGGGTCCTGTTCAAGTAAATGAACACCACGGGAGTTCACCTTTTATGCAGAAATTAGTTGGAGGCAAAGAATCAATTGTTATCGTGGGGAAACTTACCGATCCGCTCAACTGGGCCTCTGGATGCCAGAATGCATCCAACTTGAAACGCTTTTTGGCACCCCTTGACCAACTTGTAATGCCCTTTGAGAGCATCTGCCACAAGCCATCTTGATTTGATGCAATTCCAGAAAAGCGACAAGCAGCACCGACAATGGCGATGGGTTCAATTTCTTGTCGGCAACGATTAGTGTTAGAAGTAAGCCCAGGCATGTCTTGATCGATTTGGAGATGGAGAGCGTAAGTCGCTTTCCAAGTTCACCAGATTTCACCAAAGTTAGTATTTTTCTGCAGTGCTTTGAAATTTGAAAAGTAACGGGATCATAAATAGACAACAAAGGGCCAAGGTGCTAAGCGAGACGAAGCTGGGTCCTATATGAGCTAGCTCGTATTCTAGTTCAACGATGATTGGAATGGATCAGCATGGGTACTCGCTGAAATCGGCGAGTCTAGTAACTAGCACTCAATGGCTTGGACTTTTCGTCCTATATAAGTGCTAAGTGACGTGTCAAGTACGGTGAGGCGGGATAGCGCATTCATCATTGCGGCAACACTCGTATAACAATTCGCAGTACCTGGGGTGTCTGGGCAGGGGTCGAATTAAATACCTCTGGGTAATCTATAAAGGGCTAAGACATCTTCAGTAACAAAATTCAATCAGAATATTTTTCATGTGCGACTAACAAGTACTGGGCGTTATTTTGTTAAACTAAATATGGCGACTAATGCTCCCGCCAAGATTTACGTGCGGCCGCGAACACCCCTCGTGCCAGGCCGCAGCTCTCTTCCACCGCTCGACCAATACATGGTCAGAGTGATTCTACCAATGATGTGCGTCTTCCGTGTTGAGCAAGCAGCACTCCAACCTGTGATACTCCAGAACCTGGAAACAGGCCTATCTGGTGCCATCGAAGAGATGCCTTTTCTTGCGGCAAATATTGTTACAGAGTCGGAGGATCAACAGTCCATTCAACTAAAGTATGACGATGATGCGGGCGTCTGGTTCCACACAAAGAATCTACCAGAAATCGATTTTGAAAGCCTTTCAGCGAAAAACTTCCCTTTTGGCTCGATGAGCGTCCAGGATTTTGTCCCTCAACCGAGAGGACACTCGGCCATCTCTCCGGTGTTGACGGTGCAGGCAACATTCATCACGGGTGGTCTGGTGCTCACCTTCAATGGTCATCATGCAGTCATGGATGCTCAAGGACTTGGCACATTCGCATCCGTCTGGTCTAAAAGTGTTGCTGCTGCCGCCCTGGGCCGAAGAGTCTGCTCCGAGGACAGGCTTGGAGACGTGCATCTGGATGGATCAACTCTTTACGCCCCAGTGATGCATCGCCCATTGCAGGATTTTCAAACCTATCAAACTCCTAAAATTCGACATTACGAACAAATCCAAAATAATATCAAGCAGACTGCGATTGCAGGCGATTTTGATGGCCTAGCTAAATTAGTTAGACTATCGAACTGGGCCGTGTCCGAAGACAAGCTGCAGCTGTTGAGAAAGGCGGCTGCACCCCGTACCACAGACCAATCATCAGTCACCGACAATGCTGCCATCTCTGCGCTGATTTGGACACACTTGACGAAGGCTCGAGGGTTATCCGAGCTTCGGGTCGCTACCAGCTCGCTCCTCACTGCTGTTAATGCGAGGAGACGAATGGAGCCACCACTGCCTATGGAATACCCAGGAAATGTCATTGTTATGGCTCGGGCTACTGCGACGGCTGAAGAACTAGAGGCTTGTAGTACAGAGTCCCTTCACTCTGTGGCTCAGAAAATTGCCGATTCGATCGATTGTTGGACTCCAGACGAAATCTGGTCGCTGACAGGCGCGATCCAAGCATGCCCGAATGTCGCTAATGCAATAGTGCCTCCGCTGGACTATGATGTGGTGGTGACAAGTCCTTCCCGCCTTGGTGACATCCTAGGCAACGCCGAATGGGGTTCAGAATTGGGCAAGATACAAGCGCTTCGTTTTGTTTTCCCGGCCTGGATGGATGGTTTTGCGGTTGTTTTGCCGTCCATTCATGGTGGTGTTGAGGTAACACTGTGGAGTTCACATCGGACTACATCTCGGTTAGAAGAAGATCAGTCTTGGCTAAAATGGGTGTCACAGCTGGAATGATTTCATAAAATATAAATTGTTTACTTTAATCAATTTTTTAGTGTGTTGCCATGTACGAAGCCTATTGCGAATACTCAAACAATACGCCCTGGCATGCGCGGTGGAAAGATATTGACAAATAATAGCCTTGCGCCTAAGCAGTGTTGCCTCAGCGCGCGTCATACCCTTTTTGGTATCAGAGTCTAAAGAAAAGACGGGAACTAGTTGATTGATGATATTCTGTGTCAATCTGAGTCGTAATTGAACAACGAGAAAAGAATATCAACTGCGCTTGTCCATTCTGTAGTGGATTACATGAAACGAGATTGTAAATGGTAGTCTGATATAACACATATTTTCCGAAACTAGTTCGGTGCCGGCACGCATGATCTATGAGCGGATTGTAGCTCATGAATACATAAATCCACCAACAAATGACAGGCAAAGCCCCGACAACTTGAACGAGTTTTCCATTCTCCGTTAATTGTTAGATGCTGAGCAAGATAAATCGAACAATGACTCCTGGAATTAACGACGGTAACGAACTCATTTTAGCAAGGAGCTTGTGAGTAGATTTAGAATGTCGCTAGCTCGCTGAGCATCTCTAGCAGCCTGTACTTCCTCCCGTTTGCCGACCTGGCCAAGGAGGAAGGTCAAGCGCGCAGTGTCCCATTTACCAAGATGGCCTCTTCTCGATCTTTTCGCCCTTAATTCATTAATTTCTGCGTCCTCCTCTGCAGCTTCGGCAGCTTCGGCAGCTTCAACTATAGCTTCAGCTTCTTTCCGAGCCTCGAAAGTAGCTTTAGCTGTAGCTCTTGCTTGAGCTTTGGCTGTCAGGATTTCAAGGCGCCTTTGACTACTCTCGGAAAGCCTCTTGTTCCGACTCTCCAACCTGGCTTCCTTTCGCAATAATGCGCTAAGCTTCATATTCTCGGCGGCCTCGTCCTCCACCCGTTTATTGGCTTGCTTGATAAGAAATTTGAGGCGCTCATTCTCGTTCTCAGAAAGATAGCCGCCTTGCCCCAATTTTCTTACCATCAATGAAGTGAGTTCCTGGTACTCCGTCGCAATTTCGGTCTCTTCGGTGGCGACCGCTACGACTGCTGATTCCCCCTCATAGGGTGCTTCACAAACTGTTTCCCCAGGTTCCGATTCTTCAGGTTTCGCTTCTTCAACTCCTGATGCATATTCTTGAGCCTCTTCTTGAAAAAATAGGTCAGATTTGGCGGAAAAGTCTCCCGAGACCGGTTCTAAAATCGGCGATATTTCAGTCCACTCTTTTTTAGTGGGTGATTCAGGCCACGCTTCCTCAGCCGGTAGCTCCTCAGCCGGTGGCTCCTCAGCCGGTGGCTCCTCAGCCGGTGGCTCCTCAGCCGGTGGCTCCTCAGCCGGTGGCTCCTCAGCCGGTGGCTCCTCAGCCGGTGGCTCCTCAGCCGGTGGCTCCTCAGCCGGTAGCTCCTCAGCAGATTCCACTTTTCCCCATATCTCATAATGGGATGGCACCTCTATAAGTCGTTCACCTTCAAACACATCCTCATCTGGTAAATCATTCTTAGCTGACTTCTTAAGTAATGAGTTGTACCATCGATCAAGTTCATTGTCTTCGAGCGGTTTGCCACCTTCAGCCGTTGCATCAACTTTGGCTTGCTCTTCTTCGATAATTTGCCAACCATTCTTCGCTGATTCTTCTCCTATGATTTCGTCTGATGACGACCTAATATCACCTGGGGTAGGCAATCGCTCACTAGAAGATTCAGAAAAGGGTCTCTCTGCTGCATCTCTCTCTAAATTTGTCTCCTGCGTAAATTGAAAAAAGGTTTCTGAACCTTCATCTCTCTGAGGACCTTCAATCAAGCGCATGTGTTGAAACTTCCAACTGAGAATGCTCTTCAAGATTATCTGACTTGCTCGGACGGGTGTCTTGAGCTCAGTAAAGCTCTGACTTGCCTCTGAGGCAGTTATATTGTTGAACAGGCTGTGGATCCGTGATTCGAGATAACTCGAGACTCTAGAGAGATGCATTGGAGGTTGATTGGTTTCCTCCAAAACCTCAATGATGCGAGTAAGGCTTAATTTGTCTCCCAATCTCGTTATCTCCACGTCAGCAAGGCTTCCGAGATGAGGTAGATTGTATTCTTGACAAGCGCGGGAGACTTGAAGGGCCGTTTTAAGTTCAGACAACGTTTTCTCCTGGGAAGATTTGCCCTTTGGCCGGAGACATTCGTAGTCATTGGTGAAGAGATAGTTGACTAAAACATGGCCGACCTCTGCTGGTATATCTGTAATATTCTGTTGCTGCCTGTTGGCTAGTATAGGGCATCTATTGAGTATCACTGCTGGAACCCGAAATGCAGTCCCGGAGAGAAATATCTTTACGACAGGGCTGGTGTAAGGTCTAGACTAGCTGTTAGCTACTATGAATATATTGGCGCTGTAAGGGGGGTCCTGACGATTCTTGAGGTCTGGTGTCTTTTTCGCCTTCCATGTCGGAATCGTTGAAGGTCTCAAGATGTGAATTCTCCTCGGCGGCCATGGGGGTGCGGGTGGGATTTAGATTGATGAATCGTTCTTAAGTTGCTTGCAAAATTGATGGAGGTAAGAATTGAGGGCGGTCTGGATGTTAAATCATCTTTTCAACTTTTGAAAGCGGGGTAAGACCAAACGCACTCTACCATTCACCAAGTATGCGTCATGTTTTGAAATTCACCTCTTCATTGGCTGGTGCAGCAATGGTAGGTCTCCTGCATCAAGCCACTGTTGGTTGAAAAGCAGGGCTTCCAATGAGAGCGCACAAACGACCTTATCTCATGACGCTAGGTGAAATACCTGCATAATGATAGGAGGAAATTATTAGAACCTATTGGCCTCACTAGAAGAAGAACTGACGAGTTCTTACTAGTCAAATGCAGGCAGCTGTCGGGATACCAAAATGTGGTTGTCAGTCTGACCACCCCGAGGTGACGTGACCTGGACCGCCGGGCCTCAAATGCAGCAGGCAACATATAAAAATAGTTTTTTTTAGCGAGAATTTTATATTTCTTTCTATCGTACGAGACCTATATTCGCTCGGCTTGACTTAGGCTTGCTAATTCATCTATATCCTAATCCTACGGTAGCTGCCCCCCTGGTGAGTTTACACATCTACACCGAAAATAATAGACCTTGATTGCCTTTGGAAAACTAGCACCAAATGTGGCCTAGAATTCAATGCTGTCTAGTCGCGCTAGTGGGTGGAAATTTCTCGCTGCATTATTGTGCCAAGGCATTATCGCAATAAAACGGTCACGACGGCTATTGGTTTTTTAGATGGCATGCATTTGTGAAAGTGTCTGGCTGTTCCAATCATAAGCACAAGAGACCAATGGTCAATCGCAGTGTTTGGCAGTCTGACGTAATTTCGACGTACCTGGGATGATCATTTCAACTAGATTACCCTCTTTGAGTCGGACCATGCTTTCATTCATCATTTACGCTAAAATACACTCCCAGTTAGGATCATTCATCTAATCTACCACAAGTTAAACTAGGCTGAGGTATGGTGACTAAAACATCATGGCGACTACAGTCGACGAGGAACCGTACTTCTCTACTTCCACCATCACAGTGAAGTCGGAAAAGATAGATGAGGTAATCTTGTTTCATAAAGGATGCTGGATTGGAAAAGATAACTTGGCAAGGGGCATTCGCTGCTTTTCAAAAGGTAGCTCAGCAAACGTAGGAAAAGGAGCCTGGTACAAAGATGTACCGGTTCTACAAGGTTGAGGGGAAAAACGAATTCGTTCGGATAAAAAAGTATGTTTTCTCCATTCCAATTCAGAGAATAGGTGTTCTATGACCTCCCCGAAATTTTAAGCTACTCTTCTATAGGGGAATCCTAGGCACCGCATATTTGAAAACGTTCTCTGGATCATACTTTCGCTTCAAATCCGTCAGAAACTCATATTTGACTCCGTATATCTTGGCCAGGTCGGTGTCATCATCGCCCGTCAGCGAAATATATGAGCTATCCAGCACGTTGTTCGGCTCCGCCTCCCGCAACTCCGTTGCCAACTCCAAGGTCCATTTCGCCCCTTGAGCTTCAAGCTCTTGAACAGGTGTCGCTCCGATAATCTCAATCAGATGATGGTTCTCGCGCGCTCCAAACGACGATTCTTGGTTCGGCTTTGGAGATCGCAAGCTGTGTAGAGACAACGCCATGCCGCCACCAGGGATTCGAAGAGTGTGCTTGGCAAGGATCTCAACGGCCTTTGGGGTATAGCGCTTGAGACTTATAGTGCGACATCGGCCATAGGACCCATACGTTGACAAGCCATCGTTGTCACGCAGAAATTGGCTTACGGTGGTTGTTTTGGAGATGTTCATGATACTCGATACCCCTCCTAGCGCTGAGATCTTCTCAATCCACTTGCTGCCTTCATCGTGATTGCTGTCGACCCAGGTGATCATGACGCCCAGTGCTTTTCCTAAACCCGGTTGGTCAAGTGCAAAGGGCTGGGCGTAAAGAGCTTCCGGTAGTGCCTCTTGATCTACGAGCTCTTGGTAGGCCAAGGTGTATTTGGACCAGGTGGCTTCCATATCGGATGAGTCAAAGAAGACGACCGATGAAAGGATCTAATAAGAAAAGTGAGTTTATGGGAACTTCAAGTGCAGAATGCATAAACTTACGTCTCCGATGGGGTACACCTTGACAGTTAGCTCCACGATGATGCCAAATATGCAACCACCTCCCCGGATACCCTTGAGCTGTTCTTGGTTGGCTTCGACAATATCGCCTTTGGCATTAACAAACTTTGCTGACACAATTTGATCTACTCCTAGGCCATGTTTTGTGGAAAAAAGACCATAACCACCATACATGGACCAACCGGCATAACCAACGCTCCTTATGGTCCCGCAGGGGGATGTTAGTCCCTGCTCCTCCAGTGCTCCAATAAGTGCGCCAACTAAGATACCGCCGCCAACATGAGCGGTAGTCTTGCTTTCATCGATGTTCACAGAATCAACATCTCGCATGTCGATCAAAAGAGTTCCGTTGACTTGGTTCCGACCAGCAAAGTCATGGCCTCCGGAGCGGACAGTAAATTCAACGGTGTTCTCAACGCAGAAGCGGACAAGGGCTTGCACATCCTCGGCAGTTTGAGGGCGAACGATGGCGAATGGTCTGGATGACCGAATCACGACGAATTTGTAAACCGATTCAAACTCGGGCGAGTTTGAAGTGTAAAATTTGATACTGGGATATTGTGCAAGGTGTGCCTCCAGCTTGGCGATGTTGTCTGATGCCATTGTGGAGATGCTAAGGTTGTAGTTTGAATCAATAGTGGACAAAATGAGGGTTTGCTAAAAGCATAGAAAAATACACAGATTAATATTTTTCTAAACTGCAGATTTGAAACCAATTCATAGCCCATATTTATACACGTGGTTCTCTAGCTGTTTTGCTTGGCAATCTGTATCATCGCATGTCGGGTGCGATTTTAGGACTAGTGCTGAGGACTAATCTGGCGCAACCCAGCGCTCACAGGTCGTCTAAAAATCCAGGAATGGTTTAGCTTGTGATCCACCTAGTCAGAAGTCTTCAATTATTGACCTGAAGCATCATCACTCGTATCACTTGCATCAAGAATGGGAGGGTCAGATTGCTGAATCCATGGCCGTTCGTCGATGGTGACGTTGCTCCCCCCCTTTATTGGCGACACCATAACCACGTGTAAGTCGCGAAGCCGGCCATAATTACCAAAAGAAAACCCAAGCACTCACACTCGGTGGCTGTCCATGGATCGCAATACTTCGTGATGCAGACAATTGACAGTCATTGGTTCGCTAAAATGTGGGGTGGGTTGGGTTGAGTGAGAATCCATGGACTTTGTCCGCCTTGGGATAATCAGGCAGCTGCTTATAAGTTAGTTCGCATGATGCTTTGCGGGATATTTCTGTGGCATAACCAGAAAGGTACATGGCCAAGGATGGTAGAATCAATCGACATTTTTCTAACACCATCTATTGGTTTAATTGGCCAACGGGACGTTGGCATGTTCCGTCTGTGACAGTTTTGGCGAGATGGCGAGGCTTTAGTTTATGGGGCCGCATTACGCGGGGACTACCTAGACGAAAAAAGTACAGAACGTTTGGTTATAATCTAGCCATGACGTGTAATCAATCAGTGGCCATGAATGTCGATGTTAATAATAATAAAAAGTATACTGTCTGTAACGTTACTTAATCTCTCTCAGCATACTTTCCCTGATTCAACAAGCCCGAGCCTCATTGCGGCCCTTTAAGCAAGCTCGGTGATGACCTGCACAACCTGCTCGGCAAATTTCTCTTGCAGGAATGGAGAATGATCACTTGCTACCTCAACCACACTGCACCTAGACGCAGCGGCCTATGAGCGCTGTAATTTGGCTAGCAGGATCTGGTCCTCAAGACACACGACGTACGTCTTGGAGCATTGCACGTTGGCGGCCACGTAGTGAATTGGTGCCATAGTGCTAGCTGCCGACTGGTGCGAGAGCCCTGCGAAATGAGACGCCTGCTCTGCCTCGTCAAGCTGGTTGTAGAAGTTGGTTCCCGCAGACGGGATTGGGATGAGGTGTGCACCCTGCGTGCTGTGTAAGCTTCAATCTTGTTATAGTGGCATTCTAAATTACCTCGACCCGCGAGAGTGGCATCAGATTGACAGCTGTGAGGGACGACCGCATAGTAACGCCACGATCAGCCAACGCAAATGAGGCGACGTAGACGACGGCCCGGATTCCTCCCTTCAGGCCGCGGGCGTTGCGTTCTGCCACCGTTTGACCCTCAGTAACGGCGCTGCCTGCAATGCCGCCTTGGCTGTGGCACACTAATACAGCCTCTTTGCCGCCGTCCAAGCGCGATAACAGGACCCTGTGAATGGCCGCAACGCCGTCGATGTAGGTTGTTGTTCCGTTGATAGAGTCATCCAGGCCCGTCGTGGCCATCGATGGAGCCAATACTGGGTGGCCCAGCCCACGCAGCACGTAGTGAAGCAATCCAACGCCTGTAGTAGTGTGGTGGGTGGAAGGCCTCGTGGACTAGCACCACTGTGGCCTTGGTATTTTCTGTTGGCATGATGTTATATTATCGATGTGGGTTACTAGGTCCTGGCTAGGCTTGGCACTCCTCCAAGATATATATATATATATATATATGCCGCCAATTCAAATACCGCACTCTCAAATCCAGTGATGCCGACTGTCAACTATCCCTGCCTACTTCGGCTTCAGGCGAGACAAAATCACACCCGAAACCCCTCCTGATCCTGCCGTATAGGTCCATGACCTGCGAAAAGACCGCCCTCTATGTTCTCTCGTAACAAGCTGGTGGATGTGGGCTTAACCAACATCGGTAAATCCCACATTAGCCGAGATAGTTTCAATAAAGTTCAACCCGAGATATCCTAATCAGACAAATCAAAATCAAATCTGACGACGTTTCGTCTGTAACCTGAGAAAATTTCGCATGTCGAGTGAAGTTTGTGGTGCGTGAGCCTCGGCTCTGAGTAAGGATTATTAATCAACGCATGTACGATCGAGAGAGCATGAAGCAAGTAGCTAAAAGGATTGACAAGTCTGTCAACTCAATCCAGCCCACTTTCCTCCTCTCAGGCCCAATTCTGCCCTCCCCGTTGAGTAGTCTGATGGGTAGGATCAAGCTCCGCCCGATGGCCTTCGCCCAGTCAAGCCAAAAAGCACAAAACCTGTACAATAACCACCAAACTACTCTTGTAAAAGTCTGTAAATGAGGGTTGTCAATCAACGATATCAGTAGCGTCTCTCCCATGGATACCAGGTCTGTGCGTCTGAAGGACCTCACAGTTATCTGTTGAATGTTTTTGCCGCCCCGATATGATGCTTCTGATGTCTCCCAGGGGTTCTTGCCATGGTAAGCCCCGACATCAACTAGCCAAATATTCTTGCTCCCAAACCTCAAATACTCTGCTCGAACATACGCCTTCATGCTCTGATTTTCCAAGTCGTTTTCCCCTACAACAAGGTTCATTGTATTGCCAGGTCGCCTCGGAAAGCTTCGGCACTTGATCTCCTTCATCCGATCACGGTCCGCATCTCTTAGCGAGGCCGTCAGCGCGGATGCGTTCCAAGACATGTACTTTCTTTGCAGAGTAAGTGTAAATGAGAGCCCAGAAGGATCACGGAAAGATATGGTCGCGTTCAATTGAGACCTCACAAAGGGATTCTGAAATCGGCGACCGCGGCAGAAAGTATAGACCAGGGGAGACAGGAGCGCAAAGGCCAGCGAGAATTTGGCTGGCTCATAGCTTGTCAATATTCCGCGATTGGGATCCCAAAAGCAATTCGGATGCCTGACTTGTGTCATGGATGCGGCAGTGTCTGGTAAGAGCCGCACCACGACATCGTGCTGGCTGATGTGGCTTCGCCCCATGGTTGCCTGTCCCGTCTTTTGCATGTATATTTTCCGTGGCATGGTTTCGAAATAGTGCTTTTGAGCAACCAATAACGGCTTGCTTTTCCCCAATCTACCGTACGTATCGTCACCCACGGGCTGAAGGTAGATGGGGATTGCAAGAAAGTGAAATGGGTCGTTTCTCCGGTGGCAGTTGAGAATTGCATAGAGACTGCGCTGCCCATTTGCGAGTACGGCGTCGCAGAAGCGCAGCTTGATCTTTATGCCGCTGTTTGTCACCCTAAACCCCGATTCATGGGCCAGGTAAAGATTCGGTACCACATCGGCCGCCGCAGCAAAGCTGGCAGGAGATTCTGCCAACAAGCCGTACAAATCTGAAATTTGCAGCTGATGGGTCTCACCTGTCCCCCATGCAAACAAAGATTCATCGTTGGACACATTCATAATCTCCTCTTGAAGGCGGACGAAAGCACGCTTCCCCTCTCCGTATAGCAGGGGCATATTGATGCCAAAGATACCGAGCAGACAGTAGGCAATATCCTCCTCTCTAGTGGTTTGCCTCCTTGACACCCAAGACATACGCTCAGATATACTGGCTTTGCTCAGATCATCGTCCATTAGGAAGTTTTCTCGTATTGATGTGATGCCGGATATGGCTTTGCATAGATCGGGTCTTGTTCCTAGGAGTGTCCATTTGGACGAGTAAAAGCGCACGTGACGGGGGGCAATGAGCTCTTGAAGCGTCCAGCCGCGTGTAAACCATCGGCTCTGCGAGAAGACCGAGTCCAGCGCCGTGGCTTCAGTCCCTGGTGGGACGTCAGCCAGGTATGCGTAACAAACCTGGGATTCTTTGTACCATCGGAACATGGAGTTGATGGCCTCTGACAGCTCCGCGCTGCTTGTTTTGTCGATGCAGCAAGTGTCCACCCACACATAGTCAATATTGTCCAATAGCGCCTGCTCACAGCTCTTCTTGATTTTGCTCAACCCTGATTTGCTGCACTTTGATGGGTCGCTCATAGACTGATATGTGACCTCGTCCTTGCCCCACGTGTGGGACAATATAGCATATGGAGGAACGTCATCGCCTATGTATTCCTCAACACGGAGAGTACGCGCATTTACCAACCGCATACTTGTGTTTCTTTATTGTGTATTTGACGGAGCAATGATTTGACAGCTTGCGAAAGGTGAGGGCATTTGCTCATGTCAGCGTGCGGCTGAAACGACGTTGTCCAATGAGCGACGAGATGCTGCCGCCGTCACATGCTAGTCTGCTGCGCCTCACACTACCACGCCTGGTACTCAAAATGTAAAAATCACCAGTTCGAAAAAGCAACGTCATTAGAAATCATTCTATGTTTGATCTGCACAGATCAATTCTCTTGGTTATTCTTACCCTGTAGCTCTAACGGACGTTTCTAGGACGGTAGATCATGATCAGACCATGCTGAGATGCACTGCTCTATTTATCACCACTATGCTTCTCTACCCGATCTATTTGCTTAGATACGACCGCTTCGTCAAATTTTTCAATTACTACTCGTTGATGAGAAACCAAGTCTTCGTGGTCAAAAGCCGCTGCCATATATTCGAGCGGAACCGCTGTATCTGAGAACTTGATTACGTACATCATCCATCCACACACAAGTCACAAATAAAGTAGTTATCAGTTGTAATATTGGATCAGAGACCCAAATTCTCTTGCCTTATCAAAGTAAATAACTATTTCAAAATTGGCAATCTTACACAATCACCTTGTCCAAAAACTGATATCAACCACCTTTTGACTAGTTTATCCTTCCATTCGATGGGTTACCCAGCTTCCAACCTTCCGGCCGGTGTCCATTATAACCTAGAGTTGATTCACCCTCTGCATTTGCTCTTGCTGCTGCTGTGCTCTAATATGTACAATACTTTGTCGAACAATGCATTGAGCTTGGGCCAGTGATGTCTGCCTAACCTTCTCCAGGAGTTCTGGAGGGATACGATCCAGTGCTCCATGTTTCTAGGCAAGAGTTTGGGCCATCTTTTGATACAGTAGTCTTGCTTGATTCTGAATCTGCACTCACTCTGGGGTTATTTGTTGTTGCTTCTGTTGCTGCTGTTGCTGCTGAGCGTCCTGCGGAACAGTTAGTGGATGGGTTGTTATACCACCCTGCTGCTGCTGCTGATGTACCATTGTTTGACCGGTAATGTTCATGTTGGCAATTCCGTGCTGCACCACCTCATCAAGCTCTGCAAAATTCTTCAAATCATGCGCCATTTCGTCTGTTTCGCTAGAAGCTATGGCTCAAATCTTAGAGTGCTGGTCATTGAATGACGGCCATCCGCTTTTCGATGGGCCATCTGAATGAGTGAAGAGGAGAACTTACAGACGCGAGTGGGTTTTCCCATGATTCTTTTTCAGGTGATATAAGCGCGTGAAACCTTTGTTGGCTCCAGACGTAGGGCTCTCCAGGGTCGAAAACCTCGTAAGAGATGTGTCGCTTAGGGAATAAAGGATGAAGCCAGCTAGCTAGTTCGTGTGCCCTCAGAAATCGTCTTGTGCACTCGGTATTTCGTTTATTTTTCAGCTGAGATATCCGATGAATTGGGCAATTCTTTCAGATCGCTTTTGGTGTCATATCTGGGTATCCCTAGTACGTTACAGCTTATAAGGGTGCGTGATGTGGAATACGAAGGCTCGAAAACCGATTGAGATCACCTTTTTATGACGATTGAACTGATTATACACGTGTTTTAATATGCGTGGTCCTGGAGCAGGCTCGGCTAAATGTTGTGTTGCCAGTCGGCCTCGTGTGTTCCCACACTCCTGATCAGTGGGCGCGGGGGCAAGTGTACCACAGGATTTGAAAGTCTATACCTTTCGTCTGGAGCCTTGTTGAGCTGTCCCCTTCCTCCAGGAAACTGAAATTTTTATGAAAAACAACAGCATAACGCTGCCATGCCTTGTTCTTTTTACACCTAGTACATTCTCTAATGCGTGGGATAAACAAGCGTAGAAAATGCATCGGTCCCGCCCCGCTGCCTCCATGTCGTAACACAATCTTTTTTCTTTTTTCGGCCCGCAAATCTCTTGTTTGAGCATGTTTCACATCCTCATTTCCTGAGCCAATCACAATGTAATGAATCCTTGGGCTGCGATCGCTTCATTCCAGTCGTGGTTTCACCATCCTGGGTTGTAATCGTCACAGTTTCTTGAAATATGTTGTGCCCATATGTGTGGAATAATCCATCCTCCACTGACGGTGGAGTAGTATAAAATTTCATTGATGCGTTGGGTGCGAGAATTTTAGCAAGGATCACTGGGACTTTTGTTGTTGGTTTCGATTCATGCTCGGTTCGAAGCGCAGTGACAGCTGTGAGCATTTCCTGTAGGGAAGATGAGGGAGTGTTAGTTGGATCAAAGTGCCCTCCATTTATCACCTTTCCGAAGTCATACCGCATTACTTTCTAACCAACTAAGACGTCACTAAGCCGAATATTCGCCTTCTCCGGGACTCCCCCGCCAATTCCAATCATCCGAAATACCTTACCTAGCAAGCTCGAAAATCACTTGCGACTTCTGTAGCGCTTGTTGTGCTGCAAGAAGGTAAAATTGTCATGGGAATAGTATGACCGCCGATATTTCCCAATGTGTATGTGTTACAATTATCTAAAAGACCCCCCGTGATGATCGTCCACCATTGCCGTTGCCGCCAATCCAATCCAACCGAGGGTATAAACTTTACGTCCGAGCCTTTTCTTACGCTTTAGCTCATCACGTTCAAACCCATTGCTGGCTCGCAGCAATTTCGTTATCCAAGCTGCGTTGCCTATGGCCATGGTTTTGTCTCGCTTTTTAGAGGTGATCAGTTCGGAATGCAGCGACAGTATCACAGCGCAAAAAGAAAGCCCAAATCATTCTCCCCCGAAAAGCTAACTTTTAAATATTTCTATTAAATTATCTTTTCTAGTCGTTATTCATCTAGTATTTCTAAGCAAATTCTTCATATTTACCAATGATGTCTCATCTGTTTCGTACTCAATCGTGAAAGAGCGTGACACGATGATGGTGTCAAGCATATTAGGCCTCCCTCGGCTCTCCGGAGACGTGGCAGAACTCGAATTTGAATCCGATCCTGGCCTTAAAGCAGCCCCGGCAGTGTTGGGCCGACTGTCATGCCCAAGCATTGGGGTCGGTGGTCTGGATGGCTCTCTCTCAAAAAGCCTGGAAAACAAATGTCCAACAAGTTTGCGAAGCGAGGGCAAGCAGGTGCATATTATTCCGACAGAAATTTCCATTTCGGACCACTGACAGATACAGGAGAATCGCCAAGTCGGATTGGTCTGATCCTGGGACATTTTCATGATGGCATTAAAGCGGAGAAGACTAACTGCCGTGAGGCTACGGAATGTTAGGCAAGGCAAGACAGAGGGAATAGTTCAACTCACAATAGTCCCATAGAGAACATGATCCCGGCAGCAATCTTTCTCTTCCAATCCAGTTTCAGCTTTATAACCTCGAGCAGAGGGATGGCCAGCATCCAGGCATCCAGCACCAGGTGTATTAACGAATGCGACCAGACAATAGCATCAAAGTTGAGGCAGGTTCCTGGATTTTCACCATCCCACCGGAACCAAAAGTGATTCAATGGCCTACAAAGGCCAATGCACAATCCAAGAAAGACGATTGAGGTGGAAACCACAAATCCTGCTGTGCCCAGTATAGTGTATCGTGTTTTCTTCGAACCGTCCTGGAAGATGCGCAGGTAAAAGAACAACATGGCGAGTCGGAGAAAGGCCAGCTCGACGACGTAGACTATTATGGCCGAGTAAAAGAATTTTCCGAATTCGGTAATATCGTCGGATGGTACAGTCCAAATATCGCGTCCCAGGCCGTTCGTTACCAATCCCCGTAAGTTGATGACAGCATAGGCGATGAGGCATGCCAGCGTAGCAACAATGAGCAGATCGTCCAACCAGAGGCCGATTTTGAAGAAGATGTTGTGTGCGAGGCGTTGAAGGACCATGAGGCTGGCGATGGCGAGGAGCGAGTTGGAGATGACAATGTATCGGCTTGAAACATCGCGAGGCACCGCACCGCAGGCCGTCTCGGTCACATTTCTTGTGTCTGGCGACAGTTAGCGAGAGTGGGAAGTGGCTGTAGTTCAAACGACATACAGAGCGTCTGCCTGTTGGTACATGCCCCTATGACGCATATTGTCGCCTGGTAGTTCAGCTGTTGGTTCGTGCACACGCACGTCTGGTTCGCGGTCGAACATGGCGAGTTCGAGACGGCACTAGCGATGCAAGTGGCCTATTCAAGCAGTTGTTAGAAATCGACCGATCTACGGTCACAATCTTGCCACGACGTACCGCACACTCGGGCAACAGCGCCAGCGTATTAGCTAGAATGGTTGCAGATGCACACGCAGGTAGTGAGGTTGCTACCAAAAGGCTAGCTAAAACCGCCTTTGGATACATGCCTACCGTTGGAATGCTTCACAAGACATGTTGAAACTGGGGAATTGTTTCTTCTCATTTCAGCTTATATGGCAAAGAGCGAGTTGTGCACAGACTCTCATGATGGCAACTCAGATGCACCAGCAGCGGACCGGTCCATCCTTATTTGCTTTTCATCCGTGGGTTCAACGCGTTTTATAACTCTTCTGTCAATTCTGACAGGAAGCGGACCCCCGGCCCATTGGCTGGTGGTGCAGCATTGATACCCACAAACCGGGTCGGGCACCATTGCAATCGACAAATCACAAGAGTGCTCGGACAGGCCCTAAGCCACCGCATGGAAGTCGGCTGATTTCTCGGTCTGTTATTTATGACAGACGGCAGCGTTGCGGCGCATGCACAGCTCGCTTCTTGCAGCCATTGGGTCGATGTTCGTCTGCATCGCAAACTTGGTCGGTTTTAGGTGTGGCGTGTGCGCTGAAGATGTGTCTCTGCAGATAATCGAGAGCCTATTTGGGTTTCATCTTCAGGAACTACAACCCGGCATCCAATCTTCAAGTCCACTTGGTACACCCTGCGATGGCGGAGAGCCCCCTGTCGCAACCAAATCGACTCCACCACATCACAGCCATGGCCACCAAAAAATCTTCAGACGCTGCCAAATCTGCATCCCCGTATCTGTCAATATGTACGGGTGCACGGCTTACCTGTTCTCTCTATGACAGGAATGGGTATCCCCACCTGCTCCCGCCCACTTTGGGCACAAACGGTCTTATTTCATCCTTGATAAATGATCAGGATATTCAATGCGCATCTTTCCCAGCATTGTTCATGTTCTCTGACAAAATCAAGGAAGATCCACTATTCCAAGCGCACAGGTGCATGATTTGATCAAAACGTGACTGACATGGGAGCATTTTTTCACAGCAATAGCAGAAAGCTAGAATTTCTTTTTATTTCATCCAACCTTTCACCGTCATATGCATCAAGCCCTGTAGGTACAAGTTAATCCACTCTTTCCCAAAAGCCCCTCGTGACCTCCTTTTTTTTTGTCCTTTCTCACCTGAGTGTCCCGCATCCTCAGGCTGCGTTTACACCAACATTAGAACCCTTTTCTCATGGGAATAGTCTTGTATGGTTATCACGCATGACTACTGGCTTTGAACCGGAAATGGAGAACCTTTGCATTCCGTATTGCAGTGTAAATTATGAGATACACACACAGTAAAAGGCATAGAATATACCGCTATGAGTTCTATATCTATCTACATGAGAATATCTTCGGCCTGTGGATTGAGTCTGACTTTGCAAACACGACCCAACCCGTACTCGATAGATATCTCCCTCACATGTACCATAACCGAAGCGTCCTGGGGACGGTATTCAAACGGGATCCACAGAACTTTACGTCCGTTCCACATAACTCATGACCCAGCAGCAGATAATCTGCATCCCACAAAATCCACACCTGCAAAGACATGAATACATCTAGACCTTGACTGCATATATGATGAGTGCCTCTGAAACCAGTACACTCATCTAACTTCTATATTTTGCCTCAAATAGACTTGACTAGCTAGAAGCTGCCTAGGAAGTGAAAATGCCAACTACGGTGTCTGCACCACGGTTATTGGATAGTTGGCTCTGGATCCTCACACCTCAGATCGGTAGTACCTGTACCCACGAGGCTCGCCATGTTGCTGTTGGGATTTATGAGAGCTATCGAACCGCCTGTAGTGAATACAAATGTCCTATATACCTGCGTTGATGGTGAACAATGAAGCCCTTTGTTTTCATCCAAAGTGCAAACTAGATAGGCAAGTGAACTTGCAGCAGGGCTGTGCATCTCAACATTAGACACGGATACGTCCGTGGGAGCTTGCGCATAGCTGCTACCCTGTTTAAGATATGAAGTTCCTGGTTCTATGGTGAAAGTGCTGGCTAAACTCCTTGATCCGAGTTTGATTCCGGAACCATCGACTCGGAAATAGCTTCCAGAGCCGCTGTATTGGATGATGCACGCGGGTCCCTGCGGTATGACAGTGGCTGTTGCAGTAATGGAGGTAGTGGTCACCTCTGTCGTGGTCGCAACAGTGACTGTATCCCACTCTGTCACTGTGTTTGTGGAATGATGTGTGTCTGTGACCGAAGTCCAAACGGTTTGAGTGATAAATAATGTCTGGATATGATCGATTGTGGACGTGATTTGGGCCCCTTTCTGGGTGATGGTTGTAGTGGCTCGGATAGTACTGGTCGGCGTCATTGTAACTGTTTTCGTTGTTTGTCTATCAGAAATAGTTTTTATGCGTCAGCTTCTGTGTGTTTATTCAAGTTTTGAGATAAATTTAGGTAAACTTACCTCCTGACGGTAGGAACCGGGAGTGAAGTCACCGAAGGACGCACTCCAAGGTTCTTGCAGGCAGTGGCATAAGCAGAGGCATCACACACGGATGCGTACTTGGGGATCTTGGAAGGTATGACTACGTTACCCTGGCATTTCTCCATGTGTTCTCGTTCGGTTATGACATTAGTACCCCCAACAGTAGTCGTTTCAACAGTCGTGGTAAACGTAGATGTAGTCGTTTCCTAGTTTTAATGAGCTTCATATTGAGTGAAGATTTCATTTGGTGAACATACAGTCATAGAAGAGGTCAATGTAGTCGTCACCGTGCCAACCTCTGTAGCTTCGATCGTGGTTGTCTTTGTGATAGTTGGAAACTCAGTTGAAAGGTGAGTAGCACTGACTGTGACAATGTTGGCCGGAATGGTAGCCTTTATTGTTGCTACGAATGACGTCGTTGTCACAGCCTTTGCTATTTTTGTGCTGGTGTAAGTAATTGCCGCGGTTCTGTTCCACGTCAGACACCTCCACTTTCTCACCGAAAATATAAACACTCACATTGTGCAAGGAGTGACTGCTGTCTTCAAAAATGACTACAGAAACCAAACCAAAAGAAAATTAGTCATGAAACCCTTTTGTACACGGATGAAGCAGGAAGACAGACTGAACAATCATTCTTTGCGCTCAAGATGCCTTGTGGGCACTTTGAGGCGACCTGTTATTTGACTTATCAATATGAATTTAACCGATGAAAAGTTCTTAGTCGGCATAGGCTTACAGTTTTTGCACATTTGTCGTTATATGGTGAGCCAGGGGCTGCCGATGTGGTAGCTCCAAGAGTAGCTAAGACCACGAGTGAGAGGCTTGGAATTCTCATTTTGAATCACGAAGAAAAAAAAAGTAATGAACCTTGAAACAAGTTGGCGGCATCTGCATGAACCAGACCAGGTGGCATCGAAATATTTATTATGTTGTTTCATAGCGCTAAGAGATAACCCCTAGTCCAGTCTAACCAGTGGTGCGCGACGCGCTCCACTCAGAAATGGCTTATTGTTGTTCTAGATCGACGCCACAACGAACGATGTTCGCCAGAGAGGCATGGTCGTGGCACAGTGGACATTTGACAAGTGTCATTGATCTGAATATTTACCAGCCACAGGTTGTTCATGTGATTCACACCATTGAACTCCAAGCAATCGAAAAAGACAGCAATTCATTTGCACATTGCTTCGAGATGAACTCGACAATCAAATATCGCGTTCCAGTACTTTTAAGTGGGAGCATGAGGAAATGGAACTCGCCGCGTGTTTTGATTTCCCGACTTTTGACCAAAAGTATTTAACGAAAAAAGCAATCTCCGTCACACTTCCTCTTGAGTCTCTCACTGAAGAGCAAATCGGTCGACCTGTGCTGCGGTGTAGCGTTGGCGCTATAGCTTTGTGGCGCACTTGAAGTAGACTATTGAATCTAGTTCGCAAAGTCGATGGTTGATTTCCCCCAAAAGAAAAAAAGGAAAAGAAAAGACCCCCAATTTTCTTTTCGGTTCACCGGCAGCTGAGGTTATTACTTTTGAAGTACAGACTAACAAATCCACAATCAGACCAAACTAACGCCTGGTCGGTACTAGCTTGCGCCACCTTGCTGGTAAATCAATAGTCTTAAAATTATGCATCACTATTCAACCTCCTGGAGAGCACTGGGGAGCGGTGAAGCCCGCGGCATTCCGCCGTACATTGCTCCCTCACTGTGCTTAGAACCACGAGAAGTTAAATAAATGTCATGGTGTGTTTAAAAAGCGGATCGAGGGTTCGGATATGTTCAGACGGAATTTGAAATCCCGTATCAGCACCAATATTTGCCCATCATTAGTAATGTTTCCCTTGAGGTAACTGAAACACAGCCGAGACATTCTAAATTCCGCAGTCTAGTTTGGAAAGGCTTTGCTGTAATATCCAATGGAGATCATTAAAGCGAAAATAGTGGCGTTTGTGTTTGTATTTGGAGTAAAATCTGGATTAATTTAGTAAGACGAGAGAAGTCGTTGAACGGGGTATCTTCAAGCACTTTCGCGGTAGCTACCGAATAACTCACTATCATCGTAGTTTGGAATCGGATCAAGACCAACCTGCATTACTGCCTTGTTAAATTTATTGTCCTTATGACAACACAGCCCTTGTATAGCAATGCAAGTTTGTTCTTTCACGCAGTGTTCCCATGCCGCCAGTGGTGTCAGATCCATCAAGAGCTATAATGTCATCACCCGTGCGACGACGCTGCTGAACACTAGCTGCGACAAAATCAAGGCCACTCTGCGAACTTGGAGAACCCATGTTGTTCTCAGCATCTGCCAGAAACAGTACCCAGAAATAGCTCTGAAGGTGGATCGGTCGCTAAGATGAGCTCCTTCCAATAGCGAGAGCAGTGCGAGGACTTCAACAACAGTTGCGGCGTCCAGACCCTCCTCATTGACCTTCAATGCAACTTCCAGGTTCCGACAGTGTGCTCCTATGAAACTCTACAGTCACTCAACTAGCTGAAGATATCCTTTGGGCACTTCATGAATCCAGTACTGATCCCAACCGAGCACAATGCGGATGATGGGAGCCAGCGGGCACCCGCCCCAAGATGAGGCAACTCAATAGTGTCTAGTTTGTCAATGTCTCGTTTGATGATCGCTTTGATGCAGTGACGGTCCTGTACTCGCTCACGCCCGACAAGATGCAGATTGATGTCTTAGTGCTGTCGGACCCTGGCATCACCCTGAGGTTCCGTCGTAAATATGCCAGCTGTAAATGTGTGGCTTAGTGATAGCTGCCGCTATGATCTCTTATTAACTAAAGTTGTACTGCTCAGCTCCAGTGCAACCATAATTGGTAGCTAGAGCTTTGCAGACTTCAAAACTCTTGTAGACTCCATGCTGAGTCAGATGTTCAAATACTTTGCCTATGCCCTATCCATAGTTTAAAAGACGTTTTAAAAGCTTTGCTAGAACTCTGGCGGTGGTTACACGATGAACAGATATCTAGCGTGCTTAAAAACTCCGAAAACAATGACCAGTTGCCTCCCGAACGGGTGATCCTCCAAGTTTGCGTTTTGTTTACCCAGAATCCATTCCCATATCGTGCAGGTTCCCGTATCATGATGTAAGGGTGTGCAACTTGATGGGGATCGGTTACTGACCGAATTCAGAAAAGGATCGCTAGTAGACAACGCAATCTATATGCTAGGAAAATAAAAACCATAGTATTTGTGTAGATGCTCGCAATGAATGTGATGTATAAAGTGAGACCCATAGCGCCTTTCTTCCAATCCCTGGGCTAGATCGCTGCTACACTTTGTGCACGGCCCGTGCATATTTTACCAGCTAGTGTTGTTGTAAAAAAAAAACGGCTTCTACTCACGGTGCCACACAAGGACTAACCATTTTACCGTATGTCTCCACAAACCGTCTAACGGCATATAAAGCACTTGGTAGGTCAGTTGGTTAGTTTGGTATCCTTCTTTACTATACAACTATCTTCATACGGATATATATTACGGCGATGATCCCGTCGAGTGATCAAAGCTACGGTGCATGGCTTCACCATACGGTACACGGCCGATGCATTACTCAGCCTGCCCTGAACCGTGACTTTACTACAGCTCCAATCATAACAAGTATTATCCTCACGTGGAAATTAACCAAGGGTCTTAGATAGATGCCTACAGCCACCAAGACCCCCAAAGTCCACTTCATTCAACGCTGACTCGGCTCAATTTGCAACAACCAACACCTCATTGCAGGGCATCGAATCACAATGGATGATGGCTTCGAATAAAATTACCAAGCGAGCGCTGCACTGCCATTCCAAGGCATGTGTGGAAACTCTGTGGACGGGATGAACAAAGCAGAGCCGAACCGAGGTCTCTCGGTGTATCAGCCACTGTCAGGACGAGTGACACGTTGCCGTTGGTGAGCGAGCGGGTGTCGCATGTTTCTTACGCGCACTGGGGCTAAATACATGGAGTAAACAAATTAACAGGCCAGAAAGTATCCCCGGGCGCATGGCATCCATGGTCCAGGAGCCGTTTGCGGAACGTTTGTTAGGTTTCGTGTAACCGAGCTCGGCGCTTTTCGCAATTCATTCCAGTTTAAAACACGGGGAGCAATCGGATCTTGCACCCGGACGCGAAGGGTTCCCCTTACTTTCATGTCGAACACGAACTACTAAGCGAATTAGTTCGCATCCTGCCTAGCGGTCCAGTGCTTAGACCCCCGCCGATGCATGGTGCACCGTTGGCTGTATCAAAACCATCCAGCCCAATCCCGCTAAGGATTGCAAGTCGCCAGACGATTGAGTTCATCCCCTCTTGCGCAGCATTGTCCCCTTTGTCGTCATCTCAACTCTTTGATATCTAATAGGCTGCTAATATGAAAAGAAACGCAAAAGAAAAACCCCAAACGCTCAGTGAGCTTGCATGAGCATCCCATCCGTGCCTTTTGCGCCACAAGCCAGGGCACATTCAATGTCCGTGCGAAGTAATGAGCAGTTTAAATAAAATTCTAGCCTCCCAGGGTTTTTTTTTTTTCCTTTCGTCTTGAAACCGGGAACCCGCATTGAGCACCAGCTGTTCACCTTCTCAGCCAGATCAATATGCGGCCATGGCTGTGGTTATGTTTGTCACATTGCTTGGGAGTGTTACCAGTTGCGACAGCTGCGTCCTCTCTAGGCGCTGCCATAGCTGATATGCCCAGCTGTGCTGTAAGTCTTTTCCAATCCACCATCATCTTTATCTATCGGGCATGATACTCATACTCTAGTGTCCGTTTAGTTAGATTGCGTAGTGACGACGCTTCCCGTATCTTCGTGCCCTATGACAAATCACACCTGCCTCTGCGCTGATGAGCACTTCACAGCTGAGGTGGCAACCTGCGTTCAAGGTGCATGCACTGTCAAGCAAGCCCTATGTATGTTTATTATGGAGCCGCCTCTTTCGTACATGGTAATAACCAGGAAACCACACGCAGATACCCAAAACCTTACAATGACGCTATGCGACGCTCCTATTCGAGATAAATCACCAATCTATCGAAAAATGCTCATCGCGCTACTCGTGTGCGGTAGCATTTGTGTTCTGATACGAATCTTGTATAGACAGATAAGGGGAAACGGCCTAGGCGCCGACGATTGGGTGTTCATAGTGACAGTCTTCACCATTTATGGCAATGTTTATGTGATATTGCACGGCATGGTCGGAAATGGTCTGGGCCGTGACATCTACACCCTGACATCAAACCATATCACCTCGTTTCTCCGATATTTCCAAATTTCTGCAGCACTTTATTTTATGCAAATCAACCTTCTCAAGATCTCTCTTCTTCTTTTCTACCTCAGGATTTTCCCGACCAGAGGTATTCGTCATCTTCTTTGGGGAACAATTATGGTCTGTTCTGTAGTTGGAGTAATCTATACACTTATAGTCGCCTTTGTTTGTCGGCCGATCAGCCTCGCTTGGACACTTTGGGATGGCGAACACCAAGGAACGTGTCTCAAATTTGATTATATCAGTATCTCAGGCAACATCATCAGCATTGCTCTAGATATGTGGATGTTGGCCATTCCATTATCACAGCTCAAGTCATTGGCGCTTGATTGGAGAAGCAAACTCTTAGTTGGGAGCATGTTCTTCGTTGGTACCTTGTAAGATCCCTCCTCTTCCTACACCTCCCTTGGCCGTGTCTTGTGTCTAATTCTCGTCAGCATTACAATCGTAAGCATATTGCGCCTCCAAGCGGCCCTTAAATTCAAAACGAAGGATACAAATCCTACTTGGAATTTCATGTCAATTTCCACGTGGTCTATAGTAGAGATCACTGTTGGGGTTATCTGCACAACCTTGCCTTCAATCCGCATGTTTTTCGTCGATATTTGGTTTGGCAGACTTAGCTCAGCACCCAAGGAGATGAACGAACACTCATGGCCAAAAACATCAGAAGAAAACCAGAGGGTGGTAGACCAAATCTTCATGCCTCCTAGAAATAATGCTTGCCCAAGCATTTATCGGTTGAGTTCACGGATTGAAATTGATCAAATTGCATTGGTGCAGAGGGGAGATGATCAGAAGGAAGATGATCAAAGGGGCACTGAATCCCAAGGTCCTGTTTGATACTGAAATACGTGTCAAGGTCCCGTGATGCATGATTGGATTCGATTGTTTGTTCGGGGGCATTTTAGACACTACAAACTCTTTTTTTTCGGCGATTATAGTTAAAAGCATTATATCCAAAGTCAAGCTTACTTTAGATCAAAGTACATACTTACTTCACTTTCGTATGAATAAATGGCAATAAGAGCACATTGACGACTATTGTTGATACACTATCTCTTCTACTTTGGAGAATATGAAGCCAATTTGGCCGCTGATGTTGATTTGCTCTGAACCAAAAAATGCGAAATTCAACCATCCGGCAAATCAAGATACAAATTTACACATGCAAGTGGTGCCGGTCCCCTCTATATCCCTCCCAAAAAAAAATGTGGTAAAAAACAATATCCAAACTGGTCGCTCACAACTTGGGTCTCAAAATCTCGCCTCGCTCATCCTTGTAGGTTGCAAGCAGGTTCCTCTTGCTGTCTCCTCCGTGGCTGACCTCGACAGGGGCGTCAAACACAGTGCTGTCAGCCTTGACGTCTCTGTCCTTGATATCTACGTAGTTGCGCTCTCCGGAGCCCACGTACAACTGGCGAGGCCTCCAGATCTTGACGCCCGAGGGATTGAGCATCTGCTGTCTCCAGTGGGCCAACCATCCAACACATCGAGGAACTGCAAATAGGACAGGGTAGAAGCTAAAATCGCAGCGGTTAGTATCAGGGAATTTAAGGACATGAGATCAAGATCGGTACGTACTCAAGTGGGAAGCCCATGGCCTGGTAGATCAAGCCAGAGTAAAAGTCGACGTTGGGGTAGAGATTTCGGCTGCGCATAAACTCGCTCTCTCGAGCATACTTGGCCAGGGTCAAAGCAGTGTCAAGAAGCTGGTTGCGACCAGTGACCTTGAAGACCTCTTCGGCCAGCTCGCGGATGGCAGTAGAGCGAGGGTCCACGTTCTTGTAGACACGGTGACCGAATCCGACGAGGACTCTCTCGCGCTTCTCTACCTTCTCCATGAAGGCAGGGACGTTCTCGGGAGAGCCAATCTCCATCAGCATGCGGATGGCGCTCTCAGAAGCGCCACCGTGGGAAGGTCCGTACAGCGCAGCGCATCCGGCTGCCACAACGCTGTAAGGGTCGACCAGAGAGCTACCAACCTGGAGGACAGTTGCGGTGGAGCAGTTGACTTCATGGTCAGCGTGGATAATGAACAAGGCGTCCAGAGCCTTCTCCAGGACCGGGTGAGGGCGGTACTCGGAGCCAGAGAGGTGGTCAAGCAGGTACAAGAAGTTGCCGGCGTAAGAGAGTCCCTGGGCTGGCCTGTTGAAGGGACGGCCCTGGCGCATGCGGTAAGAAGCGGCAGCCAAGGTAGGGGCCTTGCCGATGATTCTGAGGATCTGCTTGTCGAGCATCTTGAGGGCCTCGAGGTTGCCAGATGCAGCGTCGGTGTATAGCTTCTGGCCTTGCAGAGAAGGGTTGGCCTCGGGGGCAAAAGCACCGAGGGTAGCAAAGGAAGAGGTCAACATGGACATGGGGTGAGAGTCGTAACGGAACGACTTGAACATGCCCTCAATGTCGCTGTGGATGTATGTGTGGTGCATAATCTCATCCTGCCACTTGGTGGATTGAGTGCTTGTGGGGAGCTCTCCGTAGAGCAGCAAGAAGGCGCTCTCGAGAAAGTTGCTCTTGTGAACCAGCTGCTCAATTGGGTAGCCACGGTAGCGAAGGATACCATCCAGGCCGTTGATGTAGGTGATCTTGCTCTGGACAACGGCCGTGTTCATGTAAGCAGGATCGTAGACTCTGAGGCCCTGGTTGGTCTCATCCTCAGGGCGGTCATGTTGCTGCGACTGGGCCTTGATCTTCTTGATGTCTGTAGCGAGCACCGAGTTGTGAGTGATGGGCACCTCGTAGGACTTGCCAGTGCGGTTGTCGACTATTGTCAACGACTGACGAGGGCCGAGGGTTTTGACTGTCATGACTAAGGTGGCTGGGCGACTAGACAGACGCGTCTCACTTGTTTATCACAGAGGCAGGGAGTTAGTGAGTCGGACAGGTAAATGATCCGACGTGACAAAAAGGAAAAAACGAAGCTCTTCCCCAAGACGGATATACTTTTGTCGATGCGCGAAAAAATACTGGGAAACAACAAATATTTTGCCGAAGCAACTGACGTCTTGATGGGAGACATATGACGGGGCCCACCAAAACAGGGGCCACATGTTGCTGCGATGCCGAGGTCTGGGGCGGGGACAAGTAGTTCCGTGCCGGCCTAGCAATTAACCGCGGTTTTCACAGGTGCCTTCGGCAGTTCGGTTCGGCCCGCGCACTATACTCGAAGCGGCTGCACTGCGCTATGTGTGTCATATGATGATGTGCTTGGCCTGGAGCTGATCATTGCTTTGCTTTGTTTTGTTTGGCATCTGATTTGCTTGGGCTTTGGCTGTTGTCCAGGGAAAAAAAAGAGGATGCGGAATTCACTTCATTGTTGCGTCTCTCGGCATGACGTCACCCTTCATTCTCCAGATCCAAACGAAAAACAGTCAGCAGAGTAGCCAACGATGCCATAAAACACCAAAAAAAAAACGCCCATGCACTAGTTATTCATTACGCTACTAAAAGCAGTATTTAGCCTCCCGACGATGACTTTTGTCCCCCCAATAACCCAGACCCATGATTTGTTGAGTCGATGCGGAGCGTTGAGACTAACCACAATTACCGAACCCCGGATTTTTTATCCACCTTGGCCGAGATTGACCGAACCAGATCTAGCCAATTAAAGTTGACCTATTCAGAGGCCTACCCTATACACTCCTGTGTTCTTTTTTTTTTTTTTTTTTTTTTCTTGAGCACCGTTTTCTCGAGCTGCTTACTCGTATGGGCTATTTTACTGCTTTTTTTATCCATATAAAATCTTCAAAGTACTCTTCTTAACTTCAATTGTCGGCAAAGGTTTTTTCCCCTGTGGGAAATGTTAAATGAACTGACAACGACATCCGTCTGCTCGTTAACAGAACATGTTTAAACTACTTTCCTATGAAAAGCTAATTTTGAAGTTTGATTGCACCTACTTCATCTCAAACGCAATTTGGAATACTATCTTTTTACCCAGTAATTGTGTAGAAATCACCCCCCCCTTCTTATTTGCTCATAAACCCCATATTTATTAAGATCTAGCCTTACCAGTGTGGATTAAATCTCCCTGATCTTTGCAGGGCTACCAACAATGATTGCAGACGATTCATGTTGTGAATAAATGTCTGCATGATAGGTCGCAATAGGCTGACACTATTCCACCTAGCTAAACGGTTCTGACAGGTAACTAGGCACGAGCTCTTACGTATCAGAAAGACCCACTCACTGATTCAAAGTTGATCTCATTAGTGGCTGCATGCCGCTAAGCAACCACACCACTACTCAAACCCTGATATTTAAGTACCTCATTCCAGCATTACTTTAGCCTGCATATCACCCATCCATCATCATTTTCATTGTCGCTGGTATCAGAAGTTGCATAAAAATGGCCCCTGTCACTCTCGGTGAGCGCTTCCCGTGTATTAACTCGCTCTGTTTTCACCGAGTTTACACTTTCTTCCTATCCAATACACTGGGAGATGGGTGACTTAGTTTATGATTGCTGACCTTGCTATAAAAGGTATTTCGGGAAGATTTTACTCGGTCAGAAATGAGTTGGGACAATACCGATCAGCTGCCGTGACAGGCGAGTACTCTATCTTACCTCCTCCCAACCAGCCAAACGATTGGGTCCGAATCACGTTGGAGAGTAGCCTGCAAGCCACCATCAAGCAACATCCCGGCCTCCGCTATGGACTCGCAGACCAACCAGGAGAAGACTCCATTGTGGGATATGAACCGATAAACCCGATTCACCGTGAGGATGTCATGGACTTTATTCACGTTGACAGACCTCAAGAAGCGGAGGCAATCATGGTTCAGAAACTCGAGGCCGCTCATTCTAAGCAGTGGCAACCACTCAAACCTGCTTGGAGAATGATTGTGGTGCACAGTGAGACCAATGCTACGCCCAATTCCTCAAAGATTTATGTCATATTTATCTGCCACCATGCAATAGCCGATGGGCGAAGCGATGCTGCCTTTCATGTGTCGCTTATGGAACATTTTGCGAACGCATCCAAGATCAACGGAATACCTGTCTGGCCCATGGTCTTTGAAAAAGCGCCCCCTCCGCCCTTGCAGGTAGAAGATGTTGTTGCACTAACTTCAACCACCACGGATGCAACAGGCCCCAACCTGGAGCAGGTGTGGGATGGCACCTATACCACGGAACCGTCCATTGATGAATTCAAGTCAAGGATCCGGCTCGTGACGATCCCACCAGACTTGCTCGCTCGGGCTCTTCAAATCTGCAAGCAAAACGACATAACTCTGACGGTATACCTGCATGGCCTATTCTGCGCCTCACTGTGCAATCTTCTCAAAGAGGAATGGGGTTTTCGCTCGATTACGCCCTATTCGCTTCGCCATCTCACAAAGGCCGCCGCCGAGGAGATTGTGGACCATGTTTCGTATGTCACTTGCCACATTTCAAAGGCTAAGCTCGAGGGCATCCGCAAGAGCTCACCGCACTCTCCCGAGGAATTTGCGCATATCCTCAATCTGGCTCGAGAATTTCGTACCATGATAACGGATGACGTGCAGCGGTTTCCGCAAGACAGCCCTCTCGCTCGTTCTGCGCAAGTAAAAGATGTATGGGCGCATTGTCGAAGTCAGCTAGGCAAGAGGAGCAAGCTTTCGTACGAGTGGTCCAATCTTGGGGCGATCAAAGGTGCAACCGAGGGAAAGGGTAATCTAGCCCTGGATAGACTCATTTTTACTCAGTGCGGCATGGTAAATGGGCCAGCTATGGGATTTGGCGGCGTCAGTGTGCGTGGTGGGCCATTAGTTATTTCCATAACTTGGCAGGATGGGATTGTCGATGAGTCTTTTGTAGAATCCATCGCTACAGAATTGGAAAATCGCCTGGGGAATGGGGCAAATTGAGCTTGTCAAGTAATGAATAATATTATCATGCCCAGGAGTTATTCTAATCCTTGAATAAAATTCTTGTGCGCCTGCTGTAAACAATCTGTCAGGTCGCATTTTGTTTGACATGGCCGTAATTACTGATAGATGGAAAATAGGTCGGTGCAGATTGCGTCAGGCAAAGGCTTTGCTTTGCTTAGCGCGAGGAGCATTACTTGATGCATCACGAGACGCGGGGTCCACGTTGGGCGCGTTGTAAGGCGTCATGTTGGGCGCATCGGCGCAGAAGTGGGCCAAACTCAGTACTTAACCACACTATTAAGATGGACGATGGAACCTGAGATAAGGACAATTGACAATTAGTAAAAATCGGCATGGCTTCCTCAACCAAGAACGAGTGGATTATACTTATTCCAGATGTTGAAGGCACACTGGAAAAAAGGATGAAAATCAGAGAGTAAGAGCAATGTCCAGAATAAACAAAACAGACTCAAATAACGACGAGAAGCCTCCATATAAAAAATTTGACGAAACACATTGATTCGGGTCTTTTCCAAATGGGCGGCGCCACATTACACAATCCTCCTGAGGGCGATGCACTGGACATTCAAGGAAGCGCCATCATTGCCCGCGCCGATTCTATTGAAGAGGCACTAGATATATTAAAGAAGGATATTTACTATACGTCAGGGGTCTGGGATTGGGACAAGAGGCAGATTTATCCGGTATGTTGGAGCTTCCTACTGCTCATTATATCCTCAATCGACTAACAGGCTAGTTCAAATGCGTGTATCGAAAACCAATGGGAGAACTATAACTGCGAAATCCCAAGCAGATATTCTTTTTTTTTTTTTAAAAAAAAAAAGAACGAAGAAGAAAAAAATGACCGAAACATATTCTCATTCGCACCATAAATACTGAACGTGCTGAATGTGCTCTAAAGGCTGGAGTGCTTGTCCGTAAATCCCACAGCGACCCCGAAAAAAAAACGTATGTGTTCATGTATCAAAGTTCAAAAGGTTCCTCCAGTCCACGTCAAACCACATCTGATCCCCAGTGCCCTCATCGAATGGCAACGCTTCAGAGCTCAACTGAGCATCCCAAGCTTGGTCTGCATCGCTGGGCGGCTTGTCAAGCGTCGAAGATATCTTTTTAGAAATGTCTTCGACATCTTTTAGGAACGTCTTGTGTTCTTTGGCGGCCGGGTTGCCAGCTTGCACCATGTGTTCTAAGATGGCTCGACATTGGGAATAGAGGTTGGTGTCGTTGTCTGAGGGGTAGGAGGGCCCTTGGTCGTTTAGCATGGTAATTTGCGACAGGGACAGAATTGCCAAGCTAGAGAAAACGTGAAGAGAGTCCCAGTACCCGAATTTAGCTAAGAAAAATGTTAGCTTTGAAGCATTTAGAGGGGATCCGGGTAGTTGACCAAGCTGATCAGATTTGTGTAGGTCTAGAATAATTCGGCAGCTATACCGGGCTGCATTGAGGCAATGGAGCTTAATATCCTCCAGTGTTTTGCATGCTGCAGAATTGCACTCATGTTTCGGTAATTGGCAATCCGAATTTTGATGCTGTGCAATTGTTGAAAGCTCTTTGAGATAAAACGTTCGTAGAATAATTGTGAAACACTGGAATGAAGCATTTAGCCTTGCGATTGGGCAACTTAGAATAGGGATCTTTACCTGGTGGTATCGCAGGTATAGAGATGCAATGCCTCTTGACGAGGACAACTGAAACATGCCAGATGGAATGCCATCTTCAAATTGAAATATCAGGTATGTCGGCAAGTTGCGTTTCCAGTCTTGTAGCATGTCAAAGCAAGGTATAACAACGCTCGCAATCGCATCTTTATCCGACATCTGCAGCGTGCGAGTAATGGAATCAGCAACTTTTCTCTTGATTTCGCAAATCTGAGCCTGACCGATCAAGACGTGAGGGTCAAAGAATTGGCCAAGATGGTCTGGTGAGATGTTTGCGCTTGAGGGGAGTTGGATACTGGCTGGAATGCTCTCCTGCGTAGGTGGCAAGCCGAGCTCTGCAGCAACCATTCGGTCCATACAGTAAGAAGTCCACCACAGCCGTTTTCGGTGTTCGTTCAAAACTTCGGGATGTCGGATGCTATGTGACATGTTGTTAGGTGATAGTTCAGGAAGTGGCTTATCCAGGTGGAGTAACTTCGCCAGCGTCATGCTTTGGCTGGCATAGGTAAAGGCTGTTTTTCGGCGGTTGAGCGAGTAGCAATAAAAGGCCTGTGCTTGTGCGTTGGCGTTTAGGCGTGCTAGTTTCACGGAGCAGGAATTGAGATGCAACATACCATCAGATTGAGGACTTCGACATCCTCGGGTAGGGGCTCCTCTGAAGATGTCTTGTACAGAACAAGGGCCTGCTCAAATAATTCCCAGCCGGGTGGTAATTGCGAAGCAAAGGTTTCAGCCATCCCTGCAGCTAATCGGTCACCTGCATCAACGGCATTGAGCATTCGATTATTGAATAGAAACGTCTGTGCGAGAGCGAAGACAACTGACGCCCGGCAGAGCCAGTTGCGGTCCCTCGAGAGCTTGACTGGATCATCGCACACCAACGACAAATGCTCACGGAAGTCAACTCGGAGAAACCAGTGGTAGTCGCAAAAGATGTCCTCAAAGATCTTGAGCAAGTGAAAGGCCAGCTCTCTCGGGGGAAATTTGATTGTGGCCTCTGCTTCTATTCTCGTCGTGGTGTAAGTGAACCGATCACACCTCGACGCCAGTATTATTCACGTACTCATAGATTCAGATCTCAGCCTCAGGTGGGTGTATGAGCTCTCATTTTGTGGATCCGGTGACAGACGGAACTCCAGTTGGGCGTGCGATTCGATGGAGGACGAAACCTCCTTGAGGTTCTGAATAAAGCGTTCGGTGCTGGAGTACTGATACAGCAGCGTCCTGGCTGCTATTCCATCGATGGACTGCGAGGGATCGGTTGACCCCACCATATCCGAGGGAAAGCTCGAAAGCGATCCCGAAGCTGAGGATTCGCCATCTATTGGGGAGCCCGATTGACGACTGAGGTTGACCTCCCGCTCCAGATCTCGGATATAGCTCTCGGGAACAGAGAGATATCTCTTTTTTTCCGGGTACACGCAGGTGCGTTCACGAGCCACACAGCGCTCGCAAGGATTTCCTGTATGAGGAATCTGAATAACTGATCTCAATTGAACTTTGCATGAGAGTCTAGAGCCATACCACCATTGCATTTTAGTTTCTGAGAGTGGCAAGGTATACACGCGACGGCGTTGCGGCCCTTGAATTTTCCCATTGTGCACGATGGTAGATCGTAACTGGGGGCGTCAGAGACGTCCAATCATCACCCGCCGTTTAGTGCTGTTCATCTGATGGGTGTGCCGTGGTGGAATGAGGCCCCGTGGGTACGGCTCGTGCGTAGTCTTTTTTAATAATAATAGAAGGAAATCGACTGGTTTGAGCTCTTGATTTCCCTTTTTTTTTCTCTTCCGTTGACAGCGGACCGTTGGCCGTTTCCCTTCTTTGGGGAACTCAACGCGAGGCCCGACATAATATAATGCACAATGCATTGAGGAATGGGAAAACAAGCTTCGGAGACAACAACGCTAGCTGGGTAGCGCCATGGAGTGGATCACATGGGCGGATTATGCCCGATACCACCTTTTGGCCGATTGGCATTCTAGTTACGGCGAGTTGACGTTTGGAGATAATGTCGTTAGTTAGTTGGATAGACGAAACGGCACTTGATGCCGGGAGGGGGATTTAGTTTTGACTCTCAGAGCGCGGTCGGTCCAGCTGCAGAAGGAAGGCCAACGCAAATCCTCAGCTCCGCGAGCGTTTCGATTCTTCCCACCACTCAGCTTAAAGTGGTCACGCACAGGCCACGGATGGGTGAGGGTCCTAGGAATTGGTTGGAATCCTACCAAATCTCCACTTGCCCAAGTCTTGCCACTCTGGACATAGCCTGGCCCTCGAGCAAATCACTGACTTACTTGGCAGTCCCCGGCGAGAAGAGCCGAGGACGGTGATTGGGCAAAGCAGTGGCCGCGAACCGGTTTTTGGCTGTTCTGGCCCAGGGCTGATGCTAACGATTAAGTCTGAGGCCATACCTCCGTGACTTGTTGTCGTGAGACGATGGAACTATACAGCGCATCAACCTGAATGCGAAATCACTCATCGGCAAACTCTCACGGATTCAAAGCGTCAGGCGGCGAGCTCCGAAGTATTCTCTCACAAATTGTCGCAATCCATGCTCGTCCTGGCGTCGCCAACCATAGTATGGCAAGTTACCCACCGCGGTATAGGGATGGAGACAAGACATTAGAGCGCCGTGGTTCATGTAGCTGCTAGCGAGTCCAAGGCAGGAGGCTGCCTGCATGGGTTAACTAGACGAGTCTCTTCAGGTGAAGATGAACGCTGTATGGTCTAATGTGAATCAGCCATCTGCAATCCAGGCTACCGACCAGAGTGCCTATGCATTCAATTCTCGCAATGAGGGGTACTATGTTCGGACATTATCAATTACCGTCGACGTGCCACGATGCTCCCCCACCTCATGAGGCTCAAGCTGGATGACGCAGATGGCAGATGTCCGGGCGGTTACACGACTCCGTTGCAGCATGCACCAGGGCAGGCAGACTTAGCGCCGGCAGCCACTACGACCAGATCTGCTTCATGGGTTTGCCTGCTGGCCGTAGTCTTACATGCGCCGCTTCGGTCATCCCACAGCTTTCTGACGTGTTCCAGGCCCCCTGTACAGTAGCTGGCGCCTTGTTTCGGGCTGCAGGATGCCCTTTGCAGTAGCCCGGCCTGGCTTTGCAACGCGGGTATCAGTCATGCCCGCTCTTGGCACGGGAAAACAAACTCCTGTGGCGGCCACCCGGCCGGTTTCTGGACTGTCCATATTCGTCCAATGAGGAAGGTCACCCGTAGATGCCGGCCATGATTGCCTCGGGATGCTTGGTAGACAACACCGACGTTTATTGGTTCTGCTCAGCTGTAGCCAGCGCATCCGCCAGCGGCTACGAACGCACACATTCATACCCATGGCCCGGCCGGCTTCACGGTGAAGGCAAAAGAAAATAAACCTGGGGTTCTTGCAGCTGATGGTTTCGAGCATAAGCTTTGCATACAGGGGGATTGAGGGCAACCGGCGCGGATATCCATGCTCCGATTAGTGGGGGCAAAGTCTCCAGAAGCCGGCTTAAAGCGAACAACTACCGCAGCGTCATAGTAGCCAGTCAGGGGATGTTGGGCCGCGGATTCCAGAGCCTCCGCTTTGAACGAATGGGTGCTGAAGTTTGGCCATGGAGAGAAGTATGGATGAATTCAAGAAGGGAACAAGGAACACTAGTTTAGGCCATTGAATCAATTTGCTTTTTTTTTTCCTTGGCCAATGTTCTCAGTCTGCCCCAGAGTTTAGTTGTTTATAACGGGACGATGGGTGAACTGACGGTTGTTGAATTTCCAAGGTAATGAGCTTGTGCCTGCAACTTCAGTTGTCCTATAAAGCAATCTACCACCTCCCACCTTTGACCTCTGCAGCTTGAGGAGTTGCCTAGGCACGGTAGATGGCGAAACCAGCCACCTAGCTCAGTGACTCATGAAACTGACATGGCCGTACTACGTCATAGCAATGTATAGATTCCTGCAGCTTCCATTTCTTACCTCTGCACATAGTCCAAGTGCTTCGCCCAAGCTTCCCCTGCGCATGAGGTTCTAGAAGGGCCCGGCTGCAGCTAGATGGTCGGCCCATTGTGTGTTGGCGACCTGACCTCACTGCTTCGGTTGCGTGCGCGCCAGTGGCCGACTCGGGATTTCTGGGTCAACCGGCCCAGCCTGCGCTAGTGGCCGAATCAGCTTCGTCGAGCCACTCGGCTCATGTTGCGTTAGCGGCCGAAAAAAAAAAAAAAAAAAAAAAGGGCAATCTTCCACCAGTGCCGTAGGGTCATGCGCGTTACAAAATAAGTTCTCAGACCCTATGAGAGGAGAGATTGGGGAAAAGCGGGACGGAGCGGTTAGAGACAGATTGATGTGATTCATCACTGTAGCCATCGATCTACGGCCACGGCTATTTGCAAGGGTGCGTCGAACAGGAATTGCGCTTGGGGCAGCTGCAGCCACGACGATGGCAAATGCAGGTAAATTGGTTTTTAGCTCGGTGGATCGTCAAAGGGCCCCCGGAACCCTGAATGTATGTGTGTGCAGTATGTATCCATATCTTGGCCCCCATGCTGTGTTTGCGGGGGGAAACGGCAGAAAGGAAGAAGACGAGAAGGATTTGTAAGTCGAGGCTTGCATGTTGCAACCTGTGATACAAACTGCCATGATGGTACGGCGTTGAAAAAAAACAAAAAAAGTGAGAGGAAACTGCTACACAATATGACATGACATGACATGACATTCCTCTTCACCGTTACTTGCTTGGGATGATGGCCGGCCTCTTTAAAACCAGGGTCCACATATGGATACGGCGTCACGAAAAGAAACCTCGGTGTGCAACCAAGGACGGGCTGGCCGCTTAACAAATACGATAACAACGATGAAGATAACAGAAAAGTGACAGAAAGATATGCAGCTGTCTCGGCTGATGATCAGACACTCGACATGGTGCACATGCAGGGTAACGCCATTGGCGCAGACCGATTGGGTGGCGTGCGCAATGCCCTGCATCTACGCCCAAATAGATTCCCAGGCCGACCTGACCGGTTTCCAAATTCCATCAAACATGCCTCTAACGTTTGGGAAAAGCCACGCTAGCTACGTGTCTATTTCCACAGCCTTGTGGGTATAGGGCCGTGATCCTGTTGTCTCAACCAGAGTGCCATGCCGGTTCTCTGCGCATGCAGCGGCATAGGCATAGGCTTGGGCTTTGGCTGGGATATGCTCGACCGGCCGGTAGCGTCTCCTGCACGCTCTTCCAGATGCCATCTTTTTTTTTTCCCCAGATGCTAACTGCTGTGGTCCCAGATTAGCGCGGCAGCCCGCCTCGCCTCGAGTGAAGCTGGAGCTCGTCCCATCTCCACCAGGTGGGAACTCGTCCATGGCCGTCGTGCTGGTTTGCCATTTCAGGATGATAATATGCGGGGCTCGGGACATTTTGAGGAACGCTCTTGAACACGGTGCCATGGCACTGGTACCTTGGCATTGGCCTGACTGACAGCTTAGCGTCACTCGCGCCATTTTCTCCTGTTCGGGGCAAGCAGAGTCATTATTAGTGGGCCAAAGGCATTTGCCAAACGTGGTGTCTCACCGATGTGGGAACCGGCCAGGATCCGGGAGAAGACCACGGACGGAGGAAGGAGAAAAGAGGCAACATGGGAACGTCACATGAGCGGCTTGGAGAAGAGATGGCCGAACCAGTCCCGCTTCCGGCTCCAGGAAATGGCGCCGTCAAATCCGGCCGAACCATCGGAAGCCGAACCGGGAAGTTCGCCCCCCCCTCCTCCATTGCCCCTCAGTGTCACCGAACTCTATGTGCTAGTATAGTGAACGAACCGTCAATCAAAGGGCTTAATTAGCTTTAAATCTACTTCCTCTTCCTGCCAGAGTAACGGTGCACGGCCACTCAGCACCGCTGGCGAGACACACACTTTGACCTTCTGTCGTCGACGTATCTAGTAAGTTTAAAGCACTCCAACCCAACTAAGCTTTGCCTCACCCTGGGAAAACAGCGCTGCTGGCGCGCTGTCCAATGACGAGGCCCAATTGCCATCAGAGGCCCTCCGGCTAGTGCTCGATGCTCGACCGGCTCAGATCGGTCGGAAATCACCGCCACTCTGAGGGAAGAGAGAAGAGAAGAGAAGAGAAGAGAGAGGAAAAGAGTGCAGAGGGAATGTAGCCATGTGAAACGGCCTGTTTTGGCCACCACATCGTGTTAACCAACGAGGGGGTGCCTGTCTCGTGTTTGCACGTGCCTAGTTCTGTCTTAGTCTTGTTTTCTCTTCCCGCCGCCCTGTGCCATGACTCTCGCTCAGAGGGCCATTCCATTCAGCTGCTTGACACACAAAATACGTTAAATCCCGGTCGAGGTGGCGAGAAGGCCGTTTTGCTCGTCTGCATACGTACGCTCACCTAAATTTTACTTCTACTGCGGTTGCTTAGAAGTCAGTCGCCATTTTCACCTCGCTTGGCTCAATTTTGGATTCACTCAGCAGCTTCCACTCCCACCACATCAATAATACTTACTTTATATTGTCTTTTTTTTTCGGAACACCGCTCTCTCTGTTCAATTACAATTCATACATTACCCATAGGTGAGTGATTTTCCCCTCATTCGTCATCGCCAATATCTGACATGGACCCAGCTTCCAAGGCTGCAAGCAATGGCCTCAAAGTCAGGCGAAGATATTATCATGAGGAACGGCAGCGATTCCAGCCCCGTCTCCCTTGAAGCCTTACTGAGAGAATACGTGGAAACTCTGGCCAAAAATGCGCCTGACCTGGCTTCTTCCGATAAAAAAAATACACCCGCAGAAAAGAACCTCCTCGATGGATTAGGACAATATCTGTGCTTGGTCGCTCAAGCATGTTCAGAATTGACCGATGGCTTAGTGCTAAGCCCCCATCTCGACAGACTAGTGGTAAAGGCGCATGAGGAGTCGCGCCAGGAGACGCGGCTGACCGACATTTCTCAAATCGTGAATATGGACATTGAAGTCACAAAGCTCAAGTAATATCATCCCTGCGCCTACTAAAAAAAAAAGATTGAATCGCTAACAGTGCGCAGTAATATTAGAACTCTTACAGAAAAATTCTCCCGCGACGTTCAAGATATCTGGAATGCTTCACCCAAGTGACGACAATAAAGGGCACGGATCAATACGTTGTTTTATTTTTTCTTTCACAAATTTTGGTACATCGCATATAGCACATTGGCATACATTCATCTGCAAGATATTGGAAATTCTGTTAATAAAAATCTGATTTTTTTTTTTCCCTTCCAGTGTTGTCAGACCCAGCTGTACAGGCCCAGTTCGGGCGGCATCGGAGATTTGGCTGTCAAGGACAAGGTCGCAAACTGAGGCGAAAGATTTAACGTTTCTAGGCCAAGCTCAAAATTTAGCGGAGAACTTGCACACAGAAGCAGAAGAACCGGTTTTTAGTCCATCCTTTTTTGCTTCTGTGGGCACAAGTCGCTAAGCGAGCAACCCCCATCCCGTCGATCGGGACTGAATGGCGTATCCTCGAGCATTAAGGGGATATGGTGGCGACATGCTCGTTGCTAAATATGGAAATGCATCCCACCATAGCGTGATCCATTGTGGCAATGTTGGGTCTCAGTTGCACGTCGCTAACTGGCACGCGTAGCGGTCCCGGTCGCATCTCAATCAAAGAGACTCACAAGGCAAAGCAAGTACTGAGAGACATGGCGCATTCACACCGCAAAAATTTATCTGCAACGTGGCATGTCGTAACAGTGACATATTTTTCTTCTGTCTCTGCCCCTGAGGAGCCATCACTGGCGGGTTAACATTTGCACTTTCAGCAAATCCCGCCATTCCCAACCACTCAATTGCCTGATAAGATGTGTAAAATTTGGGGGTCAATGGAGGGAGAGGGGAACATGATCTGCAATTATTTCTTTTCCTATTCGTCAAAAAAGACTGCGAGCTGAAAGCTAGGAATCGGCGACCCCTACAAAAGCAAATAACATGTCATGGCATCGTTTCCGACAGCCTCATGACATGCAAATACCTAATCGAATTGTCAAACTTTTTACTGGCCATCTCGCTTAAGCGAAACACGGCCGGTAGCCTCATCACTACCGTAAAAATCTTGCAGCATCTATCCATCTCGTCGGGTCCAGAGGACTCCACAGATGGTGGGATGCGTGCAGTCGGCCGCCAATCCAGCCGCTTCAATTTTGGAAAAAAGCAAAAAAGGGGCGTCCGCATCGAGATCGAGTTGTGCAAGATTTTTACACCGGGAATGCCCTCACCGCCGGCATTTGAAAGCAATGCCGGCACTCGGCCTTAGCAAGAGTAGATAAAGTCACAACATCCACATCGTCTTGACGGATGCAAGATAACCTAAAACAGACATTGGCGATCAATTGACAAACTACTAACAACAAAGCTCTCGCCGTGGTGAGGTGATTACTAATTCAGGTTTACACTATCCCAGTCTTGTAAATCCATCAGCCTCATATTTAGCTTCCTAGTTCTCTTTTCGATGCAGGCCATCCTGGTCACCAGTGTCATGGATGGAGTTTGAAACCGCGCGCTCAATGCTCTCAGGTAGCTTTTCTTGCAACTTCTGAGGTACCTTTGATCCCAGGCCACCCTCCTTGGCGTGGGTTTTGTTGGTGGATTGACCAGGCTCAGACTCAGTGGGGTAGGACTTCTTCTATAACAGAATTAGCGCATGCTCTATACATATGATGACGGCGTTGTACTGAATCCTGGGGGATTTCCTCAGGGGCTTGAAATTTCTTCTCTTGAGTCCCTTCGGACATCTTGGAGGGCTCAGTGGCTTCAGGAGCACCCTGAGGCATCTCGTCCTGGCGGTTGAGTTCAGATATGACGTTGGATTCAGCGTTTCCAGTGGTGTTCTGGGCACCCTGGGTCTGCTCGTTGATACCGGACATGACTGCGCAAGATTCTGTGGTAATCGGAAGAGATATCGAATTTCACATAGAAGGAAAAGCCTGTTGATGTGCAATCGCTTGCAATCTTCAGGAAAAAAGGATGTTCTTATGTGCAATGTTTCTCACAATCATGACGATATCATGAACGTCATTACCGCGTAATATTGGTTGTGAAATAATATTACCCGAGTGAGAATCTTGTAAGCCATACACATTGGTGGCAGTCGTGCGGTAATTGATTCAGGGACTAGGAAGCACTGAGAGCTCTATAATAGGCTAAACATCTAGTGCGCCTAATGGACTGGGTGCGACAAAGATCTGTGACGCTTTCGTGATAAATCCGCCGCTCGTCTTAGAGAGGCGCTGCGTAGAATTATTGGTCCTCAGGGTGGCGATATTTTACCATCACACACAATGACGCCCGTCTATGACGTCTTCCCGGAGGTTGCAAGAGGCTTTGATTCAACCATTATTCTCACCATACAAAAAGCCACGAGTGCGAATAGATTAATAGAAAATAAAAGAATTAAGAATTATTCAGTGATTAACTTTATACCATTTTATTTTTATTATTGGTCAGAAAAAAATTTAAAGATTGGTCTTTGAGTTTGGAACCAGTATGACATGAACGCGCCGACAGCAACAAGCATGTTTACGAGGACGAATTCTGTCAGCCCAAGAATAAAAGAAAATAACTAAATAAAAATTGGGATGGAGCCAAGGTACAAATTAATGGCTCCTTCTTTTATCGAAAGGTTCTCTTGTTTTGAGATTTGGTGTGCACGTGGTTTACGTAAACTAAGATCTGACCAAGAAATTCATTTTTAACCAAGAGGTTGCTCCCTTGCCTACGCACAGTAATGACCCTAGTAGTCCCTGACCTGTTCCATAACTTCCTAACTAACGATAAGCTGGGGGCAGCAGCATTAATGTCTTGACTTATGGAATGCTGATAGATAAATACCAGGTTGGATTTTCTACCCAGTGTTGGTGGCCTAAGCGATAATCCAAGTGTTGATACAAGGTTGGAGCGATTGCATCTGCGAAGACCCTGGATATGGTTGTTCGCCAAGTGGTAGTCTGTACCCTTGCGGCGCGTCGCATTTGCCGCAGATAGAACCTTGAGGCGCAGGATTTTAACCACCTTGATCGACTTTTCTTGCAAACCTTACTAAGACGTAAGTATAAGAATGGATTCCTCATTCACAAAAAGCACTCTGTTGTGGGTGCAGTTTACTACAGGGTAGCTTTCTGAGAACATCAACCAGAGTATTTTAGGCTACCACCATTAGCCTCATTTCTCCACGTCAGGTTCACGCGTCAAACCAATCCAACACCATCACCAAATAGCAACCGAACGCTGCAACATGTTGGGATTTAAGCGGTTCAAAGCATGGCGCCGCCAAGTATGTTTGGGTTCAATATCCTCAGTTATATCTCAACCAAATACCAACCTGATCCACCCTACAATTCGCGCTGTGCCAGCCAACTTCCAAAGATATATCTGCCCGGTGACTACAAACGCTCGAATACCCTCGCCTCTCATTGTACCTAAATGGATTGATCCGTATATACACCACCGGGAATCATCAAGATGGCAGAAGTTGGGCCACAGCTCCCCCGGTTTAAAGCGTGGAAGCCTTGTCAAGATCGCATCATGGAACGTGAATTGGTCCAACCCCGATCCAGAAGCTCGAATCAGTGCTGCGTTGACCCACCTCGAACATGTCTTTGATCCCAAGGATGACAATATTGTTGTCATGTTCCAGGAGATATGTCCCTCTGCTTTGCGCGTCGTGCTCGACAACCCATGGGTGCAACAAAAGTTCACTCTCTCAGATATAACGCCTCCAGAGACTCCTCGGACGGTTTATCTGAACAGAGACTCTGTTTTACAAGAATCTTCTAGAACAACAGCGCCGTACTTTACCATGATGATGGTCTCCAAGAGCTTGCCAGTGCTTGGCTGTTTCCGAAGCCCACATATCACAACTATGGGTAGAGATATTCTTGCAATTGATCTCGATACTTCAAGTGGTGGAGACACGAGTGATCTCAAAACATGTATCCGTCTGTGTACTACACACCTTGAATCCCTTTCGCGGGGGAAACCTTACCGCCTGGGACAGCTAGCCGTCATCGCTGACTTGCTGAAAAGGCCCACCATTTCAGGCTACAGGGTCCTAGGCGGCATAGTAGGAGGGGATATGAATGCGATCGACAGGTTAGAGAATGAATATCACCTGAAAGATGAAGTTAACCTGAATGATATGTGGGACGCTGGACAACTAGGCCCTTTCCTTGGAATTGAGTCGCCCAACAACACACATGGAAACACCTGGGGCTATCACCCGCCACAACGCCGGAATCCAGTGCGTATGGACAAGTTTCTCTACACAGGAGCGATTGAACCAGTTAAGGTACAAGATTCTCAGGGCACGAGTCGCAATGTGGAATTATGTGGGGTCGGGTTGAAAACCGAGGTTGAGGCTTGGGAGCTTGAACGAGAGGAGACTGAATTTAGCGGAGGAAAACTTCAGAAAAGACAGAAAAAAGAACTTGTGTCCAGAGAAAGATTCAACATTCTCAAAAATACTGGGTTTCTCAACAGCTATACAGTGAGACAAACGAAGCTCGATGATTGGGTTAGTGATCACTTTGGCATTATTGCTAAGGTCAGGATCCTGTAATGACAAAGCTAGTCGTTCATTAAGAAAAAGCTCGCTGGTAAATTTTCCAACTTATTCCATAAATTTCCCGTTGCTATTTATTCTTGCCTTTTATCTTGCCGCATCCAGGCTCCTTGAATCTGTGTCTTGGTAAGAATCATATTGACCAAATCCTCCACACCCGAACTCGCAAGTAATCCTAAAATTTGCAAATAACACTGAAGCTCTCTGCCGATCCAATTACGAAGTTCGATGGCATTGAGAGAGTCAAATCCAAGCTCTGTCATGGTCGCACCGCCACGTTCTGTGGATAGAATATTAGCTGGTAGCAACAAGATAGCAGCTATTTTATCTCGTAAAGCTGCGGTAACCACTTCTCGGGCTATATCTAGACTACCAGCCTGTTGTAGCTGTTGTCCAACACTCAATATCTTATAAGTATGCAAGGAATCATTATTTGATGTGTTGGCCATAGCGGCGTCGCGGAGATGTGTGAACTTGGCGTCGGATACCCAATATGGGAGTTCTGATGGGTTCTCAATGTTCAGCCCAACGATGCATTGACCTTCGCAATACTCTTCGACCTGGCCTTCAATGGCGGCATCCACTAAAGCCAAAACTTCGGACTCATCCATTGTATTTCCAGCCAAGGTTCTCAAGATTTGAGCTCGACGGCGTGGATTCCCAGCTAGATAACCAATACCCGTGATTGCGGTGAGGTTGAGCGAAGCTGCTGCTAATCCTTTGCGACGACGATGTCGGACAAGGGCATCAACAAATGCATTCGCAGCAGCATAAGCTGCCTGGCCTCTGTTACCGATGATAGCTGATACAGATGACAGCATAATAAAGAAATCAAGAGGAATGTCTGAAAGAGCGTTGTGAAAGTTCCACGAGCCAGATATCTTACTCTTTACCACACTGTCGTACTCTTCGAAGGTCATATTCTCGAACAGTACATCCTATACCACATCAGAGATTTGAATGATACAAAGTCAAATAGAAATGTACATACAGCAAGGACCATGGCAGCGTGGATTACTCCTGCGATGGGGGGTAATGTCTTTTTCAGTGAAGCTACAAGTGACTCCACCATGGCTTTATCCGAAACATCGCATTTCTTGACATGAATCGAGATGCCTGTTCTCTTGCTATTTTCGACGAATTTGCTTAATTCGCTGGTCACTGCGCCTGTTCGGGAGAGAAGCACAATGCAGCGAGCTCCTCGTTGGACGAGTCTTTTAGCGATAGAACGGCCAAGGCCACCAGTACCACCAATTATGATGTAAGAAGAATTGCCATTTACAACCTGACTGGATTGAGATGGATGTGTAATCTGTGTAAGCGTTAGCAGCATACTACCATAAGTAGCAGACACTCTCACCATGACTCGGTTGCTGCCAGTGTGGCTAACAATAACTTTACCACTGGTTGTACCGCTTTGCAATTTTCTTAATGCAGTCTCAAGCTCCGAGAGTTTGACAACTGTAATAGGAGCGATAGGCCGAATGACCCTCCTACCTACCAGATCCAAAACACTTTCCATGACCTTTCCCATAATCCGTGGTTTTTGGGCTGCAACTCGTGTTAGGTCGACAGAAGTGAAAGTGCAGTTGTCTTCGAATTTGGACATTTCCAGTCTCGTATTTGATTCGATATCTCTCTTGCCAATCTCAACAAAACGGCCGAAAGGAGCAAGACAATGCCAAGATTCTCGTAATAATTCCCCAGCAAGTGAATTAATAATAACATCAACACCGGTGCCACCTGTAGCGTATCTCACAAGAGGACCAAAACTTGTGTTTCGGCTAAAGAATATGTGATCCTCGGGTATTCCGTATGTTTCTGTAAGAAGTCTTGTCTTTTCGACGCTTCCAACAGTGGCAAAGATTTCCGCACCAACCATCTGGGCCAGCTGGATGGCAGCTTGACCGACACCGCCAGCTGCGGCATGAATCAGAATCTTTTCCCCTGGCTCAATTCGAGCAATATTAAACATGGCATAATAAGCAGTGCAAAACACCACGGGGATAGAGGCAGCAATCTCGAAACTGAGGTCGTCAGGTATTCGACTAGCGCTCGTTTCTAGACAGCGGGCATAGGTGCTATAGGCTCCCAAGCTCATAGCACATACACGATCGCCAACCTTTAAAGAGGTCACATTTGTACCGATTTGAGACACTACACCGCTGCACTCGACACCTATGTAGGAACTGGCCACTTGCCCCATTGCAATAACAACATCTTTGAAGTTTATGCCCGTTGCAGCCACCTTGATTTCAATCTCGTTTGGCTCTAGTGCTGATACTTTCTCGTCTCTCCAATATAAAGTATCGAGCGCCCCAAAAGTTCCAATAGTGATTTGAAGCCGTCGACCAGGCTGGGAGAATTCTTGCTGATAAGGCACCGAAGGCTGTAAGCAGTGAAAAATGGAAGTGTTCAACTTTTCTTGCTTGGTGATGCGTTGAACGAACAACTTGCCATCCTTTTCCGTATATTCAAAGTCAAGAGGTGGACCGCCTTCCAACGGTGGTTTCAATGAAGCCATTAGAGCTTGTTTGATTATTTGGGCCCGACCCAATGCGGAGAGATGTGACTTGGGATCAAGGTCTAAAGTAATTACCACCTTTCCCGTTTCAGATCGAACCGAGCGGAGAAGTCCTTGAATGATGTTGCTGTGTGGTTGTTCTGCTGTGTAGTATGCCCCAGAAACAACCCAGAGGATTGAATTGCAGGTAGATATGAGGCTCTGAATGCTTTGAAATGTGTTTGCTGACACGCTATCTAGATATGGTTCGTCCATCTCCAGCAAGCAAATATATCTAGTCGTGGGAGAGGGTTTGAGATTTGACAGCGAAGACAAAGAGCAAGTCCAGCCCATCAAAGATTCAAGAAGTTCGGAAAGTCTTTGTACAACAGAATTTGATGTTTGTTCAGCGACAATAACAATTTCACCGATACAAGGAGAATTACTTCTGCTCAGGCCATCCTCAATCTGCTGGTCGTTAATGTCATTGACGCGCTTTTCACACCAGTTTTCCTGCTCTGACTCAGTGTCACTATTAAAAGGTTCCCAACCAATAGTGTAGCAAAGCGATCTAGGGGTCTGATGCTCAAACGTGTTTTCGCGTACGGGCGTCAGTACAATGTCACTTAGAGTAAGAAAAACCTCCTCGCTAGTAGGGCTCCAAGCGTCAATAGACATGGCAGTAGGAGCTGGGTTATCCAGATCTGGACGACCATGTACGAACACCTGAGCATGGCTTCCCGGCAGGCTAGGCAACGTGGAACTGATAAATCCTTCTTTTATAGATGTTGGCATATAAAGAGCAGGAAACTTCCCACGCCCAGCCCCAAAAACAACGAAGATCAGATGGAGAAATAGATCCACAAAGGCAGTGGAAATTATTGACGTTGTCTGGTGGTGGAATGGCATAGTGAGTGCTGTGTCTGGAACGGTAGCAGTAGCGGTCGCGCTACACTCGTTTCCTCGAAGATTACAGCTTGGATGCAGCATAAAAGGAGAACTGTAGTTTAGACCGTGGTCTCGAAGCTCCGCGTAGAATTCATCGAGTGATATCTCATCGCCCTTCATAGAGGTGGCGATTTTTCGGCGGGAGACAGCGATCTTTGGCTGTGATGCATTCATTGGGTCGGCAATGTGCCCCTTTTGGACACTAATTAATCCACGACAATGCTCGATCCAACCTCTAGCCGAAGTCCATGACGAGATTGTGAATTCATCCCACTCGTTTGAGTATGAACGAGTTCCCTCAGCATATGATTTGAAGCTTACGAGAGTCTCGTATTGATTATCATCCTCCATAATCATCGCTTTGGAAACCTGCACCTCGCGGATGCCAAAACCTGTGATCTTATCGCGTTTGATACCTCTCAACTGGGATATCTGAGATCCTGCCTCGACAGCCATACAAAGATACCCTGCCAATGGAAATGTGGTGGATGACTGCATTCTATGGCCTCTGAGCCAAGGGACATCGTCAAGAGTAATAATGTTCCTCCAAGTCGGTGCCAGAATGCTGTACGAATCATCTAGTCGTCCAAGAAGGTCATGGCGAGCGAAAGGATTCAGACGGCGTTGTTTGCTTGATCGAGACTCTGACCAGTATTTTTTCCATGACCATGGATATGGCGTTAAGTCAGTGATGATGGCAGGCTGTTTTGACCCCGAGCTTGTTTGATTAACCTCCTTAAAGTTGATGGTTTGACCCTTGATGAAAAGATTTGCAGCCAAGGCAACGGCAGTTGAACTGGCGGATTGGTTTCGCACAAGTACAGGCAAATATGTAACATCCAAGGCAGCTTTTTCGCTAATACTTTGCAAAATCTGTCTTATAGGCCCCTTCAGTGCAGAATGCGGACCTATCTCAATTACCACGTGAGGCTTCTCATGATTGTAAAGTTCTTTTAACGCGGTAGAAAAAAGAACTGGTTTAGTTAGGTTATTCACCCAGTATGAGGGACTAAAACAATTGGCCCCCGCAACTTTATCGCCAAGAAGGGAAGAATAGAATGCTACACCAACATTATTCCGAGGCACTATATGTTGTATCGATTGAAGATAGTTGTCCGAAACGGCTTGCATATGAAATGAATGATAAGCAACGTCGACATGTAGCTTCCGGTTGAAAACGCGCCGATTTCCGAGCTCTGTCGCGAGTGAAACGATATCGGAATCATCACCGGAGGCTGTCACGGAGTTTGGAGAGTTTTCACATGCTATTGTAACGTTTTTGAGGCCAAGACCTTCGATTATTTCTTCAGTCTCGGAGGCTGACGCTCCAACGGCTAACATTGCACCCCGGCGAGCTCCAAGATGTGCATTCACTGTTGCTGCAACTCGGCCACGGTGGTACGCTATGGCCATAGCGTCTTCGAACCCTATTATACCTGCAGCGTAGGCAGCTGCAATCTCACCACTCGAGTGGCCAGTTACACTTAATGGAGCGATACCCCAGGAAGCCAACAGGTCAGTCAGGGCCAGTTGCACAGCGGTGCAAGCTGGTTGAGCGATCTCAGCCCTGGCTAATCTGGAATTACTTTGCCCTTGTGATAACTCATCCTTTAATGAAAAAGTTGCCCCCAAAGCTTGTAAACAGTTGGTAGCTGCCATGATGGTGTTTTGATAAACCGGGTGGCTGGCCATGAGCTCCTCGCCCATTTTAGCCCACTGTGCTCCCTGGCCAGTATAAACAAACGCAATCTTTGGGGCCTCGGAAGAAGTTCTTGCGGGGTAAGTGCTGACTTGGTTAAGGGAGAATGAAAACTCATCAAAAGTGGATGCCACAGCAGCAACTCGCCACGGCAAATGTGTTCGTCGTTCACCCAAAGTGTAAGCCAAGTTGTTTATGAGACGACTCTGGAAGGCATCATATGTATTTCCCAGATATAACTGCATGTTAGATATAATGCGTTTAGCGGCAGTCTCGTCATTTCCTGACAGTACTAAGAGCTTGTGACAAGGCGCAACGGAATTTCCCCCAAATAAGAGCCTGCGTTGGGGATATGCTTCTAGGACGAGATGGGCATTGGACCCACCAAACCCAAAATTATTGATACTGACGAAGCGCTTGCTGGGTGGCCACGGGCGAGTTGTGGTAGGGATCTTCAAATTCCAGTCTTCCAGCGGAATTGAGTCGTTTGGTTTCTCAAAATTCACATTTGGTAATATGAATCCGTTGTCAAGCATTAATGAGGACTTGATAATAGAGACGATACCGCTCGCATTTTCCAAATGCCCAAAATTTGTTTTCGCCGATCCAACATACAAGGGGGACTTTTTTGAGCGGCCAGCACTAAAGACGCGCGAGATGGCCTCGGCCTCAATGGGATCACCGACTTTGGTGCCCGTACCGTGGGCTTCAATAAATCCAGTATCGTCGGTTGAGATATTGGCGCTACTGTAAACATCTCGAATCAATTGTTCCTGGGCGTCAACGCTTGGCGAGGTGATGCCTGGCGTTTTTCCATCATTGTTTATGCCTGAACTGACAATTACTGAGTAAATCTTGTCATTGTCCTTGATAGCTTGCTGCAACGGTTTGAGCATCAGAGCACCTGCACCTTCACCGCGAGCAAAGCCAGACTTGGCACGATGATCAAAGGCAAACGTCTTGCCATCATCGTTCATAAGACTAGAAGTATTAGCTTTTTGATCGAATGACTTTAGACAGGAACGCACCCTAGCATAGACATGGAGATGGTATTATCTGGATATGGATGCAGAGTGCATCCTGCCACAATAGCTGCTTCGGCTTCTCCAGACCGAAGAGATTGAACGGCCAAATGAACCGCATGAAGAGAAGAGGAGCACGCGGTGTCTACTGAGATACATGGGCCGCGCAAATCAAAGTAATACGAAATGCGACCGGCCTGGATGGATTGATGCGAACCGGTGGAGCCGAACATGGGAATATCATAAATATCTGATCCATTCTCGTATTCTGGCTTGGAGCCACCGACAAAGACGCCAATCTTTCGCCCTGCTATTGATATTTTCGGAATACCGGCGTTTTCAAGTGCCTCATATGTACACTCTAGTAACATCCTCTGTTGGGGATCTGGCAATTGTCAATATCACACTTTGTTGAGAGGTCGAGGCTGTTCACCCATAGCTTCTGCCTCTTGGGCAGTGATTTGAAAGAAAGGCGCATCGAAATTCCCAAGCTCTTGCTTGATGAAATATCCACCCTGGCTGTTCGAGCAGCCTCGCTTTTGTGGATTAGGGTGATGGAAAGCCTCATTCGCGTATCTGTCTTTCGGTATAGGGCACCAGCCATCTCGCGATCGGGAGAGGTGAGTCCAAAAGTCCGAGAGCGTGGACACATTGCCCGATAGGCGGCAGGACATGCCGATGATGGCAATTGGACTCGAAGCATCGCCGTTGTTAACGGATGAGGCCATTGTTATGGTTGATGAGGACACAAGGATTACGTTAGAGGGGGAGCATGACTTGACTGGTTTGAGGGGACTGAATCAATTTTGAGGGACAAATACCAAGCGATTGATGAATGAATATATGTTCAACCCTGCAAGCGCCATCACACGACTCCATCTAGAAAAATTTGACGCTTTGCCTTCTGCAGCCAGTCTTGTTGTCTCCACATCATTCTTGGATGATTAGTTTCCGCCCAGCAACGTGACCAGCTTGGGGCGACAACGATCCCGCTTCTATGTGCTGCCTAATCATTAATCATGTTATCTCGACGGCTATTTTTTTTTTTTTTTATAAAAACAAATGCCAGTTTATTAGAGAAGGAATGGAAAACGCCGACAGGGAGCTGCCATGTGGCGGCCGCCCGTCCGCATGTTGGCTGTGCAAGCTTCACCGCAGATCCACCTCACACACTCACATTGGCTAGACTGCCCCGTGGCAGTACCAGCATCCGCTGACGGAGAAGGCACGGTTGGATTCATCATTAAAACGGGAGGAGTTTCGCATGTTATGAAATTTTGTCACGTTTACCGAATTGTTTACATGTAATTAGTTTTATAGCGTAGACACGCCCGATATCCCCACAGGGATCGTCGTTCTGGTACTGTACTAGAACGCCTAAAGGCGTTAAATACACACACACACACACACACACACATTGGCTAGACAGCCCCTAGCAATCCTTGTTTCGATGCATTACACGTGTGGCAACTCTCCATAGCCTCGGCGAGACGAGCCATTTTTTGGAATAGTTCATATTTTAGCCGCCGCGAAGAAGGAATAAAACCAGTTTTACGTCAGATCTGGAAGAAATAGATGGGGCTTTTTTTGCGCTGTGCCCCTGCTGAATAACACTCATTTATACGTAGATCGATCATGCAGCTAGCGTATAGGCAATTGCCCCCAGGGTTCGTATAAGTCGTATCCACCATAAAATTTTGGGCTGGGCCAAAGCCCTCTCCCAAGGACAGCAAATGCGCCAACTGCGGAGAAATCCCGTCTCAACCTTGGGAAAACGAAGTGGGATGCTTATTTAGGCAAGACGAAAACTGCATTTCAAATACAACCCATAAGAGTAATCGCCTCAAGCCATTGACTAACTAACTACCCTGCCATGCGCAACCCGTTGCTTTACTAAGATTAGGTTCAATTGAGGGAATATCCAGAGTGGAGATGACTCTGCCCTTGTTATAAAATCATAGTACCCAGAAGTCAGTGGAGCACTCAGGATCTTTAATATCTATTACACCGTCGTAACCTGGCTCCCTGCGCAAGGCACCCAGCGCAATTTCTCAGATAGCTACAATGAAGCTTCTCTGCCTCCACGGCGCCTATGGTAATTCCGATGTAGGTAAAGTCCCTGCCTATTCTTGAGATTCTAGCTCATCACAAAAGAGCACCAAAAGCCTACTCTTTCCTTTCATTGAGGCTTTTGAGCATCCGGAAGCCATCCAGCTCGAATTTGTCAATGGCTCACATCCCGCCCATCCACCTCATGGTTTAGAAGACTATTTTGGCCCTCCGCCGCATTATAGATTTTTTGAGTTGAAGAACGCAGAAGGCTTTGTACACAAGATTAATGAAATCTCATGGGAAAGAAAGCCTGAGGATACGGTCAGAAATTCCATCGATGTGAATGAAGAGATTTGCGGATCGAGTGCGGTGACTGAGCTGGATAGACTTATCAGAATCCTTGATGAGGACCCTGAGATCACAGTGGGAATTATCCTTTAATCCACCACGCTCGGCGAGAAAACTAACTAAGTAGCTAGGGGATTTTGGGTTTCTCTGAAGGATCTGCCATGGCTTCCACGATTGTTTTAGAAGAATATCGACGCGAAAAAGAACAGAACCGACCTCGACAACTCAAGGTTCGTTCCGCCATCAAACCAGTGCTATTGGTCTAACATTCAAGCAGTGCGCTATTTTTATGGGAGGATGGCCCCCTCTTCATATCACGGATGATTCCGTGAAATGGATGCTCGGTGATGAGTGTGACGATATCATTAGGATTCCGACATGCCATATTTTGGGACACAAAGATCCGTTTTTACATCTTGCGCTATCCCTGTTTAATATGTGCGATGAAGAAACGGCAATATTATTTGAACATGGAAAAGGACATCTCATTCCACGAGACGCACAAACCATTCGAGAGTTGGCACCAGTCATTGAAGATATGTGTAGGAAAGTGTCCAACCCCGGCTTATAACGAGATAGAGCACTAGCCTTGTATTTTTACATTACCGAACAATACCGGTTCCCCCACATTTGCGATGCTAATGAGCAACCTCTCTTTTTCTATTCCGCCTCTTTAATTGCATTTTTGTGATCACCAATGAAATCTCCAAGCAATATAACTGAGCTTCGCCGTAATGGCTTGTGTCAAGCAGGCAGGCTTGGTGGTGCAGGCTTGAGAATGCAAGTGCTTCCAAGCTCGATGGTTGCGACCGTTGATAAAGAAGAGAGGAAGGGATTTTTCCCGCTTTGCAGTGTGTTGAGGACAGCAAGGTGCGGGGGTGAAGCTTTTACGAGCTTTGGTTCTCGGTTACTGTCAAAGGCCGGTTATGAGCCTCATTATATGCATTTCGCTATTCTTGACCTCATATCAATATCTATTGTATCCTTCGCAGTAGATAAGCTGCCCTTCAAAGCATAGGATAAATTGAATACTAATCAATCCACCCAGTCAATACCGTTCCCACTCTTTCTTTCCCAAACGCCAATAATCCGGATCCATAAAAGCGCGAAGGACAGCAGCAACCTTTTACTAGCATTTTGTAACAACCTTGCGGTCGCCAATTAGCACACGACCAATAGTGTATATGATGAATGCTGCCAGATAAGCAGTTCCAGAAAATATTATCAAGTTGCCATACGATTTGCTGTTGCTGTCAAGAAGCACCCCTGCAATAGGAATGGCGATGCATGTTCCGAAACTGGCAAGGGTATACGCTGTGCCGCTTCTCTTTCCATAGTCTTCAGTTTTACACACTCGACCGATACACACTGGGGCAAGACTCATGGACGCTCCGGACCAAAAGCCGAATAGAACCGTGAATGCTATTGTCATAGCTTCGTCTCCATTGGCTGTAAACCAGAGACCAAATATCAGAACCATGCAGGTAAGGGTTGTGAGACACATTGTGTTGATAGGGCCGAATCGATCTGCCAGGTAACCTGGCAATACCCGTCCAGGGACTGCTCCTGCATTGAGAAATGCATTCAGCATATACGAATTCTCATAGCTAAATCCAGAGTGAATGCCATACAGGCATATGTAGGTGTTGGGTATGACAATAGAAAACTGGGTGAGCACTACCCCTAGAGCCATGGCAGTATACTTTAGCTGACGTAGCCCCTTGATATCAATCGACCAGCCTGCCTTCTTATTTGGAGGTAGCCTCTTTCGCAAGAGACAGCATGCAATGGCGACATGTAGACCGCAAATAAGGGCAATCACCCTCACTGACCACGCGAATCCTATGCGAGGAGCAAGATAGCGGAAAGTAAGAGGAATCCACACGCCTCCTACTCCTCCCGCAGTGCACGCGACACCTGTAGCGAGTCCTCGACGTTTATAAAACCAGTGCCCAATAGTAGAGATACTTGGGTTGAAGAGAAGAGATGCTGATATGCCTCCAAGAACGCTGAAAGTGAGGAAGAATTGGTAATACTCTGAAAAAAGGCAAATTAGCACATGTGTAAGTAAGGGCAAGACTCAGGACGGCTGATTACCCTGAGAGAAGCTGAATAAAATCAACGAAATAGTAATCCCAATGGATCCGGGGATTATTAAAAACCTCACGTCGTAGGCATCGAAAATGGGTCCTGAAGCATGGTTAGTTAGCAGAATAAAAGAACGTTTCCTGGTTCTACCCACCAACCTGTGCACCGCAGAATAACAAGAAAAATGAGTAGAAGCTAAAAATCCACCCAATAGTAGATTTGGACATGTCTTTCAGCTGGTGCTCACTTAACCACGCTGCCAGAACCGCCATGGAATTCAGAAGACCCATTGACGGGCTCATGGCACACCATGCCCCCAGGACAACCAACCAAGCCTCTTTTCCCCCTTCAGGATGTTCAGAAACATCACTGGGGGCTTTTGTGTTCTCAACGTCTAATACGCAGTTAGAATTGAGCCCAGGGCGTTAATGGCAAATACTTACGATTGCACGCCGACTGCGGCTCATATTTCCTTTCGTCACATGATGAATCTTGCTCAGATCCGTTTGAGTCCATCTTGTTGAACTAAAAAGTGATCTTCAGTGGTAGTGCGAAGAAAGATTTCTGGTTGAGTCCCCCTTTAAAACACTCGAGTGTCCTACTTCCACCCCAGAGAATGGCACACCGAGACTTATATTAAACTAGACCCTAGCGAGGAGCTAAAAACGTCATGTCTTAGTCTGTTTAGCCTCTTGAATCAGGTAAAGGTTTCAGTGTGGTATATGTGGCATCAATTTGTTTCCATCATGATTGCAGTGCTTGCAAATCCTTTATCGAGACTCATGCCCGATTTTATGTTCCAAATTGGTCGCGACACATGATATTTGACAGATCCTCCAGATAGCCTCAAAAGCCCGACCTTGCCTCGGCGGTAACGGGATCATAATCTCACCTTTTCACTCTTCGACCGCCATTTTACACTATACGTTACCATTACCTAACAAGAGGACCACCTGACCGCCACAGGCCTCGCCTAATGCAGCCAAAAAAAAAAAAAAAAATACAACCAGGGCACGGTTGCTGTTCTCACAACTAACGGCTAAAGCAGGTACTGGACCCAGGGGAAGCCGGCGACAATGAGCCAGCAATAACAGCCATACACGACCTACACAACCTTTTAATTGATAGAACAAAATTTCACTCTCCATAGAAAATGACGGTTTCCATGTTTGAGGTTGTGCACAAAATACCCACCCCTTAAAGCAGTACTTTTGTAACTTCTCCACATTTAACGCCACAGAATCCAATCGCCTCAAAGTATTATTAGTGACTGTCAAGAAATCTCGAAAGAGTTTATACTTGAAAGTATTTGATTGATTTTCAATCCTAAAATATGAAACTAAGGATTCTGGTAGCAAGTACGGAGTAGAGTAGGCACAATCTTCCAAAGGTCGTATTGCATTCTTGTCTCTGCATCAATCTCAAACATGTCTTTCACATGGCTAGCGCTAGTGAGCCTTGGCAGAATCATAAAACATTGATGAATTTTTATTCCTAAGACAGCTTATCCCTGGATTCTTTAAATCCCGCCAAGTGATCTTGCCGTGCGGCATTCTTTGCACCGCCTCTTCCTTCAAGGTAGAGTATTATTTGCATCTCGACAGATTCCAGCTCGCGACTCAAAATTTGGTATTTTGCATAATTGATTGTGCATAATATAGTGGCAGACCCGAAATCAAGCTCATCTCGTTTACCATACTAGCCAACTTTTGCAGTCGAATCCGTAGTCACATGAGACAACAATTTGATGTAGAACGTCATTAAAAAAAAAAAAAAGAAAACTCGTATTAGGATATACATGTTGTATACTAATTTTGTTGAGACTTTGCCGATCTCTACTTGTAACCACACAAAGGGGCTGGCACTTTTGCTTCTGGCTGATCTGAGTACATGAAGCGGAAACGGCCTAGCCCGCGGCGCCCTTGCCTCGAGAACCTGTTTTTGATCGACAACCGGACGGCGTTTAGATGCCTAAATCCTCCGACAACCTAAGAGTGCTACTCCAAGTGACAGTTTGACCTCAGTATGAACTGAACGCTTGTTTTTCTTTGTGATCCATTGCTTGATTCATCAATCAGCGGAATAATTCCGATCATGACAATAGAGGGTATCGTTGGGAGTTCTGAAATAAGTACATTTGATCAAGTTGAACGCAAGTCGGTATTTTTTTTATGGCGCATTCTGGAACATTTGAAAGGGATCACCAAAACCAAGTACGTCATCATTATATTTACCCCACCGGAATTCCACCATAGCCAAGTCATTAGATCACCATTACTCGTTCCGTTGACATGCTAGCAATTCCCATCGGGAGGAATCACCTTTCCACTAGTCAGGTTTCCATTCATGTCGAAATCGCCCTGGTGGCGATGCCCCGTTGGCAAGGTCAATGTGCCATGCTGATGGCGACCACCGACAAAGGTACCCTCACGAATATCGCCATTGTTGTACCAGACTTTCCCCTCGCCGTTTAGGAATCCTTCCTTAAACATGCCGGTTCGACGCTGCTTTCCTACCATATTGATCTCACCCTGACCCGTCAGTTTGCCATCAACGAAATGACCAATTTGCACGTCTCCGTTGGGAGACGTAATCTTTCCCGTCTCTAGTTTGCTGTCGAGGCTGAAGCTACCCTCCTGCACTTCACCACTAGGAAGTGTTAAGATGCCCTCACGGTGCCGACCACCAACAAAGGTGCCCTCGCGCACGTGGCCATTCGTGTACCAGACCTTGCCCTGACCATCCAAAAACCCTTCTTTAAAATTCCCAGTTCGACGTTGGCCATTCGCGTAAAACAGCTCACCTTGACCTGTAAGCTTGTCTTCAACAAAAGTTCCAGTCTGCACCGTTCCATCGGGTGAAGTGATTTTCCCTTGTGTCAGGTGGCCGTTGACATCAAAACTGCCTTCATGTATGTGGCCCGTGGGCAGCTTGAGTGTTCCTTCACGATGGCGGCCGCCCCGAAATATACCCTCGCGTCGATGTCCATTGGCATAGTCTACTTGACCCTGCCCTTCCATAAAGCCTTCTTCAAAAGCCCCGGACCGCCGCTCCCCGTCCGGTCGAGTGAGTACGCCTCGGCCTTGAAATTTACCACTCTTCATTCCACCCACGTAAATAGACCCGTCGGCAAATTTCTGTGTAGTCTGTTCGTTGTCCGTTGGCAATTCATATACGCCAGGTGAGGAAGCTATCGACTGTGGGCCTGCAGGGGTGTCCCCAGTGCCGTGTCTGATCGGATTCTCGTTCATCTCGTCGATAATACGTGATTGGAGTTTCCGATCACACTCAATCTTTGTGAGTACTTTTTGACGTAGCTCGTTGAAATCACTGCAGGCCCTTCTCAGAGAATCCTCAGCTTTGGAACATTCTGACACACCCAAAGGATTTGGCACCGGTGGTCCATTTTCGAGGCTAAATAACAGCACCATGGCCAACTCCATGGCTTTGAAGCGCAAATCCTCTCGAGTGTCCGTGTTTAAATACCCAAGTGCGATTTGACCAGCCGACACAATATCCCCCCTTGCATGTTGCTGAAATGCATCAAGTAGTTCAAAAGCTAGCAATGGCCCAGGCCTTTCCTTCATCTCACTGGCTTTATTGACTTGGCGTTGCACCTCAGTGCTTTGAAATGCTCGGATCGATTTCTTCACAAGCTCTTGTACTTTGAAAAATGTAGTCCTTTCTCCATGGTTTCTTTCTTCAAAATTAAATGATTCGGCGTTCATTTTGTGGACAATTCCCATGAAGACTTGCCGTGCTTGGCTCCAATCAAGCGAAGACATCTGCAGCGCTTGAATAGCACCCATGAGGTCACGTCCGTAAAGACACAGCAGAGCACTTCCTAAGGATAAACCAACACTCAGAGCAATCTCGGTTTTGGTGCCGTCATTTTCCAGGGCCAACGTGTCTTGAGCCACGCGGCGCATGAGAAATGCCACATTGGGATTATCATGTATGCGCAAATCGCGCACACAAAAGTCATCAAGGCGTTTTATGCAGTCTTGCAACGACTGGTGTGTGCTGCGCGGAATCTGGGCAACCGTTGCGCGTACGCACATGAGAGCAGCCAGTATTGCACGCAAATGCAACTCCAGCGAGGCGCTTCCTCTGTCGGCATTGTAGTGAGGTAGCTCGCGCTCCACCAAGGTTTGCAGGGCCGCAACTGCGAAGCTGCCATCGACGCCGACACATTCCAACATTAGCTTGAACTTATAGATATCCGCATCGCGTGCATATCGAGCCGTTAGAACATTACGCAATAGCTTTTGGCCCTCGGTGGCGTTGAAGTCGCCGGGCATTTTCACTATGAACGACTTTGAGTTGAGAAACAACAAAGAGCGCTCACTCATACGATAGGAGCTGCTGGAGATGTGGCAGAGAAAGGATTCAAGATTAGGTTTCCCATTTGTGGCAAAATGTGTCCCTGTCCGAGTTAGGCTACTTAACGCCACTAACCAATCATCTCAGGCATTTGTCTTGAGCTAGCTGAAGGGCTAGTTTTCAGCTCAAAAGAACTCACGTGGTAGCACTAATTTTGACGAAAGGAAACTTGAGTGGTGGCGATTTCAATGAAGGCATCTCCGATTGATTAAGGAAATAAGATGTATTATTCTTCAACCACTACTCCCCAGTCGTGAGCTTCATTTCCGTACATAATATCCTTTAACCACCCTTTGATTAATGTGGCGTATGTGGGATTGGCATCCTTTCGAGTCATGGAAATGGGCAAATCTCGTCCCTCAAAATGAATGACAGAAACAGGCGTAATAAAAAACTATTTATTACATCTCGCGTCAATTTTCTTGCTCTTTTTTTGATTGCAAATATTTTTGGGGAGTAGGTTCACTTACCGCAGTTCCCGAAACAAAGGCTTCTAGTAGTCTATTTTCTTCTGAGGCCTTTACCAAGTCGAACATGGTGAACACTTCCTCTTTTGTTGTCACTTTGTCGCTCAATCTCTCCCGAGCCAAATCAAGGACTGATTGTCTAGTGACACCTTCAAGGATAATTTTATCAGTTACGGGCGCCGTCAAGAGCTCCTCTTTGCCCGTCTCGGCGTTTTGCACCACAGCAAAGAAATTGCTCGCGCCAGCTTCTGTAACTTGGCCGTCATTGCCAAGAAGCCAGAGTATCTGGTCATAGCCTCTCGCACGACAGTCGGTGAGAGTCAAGAAGCTTGGGCCATAGTTTGCGCCGACTTTAGCATAGCCGAATCCACCTGGCCATGCGCGGGTATCACCATTTTCAGAGCAAAGGAGACGAAGACCCGTGCTTGAAGGCGTAGCTGAGAAATCGGGCCAAGCAATCAAGGTAATGAGTAAAGTGACTTCTTTGGGGATCTGGATTGAGATTTGGCTGCCGCTACCAATTAGCGCAGGTCGGATATACAAAAAGCTGCCGGGTCGATCCTTTGGGAGCCACCCTACCAGCAACTGTTAGCACAATTCGTTCTATCTAGAATGGCAAGGGGAATATCTCACTCGGCGCATCCGTTTTTACCAGTGCTTTGATAAGCTTGACCAATTCCACGTCATCAAACTCTGGGAGGGAAACCCTCTTGGAGCTCATCACAAGGCGTTTGGCATTTCGGTCAGGCCTGAAAAGTCTCAGCTTGCCATCGAAGCCGCGATAGACTTTGAGCCCTTCAAAGCACTGGGTTGCATAGTGAAGACAGGAAGCGATGGGCGAAATAGAAATGTTTCCAAATGGCTTTAGTTCAGGTGCATCCCAGCCTTTACCTACGGTCCATCGGCACGAGATCATGTGATCAGAACATTGGTTCTGCTCTAATAATTCTGGAGACCCGGGAGCCGGGACAGGATTTAGGTCCGTGGCTGGGATGGTGATAAGCTGTGAAGCGTCGAGTGGCTTCTCTGTGGCGTCAACCAGGGGCTGCTGCATCTCGGAATCGGTTTCAATTGAATTGAATGGGAAGATGAGAAACAGAATGGAATCAATTGAACAAAGAGACTTTGTAAATAAAGGTAGCCGTTTGTCGAAGCCCAAGGTCTTTGGTGGTGAGGAATGAGCTCATACTCTCAAATAAAATAAAATAAAATATAACAAATAGTTATACAAGACGGGAATGCAGGCGGGGCGTCTGTAGGGCGCGTCCATGATTAGGGCGCATTAGCTTGGGCGCGACCCCGCAGGAGTCGCCACTGGAAATACTCGTAGATGATGATTTTGCCTTTGCCCTGTGCCCAGATACTGTCAAAGAAAGCACGCCCTACCATGGCGATAGAATGGACAATCCCCGCCCATCACCATCCCCAGAGATACCGGGTCTCGCCTCTCGCTCCAATCACGCGGCATCGAACCATGAGCTTGTGGATTCGGCCCCAGGTCACAGGTTGACGCGTAGCCCCACCCCTGGACTCTTTGCTACATCCTTCCATGGCCAACAGCGTGATGGTGGCCATGGGCCCTTCCTGCATCGTCATTCTGTGTGGTCCGAAGAGGGCGCCTCGATGAAAACGACGATGAGATATGAAGGCATGAACGAGTTCAATTCCATGGATGTGAGGGGATACAGCCAAAATCATGGCCCCGGTCAGCTTCCAGTATCTGCGACACCACCAAGCATGGATGGCCAACCATCTGCAACCATGGACTTTTCAAGCATGGATTTCAATCTCGGGTAATTTTACATACATACATGTTTTATCGGCATTGATTAAATATTAGTCCAGACTAACAGCGTACCAGGGGGAGCCCTTTGGGACTCCATCACGCCTTTCAAGACATGACGGCTGCCACTGATGTAGATTTGGGTAGTTTTGACCTTTTGAGCTCTAGAGATGAATCTGATTCTGCAGCATACGGAGAACTTGCCCTTGCTGAATCCAATATGGCCCTAGGCATGTCACACATAGCCCCATCGGATTCTTCCGTTGGCTCCGTTGAATCCGTCACCACTTCCACCTCTCAGCGTAATAGACGAAGACGACGTCGAATGGTAGGATCACGGCCTCGCGCTGATGATCCAAAAAGCGAAAGAAAATATCAGTGTACATTTTGCACAGACAGATTCAAGACAAAGTATGACTGGCAAAGGCATGAGACCTCTGTTCATCTCAGTCTCGAACAATGGCAGTACGTTCTAGGATTCCGAAGCCCATTTCGTACACCTTCTTCATTTAGATACATGCAAAGCTCATGATTCATTCCTTCATTTTATGCGGTTTACTGACAGGTGCATAGATGCGCCAAGTTTGGCCCTGTCGTGCAGGAACCCGACGGAAGCACGACATGCATCTTTTGCGGCGAACCGCATCCTGACTCAGACCACCACTCTCAACATAAATATTCGCTTTGTCTTTCAAGACCTGTTGAAGAGAGGATATTTCGTCGTAAAGACCATTTACGTCAGCATTTGCGAATTGTTCATAATGGATGTTCCTTTATAAAGAAAATGGAAGATTGGTTCTCTTCCATTGAAAAGGTCAATTCTCGCTGCGGGTTCTGCGACGAATCCATGACCACATGGGTACAAAGACAAAAGCACCTTGCCCGACATTTTAAACAAGGAGCCGACATGAAGGATTGGGAGGGTGATCGGGGTTTTGATGAAGAAATTGACGGGCTCGTCGAGAATGACATGCCCGTTTTTATGATAGGTGACCAGCGCAAGACGATGGAGCCATTTTCGGGATCGCAAGCGAGCCATTACGTTGAAAAGTCCGAGTTCGATTTCAATACCTTTGCCGGCGACATGTCCATGCCAACTCATGCCGCTGTAGATGAGGCTTCATCAGGCGTTGTAGACGAACAGACGCTTCCTTTTCCTCATTCGTACCGGCAGGTAGAGTCAGTGCTTCTCGCCTTTGTCAAACATGAAATCAGTAATGGCCGTGTTCCAACAGATGATCAACTAAAGAAGAAGACCAGCGACATCATGTTTGGGCCAGGCAATGAGTGGGATCAAACGTGGGCCGACAACCCCAAGTGGTTGGAATCGTTTAAGAAAAAGGCTGGGTTGATTAGCTTGCCACTTTCCAGCGGGAGAAACGCCTTTATTGGCTTGGACACGAATTAAAAAGCCTGGCGTGTGAAATTCCGATAGGCGAAAAATTTGGCGCGTTCGCCTGCAATAGAACAATTTATCAGTCAAGTAAACGGAAGCGTAGATGCTTTGACAAGACTGTTTGAATACGGCCGCTCAGGCATTCATGGTCTGAAAAGCCCACGAAACCGTCACCACTCCTCCTCTCCGCCTCTGCATTGCAAACAAGGTTTCCGAGAAGAAGAGCTCCGAGGAGACAATCCAGGAAAGGCGCCATCGCCTAGCCCAGGTGCCCCGGGCTGCAAGATCTTTAGCCCAGTCTGCGCCTTCCGGCTCCGGCGGGAGCTATTCGCCATAGTTATACAGAGGGTACAGATGGAGTCATTCGATCCCTCCGGCACCCCGGCCTGCTGCAGTTGCAAAGTGCTTCTCGACGACAGATAAGTTAGCACTGGGATCCGGAAGCCAATATCTGAATTTCCTGCGAGCATGGTTAGAGGGACTAGAAAAAGATCTGTAGTCAGGCGAGCTAGTGGCAGCCGTGGTGGCAAAGATACTGTAAAGTATACCAAGAGAAATTTTCATGTTATATGTGATATTGAAACACAAATGATTTAGATTAAATATGCATTAAATGGCCGAGAAGGTTAAGCGAGCTCAGGCATTCAACACGAAAATAGTATTTGTTAAACTCCAAGTTGATTGCTCGGTTTTAGCTGTCTACCTCTTGTATTTCAATTAGTGTCTAGACGCATTTATTCACGTCCCTTTGAATTCTGGAAAGTACTGTTTTACCCCACGGTCCAGGGTTTTGATGCCAACAGGTTTCACAAAATACTCGTGCGCACCAGCGCCCTCCGCAGCCGCTCTATCCTTTGAGCTATCTTGCCCGGTCACGATAAACAATGTACTTTCTCTCCAGTTGTGTTTCTTCTCTAGAGCTCGAATCTGTCGCGTAGCCTCGATGCCATCGCATATTGGCATTTGAAGGTCCATAAGAATCAGCTGAATCCCATCCTCCTCTCCAGTCGCAGCCATGGTCTGATGCTCCGAAAATATCTTGACAGCTTCAGAGCCGTCAGTTGCACAGTGATATGATAATCCTCGTTTGTTGCAGTACATTTGCATAATTCGAAGGTTGATGGCATTGTCATCCACAAGTAGTGCCGTAGGTTTTGAAGGTCGCCGTAGTAAAACAGAAACTATTGGGGTATTTGTGTCTGATTCCAGAGGAACTTTAGAATGGGACTGGGGTATCTGCGGTCTGTTTGCTTCTGTATTGGGATCGTCCGAGGCATCTATTAACGGCTGAGTGTGTTGTGTATTCAAAGGGGTTGAATGTGAAGGAGCTGTCACTTCATCTACATTCTCATCCTTTTTGTGTTCTGAGGGTACATCTGACGATTCGTTGGGTGCAAGGAGTCCCAAACTTGAGTCTTTGGTGACTGAAAGACGTCTGTTCACTTCTTCAAGTGCAGACATCATTGTCGAAGTTAAAAAGGGACCACTAACATAAATCACATTTCCAGGAGCATCATCAAGTTGTGGGGTGCTTTCTGAAGCTGGAACTAGACAAATTACCACACAACTTGACGGGATTTTGGATAAGTTTTTGCGATGTTGCTCCAAGTCTGGAACAAAGTCAACAATGGCAAAGCGGGCTTCTGTATCCTCCAAGGCGGTGTAGCCATGAGACGCAAGGAATCTGCCGAAATAATGGCATAATGATGGTGTATCGGATCCAGATAGCCTTTTGTGAAATTGCGGTGGTATTCTATTCAACTTTGAAGCAAGGGGCTGCGCTGGAGAAGTCGACAGGATGAATTTGGCGTCTCGAAATGTGGCTCGAAAATGTGAACCACCGCCAAATGTCGACGATTGTAGGTCCACAGAGCCATGGAGAAGGGCTGCAAATTTTGATGCCAGAGTCAAGCCTAGTCCAGCACCAGTTGAGTGCATGTTGACTTTTTCGTATGGCTCAAATATACGTGCATGGTCATCAGGTGTAATGCCACAGCCAGTGTCCTCAATATCGATCACGAGCTCCTTACTCTCCAGCGTTATTGATGTAGATACCATCACAATACCTTGTGGGGTGTTTTGAATGGCATTGATGATGAGAGGAAGTAAGCTATCCCGAAGCAGTCCAAGGTCGATGCAAATGCTGTTGCAGGTTGGTGATATGCTGTGATTGAAGAATATGGATGTCATATAGCGTTTGTCACCCGACATTATCTTGCGTATCTCATTCATCAGCTCCAACTCCAGCTCAGCCATCGAATGAGTAGCACTTCGGCGCTCTGTCATGGCAATGTCAGCCCATCTGTTCAAAGTGATCATGCTGTTGACAATAGAAATGAGGTCTCGGCCCGCCGTCTTGATCGTATCGAGGTACATTGTCGACTTGTTGTTGTTGAAGGTTGAGGGTGCTTGCAATGACACGGATGCTGATCTCAGCTCTTCGGCTAGCAAATCTACAGAACCAAGAATGCCATGAATAGGGGTTCGAAGCTGGTGAGAGAATCCTCGAAGAAACTTTTCCTTTGCTCTCATTGCTTCGGCGAGAAGTCGTTTCTGCCAAATGGTGGAGACGATGCTAGCACAACTTTGGATGAACCAGGAATCGATATCATCCGGCACGCGTTGAAAGTCACGAGATGCGACTGAGAGAATTGATGGGCCAGAAATAGTTTCACACTGGGCCGCAATCATCCGCACCACCCTGTCCTTTGGCAAGGTCTGGTGGTTTAAATTCAAAATGAAATCGTCAATGTAGTCGACATCTTGCCATAACCCGTCTTGGAAGTCAGACCACAAGATGGGATCTCGTCCTTCGACCTCGATTTGATTTGCCTTGAGCGATTTGAGTGTGACTGTCGCATCTGGATACGTTGCCCTTAGTATTTTGATGACTGAATCTTCTGACACGAGCTCGTCGGCTTCATTTTGCAAGGCAAAGATCAATTCAGCCATGCGACGGCGATCTCGTTGGCGCCTTGCTCTTACACATTGAACAATGTCAGAGACGACCCAGTCAGCCAGGCGAGCCAGTGTTTGTTGTTGTGATTTTGTCAAGGGGGCTTCAGCCTTGGTGGACGCGACGCAAATGGATCCAATGTGTACTGAACGGCCTGATTCATTTTGTACTCGAAGAGGTACACCTGCATATGCGCGAAGCCCACCAAGTTCAACGTTGGGCGATAATTGGAATCTCCAATCTTGCTCCAGGTCTGGTAAAAGAAACACGCTCTAATTTAAAGTTTAACATGCTTTCCCAACCATGAACTACAGCTGTGTCAACGTACATTTGAGGGCTGCTGGATTGTGTGTGCGCAGGTGGCTTCCCCGCGCGGAAGAATAGCCAACGGGACCCCGACCGTGGCTAAACGGATGTAAAAATTGACATCAAGGATGCCGATTATGGCGCAGTCCCATCCTGTAGATTCTTGCGCAATGCAGGCTTTCTCCTGCAGGCAGGAGAGCAACTCGCAATCATTGAGGATGCCGTGAGTATAATACCAGAGCATAGACAACCGAAGACTCTCATTCTTGGCCAGGAAAGGCCGGAGATAACGGTCTGGATGGCATTCGGGTCTGTCCGGAACCGGCGCTGGCGCATAATCATCCGTCTTTGAGAGATAGCAGGCCTCGTCCACGTCCTGGCGCCAAGGCTCAATCGGTTTGTCGGCATTGTCTGGGTCGAAGACTGGGCCGACAGTGACTGGACGAGGTGGCGGGGGCTCACGTCTCGATGTCAGAACGGCAGCGTCTGCCTTTGGGAAGAACGACATGCGTGACATGGTTATATGTAAGCATATGGGTATGCCTTGTCTTGTCAACGACGATCCCCAAGGTATGGAATGGGCATAGGCGAATCAGAAACGCGGTCAAGACTAGAACCGTCGAGTTTTCCGTCTCAAAATCAATGACGCATAGTTTCAAAATAAACCCCACCCCATCATCAGCCACCTTTGAAAAGCACCAATTGCAACGCGCACCTCAATCGTGCTAGCTCCCTTTGTGCCACTAGTGTGTACCATTGTCTCAGCTGCAAAATGGATAAGGTTGATGTTGCGCCGTTGAACAGTGGCTTGCTTGTCTTTCTCAAATTTTATATATATCTAGGATGACTCGAAATTGAGGGGTGGTTTTACCATCTGAAAAACCATTTCCACTTCAAGGACCATTTTATGCGGTGATGTGGTTATTTACATCTAATTGAAAACACGTGTCCCGGGCTTCACCGACACTTCGCCCAGAAGCATTGGAGCCACAAACACATAAAAGTTGTCGTAATTCTTATAAAAAGCACTTTTCAATGACTTGAAGTTGCCTTTTTGGTGCAAGATGCTCCATGGATTCAGGCATATATTTCATTTGCAACTCTTGATCACCATCATCAATGAGTCGGGTCTGCTGGCAACTTGGACAATGGATCTTCCGTTGATTTGACGGATAGAATCCTTGTATTCAGTAAGAGGCAGCCCATTTCGGTTGTCACTGGATGGTAAAGATTCTTAATTTGGTAAGGATCAACCTAGTAGAGATTAGAATCCAGGCTCTCGATCGCTGTAGCATCGTCTGTCAAACCAATCGACAAAAAATAAGGTCAGATGCTTTGCGCTACCAAAGCCGCATGAATTAAAATGATTTTCCCAGCAAAGTCAAAGTCAACTGAATTTCTGGGTTGGTGAATCTTTATTGTACAGTATTAGGCCGTTGTGGAAACGAAGATCTCAGCCTAACAAGAGTCCCAAGACCGGTTGCCAGCGAGCGAAAAAAAAAAAAAAAAAAAAAAAAAAGCTTGAAAGAGGCAAAATTTTATACGCCATGTGTCGAATTTGTCCCATCCCGTCTTAGTAGATAATAGAGAAAAGCAGCGTCTACTCTTTGGAAGAATAAAATGTATAACCCCGTTGTGAAGTACATGGTTATGTGTAAGTTTATGGTTAGGGTGGATTTTCCTTTCCCTTGTCGCCGATGATCCCTAGGTAGGCGGTGCAGGCTAAAATCGCCGAGATTTCCGGCTCAACGTCAATGGCATCCCACACAGAACCCGTTCCCCCATCTTAGGCCTGGTTTCAAAGCATTCGAGGGTGATCATGTTCAATATCCATCAAATGAGGCTGTAATCCCTTGCCGGCAATATCGGACATAGCAGTACCGTAACACCGACGCATTCTCTAGTGCTGTGGTGGGCCCGAGATGTCCACGCCCCCACAAACAAGACCGGCATCGGTTAAATCTCGACGAGCCGTGGGTTGTTCCCAGAAATAAGTTTGGAAGCAATTTGCAGCCAAAATCGATGTCATGCTTACAAAACCAGTCTATTAAGGCAATTTTGCCATTTCATAATATCTGGAATTCTCATTGAATGTCAGAAAAGGGTAACCAGCAAGTTTTCTGATTGGTCACTGGTGATTGTGTGTGGGTAAGCGGTTTTGAGGTTATATATCGGCTACCCGGAAAACCTCAACCACCTCTCATCACAACCACAACACAATATTCCTCATTACTTTACGAAATGGAAACCCGATACGCTAAAGTTCATCAAGATGCAAGTGGCCCAGGAGATGATCGTCCCACGGCCCTGCAAATAGTGCATGACGAAAACCTTGAAGGAAAGCTGGTCGGAAAGACCATCTTCATCACAGGTTGCTCTTCTGGACTTGGCATCGAAACTTCTCGCGCTCTCTTCCACACAGGTGCGACTTTGTATCTTACCGCGCGCAACCTCGAGAAGGCGAAGCTGGCTCTTCCCGACATCATTACGAGCGATCGTGTTCATTTGTTGGAACTCGATCTGGAGTCGCTGGACAGTGTCCGAGCATGCGCGGCTGCATTCTTGTCCCAGTGCAAGAGCCTCAATATCTTGATTTGCAATGCTGGTGTCATGACTCCCCCCGAAGGTCGCACCAAGGACGGATTTGAGACGCAGATTGGCACGAACCACATTGGCCACTTTCTGTTGATTAATCTTCTATTATCTTCGCTGTTGGCAGCCTCAACCCCAGAAACGCATTCTCGTATTGTTTTGCTGTCTTCCGCGGCTCATCGCTTTGGAGAGGTCAACTTTGACAATATCAATTTTGAGGGAAATTATGTGCCCATGGCAGCCTATGCCGCGAGCAAGACGGCCAACCTGTGGACTGCCAATGAGATTGAGCGTCGCTACGGATCAAAGGGTCTTCACGCTTGGAGCTTGCAACCAGGTGCCATCATGACGGACTTGGCCCGGCATCTGTCCGCCGAACAAAAGGCAGGCATTATGGATGACCCGTACTTGGCTAAGACTGCTAAGAACCCAGAGCAAGGGGCCGCAACAACAGTCTGGGCTGCCGTGGCCTCTGCGTTGGAAGGCCAGGGTGGCAGGTATCTCGACAATTGTCAAATTGCGAGACCATTCGATCCAAGTGGGGAGCGATGGGCTCCGGGGCACGCGCCTCATGCTTATGATGTGGTGAAGGCGACGAAGTTGTGGGAGAAATCACTCGAATGGGCAAACATATAAATACAGAATAGACAATGTAATTTGATGGCTGTTTTTGCAAATTAATGAGATACAATGCAACTGGAAGGTTTAGACTGCGGAGTCGAATTTGATCGTGACTATTCGAACAAAAGTAACAATGAATAATATTTCGGGTCACCAATGATATGCGTGGCCAAGAATAGCTACCCTGTAATTAATTATAATAGTATACGAGCATGATTTGATAACGAAAGAAGATCTTGCTTTATTTTTGCGCCTGTAGTTAAACCTCCCTTTTCTGCTGGCCGACAACCGAGCTCTAGGGTAACCTGATACTTTGGTCAGTTGACAAAATCCACCAACAAGATGGCCAGGTTGGACCGTGCGTTGGCAGGGACATACTCTCTGACCTGTCACGCGGGGGACACAAAAAATGGCCTACCAGAGAGGTTGACACAAATAATTGGACAGAGTATTAGCAAGGAACGTACAGCTGTGATCCACTTATTTTGTCTTCTCACTAGCATAGCCCCTTGAATAGGTATCTTGGTAGGCCATTTTTTTTGTCCCCCGCGTGCCTGTGTTATGTGGGCTAAAATTGCAGTAAAAAAGTGAGACCTGTGTGGGTGATTGGGCCGAGCACACCTTACCTTCTGGGGTTTACATGGGCTAAAATTGCAATGGAATAACTACTCACCACAGGGCCCTAATGGCTTGATAAAAGCGGGGGAAAAATATCCACTGTTTCGCCCCAGCACCACAGGTTGATCGGAGGAAAGACGATGGCTGATTGGCCAGAGCAAACACGTCCGACCCAGACTCCGACACCTGCTTAATGCCGATTGTAAGTCGCCGTCGCAGGATCAAAGGAGCCTATCAGACTCCATGTGTTCGCCGTCACCGTCATCAATAAATAAATATAAATTTCCCATACGGTCTTGTCAGGCAAGCATAACAAAGCAATTCCTCATCCTCATTCTTGCAGTCAGCTAATATTATCCCGGACTTCATATGATGGCGGTGTCACACGAACAGACAAAATCGCAAGATATGAAGGCAAATAATACCCAGACTAAAGATTCTCCCAGAACTCAGTTACCGATGGGTCAAGCTGAGGAAGCTCTTCCCCATAACCCCCCAACTTTCGAACCAGTCCCTTCTTCCCAACGAAGAGGTTTTCTTGGGCGCTTCACCCTCATACCCGAGGTGTCAAACCCGCGTGCCTACAGCAACACAACAAAATGGGTCATGACGAGCGTCGCTTCTTTGGCTGCCACCACATCCTCAACGGGATCTTCCATCTTTTATCGTGCGTTTCCAGCCCGCAAAAAAAAAAGACATAGCGTAAAATAAACTAACAATGTCACAGCCGCACTGGGCAACATGGCCATCGATCTGAAGACCACAACCACAATTACCAATCTGTCCCTGGCCTTTTACTTGCTCGCCATGGCTATAACTCCCATGTGGTGGTGAGTGACCTATAGATTTGCAGTACCTTTTGACGCGCGTGGACGCTAAACATTGGCCAGGTCCTTCTTTTCCGAGTCATTGGGACGGCGCAACATATACATCATCTCGTTTTCGCTCTTCACCATATTCTCATGCATCAGCGCCGTCAGCGTAAATATTGCCATGCTTGTTGTTATGAGAATATTTAGCGGAGGGGCCGCAGCCTCAGTGCAGGCCGTGGGCGCTGGTACCATTGCCGACCTCTGGGAGCCAAAAGACCGAGGCCGTGCGATGGGAATATTCTACCTAGGCCCTCTCTGCGGTCCTGGAATTGCTCCAATTATTGGGGGCGCATTGACAGAGGCCTTCGGTTGGAGAAGCACGCTGTGGTTCCTTACCATCTTTGGCGGAGTACTCTTCCTGCTTCTTTTCTGCTGTCTTCCCGAGACTCTCGCGAGACCCCAGATCTCTCATACTAAACAAGAAGAGGAAGTGGAAGTGTTCAAAAAAGGTACAAGAGTCTTGAAGCGTCTCGTCGAGCCACTTGGAGTACTACAATACCTTCAGTATCCACCCATCCTCGTGGCTGTATATTCGGCAGCGATTGCTTTTGGCACGCTGTACGTGGTCAACATATCCATTCAAAATGACTTAGCTCGACCTCCGTATAACTTCACTGCGATTGAAGTAGGCTTGGTCTATCTGGCACCAACATTGGGCTACGCCGTCGCATCAGTCCTGGGAGGGCGATGGATCGACTACATCATGGCCCGCGAGGCGCGCAAGGCAGGCCGTTACGATGCTGACGGTAAACCTGTGTACGTGCCCGAAGATCGTCTGAAGGAGAACATTTGGATAGCAGCCACCTTGTATCCTGCGGCTGTGATTTGGTACGGCTGGTCTGTTGACAAGGGTCTGCCATGGATTGTGCCGTGTATTGCCAGCTTCTTTTTTGGCATTGGTGGCATGCTCTTGTTTGGTGCCATCACCACTGTGCTCACTGAGTTCATACCCAAGCGGGCTTCGAGTGGTGTTGCCATTAACAACCTCATGCGAAGCACCTTTGCATGTGTCGGCTCCATCGTCACCCAGCCACTCATTAATGCCATTGGCACCGGCTGGACGTGCACCATGATAGGCCTATTTGCGTGGGTTACAGTCAATGCCGCCATCCTGGCATTGAGGTATTGGGGACCTCAGTGGAGAGTCAGTATGGATAAAAGGTTAAACTCGCAGAGCTTTTAGCTCTATTGGCTTTTAACACTTCGGGTGTGTATCCAACATGCTAGAGTCACCCGCGTTTGTTTATTTGATAGAAGGCACTCAATATAATTCAATCACCGCTCTTGGCATTTATGCAGAATACTTGAAACATTTCCCCCTGTTTGATAATGTGAAAGCCTTTTGATTGGGTAGTGAAGATATTTATCAGCCACTTCCAGGTGGTGATAGTTGGTGTCTAAAGTATGGAACATAGTATTGACATTCTCCTCTCCTATCGACGATCAACAATTAGCTCTTGTTTTGCTATAGATGGGCCTTTGGGACTTTCAGCAAGGAATTACATCTAAGATACAGTATAGAAAAAGAAAAACTAAACTCGTGGCACACCAGTCATCATTGTCGCTAATACAACCCAAACGCCAGACTTGCGCAATACACAACCGTCCGATGGCCTGCAATCAACACCTAGCAGCAAATTCTAACATAAGCAACCCTTCGCACAAGGTATGTTCATTGTGAACATGATTCTTTTGAGGAATTTGAAGTTGTCGCCAGGGAGAACCTGCCCTCCTAAAATGACGGCTCAGGTGGACCCATCATCATCAACTCATCCATTGTCTCTCTCATAACTATATCTGTCACATCAAAGGAAATGCCTGCTATATGCTCATCATGTAGGTTAGATATGGCCAGAAGGGCAGGATCGACAAATCCATCCGCTGTGGCCTGGTTAGCTTCAAAATACGAGAATGATCATACTATACTCACAGGTTAGAGGCCTTAAAGAATCTTCAAGCATCTGTTGTCCAACCATTTTTGAATCGCTACGATTCGAGGTTGCAGCTGCAGCCAAACTTTGGTCGCTGGTGTGATCAGAGCTGTTGACTTCACCCCGAATAGCTCTTGCCAGCACGATGCCTACTACCTCGGCTGCTTGTTTTGCTTCGTTGGATTCGAGACCCTTCCGTAGCCAGATTGTTCTCGTTCTCCGCAATGCGGCCAAAATATCATCATCCCGACCCAATGTCCTTTGGCGGTGAAATAGCGAGCATAAGATCATGGTCGCTGTAAGGAAAAGATGGTTCATGCTAGAGGTTACACGCCAGCGCAGCGAGTGCAGCTGGCCCCCGGGATTGGTTTCTTCGTCTAGTAAGTACTGTATCTGAAGTGTACCGAGTAAAGCATCCAGGCAAGTGGTGCGTGAATAAGCAAAGGGGTCCTTTTCCCCAGCACGTGAGTCCATCAGAAGAAATTGCCTGTGCAACATGATTTGTCCCTTGAACAACAGATGGCGTAGGAAAATGCGAGCCATGATGATTTGCGGAGGATCGGTGATGCTGGCGGCCATGGACTTCATCTTTAATGGTGGTGGGATTCTGTCTGATGCGCTGATCAGAAGGGCATCTAGACTCATTACATTGTCGTAGCTACGGTGGTTAACGGCAGTGGCATGGTCCAAGACGGCCCCTAGAGCAATCATCATTCGCCTTCGTGCAATGAGGTTCAGGGTCGTTGTATACTCAGTCTCAGGCCGTGATTGGGGTAGTTGATCTATCTCAAGGTCCAAGTCGTCATCGTTTAGATTTAGCGGTTCCTTCGTGTCGAATTGGAAACCGGATAGCATGCGAGGCATGCCCATTTGGCTTGAAATAAGAATATCACCTATCAGCACCTTGGACCACAGGCGACGGCGCATCTCGGCCTGTACAGGTGAGATGTCTTGGAAGAGACTTGGATCACGGTGGAGTCCCATGCGCTTAGCCATGCTGACTTCAAGCGAGAGCAAGAACCAGGCGTCCTTATTGGCATCCGTATTGTAGATGAGCTCGATATACCCGTAATGCATCATGGTTTCCAAGACGTATGGGCCAGGTCTGGTGTACTCAGCCATGAAAAGGCACTGCGCGACCTTTTCGCGATACAAAGCGATTTGGAGAGATTGCTGCTCGTGGTTGTTTTCGGTTCCGGACTCAGTCGCGTCTGAAACAATTATAGCGACACATATCAAGCTGAACAAGAGTCCAATCCAGGCTATTGGAGTATTGGATGGGGATGCCCAAAATTTCTCGTACTAGATTTGCATACATGTCAGAATTTCCGCTGCTTACCACCGCTTCGAAGATAAGTTCATACATACCTCGAGGAGAAAGGACTGCTTATGGATGGCTAATTTAACATGGATCAGCTGATGACTGATGCTATATGGGAGCAAGTCATGGTACACTTACAAATGGCAACTGAATCTGCACGGTTGAAGTAGCGCGAAATGCAACGATTTACAGCATCTTTTGGTGGCAACGCTGCAAGAATCTCGTCCCGTGAGGCCGGTCGTTCTCGTCCATACAGAAGCGTTGCGTGCTTCGAATTGAACTCGTTCAGGCCATCGTAGTTATCCTCATCCAAGGCATCAGCCATCCTCAGATGCTCTTCTTGGTCGACCTGATCCTTGAGATCGGCAATACTGTCCAGGATGGTAACCCAATGATTATCGTCGACATACTGAAGCTCTGATGTACTAACACGCATAGTTCCATATTCCGAGAGCGCATCCGCTGGTGTATCTGAGTGTGAAGACTCAACAGGACCGACATGGCCCGTAGAACTAGGCCCTGAGATTGGCGTTGGGATACTTGTTGAATCTGGCTTCAACGACAAGACCAAGCGCTCCAGCAGCACAAGACGGTCATGGAGAGTGGGCTGTGCGGTGGCGGGCAGCTTTGGTACCAGGGTTGGTGCACGGGTTTCTGGATACGTGCAGACCAGGTCTCGTTTCAAGCAGGTAGAGCATGGCTGACGACGGTCGCATCGCGATCTGAAAGATTTAGTGACTATCACGAGAAGATGATCAGGGCTGATGAATAAGAGGTCTCACTCACTTGCGCTGTCGACAGAGGTTACAAGACAGTTTGGCTTTCTCTCGACGACGGCTTGCGGGCGCCGGTCGCTGAGTAATATCCACAGTAGCCGGACTGTCGGTTGACATCGTGATCCAGACCGGGACAAATGGCAGGCGGCGGCGGCTCTTTTCCGGATACGCGTGTGGTTTCTGGTATTGTCTTACACTAGCCAAAGCTTTTGCATGGAAAGCGAAGTGTCATCGTTGGCTGGCGGGGTGAGCTGACTGGGATATGATCGTCGGACCTTGAATGCTCCGATCGTCCGACAAATCGGTGGCCCACCGGCGGTCGCGCTGATTAACTACGTCGCAGAGGCAAATGTCATGTGTCGCCTGATATAAATTCGCGACAGCGCGTAGAGATTGCATTAGAAATATAACAAAAGATTGGCAGGAGAGGTGGGTGTAAATATTCAGGTACAAATAGAATTAGTTAGATATGGTCTAAGAACCCTTTGGATGCAGAATTCGTGCATATTCTTCATTTCCCCTCAAACCCCCAAATCGCTGTTCTTTTCGACCACCACATCAAAGTGACTCAGGAAGCCTGAGATGCAGACCCAAAGGAAAATAAAAAAAAGAAAATGCGCAGTTGGGTGTATTATTATTCTCTCCAAATGAGCCCCAAACATGAAGCTTTTGGACCATCTCTCTCCTGGGAATAGCGCTATTAGGAGCATACTATTGAAAGGCAACACTTTACCGAATTCAATCTAAGTTTGCCTCCAAAATTGCAAGTTAATGTGAACATAAAATCAAATTGTTAGATTGAGGATGCATGACCTCACCATTGATATTGGCGTAAAAGCCTGGCCATGCCGTCGGCCTGTCACGCCTCATGCAAATGGCCAACAATCCAGGCCGCATTTTCACCAAGAGAAAATCAAGCACGACAGCATTCAAGGCTGTCTAGTCCACACGGCAGTCAGCGTCAATTCTCAATCTATCTCGTCTTGTACGACGGGTTAATGCTTCCGCGTCTAGTATAGTTCAAAGACAAATCAACGACTTAGTTTCATTCCAGTCTCGTGGTGGCTGTCCTCAAATAAGCTTCGCCTACCAAAAGTTTACTGAGGTGCTACAAAACAGCCAGCGAATTTTCCACCGTCTCGGCGCGGCCATATCCTTCAATCATCATGAATTCAGTCGTCTGCAATTGAATCATCATAAAACATGTCACAAGGGTCCACGATGAAAAAATACACCCCTGGAGGAATAGCGGTTTTGGTAAGGTTTCTCAGGACTAGTAAAACTTGGCTAACAATGACAGGTTATGAGCTGGACCCTCGTAGCACTCTCAGCTACTGCCATCATCGGTCGCATATACCTTCGCATCAAGATTCAGCGCCGCAGATTATTGTTTAGTGACTATTTAATGGTTGCGGCATGGATGTCGAGCGTGGCATCGACTTGTTTCCCTATATGCTTTATGAGACTTGGGGCTTTTGACCCCAAGGTAGCATGGGATTTTCGAGGTTATGAGGGACCCTTGGAAGATCTGAGAGTAGCCCTGAGAGTAAGTCTCTTACATTCGTGGTTCAATGAGCAATACTAAAATCACACAGCTAGTGTGGTTGGGTGAAATTCCATTCCTAACCACCTTATACTTATGCAAGGCGGTGCTTCTTGTGACATATATGCAAGTTTTCCCAGCCTTCATGGTAAAACGCAGGATTGCTTTGTGGGTCGTAATTGGAATAACAATTTCCTGTTATATTACAAGCCTAATGCTTTTGTTTTTTATCTGTTTCCCCTTCAGTTTGCATTGGTAACTAAATCCCCCCATTCCGACAGTGTTGGTAATTAGCTAATAGCTTCAGGTCATTGGACATGTCAATTTGTACGGTTTCAAAAGTCGAAGTTTTTTATAGAGTAACATGGGGAGTTCATTTTGCTACAGATGCATTAAGTGAGTGCTCATGTGTTCTATACAGGATCAATTTTAACCGACCTAGTTTTCCTACTTCCGTGGCTTATTGTTCCAGAAATAAAGCTTCAAAGAAGTCTCAAAATTGGAATGTACTGTACATTCCTCCTTGGGGTCATAAACCTAGCCGTATGCATCTCCCGATTCGCAGTTGTGAACGTATCAGCTGGTGGAAACACAATGAGTTTCAGCACAGCTAGTAAGTTGACCTCTCATTCTGAGTTGGCTTCTAGAAAGTTTAAAGTAACAATTCTCTCTCCAATATCAGTGCTACTATATATTCTCGATTGCGACATTAATGTTCTTATCTGTTGTTTGCCTTCGTTGAGGCCATATTTCCGCTTGAAAAATGCGGACTCCACCCACGCCGATTCTAAAGCTTCAAACCGTCGATCAAGAACAGAGAGATGGAGAAGATTGAGCTCTCATGTTTGTACCAATATGAGCGAGCGTCCTGATGGACATATGGAGTCTACCATCATATCAAACCAACGAGGAGAAGTCCATATGACATTTTCTTGGAAAAACAATGAAAGTGGTCTAGCTTACGCAAGCCCTGAAAAAACGTACTTTGACGATCCAAAAGTTTCATTTACAAAATCACAAAAATAATATGGCAGAGAAGGCAAAGACCATTCGGCCACCACAAGCTCCTTGGCTGTCGATTGGTTTGCGACAAGCCTGGTAGGGGAAATGCAGAAATATGAAAGCAACGCACTACTACAAAACCCCGAAAATACTCCTAAATATAAAATTTAGTAGATCTTTGAGGTAATTCCTTTGTGGAAAGCAGAATATTTATAATTGGTTATGGTTGGATAAATGAATCACAAAGTCATAATTTCAGTATTACCGCAGCTAAAACGCTATCTGGTTGTATGTATGCAAAGGGCAAAATATATGTATGTGAGTAGGAAGACCTTATTTTATTTCTATATCATATAGTTGTTATTTGCGCGTCATCTTTATAATCAACTCCTCCACCAATTGTAGCGCCTTCAAGACGCAGCAATGTTGAGGGGAACATTCCCAATAAGTTTGCCTTTCGCAGGCCCGCCTAATCACATGTTTCTGTGTGAGGGTGGCTAAGTTTAGAAACCGAAGTCTCGTCGCTTGAAGAAGCTATAGCCAAATCTTTCGATTACGATAGTTGGCGCGGAATATGGTTAAAAACCTCGTAGGAATGCTCAACATAATATTTTAACATGGCAGGCTTCACTGTTCGTCCATAATGACCCAAAATAAACAAAAAAACAAATACAAAGACATTGGTATCGACCAACCCATCAAATTCAATCATTGTTGCACACATCATAAATAGCAATAACCCCACGAATCAAACGACCATCCACGACCTACTGAGCTCACATCATCAAACAATCCGTGAAAATGTGAACAGATCCGTCAAATCCTCTAGTGAGGCAAAATTCATCACTATAGCAGGATTGCCGACAATCGTCACCACTGGCTTCCGCAGATGTTGCGTAGGATATGACTCTTGCGGGAGGAGCCCCGGAGACCAACTCCATCTATGTTTGGAGTGATCAATGTATTTTACTTAGAGTTTTGCCTCTCAGGAAGCCTTATGATTGTAGTGACACTCCAACGGTACATTGAGAATCACCGCAATTGTTGGCCCGTCCAGAGTTTACAACCAGTAATCCTGTCTCATTCCAATCTTTTAAGGGACCATTGCATTATCATCTTTCAAATTCCAACACCATATCCTGCCACGATCTACAGGTTAGAGGGCACATTTCTAACACATTCCAAATTACTCATCGAAAGTCAATTTCAATATCAGCCATTGCTCGAGTACACGATATAACAGCATTATTAGTGAGTGAATTTACATTTAATTTACACCCTGCTGCCCATCACGAAAAATCTCATCCCACCAGGGCTCATTTGGGGCCCCGCAAATTCCATCAAACCTAACTTCCTTTAAACGCTCCGTAAGCGAATTTCCCATTATTCTAGGCTTCCTCCCCGTTTTTTCAGCATCCAGGGGTCGGTAGCTAATAGGACCATCCTTCGTCTCCACCGTCGCCAGCACCTGTGGTTCTCTCGGAACAAGGTGATGCTGAACCAATTGACGCAAGTGTTTGAAGAACCATGGGAGGTGCCACCAGCCCTCGCGCCTTTCCTTTTGCCCTTTGCCCGCACCGTTGTGGTGTAAGATGACGGGAACAGATTCGGTGTAGAAATCGGCGTATAGCGCCATCTCACCCCAGTCTGGGCTTTCGACAAAACCTGTCAGTGGATTTCGCGCATTCTTGACATCATCAGGGAGACCCCGCAGTCGCACGGGAGAAATTTCCTGTTCTTCCGAGTACCTGTTGATTTCGGTTTGGTTGTTCAACTTAATAATCCTTCCATCATCTCCTGAATCATGGGTTTGCGCATTAATGACTTGGAAGTAGTCGAGGCCAATGTGATACTCGAAATCCCGCTGAATCAGGGACATCGCGTTGCCTGTGGTTACGTCGGCTTCTCTGAGCCACTGCCTCCAAACCTCCTGCTCTCCAAACACTTGGCCAGTGACGCCTTGTTCGCTCCTCATAAAATAGGTGCCATTGCTGATACTTTCCACCATCTGGCCGTGAGCGCGACGGAACCAGCGCCTGATATCACCCGCTTGGCCAATATAAACACCCCCATTGATGTATCGAGGGCGCAATAAATGCTTAACATTCTGAGTCTTGTCCGTCTCAGGGCCATAAAGGTCTTCCCTGATGGGACTGTCAGGGAGGTACGGGCATTGGATATTGGAGCCTATCACTGGCCTCGGCCAGCAGTTCTTCTCACTTCCTGCAACTATAGTTTGCTTCATTGGCATAGGCCATCGTCCGTGCCACTGCTCAAGAAGTCTAGCATTGGCCTTCTCATTGATATCATGGTATCGTTTTAATAAAACCTCGGGGGGTAGCTGGAACCAGACGTCATAACCATCGGCAATAAGCACGATATCATCATTCTCTAGCTTCTCGCTTGGATGCGCACCAGGATGCAGTGCTGAATCAAGGTAATTCAGGACGGCAGGGATCTTCATGAGGTTTGGTCCACTTGGCCATTGCGATATGGCTCGGTAGTCCATTCCCCAGCCCACAATCACGGGAGTTGGATAACCAAGAGCCAGAGCGGTGAATATGGTCTTACAAAGGTGTGGACTTGGTGATGTGGCAGGCACGATGATAACGAAACGCCGATCCTTCCGCACCGGCGGGGGTGGGAATTCGGGGATGGGCCATCCATCAACATCCCAAACCTTTGGTGGTGGAATGTTTGAGAGCGACTGGGTTGCAGGGGCATCCGAGCCTTCGGCAGCATCAGACACTTGAGTGGTGGGAGCCACGGTTGGAGTGGGAGAGCTTCCCAAAGTTTGACCGCGATCTGGAACGTGAGAGCTTTCAGAAGCATGGGGGCTCTCAGACAGGTGAGAGCTGTGCAACTCATAAGGGTTTTTAGAACCACTAGAGCTCTCCGACGCATGCGGACCACCTTGTGCATGGGAGCTGACGGGAATGACGGAAAGATACTGGCTGGCCTAGTAGTAGATTAGGTATTAATTAACCGACAGTTTAGACATAGTGACTGACCTCAGTAAATGAAAATAGGAGGGCAACGGTCACCGAGAGAGCGGCAAGGAGAATGAGCGCTTTCGACACTTTCCGAAAACCAGCAAAAGTTGCAAGCCCATACTTGCCCAAAGCCAGGGCGCCGGTATCCCAGCGACTGGACATCTCAACTGTGATTGAGGCCCTCGGCAATTGCGTTGTGCAAGAATGTAAATTGATTTCAACGTGGACGGAAGCAAATATCGTCTCAACTTGGCATTTTCTAAGGACAAAATTGACACGCCCTCTTGCCTACAACTGGCGAATAACCAAGCTCTGACTTGCACACAAAAAGCAAATTGGGTATCCACAACATGTCCAGGTTTTTCAAGTCTATACTCTGTATGGTTCCAACACTACAGGGGCTGCAGCCACTAGTTCAGGGGTTCCAATTGCTGGCTTGTGGATACGGGGATGCTTGCCTCCCAACTTTGCGGAAGCTTGGCTTCTTGACTCTCTCAAGATTCGCATTCAGCAAGGCGAATGAGGAGGCAAATCAGCCACAACAAAATTGTGCTTGATAGCTGAACTAAAGAGCACCAGGACTTTCTTTACTCTTCTTTATTTCTCTTCTCCCTTCTTTCTCAGCGTCCGTGCACTCTACCCTCAGCCGTAGTGGATACCCTGAAATCCGACTATTGAACGCCACCGCCCCACGCAGCTCAAAAAGGAAGAAACTGATGGGATTCAATATTATGACAGACAAATCAAAAGCAATTAAAGTTGTTATCTTTAATCAAGAGCCCTCAGCTCAGTGGTTAAACAGCTCAAATCCCTGCACAGAGGCCACGCTACATTGTGGACAGACAGATGGCATCCTACAAATCTGGTGCGTCCACCTATAAAGAGCAAGATGCGTGGTTGTAGGACTTTACAAAAAATCTTGGCAACGTTCAACATGAACCGGGCTGACATGCTGGCGCCACAAGGCAATCCCATCTATTTCAAAACCACCAATACGTGAACAGGTAATTGTAGGCCCAACGGCAACGACCAGGATAATTTGACTCTGCGAAAGTACCTACAACTAAAGGCTGTCTTTATTCAGCTCTACCTTTGTAGTCTTATTACCATCCTAAAAATGCATTGACTTTGGTGAAAGATGGCCTTGGTATTTTGGCACGAGCTTGGGTCAAAAATCTCGATGAAGCACTCCTTTGACCTAAGGTGACATCTTTGGATAGAAAAATTCTCCGTCAAATAGCTTGGTGGCTATAAACCACTGTTGACAAATAAGGCATGTATCAACTCACGAGAATTGATAGTAAAGACGTCCACGATACCACTTGTTGGAAAATTTCTTACACTTCATACAAGCCTCAAAGCATGACCTCGCCCATATGTTTAATTTGAGTATGTTTCATTTAGTATCAAATGTCAACTGGCAAACTGGAGCGCGAAAGTAAGTAGATAACAGTAACAGCAGGTGCAGGATTTTAAACTATGCACGCAGCGCATTCCCGACGAGATATTTGGGTAATTATCCGAGGCTTGAGCCACAGTGGACTACCCACCAGGTTGGCTCTCAATGCGGGGAGGATGCATGATGAGGACATCTGCAATAACGGTCTGCGAGGGCCACGGATGCGTTTAAATCGAGAGATTCCCTTGTTATGAACGATTTCACCTTTGCTGAACTACCATATCCAAAACATATTACATAATTTACTGGACAGGGAATGCGATTGATTCATGATAATAACCATCTCTTAGCACACCTAATCCTTAGAGGAAACCGCCCCAGCCCGTTAACGCATCCTAGTAAAAGGGCTAAAAAATTATGAGGAGCGTCCGCCACAGTTGAGATTCCCAATTACCGGTACCTAACCGCTTGACGCTAAACTAACATGAGTGTGGTGTTGAGCAAGCCACCGGCTTAAATTGCGTGGCTGGTTAGGGCGAGACATTGATCGCCACTAGACCACGCTAATTTGTATGGATTCAGGGGGTTGTCCGGGAGTCTTGGAATGAAATTCATATTACATAACTCTTGATGAGCCTGATCTTCACCATCCATCCAAAAGTTTGTTTTTGATTTCTTCTACCTCCAATAGGTTAATCTCATTATCACCATCATGCCTTCTACCAAGAGTCTCGCAATCGCCATGACAGCAATGGCTGTCTCACAGGTGAATGCCTCCCGGTGTAATTTGGGCTCGTCAACAGCTTTAGCTATTATGAGTACAACTTCAACCACAATTTCTGGATCGGCCACACCATCCTCGACTACGTTGCAAGTAACGGAATCTACGACTTCAGCAACACCCGAGCCCACCACGACTTCAGAAACAACGCCTACGACTACTTCTGAAACAACACCATCGGCTACTCCGACTTGTTCCACATACGATATAGTGGATGAAGCACCCCAAAACTCGTTCTGCGGTTTGCTAGCCTATTCACAGGACGGCAACGATCTTGATGCGGTAGATGCGACTTCCCTTGACGACTGCGTCAATATTTGCAAAAGCACTCCGAATTGCGTTGCTTTAGGGTATACAGAAACTGAGTCGGAGAACATATGCCATCTACGAGGTTCGCTTGCAGTTCGTCGAGGGGGCGGCGCCCAGTTTTATGATATTAGATGCTTCGTTTGCCAAACAGGAGGAAGAGGAAGAGGGGGAAGCTCTGCACGGGCAGCTACCCGCGCCAGGGTCAGATCACCAATAAACGAAGAACAATCGCATCAACATTTCGGACGAGGTAATAGTGGTCGCGGGGGTCGTGGAGGGCACAGAGGTGGAAAAGGAGGTAGAGGAGGGCATTATTAGAGTAAATCAACCAGTTCGCCAGCTGTGTTTGGTTTATAACTGCGACCAAAAAAAAGCCGTCCTGGGAAAGGTCCATTCTTACGGACTGGATGCATTGAAGCGCATTGTAATTTTTTTCTCTTTTTTTTAACCTAAACATAAGTCTAGCTACCTAGCAAGGTCAGGTCAATACACGATTGTACGCCATTCATATTCCCAGTGGGTTTGAACATGTTGACGATGCCTCTCATTCACCCCTGTTTTCTTCTTTTATGAACACTGCAGCCCTGCCCATTATTTCCATGGTTTTGGCCCTTTAATCGAGGTCCTGAAGTAGACAAAGCTGAGACCAACGACTGGACTGAGGTAGACGTCGGTGCGTCTGCAATCGATGCCGAGGCGGTACTGAATTTGGTTTGGGATGAAAGATAACCAGTCTCTGTCCAGGTGGTACTAACAAGACTTTCCGGGCCCCGGGTAGTAAAAATGGAAGCCGTAATGGATTTCACAGTTTCAGCGACTTCAGTAGCCAAACTGGTGTTGGTTGAAAGTATTGTGGTAGAATAAGATGGCGCAAGGTCAGATTTGTCAAGATGGTATAACAGAGAGCCCCATCCCAATCCATCATAGTGACCGGAGCCTTCGCCCATGGATCCAGCACCTCCTTCAAAGCCACCAAAATATTTCAAGGTGTTGTTCAAGTACGCGGTTGTCCATGGCGCATCCAGTCCCTTTATTTGAACATAGTGGGCATACAGCAGCTCCCAGTTAGGTCGAATAGCACCACGAGATGCCGAGCTGATATTAGTGTAACTCACAATGCCATTAGTATATGGTTCGAAGGGCACATTGTTGCCAAGATTGTATCTAGCAAAGTACTCTGCACTGTAGACATGCATGTTAGAAAATCCTGAACCTTCTAGGAAATTGACCATATATAGAAATACATACCCAAGGAGAATGCGACTATTGTTGTAAGCAAACAGATCTACGCCTTGATTCCAAGCTTGCTGTCCAATCGCTGCAAGCAGCTGAAAGTCGAGTGCAGAATGGCCTTGGTCGCGGCCCGACTCCTGACCCTGTCCCAATGGCTTGCCAGTATCTGGCTCCTTGACGATATAGCTAATCGCATGATTGATATTGCCATTTCCGACTCCATTTTTGAAGTAGTCGACGGTAAAGTCCCAGGTAGTTTTATTTTCTGTCAAGACACCGATGGCCTGAGCAGATGCAAGATTGCACAGCTCCCAGTTGGCAAAGAAATGCAATACATTATGTTCGGAAGGAAGTTCATGGTTCAGGAATGCCAGATTCATTGGTAGAAAAATATCAGTCATCATCTTTTGAACGAGGCTGAACCCATTCTTGGAGAACGGGGCATAGTCTCGTAATAGTTCGGCAGCGTTAGCCAATTCGTAGCCCTGCAGGCCGGCAGTGAGATAATCATCATCACCTCCACCGGAAAGTGATTGTAGCTTCTCTGACCAGTCCACCAGGATTTTGGCCGAAGCCTCTGCGTATTCCTCTTCCCCTGAGATCTTCCAGCGAAGAGCAAGATTGAATGCAGCAGCTGCATCATGCCAGAGAAGCTGACCGTTACTACCGCGTGATATTGTGCTCACAGCATTGCTGGTGTAGGAAGTATTAGAAAATTCGAGACTAGTCAACTTCTCCCACGAGCCAAACCATGGTTCTTGCTCTGCCTTGATTTTGCTCTTCGCACGAGCGACATCTGCGTTTGTAACTAGAAGACCAGGATGGGTGAACCCAAGGGCTGAAGGTAGTAATAAACAGAATAGCCACACACGGCCAGCCATGTTTGGAAGTAATGAATGGATAGGTGAAAATGAGTGACAAATTTTAATCAGCAAAAAACGAATGAAGCGAAAGAAAGAATAAGTTGGGTCAAGATTGCTCACGGCGCTTCAAAGTCACGAAGGATTTATCTATCGTAGATGAAGTGACATGTTTCTCCGGATGATGCGGGACGAATACCAGCTCTAATTCGTCGTGTTCCTAGCCGAAGGGGCGAATTGAGGGCGCTAAATGAATGCTGAAACCTCGCCAATTTATCCACATGTGTTGGCAGCTACCTGGTTCGGGCAACACGCAACAATATACCCTTGTATCAAAATAGCGCATTTCAGGGGGCAACATGGATACAAGTTTGGTACCGAAGGAAATTAAGGGCGTCAATATTCCATCACACAGGGCATAATACGTTGGATAGTTTAAATATGGCCACTATTCGTATGCTGCGACATTCATAGCCTAGGCTTTTGATCAGCTTTTGAAAATGGAGTGCCGAGCACTGTGCGTGATAGCGTCAACCTAGTTCCCGAGGGTTGGCGCGACTGGTTAGTCGGGCGCCATCTAGGGACGACGTACTGAAGCTTGCGCACATGATGGTATATTATCACCGTTGGATATCAATCATATACGCGCCACGATACGGCATCCAATATTCAACTAGCACACCAAGGAGCTTAGGGGAAGGGTTCTTAGAGTCTAAAAGGCCACTATAGACACGCTGAAACATCGCGAAAACGCAGAGCACCAGGGAGGGATATCAAATAAAACATACACATCTCTTACCAAATACTTCTAGAAAAGGAAACGACAAAATATGAACAGATATAATCAAATACGACGTAGCTTTTGTGGCCAACTGTTCTGGTGAGTGGCAGGCCTTGATTGTCAATGTAAGGTACGCGACTGAGCTCATCATTTTGATACGTTTTGTCGATTTATTTCATTCTTCCCGTAACACGATAAGGTTCCACACCACAAAAAAACATTGCATAAAAGTAAGGCGTGTAGTAGAGATAATTGATTCTTGTAAAAGGCTTTGCCCAGTCATACGAGCACAGGCTCAGTAGCCTAGCCAGGTGCACAGTCGCTTGATAACAACTTTGCCAAACACATATACGGACACTGAAGAAGAAAAAAAAATAAGCAATGTTTTAATCGATTGAGGTTATTGATTTATCGGCAATTAAGGAATTCGGTTATGCTCTTCACACATATTTCTTTGGTCGGCGTGTAGAACGTAGAAAACTACTCAGCGAGAATAAGTTGTTCCATCTTTCACCAGGGATCTTGATACTGGACAAACAGTGGAAACAGAGAACCACAAAATCCAAATTCACATTGTTCAATACCTACCTTTACGAGCGATAAGTGTTTATGAGATAATGACGGCGGGCTGTTAGCCAGCTCTCACACTATTGAATGAAACTTTGCTCTAGCCATTTCCAGTTCTTTTGTCTTTCATGCAATATATATCAATAGTTATGGTTGTCCAAATCCTCTCCCTTTACGGTTAGGGATTGGCAGCGTTGCCGTCTTTGATGTCGGGCTAGATCGTGTGCATGTGGGTGAGAACAAGCAATATCGAAATGGCCCACTTTATAGATCTCTAGTAGGGTGGCGTTCGACTATTTTCCCCCTCTATCACTCTTTCACCAGGCTGTCCCAACCCTTGATCGATCCTCACATTTTAGCTTCATTGTGGCTAAAAGCTTCAACGCGCCGCGGGCCTTATCTTCGGGTTGATTTCATTGGAAAGCCATGGCAGCAAATAAGATGCTGCTAAAATTGTCGCATGAGCAGGAAGTATCAGTCGTTGGCGATAGACGTAACATTATGGACTTTAACAAGTAGCATAATCCTGTCGTGACAATTCAACTCCACGGCGCTCTTTGGTTGATTTGATGCCCAAATTACCCATATGGTGGCGCTAACGGGGTGGCTTTGACCATTCTTAGTGTGCTTGGAAATCAGTCTTTATCGAGGACGATTGATTGATGAGGCTTCAACGACCGATCTGAATGCAGTGATCTTGAAACTCTCGCTGAATATGGCATTTTCACTTCCTGATTATTTTCTGCGTCGAAATCTCAACTCGTCCGATGCGTTGTAACAGCATGCAGCAACCCTCAGAGAGTGCGGAACCATTCCGTGTCTGTACGCAATGCAATATAAAGAAGTGCGGGGAGAGCAGGCCAATATTCAAGTCTATCAAATACCCCTGTTCCAGTCTGCAAATTCACGAGAGAGGTGCAGGGCTGAATTCTCAAAGCGTTGCACTGGCCAATTGCAGATCATGTGGTCCCCCAATTTGAGGATAGCTCCGGCATCTCTTGCCGAGAGCCTGCATGCTTATCAGCCTAGTAGCGAACCCGAGGGCGTCTACAGGCCAACCGACGCCAGTGGCTTCGCGCTGGAGTCGGCTAGGCACAAAGTTGCCGTGGCCGACTTCTCAGCTGAGCAAAATAAAACGAGCTGAAATGGGAGTTGTTGCTATGGTTGTACCGTATTTGACTGCAATGTCCGGCTCCCAATGCATTTTAAACTAAGATGCTTGGCATATACACTATTATTCCGACGCCAGGCAAAGCAACTCAGAAACAAGCAAAAAGTCAAGTACTTGGTATCGCGTTTGCTTAAGATGAAGTTCCAGGCCATTGCTGTGCTTGGGATAGGGACAGCTCTTGTGGAGTCGTTGATAACATTGCCAAGCTGCGCCGTAAGTCCTTTCACAACACATCGATCTTCCCCCTCTTAAGACGATCCCACCACTCACTTCACGTCTCTCCAGAGTATGTGCACTGGCGAATATACTACCGGGGCTACTACCGATACAGAATGCAACCAGTTCGATTTCAAATGCCAATGCACGAACACGATCGCGCTTGGCGTGAGGTTCTGCTGCTTGACTGAACACTGCTCCGGCACAGACCGGCAGCTAAGTTGGGAATACGCGAGGGAGGTATGTGGTGGACTGGGCTACGAGATACCCACGGGAATAGGGTGCTCAAGTGCATCGTCTTCATCTAGCTCTAGCGACTCGACGGAGACGTTGTACGCAACGAACAGCGCATCGGCAGCCGACGGATCGAGTGGAGACAGCGGCTATGGAAGTGAGGGCAGCAGTGGTAGTAGCAGCGCCAGCAGTATCCACCGCAAGAAGAAAACAACATTAAAAACAGGATTGGGGGTTGGTCTTGGCGTGGGAGTGCCATTGATTGCTGCCGCAGTCGCATTGTGGGCGTTCCTCCGACGAAAGAAGAACAAGGCATCAGCACCTTCTGATGCTGGAACTCAACAACCGCGCATCTCTCAACTTCCAGTTTCCCAGCCACCTCCTGTAACTGGGTACCAGGCTCCTCCACCACAGGGTTATCCTCCTCCGGGATACCCGCTCCAGTATCAACAACAAGGCTATCCTCCGCAGGGGTACCCGCCCCAGGCTTACCCTGCGGCAGAAGTTGATTCGTACAAAGTGATAGAGCCAAGCGTATCTCCAGTTTCAAACACGAATACAAACGCAAACACTATACCGAGTTCACGCGAGATGTCGGCTGTTTATACTGAGCCACCGAGACAAGAGTTGTCACCACAAAACCCGACACACAGCGAGCTGGCCAACACCCAAACACCTTCGACACAACACCATAATGAACTACCGATCAACAATCCACCAGCACATACAGAGTTGCCTTGATGAAGTGAGGGCAATGAACTTCATAGGATGTCTCTGCTTATGAACTAACATATAATATAATGAACCAGACTTGAATATACCCCGATTGATTGGATGTGAGCCATAATTCGCACAAAACGTAAAGTCCAACGTGCTAGGGATGTGATCTACCGCCGTCTGTTGAGACATTTCGTCCTCCAACAAATACGTATAGGATTGCCAACACCATGCTGGACCTTTCAGATCATTTTTGCTTGGCATGTGCCTCGCTTACCGAACCAGTCTCGTTGAATGAGTCGAGCGTTGAACGTATTGGGAGGTGAAAATCATCTTACTTATTAAGATATCAATTTGACAGGAGTTAAAGATTATATGGAATGTTAGAAGAGAGTCGTCAAAGATTCTGATTTTTGTTCATTGCGATGTAGGGTAGCGAGAGATCCACCAGGACGTCACACAACTTGGTCAAAACACCACCCTAACGAAAAAAAATCCACAACAACAGCAAAAATTGAAGTGTAGGTCACGGTGGGGGTCGAACCCACAATCTCCTGATTCGTAGTCAGACGCCTTGCCATTGGGCCACGCGACCGATGAGCTTGTATGAAAAACCAGGAGGCAATTCACATGATGTTCCTCGACCGAGGCTGAATGAACAAGACTCGAGTTTGCAAGAGTGAGAGTTATTGGATGTTGCTTCCTGTTTTATTCCGAGCTGGATTTTGATCCAAATATTTGTGGAATCGAAGGGTACCAAAAATATAAGTCAGGCGAGAAGAAGCGAAGCCTTAGGCTGTTTGTGATTGCCACTGTTTCAAGTCAGGTGAAGAAATTTTGATGCTAGTGCTTGAACTTTAAATTGCACCAGTATTCATTCAAGTTCCGTAGACCCATCTGCGTCTTGATAATTGGATGTAAGTTTTTCGGTACCCATTAGACTATCAATTGGCGCTGATAGAACCGGGTGCTCTAGATTATAGACACCGAACCTCTAGCAGCACGCGTTTGGCCGTTCCAGGGATAGAATCTGTGCAACTTTTCGTTTCATGTGCCATTGCCCCAACCTAGATAGTTTTTCTTGGGCGTGTCGGTGCTGCTGACGGGCTTTGCTAGTGGTCCAGTCAAGGTTTTTGTAGAACAAAAATCTCCCCCCTGATCAGATTATCACGGAAACGATGTCTGTCCAGAAACGTCACGTCTGGTTGACTACGACCCCTCAGGTGGTGGCCTTGAACATATCCGTTGCCGTTTCCTTGAGCATCTCCCACAGCTTAGTAAAAAGTTACTTGATAAACTGAACCAAGTTAAAGTGAGGCTGCCACTCGATGTGGATAGAGAAGTTTTCGCCAAGAAGCACGCTTTCGATTGTCGCTTTTAACGGTGGGCCGTCGGCGATTAAGCTACTCAACGAGCCCCCAAACTCGATCTTGCGGATGTCGATTAGCTTTCTGGCGTGAGTTGCAACCCATTTCCCAATGTCTAGGCCTAGGTTGACAGCCCATTCTGCAAGCCTACCAGGGTGCGTCGTCAATCTCTCGGTCTAAGCGACGTTGTTCCTAATTCAGAATGTCTACCGCGCGTTCCGCCTTCTCGACATCCCGTTAGACACTACGAAGATCCTCCTGCGCACTGCCAAAAGACCGGCGAAAGTCGTCACGAGTCCGATGCAAGTCGTCCTGGGCCTCGCGGATGCTGTTGTCACTGTCGCGCTGGGCTTCGTTGAGATCGGTCTGAGCTTCTCGGATGGCGGCGCTCGCGGTATGACGAGCGTCATCCAACTCACCCCTGGGCTTTGGCCACAAATGATTTAATGTTACGCTCGGCTTAGTCGACCCTTGGTTTGAGCTCATCCGAGGTGCGCGCTGCATTTGCCTTGGCAGAGTTGAAAGCACCTTGAACATGATCGCGTTTCTCGTGCCAGACTTTGCGGGCGGCTTCAAGCTTAGCGATCGCAGCGTCACAGCCAGCTTTGAAAGCGGCCTCTTGCTCGTGCAACTTGGACTTAACATCATCAAAACCGTGCTTCACAACTTGCTGTGCCGAGTCGATCTGCTGCTCGAGTTGCTGGAGGATATGCTCAACAACATGCTGCTCCATGAGGCCATACGCCTCAAAACCAGCGTTCTGCAGCGTCCTGAGATCTTTAAAATCAATATCTCCAGTCAATTTGGCTCGAAGCTTGAGAAGGAAGAGGTCTGAAAGACGGAGTTCGACCCACAAGTCAAACGTGGGTGAAGGATAGATGGTGGCTTGGATGAAGAGCGGCAGACGCTCCCTATATGGACACAGCACCATCAATGATGAAATATTGCTTCTCAGCAGATAGCTCAAGGTCGACAATGGGGTCTGGACCTGCTGCTCATTTAACTGAAAGAGGCCAAGCCGACTGTTGTACTGGTAGAAATGTACAAATCTACGTCGTTGAAATGTAAAAAGTCGTCTGGTTCAGGAAACTCCTGCTCAGCGATGAGAGAAGCAAACTTGTCTAGGTCAACGACTCCTGGATCTTTAATACTTGCTGCGAGCAATTGTTCCTTCGGATGCTGGCTCAACTTCATGGCTACCTTGGCCTCCTTTGACCCAACGCCTTTCTGACCCGGTATGCCTGTGGTAAGGTGGCGTAGACGATGCCAAACTCCAAGGCGCAACCGCGGATGGTAATTTGCTTACCCAAATCGCACGGGTTGACCCAGTCCGTCAACATCTGAATATGGGCAGAGGCACCGCTCAGTTTAGCTTTAAGACCAAGGGCAAAACTGAGCGGATCAAGCTAAGTTGAGACTTCCACATTCAATATCGCCTTGAGCACTAACTGTATGTCCTTGCCGGTCTGGATTTCTAACACTAATGGCCCTATGTAGACGTTATATCCAAACCTTATCTTGCGTTACCCAGGTAGGATAAGGCTAAGAGCAAAAGAACCATTTGTGTAGCCAGGCTGCAGAATTGTAACCTTGACACTGCCTTGCCCGGCACGCGAGGTCTCCCAAATCAGCTACCAGCCTACATGATGCCACAGGCTAGTGGAGAATAATTCACTACCCTACAAAATAAAATGGACAGAGCTGTGGCGCATGAGAGCGGAGAGTTTCTAAAAAGTCAACCTAATAGCATGAATGGCCAGATCGAACATGACTCTCCCCGAATACACAAGTCTGGGAGCGGCTTGACAACTCTGCCAGGGCAAGATGTTTCTAAAAGCAACAAAAATCAACATCAACATGTGAACCAGCCGTCAAATAACGGCTCCACGCCATGCCAGAGCTCCGGAGATATTTATATTAAAAAGAAGCTTAAAAGAGAGGACGAACCACAAGAGCAAATGAGTACTCGGTATGATCTGACTAAGCTGTGAGTCGGATCAAAGCCATCAGCCCGGAGCTGTGGAATTTTCACACGGAGCTCGCAAAGGTGTCGGGCGAAATTCGGTATCATTTTAGCTAGTTGATCTTCCCTTGGCGTAAAGGGCGTATCCGAGATACATGAATGCATCAGTGGTAGGAAATATCGGTTAATAACCCACTGCAGCCCATATGAAGGCACAAATGCCGAAATCCTGGGTAGGTGCCCTTCGGGAAGTGGTCCCGCCGCTTTGGCCGTCCATGCTGTGCCGGCGCTAGGATGCCCACATTGTTGGAGCTGTTGCAAAACCTCGGAGAGATATTCGTTATGATTGGACTAAATGCCACAGGTAAAAAACCAAAAAAATAAGCCTTCAAAGTGATGTCTAGTTGTGGAGAATATGACATACGCCGAGTGATATCCTGCAACTGACTAAGAGCAACGTTAAGATGTGAGTGAACTGAACAGTTTGCATCAATGAAATTTATGCGACATGGTTCTTCCTGCTTTTTTTTTCGGATTCATCATCTGGTTTCGCCACGCTGCATTGTCTCACCAACGATAACCTCAAAAAGGTAGATTTCATCTGGGGATTTCAAGCATAAGATCTGTCTTGATGCTGGGACCTGGGGAAGATAAAGTTTTGGCCTACAGGGGGGCACCTCAAACCCGAGATGCCGTGAATTGCGGGGTAGTGTAGTGGGGTGCCGGAGGATCGTCGTTACTCCTCAATGAGGTTAGCTTGGTTGCTGTTCCAAGGCGCAATCCGAGCAGTTAGACCACAATATATAAACCTGCGTGCATCAATTTTCAGTCCCAGATCAACTCTCTATTCTTAACTGAGCTTCAAAGAACAATGAATGTCCAACTTTCCAATACCAACTTGGCTGCTTGCGTTGCATCCACCCTCGTCGTTTTAGTATGGCTGGTCAAGGTTCTTAGCTACTCTTACCCCAGTTGCTCATTCTAAGGCTAACCAACCCAGGTCTTTTATCAAGCCTTCTTCACCCCTCTACGTGCAATCCCAGGGCCTTGGTACGCCAAGTTCACGCAGCTGTGGCTGAAGGTGCACATTATTAGGGGAAGAAGAATGTACTATATCCACAGTCTCCACTTGAAATACGGTCCCGTAGTGCGCGTCTCCCCAACTGAAATCGACTTCACTGACGCTACCGCGGTCAAAGAAATCCATCGCATTGGCAGCGGATTTCTCAAGGATAAATGGTACCAAACATTTCGCACAGGAGAGACTCATGATGTTTTTTCTGTTATTGACCCCAAGGCCCATGCACACACACGAAAGCAAATTGCTCCATTGTTTAGCCAGTCAGCATTGATGAAAAACTGGTATCCAGTTGTTTCTGAAATGTTGACCATGGCGATTGATAAAATGAAGCAAGACGCAATTTCAAATGGCGAGACAGACATTTACAAATGGTGGACTTTCATGGCAGCCGATGTCATCTCTCGTCTCTCGTTTGGCGAAGAATTTGGCATGCTTGAACTCGGGAAGGTATACAATGTCAACAAAACATGTAATAGGTGCAATAATTAAACTAAGATGACTTTGCAGAAAACGGAACACATGAGCTTGATTGAAGTTGCTACCAAGACCGGGCTACTTGATTCGGAGTTGCCTCTGCTCTGTCAAGCTCTTCGATTATTACCGATTCCAAAGTTAAAGCACCTACTCAACGCTGGACACGAGGTGCAGAACATTGCAGAGGCTATTATGCAGCGCACAAAGCGCACCGTGGGTGCAACAAACATTTTCTCGAGGCTTGTTGCCGAGAATGAAAAAGATAGCGAGGCTCTTAGTGACTATAAAATCGCTTTCGAAGCAGGTGGCTTTATAGTTGCTGGCTCTGGCACTACTGCCGTGACTCTCACTTACCTCGTTTGGGCTACGCTTTCTAACCCGCGCATTCAAGAGAAGTTGGAGGCTGAAGTTGGAGCCTTGAAGCAGGGCTTTACTGACCAAGATTTGCAAGATCTTCCGTATTTGTCCGCTGTGCTTGAGGAAACGCTCAGAGTCTATTCGGCAGCTCCGGGAGCGCTCCCACGTTGCGTACCTGAAGGAGGAGCCACCTTAGCTGGATACTATATCCCAGGCGGAACCACTGTCAGCACACAGGCATATTCATTGCATAGGGAGGCAAGTGTCTATGAAGAACCAGAGAAGTGAGTTACACAACCCACAAACGCCATGACGGCCGCGCTAATCATGACCAATCAAGATTTGCGCCAGAAAGGTTCATTGGACCCTCGGGAGATTTCCAACCAGCCAAGGAAATGTTCATGCCTTTTGGAGCTGGCTCGCGCACTTGCTTGGGCATTCATTTGGCAAAGATTGAACTTCGGGTTGGAGCTGCTCTCTTCTTTAGAGAATTCAAAGGTGCTCGATTGTCACCTCGCACAACGCCGCAATCAATGGCCATGGCAAACCATTTTCTTATCAGTCCGATAGGAGAGGAATGTTTTGTCACTCCTGGTTCACAATATTGAAGGCCAGTTAGGACAAATTAGTACTGTATTGATAAATCACAAGATTGGTAGATCCAATGTATTGAGCAAAGCCATGACCAAAGAAACACCGCTGTGCAAGCCCAATCCAACCAGATTCGACAAATAAAAGTGTTGTTAGGGCATACATAGAGGCTATGATTTATTTCGCGATTGACGTGGTGATAAATTTATCGTGCATATTTTATATGCTCCCTTCAGAACAGAAGCTTTCGTCGCAAGTGAATGCCTCCTAGAGCTCTCTTTCTACGCTTATCCAAGGCTGTGGAAAACAAAATTCCAATGTTTAATTATTTCATTCTTGAAGTCTGATGGCTATAAAAGTTATTATTCATTCATGTTGACTACTTTGTAGCATTTTCTTCAGACCCCTCGTCCTTTCCCTCCTGGTCCACCTCTGCCTTGTCTAGCGCATCTTGGAGCTTCTTTCGGCGCTCAAGAATCCTTTCTCGTCTTTTAATATCCGCCTTCTGTTTCTTCTGCTGTCTATTATCACCAATAATACAGGGAATCGCCCCAATTGCAGCAAAGAGTCCCTTCCAAGCCAGCTTGAAATGCGACGCAGCCTCTTTAATATGTGCTTTTGCATCTTTCCAACCCTCTCGTCCAGCAGTCGCGCGTTTGTTCAGTCGGTAAGCCTTCTCAGCCTTTTCTGCTTTGACGAATTGTTCGGATGCCTTTTCTCGATTTGATATTAAAAGCATCAGGGTGGTAGAAAGAGGGCGAGTCTCCTCCTTTGCTTCTTCCTGGGATCCACCCTCATTCTCAGACGAGGGCTCCTCTGGCTTGGCTTTTGATTTTCCGAAAAGCATCTTTTGGGGGGCAACTTTTGATTTACGTTAGTACAGTAACCTAAATATTAAGCTGCACCATACCTCAAATGTTCAAAGGCTGTAAATCTTTATTAAGACTCTGATAGAGGCTTGATTCGTCTGTTGTGAAGATTAAGAAATCGGTATGGCGAGAGAGTACATCGAATATGTTCGTCATAAGCTTCTGGGTAATTATATAATGCTCCAAAAGACTCTTCTAGTGAGCATTGTCAATACTTCTAAAATAATCCAGGACCCCCATCCAAGTGCCAAAAATACTCACCGGACATTCGCAAACCAAATCATTTGGTTGGATCAATTACTTTAATACGCGTTTCAATACAATCCAGGTGCGCAGTTCATGCGTTTTCATGCTTTGCACAATCGACCCACGGCCTGATACCTGACGTGTTTCAAGTTAGAGGCGCAACCTACCATAACAATCACGGAGCACGTGCGAGTTGCGCCCAGAAACCGTCGGGGCTGCAGCATCTCTGAGCCTGTTGTCGCCAAAAATAAAATTAAACTGCCATCCACTCTGGTTTTGCCTGCAGATCATTTTTTTATATCTGGGATGGCAATATCGCGAGGGGCTTAGCTTGACTTTTTTGTTTATAACCGCGTGCAACCTGAGACCTGTTTGCCAGTGAATATGAAAATTTACCAACACAGCTCAAACGGCTTTATTTGGCCAATCCATATGGTGGATATTCAAAATATGTTTTAATATTTTGTAAAAACTTAGCGATAGTTGGAAGTGCCCTTTTCAAATGGTATCGCTTATAGATACCAACTTTTAATGTTTTCCACAGAATATCAGCACCAAGGTACCCTTAATTGCAACATGAAACGCACGCACAGAGGGATCAAATCCATCTTGTTTATATGTGAAACAAAATGGTGGCTAATTAGCTAAAATATGATGGAATGAATTTTGTCCGGGCGTCAAGGTCAATTACAACCATGCGATACTCATGCGTGCTTTGATTGCAAAAAACCGTTCCGCACTGCTGTTTCAACCCCGCACACAGATGCTGAAATGGATCGCAGTGGCAGTGCTGCGCTAATACGAGTGTTATGCAACGGCTAATTAGCGGCCTTCACCTTTGGAACTCACTGACGTCAACGGGTCTACCCATCCGCGGGAGAAGGAATAGCTTTCTTCTTTCAGACTGATACAAATACTATTTCAGCATAGCTTATGGGTTACTTTTTTTTATTGGAGATCATTTCTGCATGTCCAAATGGATCAATTTTCCGCTCTGCTAAAGAGACCTTTGCGTTTGATTGCTCACAGGAAGTGAAGGCATTCACAGATTGCACGCCTATTATCAAAGCCGTATATTTGCAGTCCTAGTGTATCAAACAAAAACAAAAGTTTGCATTTGCCCGTGCCCAATGTATTAAGAAATCTTGACTGAATTAAAAATTGTTGACGCGGGGACGTGAACAAATATTGATCACCGTTGTCATCATTGTTTTCGGCTACCCTATATTGTGTCCAAGGCTTGTGTTTTTGCCCACAAACGATAATCTCAAGGCCCTAATACGATTTACCTTGCATCAGAGGGTTCTAAAGATGGCTCAATATATTGAATAACATTTGGTTTGCGCCCTGTACCAAAGACCGACAAAAGTCGACATATATATTCTCCAGAGTTGTCAGGACACCAATTATTAATCTCAGATTGCTATAAATACACTGGATTGACGGAGAACTCTTGAGGGGTTCGCTACCATATGCAAGAATCGACTGGAAAGATTGTAAATTACGCAGCGCTGTGCTTTTGCCAGAAGTCGCAGGTATCCTGGGCAACAGATACTTAAGACACATTCCCTGCCTCAATAATTAAACTGGCAACACGTCAGTCGCGGAGGATCAATTTGCGCAGTGATATGGGGACTGTAGACCTACGCGTTGGGGTCCTGAAATGGAAGAGCCTCTTCAAGATTAACAGGCGTACGACGGCTGTTGACGGATTGTGTTTTGGCCTCACAAATTGCCTCTTTGCTTTTGCAAACGACCGAGTGGGTGCTTGGGGCTGTACGTGACTCCTCTTTGGCGCCCTTCTTCCAATGCAATGATCTAAAGGGCCCCATAACGATGCAAGAACGTGACGATGATGATTGATGTGCTTAGAATTGCTTATCTTCTTTTCTTTTTTCATCCCTCAGGGCCACCGCTTTTTAATTGGAAACTCTGCAGTGGTGGGCTGTGCTGCAAGCCACGGGTTCTATGAGGCATTTTGCGAAATTGCACCACATAAGTTCTGTTTACTTTTTTTTTTTTTTTTGGGTGGCTGAAATGAAACCAAAATATTTCAGTTTCTGGCTGCTTGAGCAAAACCAACGGTGTTGTATCTTCTCAGCCCCAAGCTCCTTCATCGGTACTTGTAGTGTCGGTACTTCCTTGACTAGCGCTAGTGCCTGTGGGGGAGCCCCATTACGTTAGAATTATCTAAATCGTCGCGGCTCATTCGTCCGGGTCAAATCCCATTGTTGCTCCAGCCGAGAGACAGGCCATCGTCAGGTGGGTGACACAGACACGGCTGGGCTGTCGCAGGGACCTCTTCCCTCCGCTGATCGACAGGAAGAAGCGAGCAATGGCATTAAATCAGCGGGCAGACGTAGTCGTTCTGGGCATGGGTTGCGATACATTAACTGAATCTGGAAAATGGCTCACACTTGCCGTAAACGCGGGGGTCAGAGGAGGCCTCTTTCAATTGACGTCAGTTGCGCCCGCATCGCGTTTGGGACAAAACAAGATGGGCGTGCTAACAGATCATACTTGCGGCGGAAATTAAGAGGAATTACTGTAACTTGTACACCGCTACCAGAAGTTGAACCAATAGAAATCTTGTTAAGTTGTTAAAATCGGGATGCAGCGTGTGTGCTAAAGATTGATGGTCAAAAGCTTGTTTGAGCATGTGCCGCGATTTCCAGCGCGAACATAATACCTCATAAAACTGGAAGGAATGGCCTTGCAAAAAGTCGCCTGAGGATATCCTTTTCTTTGGATTTTCCAACTCTAGTTTGGCCTGTGGCCGCTTGAGTCGCTGGCATCCCTCAAAAAACGCTATGGCGAACACCAATGACCCGAATGTCAACCCACCAACTTATGCCATCGTGTTGATTATTCTGCTCGTGGTCATTGGCTTTGCTATTTACGGTGCCCACCAATCTTCTCGCCTTCAACCCCTCAGAAATGTGCTTCAAGCCCGTTTGCCAGGGTCCGTAGACCAGGTCGGCTTGAGCAGAAAAGCGATACAAAAAATCCCGATTGTCAAATATCGTGAGCCCACAAGCTTGATCAGCAAGTCGACTAATTGTGGAGGGCAAATAGTCGATGGAGTGGCGACCCGGTCGACCAAGAATGGAATTTTATACGGAAAAGACGCCCACTCTCCATGGTTTAGCACCAGTAAAGGGACGCACAATAGTCTCCAACAGACAAGCTGTTCGATTTGCACACTGGACTTCCGTAATGGAGTCAAAATCCGCAATCTACCTTGTGGTCACATCTTCCACCCTTCATGTATTGATCCATGGCTGATGGAGCATTCGAGCACTTGTCCACTATGGTATGTCAAACTCAACCTGCGCTCTATGGAAAAACTACTCATGTAATCTTTCAAGTCGAGTAGATCTGGAGGCACAGATCAACCTCGAGGCACTGAATAATCCATTAAAAGCCAAGTTTTCATCTCTCAAGCACAAAGTTTTCAAGTAGCGAGGGTCCAAGTATGATATATACACCTGTATGCAATACAATTGTCTTAATGTAGAAGGAAAACTTTGATCATATCTTTACTAGACGCGACAATGTTGTGGAGCGCTACGTGGATGTTTAGATTTGTTAACTTGAAAGTGAGAACATAAATATTTCTATGTGCTATTGGAATTATTATCCATGGTAAGGAACAAACAAAATTTGCATACGAGGAAATCAAGTAGAAAGAAAATATTCAACGGGTCAATATTCTGTGTCTATTGGCCATACGGTCTATTTCAGCGCTCGGGTCAATTGTCATTCAGCCCGCAGTTTCAGAGAACATCAGCTGTTCCATTGGGTCGATGTCAATTTTACCTAGAGCTATGTCAACACTGAACCTATTTTATTAATGGTGAATTGTACTCACGTAGGAAGCATTAACATTTCCGATTATAGGCAGTCCAAGATTGGATGCAGCGCTCGTAATCTCCCTTTCTAGAAGTGTTATAGCACGAGAAATCCCTTCAGTGCCGTACATGTTGGCGTACATAAAAGGACGTCCAAGGCCAACAGCTCTTACACCAAGTGCAAGAAGCTTCATCACATCAGCACCATACCGGACCCCGCCATCAGCGTACACCTCAATCTCATCAAAAATGCTGGGATCCTCCTGGTGAATTTCCCATGCGATTTCCAGAGGCGAAGGCGAGCCATCGAGAGATCGTCCGCCGTGGTTGGATAGAAAGATTGCAGGAGCACCGACTTCAATGGCTTTCCGGGCATCTTCTACCGTCTGAATACCCTTGGGAATAATGGGAAGAGATGTTATAGACTGAAGCTGTTTATAATATTCCCAAGTCATGAAAGTGTATCGGGGATCGCGGCTGGCACTGGTATTTGCAATGAGTCTGAGTGGGCGGTAGGCGGTTCGGTCTCCGGCAGCGTCAACAGTAAGCACGATAGCTTTCATACCGGCGCTTTCAATATCAGAAAATAATTTGTGCGGCAAGTCATTGCCCAAAGTTGATAAGGAAACCTATAAGCAGATTAGACACATTTGAACAGGAAAGGCGTTTGGGAAAAACACACCTGTTGCCAGAGGATTTGATTATCCTGTATTTTAGCCGAGATCTCCTTCATAGAGAGACTTGATGTCTGAGAAGCCTTTCATAGAGTCAGTCATCGACGGAGCTTAAGAGTTCGAGCATACTTACAATATACAAAATATTGTGCTTACCAGCACCATCTACCAGATTTCCTTCTGCACCGGCATCTGTTATTCCCGCCTGGGCAAAGGGACTTATGAAGAATGGTTCGTCAAATTCATGGCCGAGAATTGATGTCCTGTCACTGATAAGTCAGCTGCAAAGAGAATAGCCATTTGTGTACATACTTGAGGCTCGAATCGATCCCAGTAATGTTGACCATAACCCGAGGACGAAATCGAAATCTACTGAACACTTCGAGATTGTTTCGATATGAGGATTCGCTACCTGCATCGTGGCTAACGTAAGCGTAAGATGCCCCGTTCATTGTTTTTCTGGCCCAATAGTCAAAGTCTGGAAGACTAAGGATGCGATCCAAGGGTGGTAAAGATCCATTTTTAGGAATTTCGAGCGAGTTCTCAATTCTGAGAGGCAAATTAGCTTCTGCATGATTTCAATAACAGGGATTATATACCCCGTGTCTACTTCGTTCAGAAAGGGCCTGGCAGCCAGGGCTGTGGTGGCCACCAGAATCGAAAATGTAGCATAACGCATGGCTTTGGGAATGAACTTCTTGAATTATTGAAATTGTATGAGGTCTTTGGCTTGAATGGCGATGAATTGTCCAGGGAGATGGCAGCCTCTTATAAAGATCCGAGGAAGAACGTGTTCCATACATCATGATATTATCATTATGATGGAAAGCTTGAAAATGCTCAAGTTAACTCTAAAAGATTTCGTTCTCGTTCTCGTCTGTGAACGGGTGATTCATCACAAACCCATATTTACCTCAGCCAGGTAGCGAGGCATAGACGAGAAGGTGCACTACCAACAAAACATGGCTTAGACTTGGAGGCCCACGTGACGGGTAACTCAGCCGTGCGTGTTCTGGTTTAGTTGGCTCTCCAGTGCTTGAAGTTTTAACTTTAACCGCCTAATGAAACAAGGTTTCGTTCTCGGGTTCGTACCGTCAATACCGCGCACAGCCTCAAATTGACATATGGAACGTGCCATTCAAGGATAATTTATCAGACTCATTCGATCTCGTATTTAGTGGGGTCTGAAAATGAGACTGAATCTATAAATTGAACAAACCGAATTCAACATTCAGTCAACTAACTAAACATAACGGATTGAATCGTTTAGCCATTTTGAGCTTTCTTGTTTTTTTGAGGTATAGTTTTATTAGTTTTATTTAATAAATATTTGATTCGGGTTTGCTGCGTCATTGGTTTGCCAGTCACTAAATTTTGTGTTGACCATGGCTCTTTCTCCTGAGCTCATTGACTCATAGCCTTGATTTCGTTATCCCGACTCGTATGTTCTTCACTTTTCATGCCTAGCCATCATATTTCAACTTCGACATGAATCAACTACGTCTCGTCTTGGAAAGTATTTTAGATATTGAATAACTCTGTTTTTGTTCATTTCTCTCATGTAGAGGTGTATTTTCTAATCCTTTGAATCTCACCGGTAGCTGAAGAAAAACAACAGAAAAGCAAACTAAAACGGAAATAGAGAGGAAATGATGGCATGCCAAGAGCCAAAGAATTATGACAGAATAGGCTAATGGTCCTTTTTCAACTTCTCCAGCATACTTCTCACGACTTTATCCTTCTCCATTTCTTGCCATAGAAGTGGTTCCCAATTAAGGAAACCTTCGCGGAAGGCTTCATTAGGCCTGGCGGGTTTCGCAACGATAGACCAACATCGCACAAGCAAAGCTCGAATCATCGGATTCTGTCTGAGAGCCTTGAAGGTGTACTCCGCTGCCATTAAGAGTCCAATCGTGTATAGAAATGTAAAAGACCAAGAAGGATCAAGTCCAAACGTTTTGGTCAACCCATTTTTGACAGCATATGGGCTAGCTTCATAGTGAGATGTCACATCAGCCATCAACAAATACATCCATACTCCCACTATACCCCCAACTGCTGACCAAAGGACTACTTTCGTCTTGTAATGCGTCTCGAGAATTCTGCGATCATTTCGATTAGAAAATCTTAATTATGAGGGATAATTGCATGAGGATGCACTCACAGCACTTTGTAGTTGGTCCACACCATGCAGGCAGCGAATATTAAAGAACCTTGGGCGTACAATCCGTTGTCATCAATAGCCTCGACGCCACCGCTATAGCCGGCCCAACAGGCTACGAATATAATGAAGGCAGCCGCAAGAGCATTGCTTATCCAGCCCACATAAACTAGCTGTGTCAGGCCTTCCCCATTTTGCCCAAACACGTAGAGCTCCGGAATAGCCATCAAAGTGTCCGCCTTCAAATCTTGGTCATAAATTCCGATTATTAGGATAACTACTGCAGTCAAGAAGCTGCTAAGCATAAGCAATTGAGAGTAGTATAAACTTGTTCCAGTTGAGCCAGCAGAAGGTTGGAATATGGCTTGAGGGAAGTAGAAAAGGATCTCTTTCCAGAAAACTACAAGAATAAATCGTGTAGTGCGGTAATAATTCCATCGTCCGTGAACAAGCATGAGCCGCGCCAAAAATCGGAATTGTGCAATGCTAAAATCTGCGACTCTGGTGGCCTGCTGGCCCTCACGCCCCGCAATGCCAACACCTACGCTGGCAGTTAGGATCATGGCCACATCATTTGCACCATCCCCAATGGCAAGTGTGAGAGGCTTGCTAGAGTTGGACCGAGGTTTGAGCCGGTTCCAAAAGCTGCGCTTAATCTTCGACACGGGTCCATTGCCAATCATGCGAACGAGGAGAGCTTTCTGAGATGGCGAAGCGCGGCAGCATATTACCGAGTCAATTCGGGGAGCGAGGTCACAAAATATGCCAAGTAGGCGACCTTCAGGGTCTCCTTCAATAGCTGTTAGCGTCGCTCCATCAATTACAACGACATAATCATTAGACTGATTCCGGTTATGGGCAATCCGATCTGCAACGATTGTCATCTGGAGCTCGAGGTTGCCACATGTCGTATCCAAGATCAAGAGCGATGTTTTTGGCCCACAGATCCGAGCCGAGTAGGCGATACTGATAGCCGTCTCCCGCTTGTCCCCTGTCAACATCCATATTTTCACGTTGGCTCGACGAAGCTTCTCGATAGTCTCTGGCACCCTTTCTTGAAGCTTGTCCTCAACGGCTGTCGCTCCGAGAATGTGAAGAGACCCTTCCATCAACTCCCCAACTTCTTCAATTCGTTCCTGACGGTTCTGAAGGCTTGTCTCGGCCTCCCGGTATTTTCGCTTCCAGTCTTGGTACTCGCTTTCTGAGATAACTTTGCTTGCGTAAACAAGCGTGCGTAGCCCCTCAGTCGCATATTTGTCAATGTGGGCAAAGCATTGGGAAATACAGCGTGTTTCATCATTGGCGAATTCGGCAGCCGATTCTAGTGCGCTTTGGAGGGAATGGTTGGTGACCGAGTCCACTGCTCCAGTGGCCCTCATGTTATCACACAGTGGAACCATATCCTCTCCTCTCAATGAGTAACTGTCAATATTTTGAGTGTTTTCATATTGATCTGACATTCCATTTTCGCTTTCCACCCATTCCTGTGATATATTGCCGGAAGATCCCGGTCGCCACGGATTGAGAAGTGTTGTTTGTTTAAGATTCTCACTAAACCCCACGGAACTAATATCCGTGTTGCCCATCATATCTGTTGGGGCCATGTCAAGACGTGGAAGGATAATGGAATCAGCTCCCTTGCAGATAACCCAAATCGTGCCGTCCGGGCATCGAACAATTATGGACATGCGTTTGCGCTTGCTGCTAAACTCTATCGTGTCGAGAATTTGAAACTCTAGCGTTTCAAGAGTGCCAGCTGCGTGAGTGATTCGAATAGTAGTTGACTGTGATGATCTTTCAACGACGAGGAATCCCATTTCTTTAGCTGCTCGTAGAAGCGCTAATTCATCAGGTGAAGAAGCCTGGAATTCGACTTCGCCGTTTTCGTCCAAAGAAGGTAGACATGTATGGCAAAGCGCCATCGCAAGAAAGAAGTATCGAACCGGTGATGCAATTGCAATGCAAGGCTCAGAATGGAGGGTTTGGAGTAGATTACCCGTTGTAAACTCTCCTAAGCTAATTTTGGATGGCTCCGCTGAAGGACTGTTACCGTTGATCTCGAGTTGATGTAGCCAGCTTGTTCCAACAATGCTAAACTTGCGAACATTCATGATATTTTCTGTAAGAGTGCCGGTTTTGTCCGTGAAGAGATAACTAATCTGACCTAGGTCATCCAAGTTATTGGTAGTATTGACACGCGCGGGACTATCAGTTGCCGCATCGTACATGTGAATGTCGTTGCTTATGAGATTCATTTGCGCAAGTTTGACCCCTTCAAGACCAACGTATAGGGACAACGGGATGACATTGTTGAACATGATGATGAAGCCGAAAAGTATCTGTACCAATGGAACGGTGGAGCCAAACAAGTACCAGGCTTCAGATTCAACTTGATCTTTCCATAAAATGTAACCCAAAGTAGAAAGACTGGAAAGAGTGACGATGAAGAGTATGAGAGTGAGAATAATATAGTTGGTGATCTGCTCAAGTCTTGGTGTCTTAGATTTAATCTTCATCTTAGAGTTCATGCGAAGCTTGCATTCCTCGCCTGTGTTGACAATAATACCCAAAGCCTCAAGTGTATTTCGGATGGTCGAGCCACGATAGATTACTTCGTTTGAAGTCAAGGGAATAGTTTGGCTATTTGTTGTCAACTTGCTATCAAAGCGATATAAGTCTGCGTTTGGATCCTCAATGCTGAATGTTGCATCGCAACGCGTAATCATCTCAATGGTACTGCAGTCGGAAAGTGTTGCCGGCTTTTGCTTTGGTTTGAGATTTGTCTCTCCATCCAATGCCATTGTCTCGACAAATGCAAGCCCTTTGTCGCCAGTGGCATGTAATAAAACAATATCTGCTGGAACATCTTCGTTGTTCAAAAGCTTAATAATTTCTCCCACCTTCAGGTCGCTCCATGTCGTGTCGACCCACTGAAGATTAGCTGCGTCCTGGGTCCCATATGTAGGAGAAGAGCCACCTCGCAGAACCATTGCGGGACGATTATTTTCTGCAACGTCTTGGCGGTATCTCTTCCAGTCATAGTAGCCTTCTTTTGAGATGATGATGACGATGAAAATAACCAACGGGATAAGGGTGGTGAAACTACCTGTTGTGCTGAGCCCAGGAATAGCTTGCATGATGGATACAGCCAAAAGATAGCTATTGGCTAGACGACTGAATTGGTATGCTATCTGCCTCGGCAGAAAGTCCCATATCGTATATGTTGAGGTTCGAATCGAATTTGATATATACGGTGCTCCACGTCTCTCATCTATGAGCACACCTGATTGCTGATGGTTCATGCGGAGGGGGATCTTGCGCCCATCAATGGATGGTGACAGTGGAACTTTCCGCAAAATTAGTTGGACAAAGTATTTGTCCCATAGTGTTTCAACATTCATTTTGGTATGGTATAGTTAGGCGCCGAAAGATGAACTTCGCTAATGCGCCTGATCCAGTAGCAATAGATGGTGGTGAAAAAGGAAAGCAGGTATGATGTGTCGAATTGAAACAAAAGAAGGAAATAAAGAAAAAGAAACATGCATCCGAGAAGAAGAATTCCATTATGATTGGCAAATATAGTTTTTTGTTATCTGTGCTTGATGAAAGAGGCATCCAGAAACCCCTATGCCTTGGTTCTGAGGGGCTATGTACGATGCATAATCCTTGCGGAAGCTTGGCGTCTAAGCTTGGCGTGGTTATTGGCCATAAAACACCAAACTAGATTTGAGTTAAGCTTGTTCGATGACAAGTTAACGAAAGCGATAACGAGATTTTCGGATAACGGAGATCTCAATTTACATTCTCATTCTCTGCCCTTGTTTTCCCACTACTACGGCGAGTCTATTCTGCCCAAAATGTATGAATCTGCCCGTGAAAGCGATCGATACTGCATCGAGCAGTTTGTACTTTCATAAATTTTAGTGATTCATTTACATGGTGTGGTTATTACGATTTCCCGTACAATCTAGAGAAAACAAAACCGGTCAAGGCTTTGGTTCACCTAAAATGGCACCCCCAGAAAATAAACTCCCATGATTTTATTGACGTCTGAATACGTTTCACGGCTTACCCGCCCCGGCCCTCCCGTGCCCATTCGTAACCTTGGGCGCAGCACGCATTGATGATGTCAATCGTGTTCAAGTCAGCCTAACGGCGCGTATTTAAGCTTTCTCGCTATGTCAAGCAAAAGTGCCGAAAGAAGCAAACGTTATGCTCGTCAAGCTTCTGAAATTCCTCCTTATCAAGGCCTGCTCTCATGAGAATCTATCGATGAAATACGCTGGCTTTTCCCAACTACAACACCCATCTCGTTTATCTTTAGTGGAAACATACAGAAGGAAAAAGTGTCACCTAACCTCTGAACGCATTTCTTCTCCATTTTAGCCACAGCTCCAATCAAACTCCTCGTCGAACCCGCATATGTTTTGAATAACGCTAACAAGATGCGTTGGCCGCGACCAAAGTCAAGAAATGGCAGAGAACACCCAAAGTCTCGGAGGCCTAAAGAAACTCCGTACAAACAACAGAGTATGGGTGCGTGGGAGTAAGTTACTTTTGTGCTCTAGAATATCCCCCAACACGATATTGATTCACCAAAAAAAGGCCAATTTATACTCCCAAGACTTCAAGCATAATACTAGCATCAATTGGAATTATTCTCATTGGGTTCGGCGCGTTTTGGATGATAGCAAACTCCAAGGTTAGAGATCACCAGAAAGTTCTTATGGACGTGGTTTTACTTACTCAGGCGCCTTTAAGATCACAGAGATACGATTGGATTACACAAATTGTCACGAAATCAGAGCTTACGACACATTAGAAACGATGCCCCCTAAGAATGTCTGGAAGCAAACCAAAGCAACATCCGCCGAACCATTCTTGGATCGTTGGAAGCGGTCTAATAAGACATTAACATTTGACGGCATATCCAAAAGCTATACACTTTGCACAATTGAATTCTATCTCCCAGATGACATGCAACCGCCCGTTCTATTTTATTATCGCCTCACGAATTTCTTCCAGAACCATCGCAACTATGGCACTTCGAAGAGCAGTGGACAGTTGAAAGGGAAGAATGTCAGTCTGAAATCAGTCAAGGACTCTGATTGCAAGGATCTCGATGTGATGAAGGTAAACGGCGAGGAGAAGATCATATATCCCTGTGGTCTGATTGCGGCCTCATATTTCAACGATACATTTTCAAACCCCCTTCAGCTGAGCACTGGGCCTGATAGCCTAGATAACAGCATTGCCTATAATATGTCTAAGAAGGGAATTGCCTCGAGCAACGATAAGTCTTTGTATAGGAAGACCGGCTATACAATCCCTTCAATGGCAAGTGGGGATAGCCCCATTGTCCCGCCTCCGAGCTGGGCCGAAAGATACCCTAAAGGTTACCACGAAGGAAACATGTTCAACCCAGAAGCTGATGAGTCATTCATGGTGTGGATGCGAACAGCGTCATCTCCTCGGTTTGCGAAATTGGCAATGCGCAATGACGATGCGCCCATGAAGAAGGGTCTATATCGTCTAGAGATATTATCCCGTAAGTTTTTTTTTCTTGGTGGTGGCTTTCCCAGAACTAAACCTCTATGCTTCCAGACTTTCCAGCACATAAGAATGGAGGAACCAAATCAGTCATTATATCTACCCAATCAGCTGGCAGGGCACGGAATCCTTTTCTCGGAGTGGCAAATATCGCGACTGGGAGCGTTTGTGTACTACTTGCAGCTATCTTTGCACTTTCAACCCTATGGAAACCACGCCAATTGTCACACCATGTATATCTTCATAAGCAGTCTTAATGTGGCACCGGCGGGACTACATCAAGAAGATATCATAACATAGTCTAAGTTGTTTATCACATTCTCTTTGGTTGAGAAATAATAGGTCGTTGCAGTCCGAGGTGACGGAATCGAATCGTATTTTAAACTGATTACAAACCGATCAATATTGAAGCGCCGAATGCAAATTATAAAACAAACTAGCGGAACATTTCTTTTTGGACAAAACGTAATACAAACCCTTTTTTTATACAATCCCTATTTCAACATTCCCTTGTAGAATAGATAGACCATTCAAACCTGAACTTGATCACTTGAACACATGATGGATTAAAGATTTTCAGAAGCTATGCAGTATTATCTCAGACGTAGAAAGAACAAGTGAACCAGTGCGCAAAATGCCAAACCACATCCCATGCATGGCGTCATGGCAAGTAAAGCTCAAAGTTTCGGATAAATTCTTCGATGATGTCAGCACAGACTGTGAGGGCTGAAAGTATAAACTTTCGTAGCTTTGGAGGTGGGTAGGTATCTCAATCGGCGAAGCCTGGCTCCACAGCTTCTTCCCTAACTTAGCCTAGCCACTTTACAACCGCTGGCATCTCGTTCTCGTTCTCGCGAATCGAGCCACCGTGTATGATACCAAACAATTTCAGCGATGAAATTCCGAGCTGAAGCCCCACCAATGTTTCGTTTTATGGAATGGATCTCCTTTCTTATTCGAGGCAATGCATAGCCGTGTTAACCGGCTCGCCACGAGTGACGAGTCGTATGCATGGGAGTACGAATATGCCTTACCCTCCCAACACTAATCTAAACTATTTTTATCGCTCTAAGATTGGCCTATCTGTGAAAAGGGTCTTGCACACGATCGTTCATATCAGTTAAATAGCACAACATCGCTAATGTGACTGCCTTTATTGGAATATGTAAACACTTCGCATTTTGACACTTTCATCCTACGTTTACCTTCATTGCTGCCTAGCTCATATTCCGTGGCTTTTGTATCATCAGCGTTCAGCACGCCATGCTGCATCTACTGTTTCTAGCTACCGCTGGTCTCATACTGGTAGGTGCAACCTGGGCTAAAGAAAACGACAGGCTAATGAATTAGGCATTCCTCTATATTGTAGGATCGATTGTGTTCAATATATTTCTACACCCTCTTCGCAATGTTCCTGGGCCATTGCTCATGAGAGCCACGCGCTTGACATATGCCTACAAATCAATCACCGGCACGCTGCCATTTGATGTACTTGACTTACACAAGAAGTACGGAGATGTCGTTCGCATCGCGCCCAATGAGCTCGCTTTTAGCAACGAGAATGCCTGGAAAGAAATTATGGGCCACCGAACTAGGGGTTCCCCAGAGTTTGTCAAATCTCCCCTCTTTTATAACAGCGCTGGTGGACCGAACAATATCATCAGTGCGAATGGAGCTGAGCATGCGATGCTTAGGAGACTGTTATCTCACGGTTTCAGCGACCGCAGTATGACTAGCCAGCAACCAATCATCACAAGGTATATTGACAAGTTGATATTAAGATTGCATCAACACAGCCAAAACGGCCATTTAGATCTTATGTCCTGGTACAATTTTACCACATTTGATATTATCGGGGATTTGGCCTTCGGTGAGCCTTTTGGGTGTCTTGACAACTCGGATTATCACCCTTGGATAAGTACCATCTTCAAAGCAGCAAGACTAGGTACCGTGTTACAAACTTTAGGCCACTTTCCATTCTTGAGAAAGGCGATTCTTAGTCTATTGTCCTTTAAGACGACTCAGAGCCACCATAATGTTCATCAAGAAATGACCAAGGAAAAGCTCCTCAGACGAATAGAGCTTGGCAACGATCAAGAGAGGCCAGATCTCATTGAAGGGTTGCTGAAGAAGAAGGATGAATTGGTATTTACACCCCAAATCCTTTCAGAATATCCGCTTGTCTCAGCTAAACATCAGGCTCTGGAACGCGATGTCGTGAAATATAGAGCTGACGATGATATTCAGAACCTTTCCACCACTGAGCTAGAGAAAAATGCGAGCATTCTCATTATCGCGGGATCAGAAACTACAGCCACGGCCCTTTCAGGAATCACTTATTTACTCATGAAACATCCAGAAGCGTTGCACAAACTAGTCAAGGAAGTCCGGTCAGCTTTCAAAAATGAAAAGGAAATCGATTTCAAATCAGTCAACAAACTGCCTTATTTACTGGCCTGCATTGATGAAGGCCTCAGAATGTACCCGCCTGTTGCTGGTGGACTGCCTCGAATGTCCCCTCCAGAGGGCGCTACTGTCTCTGGATATTATGTACCAGGGAATGTAAGTTTTATTTTTCGAGTAACCGGGGATGATTATGCATCCTGGAATTTTCATGTACAAGTTGAATGACTATAGAATTGCCATACTGACGTGTCCCTTCCTTAGTCAATTCTCGCAATTCACCAATGGGCGTTATTCCACAACGAAATACACTTTAAAAAGCCATTCGAGTACCACCCTGAGCGATTTCTCGGAGATGCCAAGTTTGATTCCGATCACCGTGAAGTCCTACAGCCATTTCATATTGGGCCGAGAAGTTGCTTGGGAAGAAAGTAAGCGTTTATAATTTTCTTCATTTCCTGTGTCATCTTTGATACTCTCCCAACAGCGAATCCGACTAACCTCCATGGTAGTTTGGCTTACATAGAGATGAAGGTCATCATTGCCCGCATCATGTGGAATTTTGACTTGGTTTTAACTCCAGAGAGCAACATGTGGATGGAGAAACAGAAAATCTACAACTTATGGGAGAAGGGATCCTTGATGGTGAATCTTGTCCCGGTCAATAGAGATTAGAAACAACAGATGAGCATTGTGATTTTTATAATGATTAGATATCAAAATCTTTGTGATATTAATATAATAGACTCATTTTTACAAGCTGCAAAACATTTAGTGTGCCCATCTTGAAAGATATACTGATTGTCAAGACAGTGAGCATAGAGGATGTATTCATCGTGTCGTAATTTAAAATACGAGGAGTCATACCAGAGTCTTACGCAAATCAGCAACGCACGACACAACAGAAAAGTAGTTCTTTATCTTTACTGTAATGACAAATCAAGGACCAAATACGGTGACAGTTTTTTATGAGAATCATCTACCCTAAACCTAGACGATCTACTCACAGTTGCGTAATATTCATTATTCACCTATTTACTACGAAACGCGGACTGGATCCTTGTGGTTTGAAGTTTTTTTGACTGAAGTAAAAGGAGTAGAACTTTTATGTGTAACTGCGCTAATTAACCTTGAAAATCGTTACCTAGACTTAATAATCAAACTGGCGTCACACTTTCTGCTTCACTCTTGGTTTTTGTGGCCCAGGCACGGAGCGATCGGTAAAAATTTAGAGATGATATCAAGTTCGTATTTACAAATCGATGATCATCAAGATAGCGGTGTAATTTTCTTCTATCTAATCTTGTTTTGTCATAGCTGAATACAACCCCTCCTTCGCATGTATGCCATATCCACAATATCCCCGCGCAATGTCCTTGAACCAGGTATCTCGTTCTCGGATCCTCCCAGGCTCGCATTCCTCGGTTTTCTCGCAAACATTAAAGCAGGGTTTTGGCAAGCCTCAAAATATGTAGTTAGTAAAATTACGCGCCCTCAATCATGGCAATTGGTTCATAATTGATAGGATATTACCTTTCCATGTAGAATCGCGACATCTCTATGAATTGAACATGCATCACATTCTCACACTGTTGGTATATTAGTGGAGCCCAAGCGAAGCCACGACGACTAGTGGATTCAATAGTTGAGTGCGAAAACGATAACGAGAGCTCCAAGAAAGCGCCGTGAGAATGTGGGATAATAGGCCGCAGACAAAGACTTAAGGACTGGCTCGCGTTTTATAGGAAACGTCCAAATGCATCGCTCTGGAACCACAGCCCTTTCAAGTGCAAAGATTTGAGAAGAAATCAGGAAATTATCTCTGCAACAGAAGTCGAGTCAGAAACTCCTCCAATTTTCCTGTGGATTATTTGCAGGCATGGCAGGATCAACCTTGGGCAAAGATCCCGATGCATCAACTCTCGAGCGTCAGTCCCCGAGCAATGCGCCCAACATTCTTGAAGACACAGCATCAAATAATGCAGAATATTTCAATCAACCCTCCAACATTGACATCATCAGTTGGGATGGACCAAACGATCCAGAAAACCCCATGAACTGGCCAAGCTCGCGCAAGTGGATAAATATTGCCGTCATGTCTCTACTTACGCTCATATCGTAAGTTGTGATTCCCTTGTGGCCTCCGTTGCTAATTTTTCAGACCATTGGTAGGTAGCAACCAGTCCCGGAGGATAATTCATCCACTTAATAAGACTTATAGGCTTCTTCAATGTTTGCACCCGGAGTTCCACGACTTATGGAGGAATTCCACACAAATTCTGAGGAGCTGGCAACTTTCATTGTTTCGATCTATATGTTTGGCTATGCATTTGGACCACTCGTATTTGCACCTCTGAGTGAGGTTCATGGGCGATTACTTATTTACCATGCAGGCAATTGTTTGTTTATTGTGTTCTCTATTGGTGCTGCATTGAGCAGAAGCATCGGTATGCTCATGGCTTTTCGATTTTTAATGGGCATTGTTGGCTCTATACCTACAACGGTCGGAATCGGTACCATCGTGGATACAATTCCCCTCGAGTTTAGAGGACGGGCAGTGTCAGTATGGGCGATTGGACCACTGTTAGGGCCTTGTATCGGCCCCAGTGTTGGAGGTTATTTGATTCAAGCCGCCGGTTGGCGATGGGTATACTGGTTTCATGCCATTCTGGTACAATCATTCACTCCAATATCAGATAGCAAGGAAATTAACATTGACTTTGGCAGGGTAGTATTTTCGGTCTTCTCTCATTATTATTCATGCGTGAATCATATTCACCCATTATTCTTACGCGTAAAGCCTATCGACTTCGAAAAGAAACGGGAAACTCGAACTTGAAATACGGGCGAGGTTTGGGTGGCATTGAATCTATACGATCTGCGGTAGCTCGACCCCTACTGTTTTTGTTTACGACACCGATTGTGTTTTTGATTGCAATATACGTCGGAATATCAAATGGAATCCTTAGCTTGTTGATTGCAACCTTCTCTTTCGTGTATAGTGATCAGTACGGTTTTGGTGAAGGCGAGGTTGGCTTAACCTTTTTGCCAGCGGGATTGGGTATGATGGTTGGGGTTGTATCCTTCGGATACATTGGCGATATCATGCTCCGCCGTTCGCGAGAAAGGGAGAGTAGCGCAACCAAATACAAGCCTGAGGTGAAGCTGACTCCCTGGTTGACTATACCTGCAGGGATAGCCCAGCTCATGGGGCTTTTCGCCTACGGATGGACAGTCCAAGCCCGAACGCATTGGATACTCCCAATGATTGGGGTATTTGCATTTGCGGTTGGACTAATGGGTTTGATGGTAAGTCAATATTACGATTGACCCGTACCGACAGCTTACAGTTTGCAGACGACACTTCAAAACTATCTAGTTGATTCATATCAACGCCACGCTTCCTCAGCATCTGCCGCCACCACAGTCGTGCGGTCCTTAATAGGAGCCTTGGTACCACTGGGAGGGCTTGGTCTATACGATAGAATAGGACTTGGTTGGGGAAACTCTCTACTCGGCTTCACTTCATTACTATTTCTACCGATACCCATTGCTTTGTATTTTTTCGGGCACGCTATTCGCACAAAAAAGAATCATTCTTGAGTTACTTGGAAGGCTAAAGAATAAGATACCTGGTAAAGAGTCATGAATAAGGGTTTTGCATTCTGGTCTTAGATAAGTCTTCTATTTTGGCTTCCTCGATTTGCTCGGCAGTACAGTGGAAAATTTATTACACTCATCTGCACATAAGCGATTTTATTGATGATACAAAGTATCGACTTCTCTCCAAGATGGAATGTCGATGCTCATGTTACTATTATTATATGGTAAAAGAAGCATCTCGTACGCCATTTCGAGTGGTTATGCGAAGATCAAGTAGTTTAAAGCTCTTCCATGTATTCCAGAACCCCATACAGTCAGTACTATGCAACACCAAGACTGGAGACATGATGGTCGCGAAGAGGCCGCCTTACCCCGGGGCTTGAATTTTTAGGAAGAAGGGAAAGTCTAGCTATTGTATCGTATCAATCATTGCACACAGGCCAATTTCAAAACGCTGACACCATTATGAAACACAAACCAAGCCGTATCTCACAACTTACTTTGGACTTGGAAATGCACTGCGGATTGCAATTGAGAATAAAAAGGCAACATGGATTGAATTTATTTACTGCAAATACCTGTGACATGTTCAAGAAGTGACTGGCGGCCATGGAGTGCTAAGCGTGTGGATTTCGGTCATGCACCAAATCAATATCTTGTTGCGCAAGAGCATGTTTGGTTTGGCTGCCACGTCGCTAGCTCGAGCTGAAATTGTGAGGCGGCGCCACGATGTAGTCGAGGCGCTCGTCCAGGAGATAAAACAAACGCTTGCGACTCAGCGTGGCTGCAAAAAGGCCTTGGCATTACACACCGCTCACAGTTGCAAATTTTGTGCACAATAAACTTGTGGCGCAGGAAAACCACGAGGTGGCATTGTGCTAGAACATGTGTGTATTATAACGTGCAGCATAGCACAATAATGGCTTCCTGTAAGTAGAGGTTTACAGGGACCTCGACTCTTTCACCATAGTGAAGGCTGCAAACTTACTATTATTATACTTTGACAGCACTGTATACTCACCTGAAAATCACCACTCATTCGCTATTTAGGCATAGGACTAAATAGCGGTCATCGGCTTGGTAAACAGTACAGCTTGGACTTCGCTTGATACGCGTGAATGTGGCGAAACCCTGAGCCTTCATTACCTGAGTACCCTTGGCATCGCTGAAAAACTGATGAGCAGCTGCGATTTAGTTATTAGGCCCTCACCTGGTCGACCCACATGGCTCTACGCTAGCAACGCCCACCATATGCCAAGATCGATAGTTCATATGGACCAAAGACAACCCCTGGCACGTCGGTCACTGGCATAACATGTCCCCGATCTCAAAAAGGGCAGCATTTCTTTCCCAAGTGCCCGGGTCAATCATATATGTCCGTTGCCTGCATTTCAGGGACTCGCAATCACCATGCAGCTCAAGTACGCGCTTCTCGCCTTTTCCGCCAGTCTAGTCACCAGCGCTGGCACGAGTGGAACTTACACGCAAAAGAATTGTGCGACGGCCGTGGCGACAAAAGCCGTCAAGTCGGTCCCGACAGCTTACTCATCGTCCAAGACAACGTATACAATCAACCGCACCAAATACAGTCAGAAGACAGTCACTGTCACCCCAAAGGCCGCAACTCGAACTGCATCCAGCACTTCCATCACAACAATCGATTCAACAATCGACCCGAAGACAGATGTCGTTGAAGTCTTGGCCACAGACTTTGTTACCTCGACAGTGGAACTGAGCACCACTACATTTACCACAACCGCGGTTTCTACCATTGAAACAACTGTTGTATCTACCGTGACGAAGCCAGTGCCCAGCAGCTTCAAGCCGATCAGAGTCACCTTAAACAACGTCGGTTTAAAAGGCGACATTAAGCGCCGTGACGATTTTGGAGATGCAGCCTCTGTGCTCAGGCAGGATGAGGAGCAGGATGGGGTTGACAGACGCGAATCTAGTCCCAACAAACTGTCTGCGAGGGGTTCCAAGATATGCCTCGACGTGAACCAGAAGAGCTACCCTAGCAAGGTCACATGCAGCATCACAACTTTCGTTCCCAAGACCGTTACAGTCACCAGGACCAAACCTGCAACTACCATCACTGCCCGCGCGCCCACCAAAACAATCACGCGACTTGACGTTGTAACAAGTACTAATACGGTGATCCCGGTTGGAGTCACCATCGCAACGACATCAACAATCACATCGACCATCAAGACCACATTGACGCCCAGCACCACTTTCACCACTACCTCAACCACCATTATTACCGTGAATGGCGCCGGTCCCGAGCCCACGTATTATCCAATGTGCGAGAAAGAAAATTTTGCCGACAGCTTAAGCACTGGCCAGGGTTATTTGGTGTCTTCCGTGGTCTCTAGAATCACTAGAGAGGAGCGCGTATCCGTTTCCAACGCCTACGAGTGCTGTGTCCAATGCTTCTCCAGTGCAGATTGTGCCGCGAGCGCGCTTATCGCACCAGGTACTTGTAGCCTGATCAAATGGGGGTCAACTGGCGGTCAATGTAACGAAATCACCCCATGTTCGGGGGAGCTTCGATTCTCCATGACAGGCTCTTTTTCTCCCGTGTACATGAATGGCCCTTCGCTATACTGGTGGCTTATACTTCCCGCATAGGCTCTCCAAAATTCAGAATGGGCAATGGGGAGGATAGTTGTGGAGAAAATAGAGTAGAAAACTTTTGAAATGGCGATGGGAACATATTCAAAGAAAACATGAACAAATGAGTATAGGACCAGCCTGCCTCACTTATCTGGAACCAATGACATCATTATAAAAATACTGGCGGGGAAGTGGACCAGAGTGCATTGTATTTAAGCAGATTGCCGGGAATTGAATCTACATTGTCCGTTTATTTCTCTGTATAGCACGCCTTGTATCTTGACGCCCCGTACGTGATGTATGGTATGCCTAGAGTAGCCCTTGCTGTTGTAGACTCCACGAGACACGAATAATGTTGAATCTACATTCTGTGGCTATTGAATGAGCCGTTTCTCGAAACAAAAGATGAGAGAAAAAGAAAAGAAAAAGGAACGGAACATAATGAGAAGAACAAAATCACCTAAATACAATGCAGAATCCATTCCTTGATATCATTACTATTCTAGGGGTATCTCTTACAATCAATAACCATAATACGCTGATACTACAACCAACACCCGCTTGCACGAGTCAAATAATACCAGTCGTACAGTGAGCACATCATCATTAAACCATGGTCGATATATTGATGCTGCTCAAAACCCAAGGTGCGGCAAGAAAGCAACGTGGCTGTTTGGAGGTGCGCCGATAATGCCGTTTTCATTGATTTCCTACCCAGCGTAATGCAGAAGTTAACCATTTTGGCCTGAAGATCAGTCCCCAAGCCGTGTCTGCCTAGGTAGGGTTTGTTGATGGAAGCCCGTGTTGCGTCCCAGTGCAACACAGCATCACCGAATGGCTCCAGCGCGACATCCAAGAATGGTTCTTGCACCCGTGCATTCCAAGCTGGTTCTGTTAGGTTCATGAGAGCTGCCTCGCGTGACCGTGCGGCAATCTTCCGGAGCGTCGCCAATTCTGCGGTTGCATCCCATTCGGTTGCGTTGTGGTTCTCGGCCCATGACTTGACATGGTATAAATGGATTTCCGCATCAAATGGTTAAAAAAACGTTCGTTCAAGATTCACAAAGATAGAATCGGCTCATATGACTTGTCAAGGTCAATTAATGCGTCTATTGGCTCTCTTAGTTATTAATCGCCTACGACATCCGCTTGGTCTAATGATGAACCCGCGTACACAATAGCCCTAGGTATTCTAACTGAGCTTGAGCTAGTGTATGCAGCTACCAGCAAACACGTCCCCTTTGTATAGTTGAAAGTTCCGGAGCCCAAGTGGGCTCATAGTCAAAGTCAATAAAGTGGATGGGGTTCTTTGGTGGCTTTAAAAAAAAATAGATAAATGACAATGATAATCTGTGAATGTTGGGGGCATCATGGTGATATCTGCAGATACTTCAAGCTGCTCATAGATACAAACTGGGATGTCACACGAATATCATGAATCCAAATGTGTTTTAGAAATAGAACGCATACGCTACTGGTTGGGTTATTTGATATACTTTGGTAAATTATATGCATGTTAAAAAACAGGGCAAAAGGAAATTCTGGCAACAAATATTTTATCGTCTTCGGATGACTTCGACTCCGTGTTCGTGGCTAAGTCTCTTGGTTCACAATTTTCCACCTATAAGATCTCCCCCATATGCTATTTGTGGATCTACCGACTTGATATGGACTTACGTCGGGTTTATCAGCCCTATCCGGAAGGCCCTGGGCTCAGCGTTGCATCGGACATCTTGGCTTCCGGAAGCGAATCGAGCATCATCCAATTGCTTTCGGAAAAGTAGCATGGATAAGCATTCGATCGCTTATCAGTGCGCAGATACGAAATTTTAATTTTGTTGCGCATGATCTCTATTCGGAATATCTTTGTAAAATGGAAGTTGGTCCCGTGATGCTGCATTAATACCGTCTTGGCAGTCGATTTGTGCATGCCGATTTCTCTTGGCCTTTCGCCTCAATGATCCAAATGGGAAGCTATATGCCACACCATATCAATTGCTCGTAATTTAAAGTTCTAAAAGATATCGTCAATCAGTCCTAGCCTTGCGAAATACCAACTTAGCCACCGTATATAAATAAAACCACAACGGCTCAGCCCAACGTCATTCATTCAGTTCAAGATTGTTACATCTTTATCATTATTTTTATACTATACATGAGACAAAATGCTTAACCTCAAGTCCATTAGTCTTCTCATTGCCGGCCTTGCCCATTTCGGTATCGCCATCCCAGTTGCCGCGGCTGATGAACGACCGGATGTCACGGATAAGTATATTGTCACATTAAAGCGCAACATCTCTTCTAATGATGTCGAATCACACCTAAACTGGGTTGGAGATGTCCACAAGCGTAGTCTAAGGCGCCGCGATGACCTTGCTGGTGTCGAAAAAGTTTACAACATCTCTGGCTTCCATGCCTATGCAGGTACATTTGACGCCGAAGCCATCAAAGAACTCAAAGAGAACCCAGAGGTACTTGTTGCTTTTTTCTCATAATCCTTTAGCTTAAGTAGAACATTGACTGATTAGGCGTAGGTGGTCAACGTGGAGCCTGATCAAATTTACACACTAAGCGCCTTTGTGACCCAGTCAGATTCCACATGGGGCTTGGGTGCCATCTCTAGCAGAGATCCGGGTGGCAACTCTTATCGTTATGACGACTCTGCAGGTGAAGGAACATATGCATACGTCGTTGATAGTGGAATCAACATTGCCCACGAGGATTTTGGTGGACGTGCTGTGCAAGGCTTTAATGCCGCTGGTGGAGATTTTGAAGACACACTGGGACACGGAACTCACGTTGCCGGAACTATTGGAGGCACAAAATTCGGTGTTGCCAAGTCGACAAACTTGATTGATGTCAAGGTATTCCGAGGAACCGAGTCCACCACATCTATCATTCTTGGAGGATTCAACTGGGCAATAGAGGACATCATTTTAAATGGTCGTGAAGCACGCTCAGTGATCAACATGTCTCTAGGTAACACTGACTACCCCGAATATGAACTTTGGTTATAAGAGAAATACTAATATATCGATTATTAAGGTGGCCCGGCGTCGGCAGTGTGGGCGGACGCTATTGATGCTGCATTTGAAGCTGGCATTCTCAGCATTGCCGCATCTGGAAACGAAAACCTATCAGCATCCACTCGCTCACCAGCCAACGTCGAAAATGCCTTGACGGTGGGTGCAGTTGATTCGACCTGGACCGAAGGACAGTACTCCAACTATGGTAGCGCAGTGGACATTCTCGCCCCCGGCACGAGTGTCCAGTCTGCATACATTGGTTCCAGCTCCGCCACACATGAGCTCACGGGTACTTCCATGGCTGCACCACATGTTGCTGGTATTGCATTATATCTGGCGGTTTTGGAGAACATTAACAGCCCATCCGCTCTCAAGTCCCGCATTCTGGAATTGGCTACAACCGATAAAGCGAGTGGTCTTCGCAGTGGATCACCAAACAAGGTGGCTTATAATGGAAACGCATAGATGTATTTTGTTTTATTAGTCATTTTTCCTCATACATTGTTTATCTTACAAGCTAAAAATGTCCGAATGTGACTAGTATTGATTAAAGTTATTCTGAAGAGTCAAGTTAACATGAATCTGCTCCATTATGAACTCTCAGGATCCATAGCTACATTGGAAAAAAAAAGTATAGTATAGAGGATAATTTTAGACTCAATTATATACGAGAAATATCATGGCTATGCTATATAGAGGACCAATTCAATTGTTTTCTGGTTTGGTAAGTCTCAAATATCTGGTAAAGTTATGAAATCTAATTCCAACTGCCGCGTTTGTGGCTATCATGATTCTGTGAGAAACCTTGGTTGGGCTGATAGTTGTTTTCGACTCGAACTTTGAATCATTGTGCCCCCTCTAATACCTTACTAATTAATATAGCGCAGTTCAGCTCTAGGATATCGAGCCAAGACAACAACAACACAAATTTTCAAGGATGTGTTATTCATTCTTATCCACCTCGACAGGGCAAGAGTGCGGCCACCTACGACTATTCCGACGCTAAAGGGGGCAGTGCAAATGCCGTATCGTGATTTGCCCCTTTAAGCGATATCCAGGTGCGGAAGAATAGTCCCTCCCGGCACTAAATAGTTAAACCCCAACGCTAAAACCCAACGCAAACTAGTGGCCTTTTGGAAACCACGAGACTAGTCTGAGGCAGGCCAGAGCAAGCACATGATCCAAAAAAACAGAAAACGGCGACGTGGGGAGCATGGGAAATGACGACAGCTGAATTGGGACACAGGTTGTGTAGAGCTGTGAGAGCGCCTATCAATTGGGTTGTCTTGGGTGGCAAATATGAGGCTGACTTTGGGCCGCCACTCGTCCCCAGACTCGGAAGATCCCATAGCCCATGCGGGGATTAAGTGGGAGCGGAATGTGAGGAAAACAATACTTGCAAGCAAGCTGGTTGGCATGGTGTAATCAAAACATATAGGCTTGTTTTGGGGGTTTGATAGTGTGGCTCGGCGGCTTGGGAAATGCCACTTCCAGCATCAACAAAGCCCCAGACGCATCTAAACATTCCCATGTTCATAGAATGGGTAACTGCTCAGGCTGCCTTCGAAATCCCAGAATGACCAATTATCGAATGGCTAGCCTCAATTTACCAAGACTGCGTGTGCAGCATGCAGTATGCAGCTACCCACCCGCGATCGGCTGCAGAGTGTTACCCAATTGTCTGGCTCATAATGGGGTTTTAATAAATGTCGCATCGTCGGCCAACGGCATGAACCCTATGAAAATATCCCCCAAGACACTTGGCCAACTCACAACCTCGAAAACGGTAAAGTACGGGTTTCTCTGACCATTCAGGAGCCCGTAGAAGAGTTGGAAGGATCCGCATCGGTCAGGCACAGCCTTAGGTTCAATAGTCCCTAGTCCGCACAACAAACAACTCATCACAGAATCTATACCCAAGACAATACCGATTCTCTCACCCGTCTTAGGTTGTACCAATGAGGCGGGGCTTGAGGCTGATTTGAAAGTGTAAATGCGTAGTAGCACGTCCTTCACGAAATCAGCTCATGGCTGCCTTGGCAAGTAAGCGTCCTTCACTACCACGATAGCTTACTACGGTCATGCCGATGGATCGGTCTCGGCCTAGAATACTCGTTGGCGGTTTGATTTGTCCGGCGGTTTGATTTGCCCGGCGGTTTGGCTCCGACATGACGTATTGATCTTCGATGAGCTGGCGACAACATCACACACAAATGCGCTTGCTGAATTGCAGGCGGGCCTCAGCGGCATCCCGCAGGGTCCTCCAGAAGAACTGATGACAATATAGACTGCAATAAAATACTCTGTAGACACCCATTTGTTCCACTTCCTTCCCTCCCTCTCTATTCTGGCTCGTTGACTGATCTTGCAGATGCAACACCCAATGTCATCATGACTGACCTGCACATACTAAACGAGCCACTCGGCGGCACAGACACCACCTGCATCAACGGCGCAAACGCGAATTGTGTCACAACCAACAGCTCCACGTTGAACCAACAGGCAGTGCCCCGGGGAAACAAGGCTAATGTGGACATGAAAAAGACCTCCGCAACACGGAAGCTTGCCTGTGTCCGCACAAATCCCCTTCTATTCCTTGTTTCCCGCATCACTGTCGTCATCTTGGCCGTTGTCTGTACCGCTCTGCTGCTCCACCGGGAGCGTTACGCAGACTCCGCCCTGGGTCAAATACTCCTCCTGCGTGAGGTACCCAGCATGGTGGTATTGCAGCCAGTCCCCGTCAAATCTGTCATACAGCAGGACAAACAGAACCGAAACCCAGTGAATCTAAGATTGCGCCGATCCATGAAATTCCAGGCATTTAGCTCCGCGGGGGCGAATGGAAACGGCCTTGTGACATCTGCATCTCCAGCCGCTTGCTTAGACAACCAAGATGCTCCCACTCTTCGGCACGGTAAGATAGGGTCTGGGTCCACTAGGAATCGATCACATCGGCCGCTAACTTACTTGATCAGTGTCCCGATTTCAGAAGAAGCCCATGCAGCATGATCAATCTGTCGCCTGTTCACCAGTGCTGTCCCCCACATCGGCTAAGCGGGGAGGGACTGGATACACAGCTACTGCAGTAGCTTCAGTCACAGCCAACGTACTTGCTCTTCTGCTCAAAGTATCGCGGCCGCCTCAAAAGAAATGGCACGAGAGGATACTAGGAACCTTTACTGGCCTACCGGTTCATATTGGAGCAGCTATTGTTCGGTTTTGGATACACATCAATCGCTGGGGCATCAAGTCCTGTCAATCGTCCGGCGAAAGTCCCTCAAACTGGAAGGGACGCAGGACTGCAAAACGGGGCGCTGCGAAGAAGGGCAAGGGCAAGGGCAAGGTGCATCAGGATACACCATCTGACAGCGGAAATGACGATGATAACAGCGACGCCGGAGATAACGACGACAACAGAGACAACGACAATGGCAATGACAACAGAGCAGACAGAAAGCGTCTCTTAGCCTGCCCGTTCTTTATCCTTGACCCGGTGGCGCACGCTAGTTGTGCGAAATACACGCTCACGAGGTGGCGCGACCTCATCCAGCACTTTGAACGCCAGCATCGCAACCCAACCGACAATTACTGTCCCAATTGCTACTCCGAGTTCAACACGGCCCAAAACCGCGATGCCCACATCGTGGCGGGGGGCTGTCAGAAACAGCCAGGCCCCAACTGCTTCTATGAAGCAGAATTAAACAGACTCAAGACTGACTTAAAAAAAGTGAGCTCTCGCGCTCATGACCCTCGCCCTATCGAGGTCGTAAAGTGGGAATGGGTGTGGAAAAAGTGTTTTAGTGACCAGCCTCCTCCTCGGTCGCCTTATCTAGACCCTCTCATAACCGAGTACGCCAATATTATCCGCCAACAAAACGGATGGGTCATCCACGAGATGATTCGCATGATATTCCAAGGCATTGGTGTCCACGATGACGAATACATCACCTCCATTTCGGACAGAATATTAGCTGTGGCGTATGATGTCTCCCATCCACCAGGAGAGGTGTCGTGGCGCTTCCGGGACCCTGCTGGTACCCTGGGGAGTCGCCACGTTTATTTCGGCAACGGTGACGCCAGTGTTAGCCCTGCATTGGGCACGGGTGAGGCGCTTATGCATGCTGCTACGTATACGCAGATGGACAATCATGGCCCAATGTCGCAATTCGACCCAGGCTCTCTCCACACCGGCATCGACAATGGCACATTTGCGCTACCAGATGACTTTGACTCAAACTTCACTTGGCCCAACTCTTGAACTACTTCGACCCATGCCATCCAGTCCCGCTGCTGGTGAGGAGGAAGAGGAAGAGGACGATGAAGAGAACGGGGCTGACCCCTCACCTACCCAATGGTGGAACTAGCGCCTTTGCATCCTACTTGCATTCCGAGTCTAGGCACTGCGAAGAAGCATGAGATATGACGATTCTACGAAACGCATCATGATGTAGACAAAGTATGGGGGCGTGTGGCGATGGAGATGTTGTTTTTAGGTACATGTTTTTTTTTGTATAGCATCCATTTCCTCATCTTTGGTTTCGATATTAGTCGATGCCATAAGGAATATGCACACAATAGAACATTTTTCATAGAGTACCGCACATTCTGAGCAAAATCGCGCACCTTGGCGAGCGTTGAAGCCCAACACCATAGTGTTTTACAGACCATTTCCACTCCAGGATGCCTGCCGATAGCCCACAGAAAGTGGATGGCTGGACCTCCCGCGTAATGGCGCCCGCTAATTTGGGTTATGATTGCGTTCATCCATTTCCGCTGCCCTATTGCCAATGCACGTGCTGTGATTCCCAACCCGAGCATTCATCATGCTGAGAGTTCATATCTCTCCCAAGATGCATATCAATGCAGCCGCTGCCTACAATGCATTTCTGAATGCTAAGACGCGGTCCGGCTAAGACGATGCAAGATCACCTTGTAGAACTCCCCAGCAGAAAATGGCGATCGGGGGGGGGGGGGGTGATTTTTGTTTCGTCTCCAAACCAACGAACAAATCCAGAAAATATAGGTCAATTTCATAAAACACGTGGTACAATTTTGTTTCTTTTCAAGTTGAAATACAGCATAAAAGAGTGGAGATGGCGCAGGGCGCGCGTTCCTTAGTTTACGTATTCTTGCAAAACTTGCCTCAATCGGCGTGTCCCTCCAAAACCCTCAGTATCAAATCATCCAAGACAAGCTTGTGGATGTCTTGTAAAAGTTTCTCGTCCAATTTTTGTTCCCGACCAAGCAAGCCAAGATTATCCAGGAACCCTATCACCAGGTTCTTCCCGTGACTTGTCCAGTGATCCCGCACCATGCTCACAGCCAGCTCCATGCGGCCATCAAGATAAGGCGCGGGAACATGGGTCTCAGATGGGAACACTGTTTTCCAGATGCGCCGCCATCGCCTCCGCTCGCCAAGACACACGTCGTCACGCTTCTTCAGTCGCGTCTTCTGGTGGTCAGTGATGCCAGGAAAGGTCTCCTCGGACTCCCGGGGCTCGCACTTCCTGAAACGAATGTGTTGATCGCGTACCAAGACATTGTCAAACTTGGTTTTGCAAATTGGGCAGTAGTGTGGCTTCATGTGGTGGTTGCTGAGGTGACGGATAACGTCCTCGATGGACTGCAGATCATGGTGCTGCAGACAGGGTTTGTATTTGGCCCTGTCAAACTTGTAATAAGGACAAGCGAAATGAAGATATCCCTGAATCTTCGGCGCCCTGGAATTCTGAGACTTGACTGCCCTGGAGCGTTTCCGAGGAGGAAGTCTGTCGTCTGGCGGTATCGTGTATTCCGCAGTGGTGATAAGATGACGAATCTTATAGAATGAAAAATCGACCAGTTCGGCACGATTCCCTTTAATCTCTTCCCAACACTCCAAGAGGTCTTTTCTGGAAGGTTTATCCCAGCTCGGATAGTCCTCGTCATTATATGACTCCGAGCCAGACGCCGATTCAGTATCAGAATCACTCTCAGTGTCACCATCATCGTCGCTGTCGGTGGAAATATCGTCATTCTCGAAATCGAATCTCTGTCTCTTAGATCCAGCCGGTTTGATGGCGAGTGTAGAACCATGGCGATAATCTTGGCCCAAATTATTCGGGCGTAGCTCCAGGCGTTTCGATGGCTGAGCAGCTTTCTCATGCATCACACCGGCAAGGCTTCCCTGAGGATTGTCATGAGCCGTATCCGTGACCCTGTTTTCAGACCTTTTTAAAGCCATCGGGACTTGCAGTGCAGAGCCAACTCGATCAAAATGAGTTTGCTTACAGACGTTTGCATCTGATTTACGCAAGTGAAATTGTTCCTCTGGTTGGCGTGCATCAAACTCGAATTGCTTTTTATGCTCGGAAGAATGAGTTTGAAGTTGCACCCCTCCTGCACAGCAATCTTGAGTGTTTTCTATATCCTGATTAATCGACAATATCGATGCATCAAGAGATAGGTGGATGCTCCTTATGTAAGGGGAATGCACCAACAAGTGTGTGCTATTCGCACACGCCGGATTGTCAAATGTACTGATTTGAACATTATCGGTGCTTTCGGTGCCATTGATACGTTGGTTAAGCACCTCGCAATCCTGTATTTCTCGTTTCTGCCACAACATGGTGTTCGAGCGAATAACAAAACAAACGACTGGACGACTGGATGACATATGCTTTTATGGATTGGGTCATCAATGTCATAAAAACAAATAATCTCCAGCGGATGAAGCAGGGAAATGGACACCCAAACTTGTTTTGTTTCATTTCATCGGAAAATGGTCATCATTTATATACCAAGCCAGATCACCTCCCCTAATCATCACACGCACTTGAAAGATATTTAAAGAGCTATGCCTAATTTTGGTATTTTGACATCAAGTAGTTTGCCACAAGGATGCGTTCCGATTGGGCATGTAGGATCCCCCCCCCCCCCAATACGATTGCTGTGATGTGCACTCGGGAGGTCAGGGTCGCCGGTGAATCATCATCCCTCTTCACGAAGCATCTGATTTCTCCGCGCTTGGATTAGGGTGTGAAAATCGAGACAACAAGAAACTAGCTTGGCCCGAATCGGGTAGTAATGCAACAATGTTATCGTTTCCCCCCCAAAGAAAAAAGAAAAAACAGGTGGGCAGAGACTTGAAGCGAACCAACACAGGCTGCATACTTTATGTGAGCCCGACTTGTGCTCACCGCCCAATCTACTACCCTTTTGGTGCAAATTCGCGCTGGCTGAGCATGAGCTAAAGTGCTGGTCTGTTGAAAACACATTTGTGTTCTGCCTCGGAAATGTCTCATCCTGCGCTAGTGGCCTAACTTGAGCCAATCAGGTCCTATCCATGTGCTGACAGGACAAAAAACACATCTGTGTTGAGGCGGACAGGCTAGAGCATGTACGATGTCATCGGCTGACCACGGCATATGATTTTTAACAACATGTGCGCCTCAATGCACATGTACGAGGCAGACATATGATTCATTTAGATTACGAGCCAGCATTACGTGTTGGGTGTTTTTCTTCAAGTGTAGGGAGAAAACACGCCCCTATGCACGCTTCGCCTCAGTCTACACGTTCCGACAATCCCGGCATCCATAGAGAGGGGTTTCTGTTACCAGCCCAATTTTTAACCCTTCCTCATTGCAATGCCCTGACCACAACAAGGTTTTTTTTTTTTTTTACCATTTTAGAGGACGTAGAAATTGCAATGGCCATGAACTGGGGCATATTCCAGCACGATGTTGAACGGGTCTACCTCCAGGAACACAAAAGCGCGGTACAGACAATAGCACACATTAACCAAAAGCATGGTTGCAATATCACGTACGGATTACTTCTCTAGCCATTATTAACTACTAATATTACGATAGCCTCCGTCAGTTCAAGTCCAAATATGGAGGTTTGAAGAAATTGCAAGCCAAAGAATGGATGGTAATCATCTCTGAGATCCGAAACAGTTTCAATGGTGCGCCATTCAATATTTACCTGTATAATAATCAGCAATGTCCCAAGCGGGTAGAGCGAGCGTTTAGACTTTATGGCAAGAAAAGTCACAATGCAAAGCTCATTGGTATCGGTCAGATCGCACCATTTCGCGACCGTGATTAGTGCAGCTAATTAGCTTCCAGATCTGGGCATAGACACTGTGAACCAACACCGTATTGAAATCCGCAGAGTAACTCCCAACCTCCGTGACACGGTAAATAATGCGGAGTTAGACGCATGTAGCAAAATTGATAATCTAGAGCAAAGCTCTATTAAGAACAATAATATCGCCATGTTTCTTCAAGACGCGGACCAAGAACCACACATGATCTTTGATTACAGCACTCCTCGAGACACACTACTCCCCAATTTCTTATCTAACGACGACCAGATGGATAAACTGAAGGCTGAACAGCCACCCTCAGATATTAACGGGGAGCACGGCAGTTCTATTTTTGCAAACTTAGAGCAAAGAGATCCACATCAGCTTAGACTTCCCATGCCAGAAAATTTCTTGAGTCTTAATATGTTTGATTACGAATCATCGAAGCCATCAAGCATACAGTACTGTCCCTTTTGGGGAGAGATTAAAGGTGCCAACTACTTATCAAGACGACACAACTTTCTTTGCTAACTCTCAAAATCCAGAGATGCATATCTCCAGCTTGAATCAAATGAACTCTAGCAACCATACAGTGAAGCTCTCTCATGGTTTTGTTGAAAAACAAGCTGCTCAAGATATTGCCCAAGAATCGAATGCGTGGTTATTTTCCCCTTTTTCACAAGTGGATTGCAATCTCGCGGCTGTGGAGAAAGAAAAGTCCCAAATCGAAGCGAGTATTTCGAGTCAGCAGTGTCGTTTTCCTTCTATGTTTGCAGACATCAATCAACAGTCTATGCATGAGACAACGTGTCTACCTGTATGCAGTATGGAATCGTCGAACTTAACCAACGGGCAGTGACTTGATCGACAAAATGGGGTTCAGGTTCAAGACCTCATGACTCTCCAACGTTTCTCGAAAGTGAGCTCAAAGTCTCATTTTGGTCTTTCATTGCTCCAATTGTTCTTTTAACTGATGACAGGAATGAAAGAGCAAAATACCTCATTAGTGAGGTACCTCTAGAAGTATAAGATGGTGAATAGAATCTGATCAAACTCGCTCAACTACTCTAACATGCTGGGAGGGATATTGTTAGAGTAGCGGATACCGCAAAGTTTTTTCCATGCTTTTTAGACAACAAATTGCACTTTCCCGCCTTTATTTTCAGCGCTGATTTGGCAAATGATAAATTGGGTGACGTAATATGTTTTTTTCAGCAAGAAAATGACCGCTTAATATAGCTTTCTATTACAAGACTTGACATTTTTGGAATTCGATTACCCATTGCGTCTCTCGTGCTATGTTGGTTATGTTATCTAATTTTGGATCTGGGGGCACGAATACAATGGGCCCAGTTGAATGCGGAATAACGCGCGACTTAATCGTATTTTTTCGCGCCGACTTTCGTCAATGCATTAATTTATCTCGCAGATACATCCAATCCCAATGGTTTATGGTTTCGTTTGGTTGCAGCCTCGCGACGTACTAAGATAATTGTGTTGGGCGTACTCGGGACTGCAAGACCCAACGAATACGCTCTGAAGTTGAGCCCCGCGACGCGAAACTCTCGGTTGCAACTAGCTTGTAATTTCGATGACTTGTTCTTTTCCTTCTTCGAGAGGATGTACTTAGTCACCAGTCTATATAATTTGAATTTGTTGGTTGGCTTCGGCTACTCAAGATTCTTTTGCCAATTCCCGTTATTACCATTGTTCACAATACCTGAATTTGGAAATTGCACTCGGTCTCGATTATCACAACAGCTCCAATCGGGAAGCTCAAAACACGAACTCAGATTCAAGCCTTGCACACAGTGTTGGCCAAAAGTAATAGTCAGTGGTATTATTCTAGCTTGTATTATCCATCGTGTCCAAGTCTACTGGCGTTAGCAGCACCCCTGATCGCGAGCGTTAGAGGACTCTGGAGGCTGCCTGAAGAGATGGAAATTATCCAGCACCATGAATTTAGTATTCCTCAAACGGTGATAAAATTCAACGTAGCACATTACCTCACTTTCGCTCAACAACATAAGCCCAGACATCGTAACCTTGAAAGGTGTACCAGTCATAGTATTTGGCCGAAGGTCCTAGCGCCTCCCAAATCTTGCTTCGCTCAACCATGTCCGCAATTCCAATCGAATAGAACCTTTTACCTGAGAAATTGGGCGCCAATTCCTTTGTCGTGACCTTCTTAAAGTCTTTCAGAAGTCTAGCACCGAAATCTGAAGCCGTCTCAGTAGTTTGGTTCCAAACCTTTAGTTCAATGATGGCGTCTTGATAGGCATTGCCTGCAGTGACGCTTAGATCGGCTTGCCCACCGTTGTAACTGTTCGGACTTCGAGTCGCGATAAACCCAGTTTTTTTCCCAAACCAAAGCAGTAGTTCGCATTGGGCCCAGACCTCCCAGCCACCGGGCTGATTTGCGAGTATCCGTATGTCATTGTGCTCGGCCGTCACCCAATCGTGGATTCGAGCTTGAACCTCAATGGGGGTGCGGGTAAGGTTAGTAACCTTGGTAGACTTTTCCATGCTGCATCATCTGATTAGGCATTATTTTCTGATGGTGAAACGTAAGAAGTCACGTACTTGCAGATGGATTCGTGGCGACGAATATGGCGAGCGTTTGGTCGGAAAAAACAGTATTCGGGACAAGGCCAAAATAATTTCCACAGCCGAATTGACCGTTATTCGCGCGCAGGTACTTCGCGCGAGGGGAAAGATGGCCTGGGAGAGAGTATACAGTAGCACTCGAGCTAAACACGGCGTGGAGAATGTATAAAGTTTATAGGCAAATTTGAAAACAAGAAATAAGAAGTGTTCCAAAGCATATATAAGAATTACCTAGATTTCTATAAGAAAGGAAAACTATACAAAATAATCAAGCCAAGTTCCAAGCACGCACACTTGATTGGGCATTTGCCGTCTTCATATGCGTAGATACATCTCGTGGCTGGCTGAATATTGCTAGTTTCTCCACTTTGGGACTGTTACCCTTTTCGGGAGTGCAATGTCTCACAACTACTGATTTGACCTCCCTTTGACTGCGTGCCTGTTGTCGTAGGTGTAGTGAAAAATACACGTACAGTGGGTCTGGAAAAAATTTCGCCCGGTTGTCATTTACCCTGCTCACCCAATTTAAAATATATAATCTTAAAAAAACATTTTTATAGCTAAAGTAAGATTAATTTAATATATTAAGCTATTAAAAAAGGCTTTACTACTTATATTTTAATTTATAAAATTTTAATATTTTATATTGCTAATAGCAGTATTATAATTGCTAATCTTATCCTCAGGGTTAGGGTTAAAGTTAGGGTTACACAAGAGGATCGAGCGAAATTTTTTCAAACCCACTGTGTCTGACTGTGGCGAGCTGGCTTGTCACTAGTTTCAAGAACTATTGGGTCTAGTCCCGGGGCCGGGCCGCCATTGAGAAAAGCCCGGATTGGACCCATCTCTAGCGCGGAAGCCAGAGCCCAGCTGAGCTTCTTTGGGGACAATGGATGTTCTAGATTGATCTACGTTTATCAATACAGCATGGTTTTCCTTCCCTCTTCAGTTTTCGAGGTTTTTTTTTTTTTATCTAAATCAGAAGCCATTCGTCTCTTACCAATTTACTATAAAATGGTTGGCAAATTGCATCCTATTCGAGATATCAACAGTCTACTCAAGCAAACAGAATTTTTATACGCTTATATCGATGGACGGGGGCCACGAGGTGAAAGAGAGGTTTGTGCAGATGAGGATGACCTTGTCATCCTGGATCTAGTTATCAAATGCTCAACCACAGTAACGCTGCAGGGGCGGGAGTGGGCCGCGCGGCCACTACTGGTGGGTCGGGGCTGCATCCCCACGGAATAAGAGGGCCAAAACTGAAACATACTGGCAGCCTATTGAATGCAATCACTGTGGCTTCTTTTAAACTAACCCTATTGAAGGTTGCCCGCAGGTAGAATTTGAGACAAAAGCCAAATTCAGCATGTGGCTAGCTGGGACCAAACAATGTTCAAGGGTTTGACAGACCGCACAGACGCTATTGGCTTTTAGTCTCTATTCACCGCTCACGATAGGGTATTTCAGCTGCCATAAACCAACGCCACCGAGAACCACTCAGCCAACTTCATCGTGTAGCTGTGCTGACCTTTGCAGCTCAGGGAACTGTAATCTAGCTTGTTTGGCACCCCGTTAAGCCTTTCTATTTCAGCCACAACACTCTAATGTCCACCCTATAAACCTGAATTGTAAATTGCTTTGATCTTATTCGTTCTTTGGCCGATGCCTGGAACCCGCCCTTAACCATTTCCGGATTACTAATTGCCAGAAACAAGACACAGTATGGACTTTGAGAAGCGCAGGGTTTTGATAAGTCTGAGACAGGGCTGACGAAGCAAACGACGTGGCTTCTTATTGCTTATGTTTCCTATGTCCTCATTGGTTTACCGCTCGGCAATGGGATGCCACGGTACGAACGGCCCGGCGTCTATTCAATTTTTGGCTAGTCAAATTCCTCCTTCTAAGTATGTCAAGATGAACTGCGGTTGGATTCCTTATTGCTGAAGTATAAATGACAGGGTGCACTCGTCCCTGGTGTGCATCACTTGCCTCGAACACCATTCTACCTTAATTTAAATTACCTGCAAGTATTATTCTCTCGGATTTTTTCTATCAAACAAAGCCCACACCCAAGACTCAGACATGAGTTGCCCACATCTTTCCAATGGCTCGACTGGCAAGCAAGTCATTGTCGCCGAACCTATCGCCGGCTGCCCAATGGATTTGATCCCAAAGGATTTCCAGATCCAATCTGTCGATCACAAATTCTCTGAGTCTGAGTGCGCCAAAGCTACGGTTCCATCAACGACCCAAGCCGCAAGCTCTACTATTGACATACTCTCCACCCTTCAAGGACACTTTCATGGCCCCGGTTTCAATACTATCTTCCGACCGAGGAACGTGAACAGTTATGAGAATGAACCGATACCAACCAATGACGGCAACAAGAAAAGTGATATTCTTCAACTCAATCTTACACAAGAGCACTGGGTCTTCACTAGTCTTGGCGAAAGTATTCCAAACCGTGGCTTGAAAGACCAGGTCGATATTTTCCTCAATGGGGTTTCATATATACAAAAAGTGAACGATGTTGGTGACCCGTCAGGCCAACGCAAGCCAGACGACGGGAAAAATGGTATTCATTTTGAGACTGGTCTCATCATGGTTGTGCCTCCATCGCATGATAATCCTAAAATCGGAACGACCATCTCTCGTATGGCATCTATCCCACACGGCACAACCATCAACCTTCAGGGCCCGGCGCCGACAAAGGATAATCCCGCGGTCTTCTTCAATGCTCCACCGGATATTTCACCAGTGCGCATTGACCCCTTCCAAATTCCGAACAAGCCCAGAGACAGCGCCAGTGATAATAGCGCCAGTACTAAACCGAAGAATCTATTCACCAGCCAAATCGCTGCGGAACAAAACACTGCTCGTATTCCACAGAAGCTGACGCCATTCATTGAGGCTGGAACTATCACTCAGGCCTATCTCGACAACCCCAACCAGGTGCTGTTGGATGCGAATAAGAAAATGCAAATCAAGCAGAGTTTCGTATTCACGCTTTCTTCTGATGCGACGAGTCAGCCGGGCGGAGGAACGACCAACATTTCTTTCCTCGTGGGCGATCCCGGATCAAAAAACGGCCCCAACGCCGACGTCCCCCTGGTGACGGTGAAATTTTGGTTCAACACCGTGGTCTATAACGTGGATCTGAAGCCGTTCGAACCTGCCTGTGAAGGTGATTGCATGGAACTCAGACCAATCGGAATTTCTGATAATGCATATGAAGATGGAACCTTCCCTGTCTTCCAAGTCAAGGATAAGGTCACTGAAGCCAAGACCATACAGGTCTGTATCACGGCAATTCAATACTCCCAGACAGTGATACTGGATTTTGCAGGCCTCAGCTGGCCCCATGTATCGGTCGCAACTCTTCTCCCAGTGAGAAGCGTGATTCCATCTCAATATTTGTCATGAAGTTGAATATTATCTAGGCAGATTTAAAATATTCCGGCAGTATTAGCTGAATATCCAAATTTATGTGATTTCATGAGATTAAAATACTCGCTTCTAAGCTTAGTATTCATTGTCTCATTTGATAATGTATCGTATTATGACGAAACTCAAGCTTTGGGTCTAGTTAGTTGTAGCGGGAGTCTGCTCTGCATATGATGTAATATGTCAGGCACCTGGCGAACGGTTCGAGAGCATCCATCATAGTTCTATCCCCTGAGCAAGCTGGAGTGACATTCTGGACCGGATCGAGGCTTCTTTGTACAGTGGTTGCCCATTTCCATTTCCTTAACATTCATTTGTCGTACTTCTGATACAGGCCCTTTGAAGAATAGCCCATATACCGCTCCTGAAGTTCTGTCCATGCCCGTCTCAACAACATGTGCTACTTCCAAAGTCTCGTTGAGTGGGACAATTTATCATCTTTGAGGGTTTCTAAAACAGCTTTGCAACCTCTTTCATGGGTATGACAGCAATCTACATCTTTAACCACAAGGTCACAATTTTTAATTGCCGAAACGGTAGCTAATGCTGACTCGCATGCTCCAGAAATCGCCCGGTGGATATTATTTATGTCAAATGTAACGATATCAGAAAAATAAAAAACATGGCTTAGTTATTGTCTACGAACCTTTTGTTTATGATTCGGCTGACATGATTGTTTCTGATACGTTATTCTCACAAAGGTTAGGAAAGTTCTGTTTCCCTGAACCATGTTCTGTCCTGCCCGGGCTGACACAAATGCGGCCGGCCATCCCGAAGTTGAGGTTGATACATCTAAATATTTGACAATTTCGTCATTTACTCGAAGGAGAGTGATGATAAATCCGGGGCTATTCAGACTGGTCATTAATGTGCCGCTGTAGATTCTAATCGGGTTGCGAGCTGAAGACGCTGAGTTTCTTAATAACTTTTACAGAGCATCAAAGTAAAAGGATGCTGAAGAAGGTAAGGTACTGGACAAAGAGAAGATGTGGGTGCACGCCACTAACAAAACCGGTCCAGTTGGATATTCGTCTAGTCCTTATGCTGGCATTTCTCTATCTTATCGCCTACCTAGATCGAGCAGACATTGGTTAGTAAATAGAAGCCAACTACATAGTCTTTTGCTAAAGACTTTTAGGCAATGCAAAGATTGAGGGTCTTGCCGAAGATCTCAACTATCAGGAAACGCAGTATAACATCGCATTGTCCATCTTCTTTATTCCATATATCCTTCTTGGTACGTAAAATATTCAGGATCAAACTTCATTTCAAATTTTGATAATCTCCAGAGGTCCCCAGTAATATGCTTTTAGTCAAGTTCGAACGCCCGTCTCACTGCCTCAATCTCATCATCACCCTTTGGGGCATCGTCGTGACCATGACTGGACTAGTCTAAAACTGTGGGCTACTGATAGCGACTCGATTCTTGCTTGGAATTTTCGAGTGAGTGCATTTTATCTCTTGAGACTAGTTTGTTTCACTTCTAACTTTCATCCGTAAGGCTGGCTTCTGTTCATCTCATCTCCAAACGGTACCTCCCTTATGAGACTCAGATTCAAATCGCGCTTTTCTATTCAACAAGTGCCCTGGCCGGAGCCTTCTCAGGCCTGTTGGCGTTTGCCATTGCCAAGATGGATGGTGCGGGAGGTCTTGAAGGGTGGAGGTGGATCTCCATTCTAGAAGGCATCGCCTCAGTCTTGGCTGGTGTTCTCACATTCGTCCTCCGTATTGACACCTCAGGGGTCCAACACGGCGCCCAACTATTGCATGAAGTTCTCAATACCTCAGATCATCAAGAATCTGGGTTACACTAACGCCCAACCAATGAGCATTCCACCTTATGTTGCTGGTGCCATCTCAGCTTTTCTGGCAGCATGGCTATTCGATCGATTCAAATGGAGAATGCCGTTCATTGTGGAAGCCCAAAACTTGGTCATCATTGTGTTTACCGTATTGTTTTCCAAAGCCGACAAAATCGCATCTGATGTTGGCGTCCGCTACTTTCTATCATTTTAGAATATCGGTTTTTACCCAATCAACCCTGGTGAAAATGCATGGACAGTCAACAATCTTGCAGGGCCAAACAAAGCGAGCTCAAGGAATTGCCTTCATGATCGGGTGAGGAAATACCGGTGGCATTATTGGCAGTTACATTTACATTGAGAAAGAAAGCCCAAAATACCCAACAGGATTTGGTGCTTCATTTGCCTTTGCTAGAGTGAGCGTGGTGGCTTGCATGCTTCTTGGATTCGGCTACTGGAAAGCTAGCCGCGGAGGAAGAGATCAGGGCCAACTACACGGACGAAGAGCTTGAGCAGATGGGAGATCGATCCCCGCTATTCAGGTATACTCTTTAGCAAGTTGGCAATTAGGGGCTCAATTTGCAAGTTGGGGCAATCAAATTGGAACTTTTGTGGTTATTACCGTGCGTGTGGCTTTCTTAGTACACTATTGAGATTGACGAAAGAGAAAGGTTGCCGCCATCCTCCGATGCCACCTTTTAGCGCTTTCGCCACACGTTACCGGGAAAATCCCGCACCCTAATTTCCAGTGAGGCGGTACAGAAATAATACGACGTAGCATTCTGTGGCACAATGCTTTAGCCATTATGAATTGACTTGAAACTGTGCAACAGGCCAGCGCCATCTTTGTTGGAAAGGGTGCATTCCAGATTGATGCAGCGAAATGAGCTGTCCCCCAAAAGCAGTAAAGCAAATGCGATAGTAGGTATTCGTAGTCGGTTGAGGCTTTGATGAATAGCGATCATGTTAGTGCTTGTTCGACGAGGAGAAGACAAAAAGTTCATGCTTTATCTACCAAAAGCACATTGGCAATTTCGTTTTATCATTCGGGAGCCTTGAAATTTAATAAGCCAAACAAGAAGAATAATTGAATCTCGCAAAACCCGTAGAATAGCAAAGTGTTGATTGTTATTGGGAGCTGCAATCTACTGAAACTCCAAAATTTTGGTTCACGGTCATAATCTGTCGAAGTGCGATCCCCCCCCGCTCGTTTCATTAAAAATAATTATTTTATTTACTTTTACTTCTTCTCTAAGAGACTTTTTTTCAGTTTTATTATAAGCATGCCTAAATCAAACGCTGAGTGTGTATCCGTATATATGCGCCAAAGCAATGACAGGGCTCAACAGCCCAAGGCGTTATAGTTCGCCGTCGTATTTACTCCGAAATAAAATTAAACATGGTTGTAGTTCTCGGACTTGGAACTCTTATTATCCGATTCTCTCAATTCCACCAACTGGACTTCGTCGTCCATGTGTTCATACGTCCTTCCAACTTGCTTTCGGGCGCTGTATCCGCTGTCTTTCCTGCTGAATCCACTGTCTGATCCAGATCCACCTGACTGTGCTGACTGGTTGGGATGTCTGTTCGCACTTTTCCCAGGTGCAGATCTTTGTGAATGTTCGTTGGCGTACTGTTGAGTAGTTCCCAGGACCTTGGGGAATAGCTTGACGAGTAGTTGTCGCAAAGAAGGCATGCAAATGCACCAAATTCCGACGTTGATCTCGACGTTGGACCATATTGTCACGCCCACGTATTCCCATGTTGGGTTTTTAGTCGATGCACTGAAAGTAACCACCGAGTGGAGTCTGAGGATAGAGACGATGGTGACGCTGGGGGCAATGTTAGCCGATTCCTTCAAAACAACAGAGATGGAGGGCATGCATACAAGGTACCAACAGAAAACATAGCGCCGACGCCAACTTTCTTTCGCCAGCTGAGTTGCAGGGAGTGGAGCTGGAACAGTGGAATGGCGAGAATCCAAATATCCAGTGCGATGCTGATTGCAGCGTTGGACCAAGCAATGGCGTTGAGATCATAACAATGGCCCTTGTGTTCCCCATCCCAAGACTGCCAGAAAAAGCTAATTGGTTTGCACTGGACAAAAGCGGTGACAATGATGAAAATAACGCCGAATACGCAATTGAAGATGACAGTTCCCCAAAGCAATCGACGGATAGGCCTCGCTGGGAAAATTCGAAGGTAGAAGAAGGTGATGGAGAGTTTCAGGAACATGATCTCGGCAAAATAGAGGACTTCCATGATGAGGAAATACCGTCCAAACTTGTAAATCTGGTCGAAGGGCAAGGTCCAGATATCGTGGCCCAATCCATTTCCTCCTGTTCCGTATATGGCCAAGCAGGTGAGCGGGATAGCGACAATCTCGGTCAGAAGAGCCAGCCAATCGTCCCAGCCGATATCCATCTTGGCATAGATCTTGTATGCGAACCGCTGGATAATCATGATGCCCGAAATAACAGCCAGGACAATTGCGATGGTGACCGGCCTGCTGTTATCATTTCGCATGGTGGCGGAGCAAAACGCCATGGTGGCATTCTGCGTAGCTACGACACAATGTCAGTATAGAATCGGACATCTGCAGAAGATGCGCGACACATACTCAGAGCCTGTTTGACAGTGCAAGCCTGATATACACAGGTTTCAACCTGGTTCTTTAGCTCCGTGTTGTCGCAGATACATGTTCGGTTGGTGGTGTCGCATCCCGATTCGGTGACAGCAGAGAAGACACAGGGAGTCTAGAAAAAGTGAACTGTCAGTTTGGGAATGTCACTGGCTGGAAAAGCAAAGGGGTTGGGGTTGGGGTTGCATAGCGTACAGCGCAGTCGGGCATCCGTCCCAGCGCATCGGTCAGCGAGATCTGGGCCTGAGCCCCCGTGACGGCGAGCAGGAGGAGGACAGCCAAAAGGGCACCGAGATGGTGCGGACTCTGCATGGCTGCAAATGCATGTAATGGCAGAGGAAGATGCAGGAGATCAGACTTGGCACAGCAGACATACTCCAACGCAGGGGGATCCAGACAGTTTATTTGACCAGCCAGGAAAAAGCATAAAGGGCTAAATGTGTCGATCCTTAACTTTGCAAGACTCGACACTAGTAAAGGTGCATCGGAAGCCAATCGTGCTAGGCCCAAGCGTCGCGGCCCGGTAAATCGATAGTAGGCACGGCTTGATAATCCAAATCATCATGGCATTCATTCACTCTGCTCAAGCGAACCCGACCGAGCGGTCGATGAACGGTCCAACTCCTCGCTAGTGCTGAGGCGTCGTCTCAATCATTAAACAGCCATGAGTCGCACGCGGTTGCAGGGGCGGTAGTCTTCACTGATCAGGCCACTGACAGCCGCTACAGATCCGCTACAGATTCGCTATCGCAACCAGGGTGCGGAACCGCGTGAACCTACCGTCGGAGGAGGGCGAGGTAACCACTGGGCGTCCATCACAGACGTCGACCTACGGAGTTCGGCCACGAAATCGGACGGTGGCGTGCGCTACTCACGACGGCGCGACGGATCTGTCACAGCATTCCCCAGTGAGCAAAGGGGCTAGCACCACAGCATGGGCCGAGTTATTTGCTCTTCTCGCAGACTTTCATAAGCAAATTAGCTTCACTTAGTTCCAACATGACCTGTTACTCGCAGGTCCAGGCCCGCCCCTGGGACCGTGCCACCTCTTGACGTGCCGTCCTGAGTCTCCCGCACGCTACGCTGCTTCCTGGCCTCTCGTCCAGCCCCGTTCGACGCTGCATCTGCGTAGCGCTTCTGCCCGCACAGCAGAGCCGGACGCAAGTGGCTACGAAGCTCAGTTCACACAGAGGCATGGCTGCGTATCATCAGTGTCGCAAAAGTGCAGCCATCCACGGCGAAACGCAGCCTATGGGCTCACCAAGCCATGGTGCAACTCCTCGCCCGCCCATGCAGGTGCTAGTGAACACTGCGTGGCACTGGGATTGCGCACTACACTGCCCTTGCAAAAAGCAAAAGCTTCCGAGGCGAGCAGCGTGGCCGGCGTGAGACAGTACTAGGAGCCCCAGACGAGATGTCAAAACGTGATGCGAGATGAGACCCAGTCATTCCGCGCCCATCCCATTGGAACAGACGACGCCTCCATGTGTGATCGTCCTTCGTCAACGGGCTAGAATGCTCTTTCAACACTTTCAACAATCGCTTTCTGTTACTGGCGTCCGTTTGTCGCCACTCTTCATTGAAACCTTACGCCCACGACGACGCCCAGAGCCGCGGGGACACGAATGACATTTTACAGGGGTGGGTGGTTGGTCAAGGAGCAGGACTAAAAAAAAATAAAAAATTCCTACATCCCCACTGGCTGTCCGTCATAGCGGAACTATCAGCTCCGCAAGACCCAATACCCATCGTCGGTTTTCCTCTCGAGCGGGAGACAGAAAAACAAAAGGTCAAAGAGTTCAACTTCAAAATATGGACTAAAACAATCAGGATAACCGCACCGCCATAAACAAATGGTCTCACCTTTGGCTTGCTTATAGCGTCCGCCACATTCTTAATCCGGCCGAAAGCTTCATCCGTGCTCTAGCTTGAGGTCATGATCCAGCGATCTACACCACTAGGCTCACCGTGCCTAGCCCTCTAAACAACCTCGCTTTGACCTGTTCCAGCAACGCATCTCCTTGAACCAAGCACCGGAACAACCGCTCCCTCGCCCGGTCTGGGTCCATGTGGGTTAGTCTTCATGCCTTGGTCCCGTTTGGGCCGTTCGCCACGAGTCTGGTCCTTTCTGCAAGCCATTGACAGTTCGTCCGGTCACGCAACCATAAGACCACCAAAAACTCAATACGTGCAAGCGTTCCAGGGCAACCAGACGGAGAGCTCTTAGCTGCACAGATCGTGTTTAGTCTGCATCTATCAAAAACGTGGCCCATGGGTGAAGTGCCCGATTAAATCCATTGAGCGCCGCGGCTATGACACTGAAATGCTAGATAGATAGCCGGCTTTTCCGTTGCTGCGAGAGATCAACACATGCCGTTGTGACCTCTTCCGCCGACCGATGGAGGCAAACCAGCCAACTGAATTTGCGAATCAACCCCGTTGCAGCCTGACACTTTCTCTAGCAGAGCGGCCAAACTCAGTTCAGCCTCGGCAGAATCATGACGCCCACACTGCGTGTAGCTGGCTGCTAACAAGGCGCCCCTAGCATTTGTCGCATTCTGCCGGGATCTTTTGACGTGCCTGTCTGGCTCAACCCCTGTTCCCGGCCCCGGACTGGATTTAACCAGGAACCTGTGGGAATACTCGCTCGATCTGGCGGATGATGTTCCGGCCATCGACGCGCACATCTTGTCCCAGATTCTTGGTAAACGATCCACGCTGATCAACACACGTAGTGCGGCGTCGGATGTGCACATCATATCTATGCATCATCCTGTTAAAATAGTGATGGCTCGCATTTTCGGTTAATATTTCAACATGGGGCAACCAATTTGCACCATTTACCGAATCCTCCGGCATTTGGGTTGCATGTCCAGACAGGCATACCGTAACATATCTACCCTGGTCTGGCTCGGTCCGGACCTGCTGCCGTTTCAATCACCATGGCTATTAAAGAGTTTGTGGGGCGTGAAAAAGCGAATTAAAAGGCTCTCATGATTACATGCGCTCCCTGAGGGTGCTTTGATTAGGCATCGTATTGATTGGAAGGTCAAGTCAGTCGCAATATCCGCCACAAGCCACTGCGCCATCAACAAAGTTGGCCAGCCACAACGCATACCACACTGCAATCAGTAGGTCATGGTGTCTTATTTCGATGAAGGCTTTCATGCTGACTTGCTAGGATATTGCGCCGAGATTTAGATCTAGCTTGGTTGCCCAGCTCTGCCTTGATTATGCGAGCTTCCACGGGTTTTCGGGTCTCTTATTTTCTTCTTTCTGTTTGAGACCAATGCAGCTGGATGAAAATCTTGCAATAATCCTTGTATTTTTATTTTTTGGCCTAGCCCCGTAAAACTTGCTTTTGTAATGTACAGCTCGTCTACTAAATATTGAGACATTTTTCTCATCGTGACGTCTGAAATACAAGACATGTCATTGCGATGCATATGCAGAGACATGTACATTGAGATTTTCGATGGTGACCGGCTTTAGCTAACACAGTATTTCCAGAACATGGCTCAGATCTCGCCAATCCCTCAACTAAGCTTGATCGGTAGGGATAAGAAACAAGATCTCGACGTCTAGTGTCATGCGGGCAAACAATTAGAAGAGTTCAGCTGTGAAACCTCCCCACCTGTCTCTAACTAGGATCCCTTGCCCAAAATCTGCCTGGACAGGGGTGATCGGAAACAGCCCTCAAGCGAGCTGCCCCGAAACTCGGCCAGAAACTACAGTGTTTTACGCTTGACTACCACCCTGTGACGATACTTTAGGAAACTGAACAGCAATTGTTTGGTGCTAGCCTATGATAGGAAGGTTACAAAACATTGGCGCATTATTTGTTCTCATCCAAGCGTTTTGTTTGCGACAATGTTTTAAAACAGTTCGGAACCTCCTATTGCACCTTCATTTAACGCGAAACATGTCCTGTATCCACTTGGCGCTTAACTCAATGGGCGTACCTCGGCAAACCTTGGTCTTCGGCACAGCAGGAATGATTGTAAGTTTTCTATAACGAGTCCAAATAATCATGCTGGTAATTTCATGAAGAAGAAAAATTAAAGTTATTCGAGGTTTGTTTTGTCACTTGGCTGTCCACTTCTTTATTTGATGGTCTACAAGCGCAAGTGCGACATTGGCCAAAAAAAAAAAAAAAAGCAACAGACCCAGGTTCGCAGCGTTGTCTTGTTGGTGCAGGCTTTTCCACTGTCCGCCCCGGAAAAAAAAAATATTTCTCAGCCTCAAGCTTTGCATCCATCCCTTGCATGGCCCTGAATTTTGCTCATGGTATAATTTCAGGAGTCTCTTGCGGGCGCTTGAAAGCACTGCTCAAGTTCTGGTCATTGCAGCCACTTAGGATTATAGGGTAGTCTTCGTTGCGTCATAGGCGCCCAATTAGCCCAAAGGTCTGTTTCACCCAAGGACATCAAGTTTGTACCTTGAGCTCCTTCCTCTAATGGTAAAACGAATTTGGTGTACCATGTACCTTAGAGGATGGGGAAAGTGTAGGGCACACTTTCAGAAGCTAAGCTAAACCAGCTTCTCGTATCCTCCTGTCAACACCTCTTGGAAAGTGCTTTGGAAGCGATCCTATGTGAAACCATTACCAGATCTTATACAACCGAGGGAAAAGAATGTATACTGCTAGAAATTTGATCAACCTACAATAAGATTGCCAAGGTTTTAGTCGAGCCTATTCCGTATATTAATAGAATTAGAATTTCCTTCTACCTAAAATGCAACAGTGTGCTCGACCCGTTAACCAAGGAGCAGCTTCCAATACAAGTACAAAGTTTTACAAACGCTGGTAATGTTAGTCATGGTGTTTATACCGTACAATCAACCTATAGAATTATAAATCATATACTAGTTAATAAGCTTATTATAATATAAAAGTACCTTCTATTCTTTAAATAATTATTATAAAACTTGAAAGTCCATATAAAAGGCTTCTCCTTAATCGCGTGACCTTGTTAACCTATTCCTTTCTCAAGGGATCAAAAAGCTTTAGAAACTACCTGCATTATCACAGGTACGAGTCTAAGGATCCGCACTAGTCATTGTTGTGACTTGAGTGGTTGCGTAAAGCAACTGGTGCTCATGACCCAGGGTCTCGTCCATCGTGGCGGTGCCCTTGTTGTAGTCGGGCATCCAGAAAGCTGGATCATCGACCATGGACAGTCCGGCTCTAGCAATGGGGGCATTGTCAGCACCCTTATAAAAGCTGTCGTAGTCAATAGTCGCCAGGTCATTCCCGTTGACCACTATGTTCTTTCGTATAATTGGAACTATTTTTTGCAGTATTAGGACTCGGTTCTGTGTGAGCTTCCTCATAGTGCTGTAGAACATCGTGGAGGCCGGGGAGACGCTTGCCGCAGCAAAAGAAATCTTGGAGAAAGTCGGCTTCGAGTTTGGGCAAATACGATGTGCTGCCGGTATTCAGGTTCCAAAATTCGTCAGACTGACTCCAATCTACTGAGGTGGCGCTCAGACCGGCACTGTACAAAGGGGCATCAGTCTCCGAGTTTAAACCGGAGCCAAATAGATCAAATGTGCTGTTGGCCACGTAAGGCGGGTATTCAATGCTGGATAGATCCAAGGGAGGAAGAACGTCAATGCTGTCGTAGTCCAAGAAACTACTGTGGGCCGAGTTGACTCGGTTAAGTTGGTAGGGAACACACTTCTGAGCGACTCTGTTGTTACGGTGAGCAGGCTTGTGGTGGCCATTCCCGTCAAAAGTCAAGACACCATCTGAGTGAACCGCGTTTGCCCTTCTTCTGCGGGCGGGGGGCCTTGGTCGGCCGGCGGCGCTAGGAAAGGATTCTCGTTCCTCTTGCAATTTTTGTTCGAATTCTGTTCTCACCAAAAAGAGTTGACTGCTCGTGTCATTTAAAGCCGATAAACAATCCGCTTCGGGTAGACCGCAAACCTTGGTTAGATACGCTACCAAGCGTCTTGTATCTTGCAAGATTTGCAATGTTAATATAGACTGGCCGGCTATATTATCATTATGTCTAGCTTTCTGAATTTGAAAGCTTACGTTGATAACCTGGACACGCTTATAATGGCTAATCTCTTCGTCTTTGTTCATAGTCCTTGCTGATATTGGCATTGGAAATTCTACTCGAAGCTTTGGTTCGTCTTGGGCAGTGCCACTGAATGAAGGCAGAGAAGCCTCCTCCGTGACTCCTAGATTCTGGATTTCTTCGACACGACGATAAGTCAAATGACATGTGTGGCTATGTTGAGCATTAGTTGGATGGTAATATAATGGTTTTAATTAGTAATACTTGCCATTTAATTTGTTCATAGGCAGTGCCAGGATTGATGGAGCGACAAGAGGGACATTCTGTAGTTGATGCCTGCCTTTTTCGGAATACCATGCTCATATCAATTACTCGACCAGGCTATTGGAGTTAGTTTATTCAATTTATTTTGCCTGAAAGACTAACCTTAAAGAGTGATTCCCAAGGATTTGTGAGATCAAGGATCTGGCGGGTATGCTGGTCTTGAAGAAACCATTCACCGCGCTCAATTTTTCCCACACCAAGATCTTGAAATTGGTCTTTAAGAAGCATAATGAATTGCTAGTTCTTCATTAGAGTTTTTGCCTTTTTTTGGATACAGTAGTGGAATTTTTGGATATACCTCAACAGAACGCATTGATTCCACGAAAATAGGCACCTCTCGACCTCGCGCATCATTCAAGATCACGGGCTTTTGCCACAAGATTTGTGGTGGTAATCTAGTTGAATATTGTAGAAACTTCAGGAGCCGGGTTTTCTTTTTCAGTTTTCTATAGTGACGGACCAGATCTTCGCACTGCCCTTGCAGGCTCTGTTGCCCCTGTTGTAATTGTCCGATCTGGGTTGTAACGAAATGTACTTGAGAGTTATAGGCTTCCTGTTCTGACTTGACATCAACTTGACTTTCTCGAATACTTATTGCGAATTCAAGACCAAAACTCACCACCAAAACGAGCCGGGACTGGCGATTTGTCTATTTGAACATATCGTTCCAAAATTGCCTTTGATGCGGAGGCTGCTGCCGCTGCAGCAAAATTCTGCCATCTCTTACTCTTGTGAGAATCGGCATAGTCACATACTCCCTTGACAATAATGCAAGGTACTTCATCCCAAGCTCCAGCGCCCTCCATCTCAAAGGCTATGATGCCTTCTTCCCTGAATAGTCTATCACGATGTGTAGAGGACTTCATCACTGTATCCCCGGATGCAATGGCCCCTACGTGTATTGTGGGGTGTTGAAACACACTGCCATGAACATGTTCCCGGACGATAAGATACTGATCATCACATCCGAGATCCACACACGACAGATTGAGGGCCTCGTCGCAAACGGGATCTAAGTCGCTAAAGCAATTCCGACAAATGCACTCTGGCGATACGTGGTGCTTATGCCGGTAGGCTGATTCGAATAGCTTATCTTCCATTCTTCCAGGGTATTTATACTTACCCCGACGCCTCGTCTGGTCGACTTTAACCTGGAGCTGTTGAATAAAATGGCCAGTCTTTTCTTCTAGCTGATCGATGCCCCGATCAGTTTGGAATATAGCTAACAGACTCCGTATGTCTTTGTTCGGAAGACCGAGAATATCATTAACTGTATTTTTGCGCACGAATCTATCCATATACAGCCGGCCGAAATCGTATTGGATGATTGTATTGCTAATGACAACATCACCTAGCCACATTTCATTCACTTGACCACAAGGTATGCCACCACACACCCCAACAAGGAGAGCCAATCGCAATCTAGTATAACTTGACCTCATACTAGCTGTTGCACCAGCAGCATTGGCCTTGCCGATATAAGGCAAAAGACCTAATACGATATTATGTTTGCCTATACGGCCAGTAGTATAGTTATTCGGATCTCCCTCGGCTCGTCCGTATTGATCGCCATTTTCGTCCCAAAATTCATCGAAGATGTAGGAAACCGCATCGTACTCGAGTGGAAGCGCGCAAATGATGGCAATCTCGAATTCGTCGCGGCAGGAAGGTCGTGGATAGGACATAGTGAAGTGCGCAATCTTATGCAGTTTATCTGAATACTCGCCTTCCGAGCAACTCGAAGCATTACGCAAGCGAGCCCCTTCGTATATCGATAAACATCCGTTGATAGAAGGATGCCTAGCTGCTGCGGGGCCTCCAAACGAGGCTCCGTGCCAATACGTCGCGGACATGGGGCTCCTTTCTGACATAAGCATAAATAGCCAATCCAAGTTGAAGGAGAAAGATTGTTCCTTGTCCGCGCTGGAATTTTGATAGAGATTATCTATCTTCAATCTAATTGTGATTGGTGGTCGTCTAAAGATTCTTGTATTTCCTTTAAACATTTCGCTAGAGTTATTTGCTCAACGAATTTCGTCTCATACCAACTGGTATGGATGTTGCTCAAGAGATTTACCTACGTACCTAACTTGCACGAGTGCATGACTCACTCAGCTCCTATAAAGTAACTGATTAACTGAATCCGGTGATTAAGTCGAAGGTTGCCTTGCCTGGTAAGTAACTGATCTTACATCCATCTCACCTTATATTACAACACAAACTGGTATAAAATTACTTTCTTATGCCATGTCACTAAATGCAAGTCAAGTTATTGTAATAAAAAATTGTTTATTTTATCATTTTCTACTATGACATACAAGGCAAGGGTCCATAAAAATAATCAGGCCATGCGTATTAGCTAATTCCAATCCCAAACACTCCTCCATGTGATACAGTCAGAAAAAAAGGAAAAACTGAAGAGAAAAAGAAAGGTCATCAAACATCGTGGGCCATAAAGGCCTGCCGAGAGCGGCGTCTGTAGTTGCTGTGAAAGTGGTGATTGCTTCCGTCTCGATTATTTTGGACCAATTTGTTTAGTTAACAGCAATGCGTCGGGACTCGTGCTTCTTGGCCTTAGGCAGGGTGATGTTCAGGATGCCATCTTTGAAGCTAGCAGTAACGGCTTCCTGGTCGACCCTGGTAGGAAAGCTAAAGGCTCGAGAGAACTCGCCGATAGAGCGTTCGGAAAGCCAGTACTTGGCCTTGTCTGCGGGCTTCTGGACGGGCTGCTGTTCCGTCTTCTGGATCTCGGTGTTTGCCTCTTTGGGAGATCCCTCGCTTTCATGAGAGAGGGACTCGGTCTCGTCTTCAACGGTTGTCTTGTGAGAGGCGTTCTCAATCTTCTCTTCACTACCTTCAGTGATGGCGCCGCTCACAGCAGCACCTTCAACAAGATCGGCAGGAGGTGTACCAGAAGTGTAAGTGCGCTCAGTCTTGCCTCGGATGACCATGGTCTGAGGCTCAGTGAATTCAATATGGACATCCTCCTTCTTCATTCCGGGGAACTCGCCATGGAGCTCATAGGTCTGCTCCGTCTCGCGGATGTCAAACTTGGGCTGCCATTGGGGGAGGCTGGTCCGGTGGGTGCTTTGACGAGAGTAGCTGTCAAAATCGTCGAGGAGACGGAAGAGAGGGTGGAAGGAGACGTCGTCGTTGAAGTTGCGGGAGAAGAAAGCCATTTTGTATGTGTTAAAAGTGGTAGAGGTTTGTTGAGTTGTGGATTGTAAGAGCGTTTGTCTTGAGAGTTTATGTGAGATTGTAGAGAAGATGTTGATTATTTGCTTGATGAAAAAAAAAGTCGAGGATTGTGAGAGAGGAAGCAATTATTTATAATTGAATCGATGTGACGATGGATATTGGTGGTGTTTTCTGCCATGTTCGAGAATATTTGGGAATCATGGTACCTGATGGTTCTGGAAGGTGCTGGACATATGTGGAAGATTCTAGTATTTGGTCGGAGGTGAACGAGCAGGGGGGACTCTGACGATAATAACAGAGGCTTTCTTGATAAAATAAATTAAAATAAATTTAACTGGGTAATATATATTTACTCTAACGTATTTAATAATCTATTATCTCTTCTTTCTTTCAGTTGTCTGCAATCATGTTGAAATTGAGGCCCTTCATAGTTCTCATCATGGACGGAGAGGAATGATGGTCCGTGCACATGGGTGCATGTGGCTGGACATGTCCAACTGTGGCTGTGTCAGGTCATTTCCCGGATTTTAACCATGCTGGTGGTGACGCCCTCATCCACGCCACTTAGGTAACCATGTCAGCAGCACATGTTTTGATACGCGGAAATGACAAGATGAGTAGCACGGAAGTCAAAGGCCCACTTCATGATTGGCATTTTTCGTGTCATGCCGGCAAAATTTGTATTAAATGATTTTAGATACGCGAAATACGCGGATACGGGCTTTTGCGACTGAGCCCGTTGGAACGTTCCTCTCTATAACTCCAGCGTTGACCTAGGTGAAAAGCAAACTCGGGTAAATAAAACAGGATATCATCTGGTCGTTGGCGCTGTTGTTTCCCATCCCAAAACGCCTTGTTATTTTCCTCGTAAAGATGTCATTATTTGGCCGATTTGGCATTACAAAACAAGCAGGACGCCCAGAGCTATCCCGAGAGCAGCTCGACTGTCGAGAGAGGTGGCGTCAGAACTGGAGGAAGTACCAGTGTGGCCGCCGCTGCTTTTGCCGCTTTTGCGAGGCCACATCATGTTAAGAGTCTCGGTGTCATCGATGGGCTTGTCGTCGCCGATGGCACAGGTGCCACGCTTGGTGCAGGTTTCGCTCGCATCGCAGTAGGTGCCATCGCCGCAGCTGACGGCTCCCGCTGGTACACATGAGCTGGTGTCGTCGAGTTCATACTCGGGCTCGCAGCGGTCGGCCTCGCCTGAGCACGTCTCGCCCTCTGGGCAGCATCCCCCGCTGGTGCAGTATCTTCCGGGCTCGCAATAGGATCCAACATCGGGCTGGCAGCAGGGTGCTGCTTTCGGGATGCAGAAGCTGCCGCATGAAACCTGGAATGCGTTGCAGACCGGGCGCGAAGACAGGGGTTTTTGGTCGTCGCCGTCCATCTCGTACAGTCCTCGTTGAATGTAGAAACCCGTGAAGTTTGCAGCGCTCAAGCTGGCGAGGGCCAGAAGGAGAGCGAATCTGGCCATTTTGGGGTTGGTTTGAGTTGGTTTTGAGCTAACGGCGTGGCGTCGGGTGGAATCTGAGATGCGGAGGCAGGGTGCGCAGTAACGATGAGTTGAGCGGCATGATAAGTGGGCTCGGCCGCCACTTTATAAACTAGATTGATTGTACATGTACTGTACATAGATATCTGCACATTGCTGGCACATGTATGTAAGCACCAGGGTGGTGATGCTGCCTTGCAGGGCTGGTGGTGGGCTACTGCGATGCCCTCTCTTCAATCCACAGCCCAGTGGGGAAATCGTGCCAAACCCTCATTGTGCTTGTGGAATCCAGGATCGCCTGCCCGTTGGAGGACCCGTCGGGCCCAGAGAGACTGTTCCAAATGAGGTCCCACACTCCGATGTGGATGTTTACACGGCCAACGAGCAGAGCAGAGTGGGCCAACAGCCACAGGGCTGACGGCCGCAGCCCTTGTCCATCAGGCATGCTGGCGGAAAGGGGGATTCACCGCGAGGCAGTGCCACATCTGAAAACTTAAGCTGCCATGATGCCATTGGATCGCCGTGTCGTGATGCTCACGCGGTTAGCCAACCGTGGCTCTCGCCGTTGATCCGCTCTGGAGATACCCTGGGCCATGGCGATGCGTGATCCTGGAGGCGCCCAAGGTGACATTTTGCCAAGGAAACCGGCTACGTATCTCTTCTTCAGCCAATGCTGTCGAACTCGAACTGGCTGTAGAAAATTTTGGTCGGCCATTTCCATTTTGGGCGCAGTGGTGAGATGTGTGTCCCTCCGTTTGTGCCGGCAGCCAACGGGCTTGGCTTGAAGGTGGACTGAGCAGCAGCACTCAGCTCACACGGCTTGAACAGCCTGATTAGGATAATATGTTTTCAGGTAAGGTCTTGATATTGTATGTTATTTATGCACGATGCGCTTTCTTTTTTTTAAAATAAAAAATTGCTTCTTTTCTGTGCACTCTAGTATGCAACAAACACAAGACAGCGGGAAACCGTCATTCAAGCTATCCTTGTGTTAAATTAATTGCGCATCAAGGGTCACTCAGATGCATGCATGCACTGAGCACTGAAGCTACAATCAGATCAGGTGAAATTAACGACCAATCAGCCTCCCGGGAATAAGGATAAGCATACTGGGGAAACCCAGCATTGTGATGGCTGCTGCGCGGTCAACGTCGCGTACCCTATAGAAACATGCACCAGTTCAAAGAAATCGTTATCTGTCACTTGCGGGTAGCTCCGATGACCTACAGCCAATTGAGAGAAGGATCAGAACTCAGATCCAACTGTTTTGACGATGACTCAAGGCCTCAAAATTACATCTCTCCACGTAATACCTTGGCCGCTGCACACCGAGCGCTGCAAGGAGAAAATCAGGATAAATAATACTTATAAATGGGGGGGGGGAGGAATATATATATATATATAATCTAGCAATAAGAGACTGTCTAGCTTTGTATTTATGCATGTAAATTAAGTTTTTGCTAAGGAATAAAAATTACCAAATTTTCATTTCGCTTGATTTAATTTTCGCGATGACGTGCTGTATGTCTTCATTCCCGCTCTCCACATCAACGCAAATTGGGCCGAGTTGCAAATTGGTGTCGCATGCTCGCGGCAAAGCGACAGACAAGAAGAACATTCTCTGTCTGAGGCTTATCGGCACTCTAACCTAATTTTTATCTGATCATCAAATGATTCGTCGTGATTCGAGGGCGCAACCTGATTTTATTGTTCTTTGGTCGGTGGCACCTTTGACTGCCCTGCGCCCCAGTGTGGCGCATGCTCCCATTCGCGTGGTCGGCATTTTATTGCCGAACTGACAGCAGTCTTGCCAAGGAAATGGCTGCGATGACGCTTCGACTCGCGCCTGAAGCAGCGACGCGTCAAACACAAAGCCATGACTTTCAAGCTTTGCATCTGAAGAGGAAATTTGGCTGCTGGCGTTACATAAAATTTCCGTTTGGGTAGCGATTCCATGACGATGGTGACGTCAACCATTGGATGCTGCCAAATGCCATGTGTAGTGTAGATAAATTCACCGTGTACTTAATAGTTGCTCAATAGTGCCTATCAATTTCGTGGGACATCCAAGCACGCACGGGTTGAGATATCTATTTTGACCTAAACGTACGTCTACGGCCTGCCGCCATTGCTTGGAAAATCCCGCCAACATGGGCTTCTTCAATCGCAACACCAACGCTACATCTCGGGGTCGTCGATCGCGCCATCATCAATATGAACCATACCACATGTCGACTCGGCCTAGTTTCGGGCAGTGGCTGAAGCATACATGGCTGGACCTTGTTACTATGGTCATCATGGGCGCCATTGGTTTAGGAGTAAGTCGTGTCAATTCTGTATCTCACGATTGACAAGCCATTTAACAAGCCACCACAGGTTTATGAAGCACACCCGGCGCCATCAAGATCATTTGCAGTGACCTTTTCTGACGGCGAGGTTGTTTTCCCTGAGTTTGCGTATCCGCTTCGAGATGAAATCATCCCCATCTGGCTGGCTGCCTTCTTGGCTAGCATTATTCCCATTTTCATCATTCTCGTTATGCAAATCCGTATCCGATCTTTCTGGGATGTTAACAATGCCGTTATTGGTCTTTTATACTCTCTTATTACGGCCGCCGTCTTCCAAGTCTTTCTCAAGTGGCTTATCGGTGGCCTGCGCCCGCACTTTTTGGATGTGTGCAAACCAGACGTCAGCCTGGCCAACGGCCAAGGCTACAATGAGAAAGGATACAATAAGATCTTCTACACCAAGGAGATTTGCACAGGAGATCAAGATCAAATCGACGACAGTCTGGAATCTTTCCCCAGTGGGCACACGACTGCAGCCTTTGCTGGCTTCATTTACCTATATCTCTACCTCAACGCAAAGCTCAAAGTCTTTTCCAACTACCATCCCGCAATGTGGAAGCTCATCGCCATTTACGCCCCCGTACTTGGTGCAGTCTTGATCGGAGGAGCCCTAACTATTGATGAGTTCCACAACTGGTACGACGTCTTGGCTGGTGCCATCATTGGCACAGCTATGGCTTTCTCTTCATACCGAATGACATACGCTGCTATTTGGGACTGGAGATTCAACCATATCCCCCTCAACAGAGGCTCGCCTTTCATGTATGCCATCGGAGAAGCTGATTTGGTCGATGCTGTATTTACTCGAAGGGCGGGCTGGGGATCTTACAGGCAACCTGTTGGAGTGGACAAGCATCACAACGGCGACCCAGCCCTCCATCACCAAAATCAAACCCATCACCACAGCCCAACTATTCCTCGCAGAGCCGTGGGAAGCAATGCAAGGCGATCGGACGATATAGTTTGAGAGGGGACAATATAATGTAGTAAAGTTAGATTCAGCATCTTTATAATACACAAGAGAGGCTTATCGGCATACGATTAACCCCTGCGAGCTAGAATAATTGATGTGACTTTGGGCTAAGCTGATTTCCAAATATACAGTCAATCAACTGACTGGAAAAAACTCTACTGGTGATCCTGGTCGTTGTCAGAAGTTGGCTAGGAACCACGCAACTCTCGACTCCATGTAGATAGTCAATTAAAACTTGTTATTTAAAAATATTACCATCTAGAACTTTGTATCAATATCTTAATATGGCACGCTATAATACACAGAGACGTTGATGCTAAGTTGAGTAGAGTCTTGATATGCTCTAAATGACAATCTTTCACTGAGTGGGTGCCTAATTGACGAAGTGGGGACGCTGACCTGTTGGTTATTGTTGTAATTACCGGATAGATGGCTCAAGCTCTTCACCGCTCCGTTTATTTCCGATGCACGCTGTTGTCTCTTAGTCTTCCATCACCTCTTACCTGAGCCTATTAAAAACGATGCAGCAGCGAATTTAGTGTCTTGGGTCGGAGTTATCTATCAGTCTAATTAGAGCTTATTACAAGTAACCTTTTCTTTCGATTCGATGTCCGGGAGTAGTAGCATTATCGCCAGCAGCAGCACCGCCAATGTCCAAGGGTATACGGCCGTTATTATCGACACAGACAGCCCTTGTAATAAGCAGATGATAACGATAAATACACAAGGGCTGGAATCCTTTGTTTAGGAGGAAGAGGAAGTAAGCGGGTCGGACCACAACGCTTGGACACGGCACACTAGCGCCCCCAATAGTTGCCTAGCGATGACTAATGGTTAGTGTCATTCAAACCAACAACAAAATGGCACAACAGGCAGGCAAATTTCCCCTTTTCACTGGGGATTTACTTTTCTCGTGACGGTAAACTCGGTGTTGGCGGGAAGAGCCGTCAAACAAAATGGCGCCCATCAATGGCAAGCCCAAAATTACAACCCGTCGTGTGTTCGCCCAGTTGCCATTGGACCCCGTCGCACGACGCCAATGGCGACGGGTGCAGCGCGTTCTTGTGACAATTCTTTGTCTCTTTAGCACTTGGAATCTCTACAAAATGGGTTTCTGGATTTATCACAAGCTTCCAGCGTGGGCCTCTTCTGAACTCTCGGCCCCCGAGAAGGCCAGGATGCAAGAAGTTGCTGACCATATGCTCGATATTTACAACATGCTGGCAGAAATGCGTTACATCGAGCCTGATAGCATCATTCTGGGACCGCACAACATGACCTACAACGAAGAGACCTATAAAAGCTTGGACCTGGATCCTTTAATCGTCTACCTGTACTCAATATTGCCTTATGTTGATGTACAACGAGCCGGACAAAGTGTCTTCTTCCAGGGAGGTGACTTTGTTGACTTTCGCAACACCCATGAAGTACTACGTGGAAGGGACCCACTCTTCAACTCTCCTCAAGGATCGGACTTTTACGCTGCAAATGGCCCATACATGCGGCCATGGATGACTCCACTGTCTGGCCCCAGAGATATGGGCAGTATTCTCTTGATATACGATGGTCGCAAACACAAAATATGGATCCTTGATCTTACCAAGCTTGGTTGGCAGAATGCCGATCCAACTTTTGCAAATGAGCTCGAGAGGATTAGCCAAAATCCCAACTGGTACTGTTTTGACCATATGCAGAGTCGCGGAGCTGTTGATGTACTAAGAGACATTAAGCGCTGGCATCGCGAGCTCAGGATGCTCCCTGGTCGGGAACTTGACCCCTGGTATAACAACCTCAATCTCCTTCCTGGCCAGAAACTTGATTTTAAACTGGAAGACGAGGGCATAGATTTGGAAGCGCTTTATCGAAAAAACGGCTGGCCCAACAACTTCAATGGCGATAATTTTGAAGCTGACCAGGTTCGACTGCTCTGTGCCAAATCGGCACCGCACCGCGCACAACAGCCAAGGAAACAACTGCACGAAGACAAGAACTGGGGCAGATATGCTGAGTGGAATATGGAATATCTTGATGGTGAGATTTCTAACTCTGGATCTCCAGATGAGGAGTGGAAGTCTCGATATCGTCTTTGGAAGCTTGAGCGTGAGATGGGACATCATGTGTTTCGTGCCCCTGAGAACGAAAAAGTCGTCGAGGAGTATTGTGGCGACGGGGGCTGTCAAAGGCAGGAAGATATGCCCCTGTGGGAGCTTCAGTGCCTCAAGGAAAAATATGCGCAAAAGCGAACAGCGCTGGCGGAATTGAAACAATATATTCCATACGACAAGGATATACAGATCGTTCGCGCGAAAAAGGCGGTACTGATACATGATATTGCTCTGAGGGCATCGCAGGCTGACACAGACCGTCTGAGACCGGGCGCCAAGTTGGGCATACCACGAGAAGCTGATCCCAAAGACGACATTGATGAACGTATCAGACTGAAGATAGAAGAGGCCCATGATATTAAGGAATTTCTTGCAATGATACCAGTAAGCGCAGCAAAGACGAGGGTATTGGTTGAAAAAGAGGCCAAGAGAGTTGCTTGGCAGATTGAATTCTTTGAGAAGCAGAAGGTAATACAGTTGGAATTGGAGAACGAAGATAAAGAGCGGGATGAGCACATAGAGATGCTAAAGGAGTTTTAATAACTATTAAATTTTGTTCATGTGTATCAATAGAGTCTCATGTTTCGAATAGGTAGATGCATTGCAGATAGTCCACTAAGCCAAAATAATAGGCCATTTATAGTTGAATGGCGAGATGATCGAACAAAGGTGCCTCTGAAGAATCTTTCTGAAGCGACTTTTAGTGAAAGGTGACATTTGTCAACGGCTACTCGATATGGATAGTCTCAAGTAATTCAGCCGTTGCTTCTTCACCTCCCGCTTCACTAAGAGCTTCACCGTCCATGATACCATCAACATAACATTCACTAATTAGAGTGTAAGTTCCATGACCTGTTGGTCGAATGATAAATGGCACCTCGCCGCCACGTAGCACACATATGCGATCCCCAGGCTGTGAGCTGATAAAGCCCTGTGCAAAGCGGCCGTTTTCAGTGATGCAAAACTTGAATGATGAGAAGACATTCACAGTATGGTCGATTGTCGTTGAAAACTTGAGCATGGTAACCGCGCGCTGTTTCATCTCGCCATCTTTATTTGCCGCGCAGTCAATGACCCATTCAATGTAGCGTGGAAAGGCAGATATGATCTCGGGCGAGAGGCGGTTACGCATATGGTCTATGCCGCAGACCATTGTGCGCGAAAAGGCTGCCATGGACTCGGTGCTGGATCCGACAAACCCTTCAGAACTACACCAGTGACCGAAAGCAAGTTTATAGCAGCCCTCAAGCCACCGGACGAGGCGATCCATCTTCCGGTGAAGTATGGGGTCTGAAACAAAGTCCCACGAGGATTGTATCTCGGGCATGTCGTCCATCATCATTTCCACCAATGATACGGAACATGTCTTGATTGTATCGATCACTCGGCCCTTGCAGCTAAGGACACGCTGATCTTCGGAAACGCCCAGTATCGGCTTGGCGTGCCCACCTGCGAAGAAAGCCTGCGGCCGGACTGTATAGCTGATCAATACATCGTCTCTCATAAGTCGCAGGTCCGGAACCCATGACGGGAGTCCCTCGAGGCGTGGTTTGTTCGGGTCAGCGATCATGCTTCTATCAGGAGCTAGGCTCAACAGTTTGAGGCTCTGGCCCTCTAGTAGCATCGTGATGGCGAATCTGTGAAAGACGTCGGCGACAAAAGCCCCATAATCGGGCTGCACCGCTGGTCCCTTGGCGCCTAGACTTAGGAGCGAGTAGACGTGGTCCCTTGGATCGGTACAATGAAAGAACTTGGTTGTCACGACTCCATCTAGGAGCGTGCCGTTGTGCCTGTAGACTTGAACCATAAACATAGAGGTGACCATATGTAATGATAGGGAAAGCCGATCCATCATGGGCCAGAATTTCTTTCCCTCGACTTCCTCCTCATCCGTTTTCACTCGATCCAAGCGAATGAGTCTTTCGATACCCATACCCTCCACTTTGAATGCAAGCTGTGCCAACTCTGGCCATGGAATCTCCACGCCGCCCCCAGCACATAATACAGCTTCTTTGGCTACAGAGACTTCTTGCACTACCCACTTCCGGCGGAACCAAGGCCGCGCCAACAGCGCTGCCAGAGGCATCCAGTCATGATCCAGAACGTTCGGCTTGCCCTCATCGCACAACCGCTGCAAGTCTTGGCGCAGGGCTTTGGCTTTGGCTTCTATGTCGCCCGCGTCTTCGGGGTCGAAATCGGGCAGTAGCTGCATCGCCTGTCTGATGGAGGAGTACACATTAGACGGAATGGAACCATGTACCGGGTCGTCGGCGATGCCAAGCCAAACTAGCACACGAGTCGCCTGGGAGTAGATGTCTGCCATTAACAACACCTGCTCGCTCTTCTCGGCCACATGGGCCTGGTTGATGCAAATGGCATCGGCCCACAGTATACGGGGCTCGTTTGAACACCGAAAATGTATCAGGCCAGTGTAAAGACTGCTGGTAACCGAGAGGGTTGCGCCATGCATGTTACCTCATACTGGTCTTGGGCGTCGCCCCAGCAATATGAGATGGCCTCGAAGGCGGGGGCTGCATCCAAAGGAGTTGTTACAAGAGACAGATCAACAGGATCAGTTTCAGCACCCGGATGGAGATGTATCAATCGGATAGTCCGAGGGACTGCGATGGCTGTGTACTCGTACATGGCTTTTTGAGCGATATTCAACGTTGGCCAGAGTAGCTTCAAGACAGTTATCAAGATCCAACCAGAATCCTACGGTGGACCAATTCGAAGACTCCCAGCCCCTCACGTGAGACAAGCTTGCTCGCTAGCTTGTCTTCGCCCTAGAAGAATGCCCTTGTCGGTAAATCGGCTTCTTTAGCGCCCTTTTGGCCAGTCCTTACTGAGACACCCAAGATCTTGCGATATGGTATAGTCTAAAAATGGATTTTATTTCAAAATAAAGGCTAAAATGACCATATCATCCCATTGACAATCTTGGTCTCTGCGTTGGTATTTTAGCTCTCAGTTTATCCTCTGTATCATTTTTCATCACGAGTACTATGATATTCTACAGAGTCCTTTTGCCTATGAGATACCATCACGAGAGAACGACACATTAGAATTTTCAGATTGCGCGGAAAGACCTAAGATTTTGGTTAAAGACTTGGTCAGGAAATATCATGGTAGATTGGATTCTTTGAGGAGTAAAACGCAATTCAGTTAGAATCGGAAAATGAATAGGGAGTGTTTCAATAATCATTCACATTTTATCCCATCAATTTGTTCATCTTTCTGTAGACTTGTTGCGGAAAATATGAAAAGTATATCTTCCTTAAATTTCTAGTAGAAGATTGAGCCGAGTGTGACTCTACATCCAAAGCTCTGATCATTTGTGCAGCTATTGCAGTCTATAGGGTAACGGATGACAATTCAAACCTACCTAGAATGTTACAGCCACATTTGCATTAATACAGAGAAAGTTCAGCTCATATATGATTTATATGAAAACTCATTCCTAAATTTTAGAGAAAAATTTCTTATGGTATAAATTTACTCTCCTTCAGTCGATCAAATGAAAGTATGTAACCCTCGCCAGGTCTCAATGTTTCTTTAAACCCAATATCTCGCGATGCAGTCAAATCGTAATCAATTCGGACTGGCAAAGACAGAGTCATGGCGAGAATATCCCAGTTAGTGTACTCTAGAGTATTTTCATTTAAGCCATTTTCCTTGACCCAGGCTGGCCATAAATGTCTTTGTGACAACAGCCACTCAATACCTTTAATTTCATTTGATTGGGCAGAGGGGCCAATGCCCTTGAGCCCGAAATAGTCGCAGAGGATTGGCCATTTAAGCTCCCACGAGACAGCATCGCCATCTCCAATATTGAATGAGCGTCCATGAGTCTTTTCGGGATTCAGTGATGCATGAATATGGAGCTGAGCTACCAAATCTTGGAACGAATCAGTATGCAACGCTTTCCACGACTCTGCAGTTCCTGGAAATGCGCACTCTGCCCCTTCGCCTTGCTTAGATCTGTAGAAAGCAAGATAAAGGCCAAGCGAATGGGCAACGTTCATTGCATTATGGCGAGGGGCGTATCCCGGCTATATATATTCCATTAGTATTATTGGTTGAAGATTCAAACATTAGAAGCGGTTATACAGATGAAGCACTCACAAGATAAGACGGTCTGATCTCGGACCATTTCCATGAGCTTTGGGCTGCATGTTTAACCATCATATCATACTGCGCATAGTAGAAAATATCTGACGCATATGGTTCTGGGATCCTGGGAAGATCTTCCTTCCAAGGTGCAGGCGGCCATCCGGCCCCGACTGCACCATATCCCTTATAATTGTAAGTGGCATGTCTTCTTCATTATACACACGGTATCTTACCTTTCCTCCTGTTTGAAGTACAAAAAAACTTAGCTTTGGGCACAACTTATTGACTGCTGCAAGAGCACTGTCAACAATCGTGCGGTTGGCACTAACAAGCTGCTGTGGAGTGCCGCCATGAGCGGTATAAGCTGGCGAGTGATAGTTAATAAAACAAGTTTAACAATGTAATTTGAGGGCTATGTACCAACAAAATAGACATGTGTCACATCAGCAATACCTGGGATGGATTCCAGTGTCTCGTGCGTTTGTGCTTTGTCCATAAGATCTAAGCCAGTGTATATTTCCAGTCGCGGATCATCGGCAAGCCGCAAGGTCTCTTTCTGTAGCGGTCGATTGCTCAAACCCAGAACGCGAGAGAAGGTGTTCTTCGTTGGGTATGTAAGACACTCGCGCATCAGAGCCCAACCAGACTAGACATACAGTTAGTATGGCATGTGCTTTTGGAGATTTGGCAAGAACAGACAATTCCTGATGCCCCAAAGATAAGGGCGACCCTGGGACTTGAATCCATATTGAATCGGTTAATAATGTGTGTGATGATGGCGTATTCAGATTGTAAATAATATGAAAGCTGTTTGATTTACTAGGCCCAATACAAGGTCTATTTAACCTCTTAATAAATCCCGAGTTGCAAAAGTGTCTATATCTCAACCAGTAGTACATCTCTCGGTTTCGGTATCGCAATCGGGGGTACAAATGGAAAGTCCGCAAACGCAATATTTCGGAGCGGAGTTTGAAGATACTGCATGGCGACCAAACAGCCAGCCCGTAGGGTTTGTGCGCAAAGTACAACTGCGGAGAGGTGGCTGCTCAGACCTCTAGTAGCTGCATCTCTTGTACCTGCATGTCCTATGGGCGAGGTTTTTTTTCATTCATTCTGGTGGCTCGCTTGATGGCCGGCACCGGCATTTTCGGCCTTCCACAATCTAATGCATAAACCCCAGTCTGCTTGTGAATTCACCCGCTCCGGGCCTAAGTCCGACAAAGTATAGCCCTACATGACTGTGTAAGGATGTTGGGCCTGACGGACTGTTCGGGTCATTGTGCTCATGAATAAACATCTGAAACGTTGGGGCGGGTTTGCCCGTATAAGGACATTCCGCAAACCCCTGCTAATAGACATATGGAGCATTTTTGCGGACTTTATGATAACCTTATGCTTAGTCTAATATAGCAAAGCAAAAGGTTTGTAATGTACTTAGATAACGCATGTATATTGATGTGATATGCACATGAATTAAATCATCCGTCATATATAGCTATCACACAGATTCTGACCGTCATCTATACCAGTTTAATTATATACATCTAAGAAATTTATCGGAGTCTCTCTTCTTATCGATATATATCACAAATATCACAAAAATGTCATCTGCAACCACATATCTCATCACCGGCGCCAACCGAGGTATATATTTCTAGGTCTTCAACAGAATGCATTCTAAACTTGACGACTTTTAGGGATTGGAAAAGGTCTTGTCCGAGCTTACCTCACGAGCCCCGGAAACACGGTTATTGCTGCAGTCAGCGACCCGGCACACCCAACAGCCAAATCTCTAGAGGAGATCTCCAAAGGATCTGGCAGCAGTCTTATCGTGATCAAACTGGATGTGAGCTCAAGTGAGTCCATTCATGATGGCTTTGAGAACTTAAAGACTGTGCATGGGATCAAAAGCTTGGATGTGCTGATCTCCAATGCTGGTGCCAGGGAGTTGGAGGGAAAGATTATTGAGACACCAATAGAGGTCATACAGAAGTACATGCAAATCAACGGGTACAGTCAGTTGGATCTTTTCAAGTCTGCCTTACCACTACTCCAGAAATCTTCAAACCCAAAATTCTGTGTCATTAGCAGTCTGGCAGGCTCAAATACTGTTCTCAATACTGCAACGAGGAGTGCAACTTACACCCTTTCTAAACTGGTGGCAAATAATATTACAAGATGGCTAGCAGGCGAGACTCCTGAGGTTATAACTTGGGCACTTCATCCTGGGTACGTACGCTATGCTGGGAAACAACCTCTCCAGTGCTAACTCTACATTAAGCTTTGTTGCAACCGATATGGGATATTCAGGTTTTGCTGCCCTACAACAGATTGAAGGGTTTGATACTAGTGCCCTAAAGATGATTGAAATTGAGGAATGCGTCCGTGGGATTGAAATGGTAGTATGTATTTAGGACATTTATAACCGTCACTGTCACCCATAACTAACGTCCTGCTTTAGATTGCCGGAGCCACTCATGACAGTACCAGCGGTCGGTTTCTCAACTTTGATGGCAGCGAGCTACCCTGGTAGAAGATTTTTAATGTACCCTAACTGGAATTGTTAGATAGCCCGAACTTGGTATCATCGTAATGCCCGTATGGAAGGCCTTGGGTTCGATTTCAGTGATCCGAATCATCATCCTCTGGTGCATCATCGAGCGTAGAGCGATATTTTTGAACAGATAGTTCCAAATCTGACATTTCTTCCGTACTTCTGTATTTGTGATGGTATCTGGTCACAAGCTCTTGGAGTCGCTTAGAACGGTCAGGGCCTTCTGCTGAAGTCCTGTCTTGAACATCATGAATTTTCCGAATATCTCCGAAGATTTCGAGTCGGTCTATCCGCTCTGAACTGCTTTCTGCTTCTGCATGGAGACAATTTTCCATATGGTGGATACCAGTCTCTAGATCACTTATTATGCCTGTCATTTTGTACTTTTGGAAATATCCATTTCCAACATTGTATAACCGGCGGGCCCGCTCAGGGTAATCCTCTGGCGTTATTTTAAGTGCTTTTTGGAATAGCTCAAGGGCTGCATCTAAGTCCTTTAGCGCCCCCGATGCTTCATAACGATTCTCACATTCTATTCCAGAGAGCTCAAGCCTGTTTGCTAGGTTGGAAAGGTGCTTTGATAACATGGTGAGATATCCTTTTTCTTTTGAGAATTTGGTGCCTAAGTTTGATTGACGTCCTTCCTTATTTGTTAGCTTTGGTATGGATATTTGGAAATGTTGTGTGTTAGGTACCTTGACCGTAGCCAGGGAAGACAGCAAGTTGTAATTTTGACGTAGTCTAGAGAGAAACTTGGGCGTGGCAGGTGTTAACCCCATATTGGGCATTGAATTTCGGCCCGGATAATGCATTTAAGCATACCGCACTTTGGATGGCCTCAATACCCTAGCTTGATCCACCTGGTAACGGCCAGATCATCCTGACCCACATTGGGCCACCTCAAGCCCAATTTGACATTGAAATGACGTCAATTAAGGCGTAGGGAATATCTGAATATCTGACCGCTACTGGCCTTGCTGTGGCTCGCCTTGGAGTTATCGAGGCTGGGCTGTGATCACCATCCCACGAATCACTTGCTCAACGTGCCCAAAAAAAAGTCGACTTGACAGCAATGAACCAAACTAACGTACCAATTGCGACTCAAACTCACCTTTAGGTGCAATAAGCCAACCAAGAGGCATTGAGTCTTGATCTATGCTAACCGTTTCATTGCCCCCCCGCCTCAAAATCCCCTGTCTAGCGGTCTGACACGGCCCCTGCTAGAAACAGGAGATATTGGGTTAAGAGGCCACATTGCCTTAGCTTTTTAACCCTGATCGTTTGTGGGCTTGTGTCTTCACCAGTGGATGCAGTGTTTCTGTGCAATTCAGCGAGGAACAACGCAGCACCACCTTGACAGATCTGTCCGGGATCGCACTCATCGTTTGTACTACTTATTGGTTGGGCCGCACAAGTACCAGACTGACAGATCTGGTTGAGATGCTGGCAGTCATCAATTTTACTGCATGATGTAAGAATGGTACACTGTGGATTTTGACAGATTTGTCCGACGGGACATTCCAATTGTGCGGTGCATGGTATAACAACACAAGAGCCGTCCACGCAGCTTTCAATGGCAGCACATCCGTTTTCGTCGGTGCATTCACTGTCTGGAACACAAGGCGGGGTCAGGCAGGCAGCTGAACTTGATGCAACAGGCTCTGTTGTTGTAGTTGGCTCGGCAGTAGTCGGAATAGCCGATTCTGCATCCATAGTGGTAGTAATGGACTCGACTGTGCCACCAGAGAAGGAAGGAGTGGCGAGGCCCTCGCTACTTAAGAGCGTGGCAGTGCTTCCGCTTGCATGCAAGCATTGGCGGCTAGCGGTGAGTGAACCAGGGGCAATAGATCCGAGGTGAATGGAGAGAGGGCGCATAGTAGTATAGTTCGGAAGGTAGAGAATCCTCTCAATTGGAATGGGCAGGTCAAGTGCAACGGAGTTTGAGCCCACATGAGATGGCGAAATATAAATTATAACAGTAGATCGTGTTGTTTCACATGCCCCCGAATACAACTCATAAATTATCAAAGGCCCCAATGATCCAAGGAGCCTCACCCAATGTGCGGCGCTTTCAAACCGATACTAGCTTCATGCTCCAACCACGCTGTTTCAACTACAATGAATGAAGGTTTGGCAAATACCTTCAGTTTGGGTTAATTGCGGGTAATTTTCTTGAGTTGACAAAATACAGTAATGTTTATAGACATGTATATTTGTTAGCCATACTTAGTTAAATCATTAAAGATGAAGTTCAAGCGCTTTTCTATTTTCACCGTATGGTAATGTTCTTTGTAGTATCATCTCCCTCACAAGCACAAGTCTACTGTCGACCAGCTATAATAAATATGAAAGGGGTGAACAAGACTAGACACAGACTTGGAGTCCTACATAATGTTTGAGAGCCAGAAATTAATCCTCATATAGGAAACGAAAAGAATGTTAAAAATTATCATGGCAAGCTTCAAATCAACAAAGCGCAGCGGACCGTAGCTGTACATACTTCTCAATGTTAAATGATCGATCCAGCATACCCTGCAGCCCACTCGCTATTGTGGTGAGTGGGTTATCCAGAACACCACGAAACCTAACCATAGCGTCATGAACAGCAAAAGTCTTGTTGCATCAAACAAAACTGCAAGCTACAGGGAATATTTTCTCGTAGCTCAGGTCATGCCTGCGGGTCGAGTTCTGTCACAACGTTGGCGGGATCGATGCCTCAAAAAGCAACATCCCTGTCATGAATGCTGTCGGAGATGTTGTCTTTCCCAAAACAGTTAGGCTGTTCTGTAAGCTTTTGACGTGTCCTAAAACAGTAATTCTAGGAAATAAGATTCTCCCAAACTCCGCCGCAGCTTGGTTTAAACATTTGGGCCGGACATGTCGAAATACTACAAATGAACGATTCGGATTAAACAGATCCTCTATGTCCGAAAATAGGAAAATATATAGCCTAGCTTTCCCACTGTGGGATGGACAGTTCTGCAGAATATCTCTTGACACATTCATACCCCCCCTCTTTAGTCACTATGGAAAAAACGATGCGAGCATGGCAGCACCCAACAACAAACCGGCCGCTAGAAACAAACATACAGCTTCTCAATGTGCCGGCACCATCACCAGACAATCTCGGTAAAACAGAGATTCTCGTGAGAGTAATAAGTGCTTGCCTAAATCCAGCAGACTACAAATTTGGAGAAATGGGTCTGCTGGGCAAGGTTTTGCTCAAGTTGCCCGCAATTCCAGGCATGGACTTCAGTGGCCAAGTTGTTGCCGTTGGAAGTGATATCACGACTATGGAGCCTGGAAATTACGTTTTGGGCCGAGTAGACACCCAAGAAGGCAAACCTGGGGCCTTGGCCGAGTACACCAAGGCAGAGTATAAGGGCTGCGTGGTGCTGCCCGCAGGTGTCGATCTGGATCAAGCGGCCGGCGTTGGCACCGCTGGAATTACAGCATACCAAACCATCGTGCATCATGCAAAGGCTGGTGACAAGATCTTTCTAAACGGCGGATCAGGTGGAGTTGGCACGTTTGGTATCCAGTTTGCCAAGGCCATTGGCTGCCACATCACCGTTTCCTGCTCGACAGCAAATGTTGCACTGTGCAAAGAACTCGGCGCCGACGATGTCATCGACTACAAGACGCAGGATCTTGTTCATGAGCTCAAAAAGAGGGGTAAAAGCTTCGATCTTGTGGTAGATGGCGTGGGAAACTCGCCCCCCAATCTATTCCACGCCTCTAACGAGTTTCTGGTACCCAAGGGCACGTTTGTTCTCATCTGTGGAGGGGCGTCCATGGAGGTAGTCAAGACGGTTGGCAAGAACATGCTCTGTCCATCGGTGCTTGGTGGTGGCAGAAACAAGTTCATACCATATTTTGCGGCGAGCGACCACGATGACTTGCAGCAAATTGCCAACTGGATGGGTGAGGGCAAAGTGAAGACCTGGATCCACTCAACCGTTGACTTTGAAGACGTGCCGGAAGGTTACAAAAGGCTGAAATCAGGAAGGATAACGGGCAAGATGATTGTTCACGTGCAGAAAGCCGGGTGAGACTAATGTATTGTCTTGCTTGTGGCTCGTGGCATGTTATCCATTTCTCCAAGATGGGTATGCATGCTTGGTTTGACATAGACGTACAAAGATATAGATTTTGATGTTACTAATATGATTTTTCTTTCTTTTCATTGGTAGTCGAGACCGGCTCTAAAATATTGGTCAAGATCCGACTTGAATATGTGTCAGTAATGAATTTGTCACAACGCATTCTCAATTCTGGCTTACCCAGTCTAAGCTTTGGGGGTTGTTAAACATGATATCAAACGACATCATTTCATACAGCTCAACATTGGCAGTTCCTAAGTCATGGTTTCCGTATAGATCACTTGGTGTAAAGGATTGACTGTCCAAAGTGTGCGTATGAGACGAAGCCGTCTTGTCTACAGTGGTATCTACTGGGTTTGTTGTATTATTGTGAGACAAAGCCTGAATCATGGCAGTTAGGACAAGTGAGGCGTGGTTAGCATCTTTGGATTCTGTAGCATGACGCTTCCAAATGTCGCATGCTGTTTGAAGAATGGAGAGCTTTGATTCCCGATCAGTCGCACTTAAAAAAAAATGTCAGTTTGAGTACTGCTCCTCATGTATGAGTGAAGAAATAACCTTGCTTGATTCGAATCATTCAGGTCTAAACATAGTACCATGGCAGCGACGAGGAAGTCGTGCGAGCCCAAGTGTAACATCATGTATTTTTCTTCATACAATCTTCCCCCAGGCTCTGTCTCGCGGTCAAATTCGGCATGCAATTCCAACATCTCCAATGCCGACTTTCGACATACGTCTCGCGAGACTTGATGCTGTTCATCATCTTGGTTGGAGAGGAGATGGGGTCGGTGCAGCATGCAAAGTGCTCTTCGGTACACTAGTTCCAGGACGATGCGGTGCATGATGGTATAATTGTGTTCAGCAAGGCTGGTCGCCCGAATAGACACGAACCGTAGGCACGCAGGGAGCTCGGAATGCCAGAGATCTAGCTCATGGGTTAAGGGATATGTTTCGTGATAGGCCCGTGGCCTTGTCGACACGACATGACGCATCACCTTTCGCACCACATGGCAAAGGGTAGACTTGTGCTGGAAATAGAGCATCCGCGTGGCATCAGCGGGTAGCCTCGCAGGTGGCATGACGCGTGTGTCTTGATCAAAATCTTCATCGTTGTAGTTTCCAGGGACCTCAGTGTCGCAGTCTTCGTCGTGAATGATTGCAGGGATGCCAGATTGAATAGAGAGCATTAGGTCCATATTCTGGGCAAATAGCCAGGTCCTGCGTCGCATCTCTGCCTCAAAGGGCGAGATCGGCTGCTTGAGGTGCTTTGGGTCGCGGTGGTAGCCTCGACGCTGCGCAAGGCGAATGGCGAGGCCGAATACGGCCGGTAAGACAACGTCTGAGTCTCGGCTGCAAATGTTCATCGTGTGGGCGTGTAGGAGGATGGCTTCAATCGCCCCATTCTCATTGGACATGTAACGCCCTGCGACCAAGCTCTCGATTGCGCGGTTCATGTAAAACGAGGGTTCGTGGAGTTCCGCCACGGCGTGGTTTTTGGCCTTGGCAACCGTAGAGGCAATGCACAAGATCGAAAACAACGTGCTGATCCAAATGAAGGTGGCAGATGACGGGTCATTCCAGAAGGACTCGTACTGTTTCTGGAATTGCGTTGCGTGGATGAAAGGTACAACGGTGAAGGGAGACTGAAAATACAGCGACACCATCTTGTCGACATCGCGGCGGGATGAGAGGATGCAGTGCACATTCTCGATAGTGAGTGGGGACACACTGCCAAACAGGACATCGGGTTTGCGGAGAGGACTGGGAGGATCGGAGCGGGATTCAAGGGCAAGACGGACTTCCGGGACGTGTTCAAGACCGGTGGCCCAGTGAGTTGGGCCGTGATATTCGGCATCGTCGGAGCCGACTGTGGGGGAGCGAGACGCAACGGGCCCCGAGCCGACTGCATCTACGTTGCTGTCCGTCACTTTCTGCTCCGGCTTTGGCCTTGCACATTGTATCTCGGGAGCAGAGGGCTGCCCCTCGGGTCCATGGCCACGCGACGTAAAGGTGCAAGACGCTTCCTCGCCACCCTTAAGACACTCGCCACATGGCTGTAACCGGTCGCATCTAGCTTTTCGGACGCGACACCTAGTGCAGGATAGCGTTGCCCGGACACGCTTTTGGGTCTTAGGACGTCGCGAAGGGCGCTGGGCGCGAAACACGGATGTGAATTGGCGAATGTTATTGTCCATTGCATCTGCTTTGTCGGAGATGAGGAAACTGTTTACGCTTGTCTCGGAGTTTAGGCCTTGCCATCTTGGGTAATTGACCCATGCGCGTTAGACTGGAGCAGCAGCTTTGACCTAACTACATCGTGAATCTAGACACATCAATGACAAACCGAATATTCAGTCCCATAATTGGCCCTACGCATACATTTTTTTTTCTCTCGGTAGGAAATATGTGAACTTGCACATTTGGCAACTCAACGCTTAAAGATATCCCGTACATCCATGTTGCACTAAACCGGAAATAAACACCTCTAAATCGAACGGTGGGGAACAGAACAATCAACTAACATGACTAGATTTGCATGTGGGGATCATCATCTAGGGAAATATTATCCGTAAAAACGGGCATAGAAATTCTCCAACCATGAATATGTTTATGTAGGTTGTGATGCTCACTCATCTCACTCTCGCACACAGAGAGTATTCCACCAAGTTCACACAATACCCCCGCAAAGAAAAATGAAGGACAAGGTCATCGTCATCACTGGCGCCGCCTCGGGTATTGGGCTAGAATCCGCAAAGCTTCTAGCCTCGAAAGGCGCAAAGCTCTCCATCGCAGACGTCCAAGAGGATGCACTCAACCGCGCTGTAGCTGAAATCAAGGCGACCGGTGGACAGGTCATGGGGACAGTATTTGACATTCGCGACTGTGCAGCTGTCGAAGCCTGGATCAAAGCAACGGTGGAAACCTTTGGGAAGTTGGACGGTGCTGCAAACCTGGCTGGGGTAATTGGCAAGCACATCAACGTTACCCCGTTGGAAGATGTGCAAGATGACGACTGGGATTTTGTTGTCGGCGTCAACCAGAAGGGTTTGCTCAATTGTCTTCGGGCTCAAATTCCCCACTTCAATGATAGCGGCGCCATTGTGAACGCGGCGAGTGTCGCAGGCATCATCGGATTCCCCCGTAACGCAGCGTACGTCGCGTCAAAGCATGCCGTTGTAGGGCTAACCAAGACGGCGGCCAAAGAACTGGGGAAACGCCAGATCCGCGTTAATTGTTTCTGCCCGTGAGTAAAACAGCACCCCTCCATCAATTGATCAGATTTTTAATAGAGTTCTCTCTCTAGTGGCCCAATTGAAACTCCCATGTTCCGTGCTTCTGCAGGAATCCGTGGGACAGAGATGGATCTGAGCCACATTGCGTTGGGTAGGAAGGGGCAGCCCCAAGAGGTAGCTAATTTGGTAGAGTGGTTGCTTGGCGATGGATCTACTTTCATAACCAGGACAGTTCAAAACATAGACGGCGGCTGGGTCTGTTAAATTGACATATTGGGTTTCACTTGGTATTATGAGACTAAAACTAACGACATGTGAACGGGGACATGTTGTTATTTTTTATGATCTCTTCGCTCGCTAGCTCAACTTCAGTTCCGCTACTAATCAGTTCCTCATCAGCCTTCGTCAGCCCTACTCACCTCTTTAGCCGAGGAGCAGCTCAATATCTGCTCTAGATCCTATATCTAGGCCCTTAACCTCTAGGTCTTTTCCATCACCTTATCCAATATAACTACAACCATGACCGGGGAGTTAGCCTCGGGTCTCCTTCCAAGATCGGGACCCTTATTTTTAACTCTTTAATAAAGCCCTAAAACTTAACTACAATTAAATCCTTCTATATCTAAAAAACAATACGCTCTAAAGTAAAGTTTCTTGCTCCTAAGAACCCACCCTATTATATTGGCAAGCTATTTATAAGTTTTATATAATATACTACCCTAAGCCGTTCCTTTATATCTAAGTCTCTGCCTAATGTTTAGAATCAATTTCAGCCCATTCATTCATTGCTGGGCCTCATTATGGTATTTACACTCAAATTATTGAACCAAAAGCTTTAAGACCATTTGAATTCCGTCACTTCTTATCCTTCCTTGCCTTGCTAACTTAACTCCGTCCAATGGGAAAAGCTAAGAGTGTAGGATCCAAAACTGGGCTGTTCATGCCCTACGACACACAAGCTACCCGCACCTACATGCATCGCGAGTCTAGTTCTCGTCCTGCACACCATTGAAGTTGCACTTCCTCAGATGTGAGAGAGCAAATTGCACAATGAGGCGCAAGAGAGGGTTCCTTTTGATTCCAAGGGGCAAGGAGCGTAAAGTCTAGAAACCGAGAAAGTAACAAGTGTGAGAAGTGAGTTATTCGAGCACTTTATGCATAAGAAGAAGGGAAATCAGGCAGCCGAGTGCTAATACAGAAGTGGCCCTTTCCAGTATTGACGTAATAGAGATACCTGCCATGGATCTTTCATTGTTTTGTCCTGGGATACAACAGTAGAATTCCCTGTATCTAGGTTGGTACAGCGTGCAACCCCAGTTCCAGTATCGGAACCGGGGACCGTGTTGCGCAAAAGGCGAGCTAGGACATTCAGAGCTCCGCCAGTAGCTTTCTCTTTATTTTCGGCGGAATGTCATCGTTCCATAGCTGAAATGCAGGTCTTGTCCTATCCGCAGTTTTCTCTTGGAAACTGTTTACGCGTTTCGTGGTACTTCTCGACTTAGTGATGATGAGGGCGCACTGCTCTGCAGTTCCATCGGGAATCCCTTCCTTGTCTACTTTAGAGTTCGCGCTAAGCCTTAAATTGATCTATTTTGCGCTGACTCAGCGGGAATCGGAGTCGGGGCCTAATATTTAACCGTTTTACGACCGTAGCGACGGAGTTATGGTGATTTCGGATTCCTGGCTTGCCCGAGTTCGCGTCTGGCGATCATGCTCCCATTTCTTCACCCAAGCAAAACCTTTCAAGTACTACCGGGCATCCATCTACTGAGTGCTGGTAACAGGGTCTACCGCAAAGATTACAAAGTTAAGCCAATGAACCATGAGAAAACGACGGGCATGTGATGCTTGCCGTCAGAGAAAAGTGGGTAATACAACCTCCTGAGCCTTTGTGTGCGATTTGTAATGATATCTCTGCACTAGAATGGGGTGAAATTGCTTTTACTAATGACTGATCTTGTGGGTTGTACTAGATTCAATGTGACGGGAATGCCGTGGACTCTGTTATACGACAGTGCGATTGGTGCAGTCATCACGGCAAAGTATGCACTTTCCATGGGGTGAAAGAAAGAGGCAAGACCAGGAGGAAGTAGGTCAACCCTTCCACCCAACGATTCAGATGACGCTTCACGCTCAAAGAGTGATACCATACTTTTCTCCCCATGTCTAACAATATCAAGAGCAACTTCAGGATTCAACGACGACCTTTCAAGGCGACTCACGAATGTTTCGGCCCGAGGTTTTCCTCTAAGGGTTAGTCTCCAACCAGTATCTACCACGTTATACAGTTCACCTGTATGTACTTCTAAGGGGCTCCGCAGCCTCTATTCCGGGGGTCTTCTAGGCAAAAACTGCGGTCACAGCGGCATTCCTCTCCTCAGTGAAGAATGCGAGGCATTGATTGATTCGAGAACCAGTGAAAAATGTGATTTTCGAAAACTGACTGCCCTTCAAAAGGGACAACTAACCCAGCAACCAACCTTGTACCAGTTGCACTATCAGGGAGCTATAAATCCGCTTGGTTCACTGCCTAAGAAAAATGTTGTTGAAGAGTTCTTATATGCTTTTCAGAAATCCGCTATTCGATTGATATTCCCAGTCATCGACTACGCTCTATTCCAGGAGACTATTGCTGTGGCTTATGAACCTTGGGAAACCATGCCATCCTCAAAGCACCACATCGCGGAAGCATGCGTATTAGCTTTTCTTTCAATGATGGGTATATTCCACGGCCAACTGCAATTCTTACCACCTGTTGATTGGGATGCGTGTATCGACAGGTCAGGCTCCTTGCTATCACACAACCTTCACGAATCCAGCTTAGAAACTCTTCAGACGGCCGTGATGCTAGTAAGACTGCCTATGCCAGATTCAAGTTTACTTTATGGGGACAAGATCAACTAATGTGACCAGCACCTCGTCCAAACATTTTACGGTCGCTCAGTGGCTGGTGCTACGTATCACGCTATTGCATGCCAAATGGTATTTACGCTTGGCGGACATGTAAACTGGGATATCAAATCCTTTGGCTCCAAGCTCACTCACCAGGAGCGAGAAATCCGTCAAGTCCGGCTACTCTTCTGGCATTGTTACATTTATGACAAGGATATTGCCCTACGAACAGGACGGCCGCCATTAATATTTGATGAATATTGTGACCTCACTCTTCCCGAAGGTTACATCGAAAACTGTTTCATGGTGCCACCGCCAGGCGGCGATATCTTCTCACCTTTCTTTGCGAATGAGTTGCTAGTCCCTTTCCTTCCCGGAGAAGTGCGACTCAGTAGACTCAAGGATAAAGCTTACCGATCATTGTACTCCGCTGAATCTCTTACTAAATCAGATGCTGAGGTGATCCGTGCGATTCTCGAGCTAGATGAAGAACTTGAAGATTGGAGATTGTCTATCCCAGAGACCTTTCGGCCTTCCCTATTGATATCCGATCCCAAGCACCAAGTGCCTGATCTCAAATTGCCACAACGAATGCAGCATATTGTTCTGCACTTTGAGTACCACTACCTTATGGTGACAATCCACCGAGCAAGCGCTAGGTCCTTTGCAAATGATACAGATGGGAACCATTATGCGAACGAACACAATCTAGGCATTAATTCTAGCATGGAGTTGTGCCTTGAAGCGAGTCGGTCAACCTTGTTCTATCTTCGCGCGGTCATTAACAGTCTAGCTGGCGAAACATTCTGGCAAGTGCACTTTTCATAATCATAGGGTCAAAGCTCTCTTCTTCCCAGAGTTTTCTTTTTAGCGCAGGACAGTTGCAGGAATTATCTAACTCTGCATATCCTAGGCTCGTTGTCTTCTATCCCACGGCCGCGACGATGATCTTATTCATTCACCTTTTAGCTGAACCGCTAACTGAACAAGCAAAGATGGATCTAGAGCTGTTAAATTCAACAGCAGACCTTATTCACAGTATGCCAATACGAAAACTAACGCCCTATGAAATTAGTCACCTGCAATTAGTCAACGACTTTGTCAAAGAGCTTGTCCGCCTTGGCAACTGCGCTATCTCCAAAGCCAGTATTCAATCTGAATAAAGGAATTTAGAAGTAAGGAGTATAGATATGAACACTGCAGTGTCAGGCTTGAAAGTGCATCGCAATGTTCATTGGGGAAAATGTCAGATCCTATTACGAGGAATCTATGACAAATTGGCATAAACTACCAATCAGAATAGGAAGGAACTATTATAAGACGCCACTGAATCCAGGAGGTGTAATAAGGCTATGGGCCTGGTACTATGGTTCAGTAACTGGGCTTGAGAACTTGATGGGAAGGCGCCCCGGCTATGTCTGATCAAGATTTTCAAATCGCGCGATTCAAATCAATTTATAACCACCAAATTAAAATCTACCCCCGTGACTGCTCAATCCACTCTTGCAACTGCATTGAATTGAATTATTTGGAGCGTTACGTACAAGATTGTAAGACCCCCTTAGGTTTGTGTCAGGGCACTTCATGGCCCCGGTAGCGTGACAGGGTTTATTACAAGCTCCGGGTACGGCGCTGAGTAAGCGCAAATTAGAAAATACTATACCATTACAAGCCAAAATAATACAGAGTTGATGCAGTAGACTCGCGTGGCTGGTGGATTACGCCGGGAGCACATTGCATTTCAACTGTTATTAATTCGTATCAAGGGGCAAATTTCAAGAGTAAGTTTCTCATAGTTAACATCCTAGATCAAGCGGTAGTTAAAGTGGTTATCATTGCAGCATGGCTTCCGGAGTACCAGCCCCTATCTAGTCTCAATGCTGAAAGAATCTCTCTCTTAGCAATAATTATCTGTCCCTCCCACCATACCGCCATACACCAAAGATGTGACACATCAAATAATATTAGTGATATTACCATTTGTGGTTTGGATCGTTTCTCCAAATGTAGTCTTCAATGTGTTTTGGATCGACTTCACCAAGTGGCTGACCAAGGGCTGCTCTATCAGCAGCTATCTTTCTAAAAGAGGGTCGGTCAACCAAAGAAGAATTCCATTTTGCGTAATGAGGAAATTCCTCTGACGGGTTGTATCCTGGAAGCAGTTGGGGGACCATCTCGTTGGTAACCACAAAGACAAGGTCAGCGAAAGTGACCTTGTCGCCCGCGAGAAATTTCTTGCCGGTCTTTTTGAGATACTCATCGAGCATCTGAATGGTGCGCTTGATCGTCCATTCATAACGATCAAGGACGGACTGGACATGCTCTGGGTGTTTGTACAAGAACCAGGCATGCTGACTATAGTACATGTGTTGTTCAGACGCCTGAAATTGCATCCACGCCAGTTCCAAGTACCTGTCTGGACCTGAGAGGGAGTGTAATGTGCCAGATATATCATAAGTATCAAGAAGATAGAGGATAATAGCGCCTGCCTATTTTTCGATTAAACATTTAGAGTCAAACACAGCTAAGACATACAGCCTACCTCGAACAGTCTTATTCCTGTGTTAGGATCTTCAATGGCAGGAGCTTTAGAGTTCGGGTTGAGAGACTTGTACGGCTCTGAATTCATTTCAGAACTTGCGGGGTACTTGCTCTCATAAGGAAGCTCTAATTCCTCGAGTATGATAGTGACTCTCCATGGTACAGGGCCTCTCGCATGGGAGTAAAGGATAATGGGTTTAATGGCTGACATATCAATTTCACGATAGCGATGATGGTTCTGACGACAATAACAATATCGAATGATAATTAGTAGGGAGGAAGAGATAAGGTGGAATGAGTAATGGACTGACGCTTGAATATATATACCCCAATAGCACTTGAACTGCCTGCATGCGTGGTGGTGGGTAGACTATCTCCGTAAGTACCGATACCTCCCTTGACCCATTCTCGGCCATCCTTTTCGAAATTCTGTCACGCTTTGCTCTACCGCTTCACTAGCTTTATGACGCAAGTTGATTAAATTGGTGGTAATTCATAATTGTGCATATCAAACCAGCAGAACTTAAGTCTGCTCCGCGCGTCATCGCTCTCGTGACTGCTAACTAAGCGGGAATTAAATATTATGAGTCTGTGCGACTTACATCGCTAGCTTCCACTAGGCATGGCTTCGGGTTTTTGCTACAGTCCGAAATCGCCATCTCAAGGCAGAGCTGGTTCGTCTCTCTAGCGAATTCATAGTGACTAAAGTGTGACAAAGGATGACAAAAGCTTTAAACTGGAACATTTTGACACTTGGCTTATTTAAGCTTTAAGGAGAGAGGCGGCCTGCACCCCACACGACTAATCATCATACGAAGCAGCCAAGCAGAGCAACACTATACCATGGATTTGCAGAGGCAACATATGAAATGGCTAGCCCGGTGCTAAGGGGCCAGTCACTTTGAAAAGGTGAGGAAATGGGTGATTCAAACACGGCAGCAAGATTGATCGAGACCAACAAAACCAGGGGGGGGCTTGAGCTGTAGAGGAGGGACAAACTGTCAATGTGAAACAGGCCCTTGGCCGGGTAATTGGGAATAATCTAGAAGACCGGATCTATTACTACATGATAAACAGATAAAAAACAAAGAACAAAAAAATAAAGGGGGGGGGGGGGGTTAATATCAAGCATAAGCTGCTCCTTGGTTAACGGGTCGAGCACACTGCTGCATTTTAGGTAGAAGGAAATATAAATCATGCACCACGGCCACATACTTGAGTGAAAGAGCAAGATACGAACTAACAAAGTATTGGAAATTGGCGTGATTTCGGGTCATTTACTCTTCACTCTGGTATATTTTCGGGGCCAATTGCAAATAACTGAAACATACAATGCTTGAGAAGACATGCCTATGGGGGCTTATAGGTTTCACTGGAGACTATTGAAGATTTGATTTATCCTGCCCAGTACTTGTATTGAGTTAATTAAATTTCCCAAGGACTCTCCCAGATCCCATCGTTGTTCTAACTTCGCCCAAATGCACCAGACAAAGGCATTGTCCGGTCTTCGTAACGTTGTACTTCATATCATGGTGTACTTGTAAATGTCGGTTTTAATTTAGTGTGTTGTGGCCCAATCCCTTCAAGCACCGAAAACCTTGACACGGTCCTCGATGGGGAGATAGGTCTTCTCGCCAGCCTCGCCAATCTTACCACCGAACACAAGCTAGGCGTCAAGCTTCCAGGTAGCAGGGATGCCCCAGGTATTTTAAATCTTTACATCAATAAGGGGATTGTAATATTAGAGATTGGCACCAAGACCCTCAGCCTCAAGACCAGTCCAGGTAAGGTACTGCTAGATGGCAGCGGACTAACCAGCCCAGTAAAGGAACTTGTCACCAAAGGCAGCGAACTTGGCGGCATACTCTTCAATAGTAGTCTAATTGAAGAAGAATAGGACAGTACTGGCAGCAGCTTGGAACATGCTGAGCTTCTGCTCAGTGGTAGGGTAGGCATCAGCAGGGAGAATGGTCTTAAGGGCTGCCTTAATAATATCCCAAAGCTTTATATACTCAGGGTAAAATAGTAAAACAACTCGACTGGTCTGGTTATTGAAGGACAAGGGGGTATAAAGGGTAGCCTCATTGATAATATCCTAGACGCATGCATTAGAGATAGGGAGGTCCTTAGAGAGATAGTAGTAGGAACAGCGTTACTTGGCCAGCTGAAAAAGGAGATCAGCATTAATCTTGGTAGCCATTGTGGAGTTCTTATTAAATGTGTGTGAGTGTGAATTTGGGAATGTAGTTCTGGTGGGAGATGGGAGAAAGAAGGCCTAGCAAGGGGGCAGCTTCTGCCCACTTTTTGTAATTAACATAGATGGCCCCACCCTCTGTCTAACGCGAGACGAGGAGCAGAATAGATCGAACCTAGTCAAATAACATCTTTGCAATGGATGCTCGTGGTTTTGGTGTATCTGGCCACCCCCCCTCTACCCCTATTCGACGTTCCGATTTCGCCCTACGCCAAGCGTTTTGAATCAAGTCCTTCGAAGAGACAAGGTGGCTATGTTATGGGACTCTGCCGTGATATCCGATTTGAGGCGACCCAGTAATCACGGTGACTGCGATTATGGCTAGATCTTTTGGTCACTGGTCTAACAAAACCGCTGACTCAGCGCAATAACAGAATGAAATTGCTTAGTATTCAGTTCTATCTACAACAAGCTAAAAATAAAGTCCTGAACTTGAAGTCGACCAGTCTGGCAAGAAGGTGCCCGTTACGTGTAGTAGATGTCATGCTGTTGGTCACAAAATGTCCTCAAGAGCGTATCCTATGAGACTCCAGGAGTTGCTCTGTGATATATAACATACTTGCACAGCACGGATCGCATACTGCCGAGATCCATTTTTTTCTCGGCTTCTCTTGGTCGAAAAGGTCTTTATCCATTTCTTTCTACTTACAATTCAAGAGGATGCTCGATCTGTTAACCAAAGAGCAGTTTCCAATACAACCATATAGTTTTACAAACGCTGGTATTGTTAGTCATAGTGTCTGCACTGCACAATCAACCTCTTTCTTTATGCATAATTGGCTGTGTTCTATGTCCCGGGGTTCCTGGTTCTATTGCAAGTGGGTGTGGAGAGAATGCTCTATACAAGGATGGTATAAGGTGTTGGCTGGTTTCTTAATTGATGATTGTCTTCCTTGTAGGGATGAATCGGACCGGGGGCGCAGCTTTAAGCTAGGCCTGTGAAAAAGTAGCCAGAGGGTGACGACGAAAACTTCATTTTACTCACTCACCCTATTCACTCATTTGTGGTAAGCCTGCCGCCATATCACAGCAGAGGTGCTTGATGTCATAAAAAATCTTTAATTCCTCAAGTGGGATTGTAAATCTTCATAAATCCCGCCGTCTAGTAATAAAATGGAACACAATAGGCTTAATAGCATACATATTGATCTTCCGATCGCAATTATAATTTTAACAACAAGAAGGCCTTTTTACATAATAGGCTCCAGGGCGAGACGGTGTAGAGTGAGTAGTGGACCAGCACCTGCATACTTATACACCGCTTCATTTGAATACATTGCTCCCCTTGTGAGCGGTGGATTACCTTCGTCCGTATCGGTAGTTCATCCTCGGGTATGCTTCTGGCAGTCGGGGCAAACGACAACGATTGCCTCTCGGTGAGAACCCTTGGAGTTATTGTATCGCCCGGCAAGTTTTAGTAGTTAGGTAATTATATCTACGCAACAGAGCAACGGTAATTCGGCAATTCATCATCGCATTAAAACCCTACAAAAGTAGATTTTAGGTGTAGGTTGTTTTCATTCCCGATGACTAAGCGCAGAATCAACATTTCAAGCTGTTGGTACCTGCAGCTGCATCACGAGTTAGTGGCTGGGCTCCACAGCAACGGGCCTCGGATTCACACCACAGCCCGAAATTATCATGTCGAGCTAGGGCTTGGTTACCTTTCCAGTGGAAACCGTTTGTGACTAAAGTGTGACGAAGGATGACAAAGGGTGGTTAGAGTTTGACGCGTGGACCTTCACACACTTAGCTGCAGTTTGGTTTCACAGTTGATGCCTACGCCCCACGGAACAAATAGTCAGGTCCTGTTGTGGAATATAAGGAATTTCGTATCAAAGGGTGGTATATAAGCTAAAGTGATTCCCTCTCTTTCAAAGAACACAAAGTCACATCACACTGTATCCCGATTATCATTACTTTATTTACTGCGTTGATATATTTCCAAACTCTTCCCGACATCATGACTGGACCACTTGAATCGAGTACCGATGTGGTAATCATTGGTGCAGGACCATCAGGGCAAGTCCACTTCCAGTAAAACACCTTTCATATGCTGGCTCGTTTTCTAATTACTTCGAACACAGCCTTATGGCAGGCTTATGGATGGCACGGTGCGGCGTGAAAGCACGCATTATCGATGCCCGCGCTACAAAGGTTTTCAGAGGCCACGCTGATGGAATGCAGACTGGAACGCTTGATATCTTTGACTCGTTTGGCATTGTAGAGGATCTCTACAAGAACGCTGCTCCTGCAATGGAGATGACGTTCTGGGTTCGTAAGGTTGCATCCTGTTTAATAGCCTGAACTAAATTGGCGCATATAGGCGAGTACCAAGGATTTCCCCTTGAAACGTGTCGCTCGCTTTCCAAAATGGTATCCTGAACTCGGCCAGTACCATCTAAGCCACACTAGTCAAGGTTTGATCCGTTTCTGTGAATGCTAGGAAGACTTCTAAATGCATTATAGGCAACACAGAGCGTGCTTTGCTGGATGGCATGAAAGCCTTCAACGGACTCGAAGTCGAACGAGGAGTCACAGCGACAGCTCTTGACATTGACGTCTCGAGCATACATGATCCTCAAGCTCATGCCATCAAACTGACGATTCGACATCTCACTGAGGAAGAATTGGATGTGTCTTCGAAAAAGGATAGTGTACCAAAGCCGGGTGATTTCAACTATAACCCAGCAGACGAGCCATATTTGAAACGTAAAGTTACCGGCAAAGAAGGGAGTACTGAAGTGATCAACGCCAAGTTTGTGATTGGGGCCGATGGAAGCCGAAGCTGGACTCGCCAGGCTTTGGGTTTCGACTTTCTCGGAGATGATGAGAACGGAGATGAGAGTGTTGGAGGAATTTTGGACTGCGTGGCGACTTCAAACTTTCGTACGCAATTCTCGATTTAATTCAGTGGCTAATGCTAACAAACTTCAAAGCGGATTTCCATATTCAAACAATGATTAGCAAAGACGGACGTGGAGCCGGACTCGTACCAAGGGAGGATGGGTTGGTACGCATTGCGGCTCCTGTTGCTAACAAATCAGAAGCGACTCCAGAAGCCATCATTAAGTCCTTGAAGGAGATCATCTCTCCTTACGAGCTCAACGTCAGCAAGATTGATTGGTGCGGAGTATTTGGAACCCGTCAACGGGTCGCAAGCGCTGTTTCAAAGCATTCCCGTGTTTTCCTTGCTGGCGACGCACTGCATATCCATTCACCCAGAGCGGGGATTGGCATGAACTTCAGTATCCAAGATGGTAAATACTATAGTCTCACGTGATACCAACTTTTGCTCACATATGTAGCTTATAACCTGGGGTGGAAAATTGCCCATGTTGTGAAAGGAATCTCCCCTTTGTCTATTCTCAAGACATACGACGAAGAACGCGGTTTGACGACCAAACAGCTCATCGCTTTCGATAAAGCTCTGTCGGAGGAGGCACCCTTGGGAGCAAGCTTTTCGGTTAAAGGAACTCGGAAGGGACTACAGGAAAATCTCCCGTTCTCAAGCACGACCGCAATTGAGTACGAATCTGGACCGCTTGTCGCTAAGGAAGGCAGCTTAATTGCTTCCAAACAGCAACTGGCGCCCGGTATCATTGTGGGCAGGCGTTTACCCTCATACACTGTAGAAAGACACGCCAACGGAGAACCGGTTGACTTTGGAAAGTCTTTCCCTAGTGATGGTCGGTACCGGATTGTTATCTTCGCGGGCAACATATCGCAACAACAGCAGCTGCGCCGTCTGGAACACCTCAGCCAGGTGTTGGAGCTTCCTGATGCCTTTCTCCAACGTTTAGATAGGCGTGCCACCACGCCGCAGGATCTATTTCAAATCCTCGTCTTGCACACCGCGAGCAGGGACGAGGTCGAGATCGCTGACTTACCGCCATTCCTCTTCAAGAATGGTGATACTTTCAATCAAGTCTTTGCTGACAATAATGATTCAAGGACCTGGGCTCTAAGCGAGGCATATAGCAAATATGGCATAAGCCGAGACAGAGGATGTCTCGTACTAGTTCGACCTGATAGGCATGTCATGTATATTGGAGAGTTGGAAGATGTCACCGACTTGATTAAACTGATATCTCAAGTTTTGGTTTAATGAGGAAGACATGCATTATGGAGGTATTTGAGAATAGAAATTATAACTCTCACCAGAAGGCTTTACAGAAGGCAAAAAACTAAGATATGGAGAGATCGGGAAGAAGTCGGGCCTTGTACGGACAAATAATCCCCCAAAAAGGGTATATAGACATCTGGAAAGTCAACAGAATCGAATCCTACCTACACTATGGCCAAATTTTGGCAGGCGTGAGGGGTTGAGACTCAAGAGATTTCCAAAATTGCTTGAATTAAATCTATCCTTATGCCATAAGACCTGGAATTATTTGTAAACCGGTAGCAATATACGCCGGTATTATCATGATCCTAGCCATTGACTTGATTTTAGTACTTTCACGAAGACAAGGAAATGTAGCCGGCGGTTCCTTTCTAACTGCATAAGCGTCTTGCTCTGTTTCCAGCTCCCATTCCATGGCACCATCGGGCGTTTGGTCGTGAGTTGAGACTTTTAAAGTCATACAACTATAATCAAATGCTCATTGAGGTTGTTTTACTCGTAAAAAATTGTTCAAAGTGAAAGGTGTAAAATGATCAGTCCTGTCGCCAGATTGGGTCAGTCCGGAAGAAGTCAACCGTGTTTATCGGATACCGAGGCCAACCCCCCTGCTTTTCTACCGAAACGCTATGTCTCATTTTCCGGTCAAAATTAGAGCAAATAATAGCCGATTGGCAGTAATATGCATCGACCAATCGGCAGTCTTGGCGGGATCCGAGATAAGATGATTATCGACATGGATGAATGCAAAGTGAACCAATGCGCGGGTAATCCTCAAGGATTTTTTGACCGCAACGATTTAAATTCAAAGCCAGCGATTAAACATAAGAAATAATTTGGCTTTATTTTTTTTTATATAGCTGAGCTTCTTTCTGAATATAGACAATGAAGATAAATTGAAAGACTTGTTTCTGAATTTGTAGATATAGCATGCAGGTTTGGAATAAGCTCAGTGCGAGGAGCCTCGTATTTTCACTAGACTCTTAGGGGAATGACCCTGGGCTATAAAAGGATAGTTTCGGAGTTGAAGGCCCGAAGTAGAACAAGTTGGACCGGAATCCTGTTCGGCGGGGGGACTTCCGCTGACCGAAGGCCACTAATTAGTGCACTCCACAGCCAACGAAACATTGATTGTGACGAGCATCGCAGTCTTCAAAACCAATATCCGGGAACAACGTACTCAGTCGACCTTTGGCGCATGCCGCACCTATTTCAACAATATCTTTCTAAACTTTTACTTAGAGTATCTGCAAATTTGATGAATCAATGAATTTCTTGGTGCATGGAGCCAGGAACCCACGTGGTGCGCCATGATGAGCTTGCTAAGCGAAATGGCAAAGGCTAGGCCCGTGATGATACGAGTCTCCACACAGCCTTACCCCGTTTCTTTCAGCTGCCCATTATGTGGGAACTTTGAAACAAACTACCAATTTATTCCATCCACAAAACCCCCGATTCGACAATTGTCTCAGGTGATGATCATCCAATGCGGCCATTTCTCCGTTGACAAAGAGGGTGACTGTAAGGGGCTCGGAATGTATGGGACCATACATCAAGTACAAAGAGCCCATTTTGGACAAGAAAGAATATCAGGAGCAAAAAGGTTACCCAATACTTTTTGGTTCTATTAAAGCAGCGGAATCCTGTTTCAAAGCATCTCTTACGATTCCACATAATTTCTCGCTAAAACAATCATCATGTGGTCATTCACAAAGCTCCTCACAATTGTCTCAGCAATTCCTGCTGCTCTTGCATTGCCATTCAACGAGACTGAGGCCACGGAGATTGAAGGGCTCTTTCCACGAGCAGGCACGCCCAGCAGCACCGGAACCCACAACGGATACTACTACTCATGGTGGACCGACGGTGGAGGTGATGTGACCTACACAAACGGTGCGAGTGGCTCATACAGTGTTTCCTGGAAAAACAGCGGCAACTTTGTGGGTGGAAAAGGCTGGAACCCTGGCAGTGCCAGAACAATCAACTATTCGGGCACCTTTAAGCCAAGTGGGAACGGTTATCTCGCTGTCTATGGCTGGACCACTGACCCCCTCATTGAGTACTACATTGTCGAATCATACGGCACGTACAACCCGGCATCTGCTGCCAAGAAGATTGGATCAGTGACTACTGATGGAAGCACCTACGATATTCTCAAAACCACACGAGTCAACCAGCCTTCAATTCTTGGTACAAGGACATTTGACCAGTACTGGTCTGTCCGCACTTCTAAGCGCGTCGGTGGCACAGTCACTGTCGGTAACCACTTTAATGCTTGGACCAAACTTGGCTTGAAACTAGGCAAGCACAACTATCAAATTGTGGCAACGGAGGGTTACAAGAGCAGTGGTTCGTCCTCGATTACAGTACGATAAGGAATTGGCAGAAACTGGGCCAGGCATTTAGCCAATGGGCGCGGATTGTGTGTGTTAAGTGTTGCAGGAATCTAGATTGTTTGTGTCAGAGTGTGTTTTATGAGCGAATATTGTAACATCTGCAATAAAAAAGGTCATTCTTGGATCAAAAATATTGATGCCCCTTGTGCAATGCTGATCCCTCAGTGTCTTGTCCGTCACGTTGACCTATCTCATTGATGGTACTTCCAGATCTATAGCACTCTTGTTTATCACATGGTTTTGAGCTAAGCACCTGAGTAATGACGTAGCATCTTTGAGCTTGAGACCTTGTAGCCAAGGTAATTTTAAAGAATTTTGATCGGATCATTGAACCGAGATTGTGGGGGATGCCTGCACGCGCGATGGCGGGGTCACCTAACTAAGTCGAACAATCCAATGTCCGGACACTCAAGGACAGAATCTTGAATTGAGGTATTTAAGGTAGTTTATGCAATTTTTTTATTATTTTAATCATCTTTGTATCAGTTTATCCAGCTATCTAATAATGTCTATGTCATGATGATTGGTATTCATGGGCACTTCATTTGCGGTGCTTACTCCTCTGCAAGGAACAGATAAGTTAGCATAAGCTTTATGTTTGGACACGTAAAAAGATAGCCATGAACTTACGGAAGACAAAACAACCGTTGTCGTTGATAATGCGCTCAGCCAGGTTCAGGTTGCAAGAGACCTCGTCACCATCGGTGTTGGTGAGTTTGGCTCGCAGGATTGGAACCTCGTTGTCGCCCTCAATATCAAACTCAATATCATCGGCGGATTCAGAGAAGTCTACGACAGTTATTTCCTACAAATCATATTGAAGCGATGGTAAAGAACTCACTTTCACCACCCCACTGGAAAGAACCGTCGTTGTTGCCAATGTAACGGTCGAGGTTAATCTCAGCATCCATCATGTCGCCATCGAAATTGGCAAGCTTGGCCTTGAGAACGGCACCATCGATCTCGATATCCTCGGCGCTAAGATGGAAAGACATGGTTGTGATATTGATGGGGCTTTGTGACAAGTAATGAGGGTTGTAAGTTTGTGTTTGAGATGATGTTGGGATGGAGAAAATGGGAAGGACAAATAGCACTTTATGTACTTGACGGATTCTAAGCCTTAATTTCCGAACTGGAGGCCTCGCGCAACTCTTGGAAGACGCCTTGGTAACAGTGATTCAATACCTGGAGCTCATCCTCTGGATGGAACACGTTGAACCGGCAGCCAAGCCCGACTCTGGCGGCTACTGAACCAAAACAAAGACATACCCTCCACTAACCAGCGAGCAAAACTGCTGTTACTGGTCCATTTAATCACTGGGGCGCAAAGGCATAGCCACTCGCAAGCGATAGTATTGACTTGGCGTCTGGGCACATACCAGCGAGCGACACGTCAGAGGAGGGGTATCAGCCTGGAGGTGTGGCTTCGACGGCTTTAGAGAGACATGTTTACATACAATAGAGGGAACCAGAGCAGAAGATCCACATGCTTGCATCTCGAGACGCATTGTCAGCTGCTGCCAAGCAAGGCCAAGACCGGGACTCCGAGCGAGGACTCAACGGCCACTACAAAAAGTGGCCCTGATTGATCCGATTTGAGTGGGGACGGCAACTCAAGTTCCGAGTACGGTCTTGGGTACGGGGTTGGTTGCTGCTGCGGATCAGCAGTAATAGAGAGATGCCGTGCATGCGTTTGAGGAGCGGCAAGAAACACGGCTCAATTGTAAGCACGTGCGACCATGGTGCCGACTTTACATACAGGGCATGGCAATAACTTAGTTGGTCGCTGAACAAGTTGGCGGCCTCTCCAGCAAGGACAGATTGCCGCTGGATGCCGGAAATCGTATGAAGCCCTCCGCATCGTCTCATCCATCGGCCTGGCATGTATACAACCCCGCTTAGACTAAGACAGTGTATGGGCGCTAATAAGCGCTTGTATGATGCACATGCGCCGTGGCTTTTAACGCGACCAAGCATCACATACTTGGCGATCCTGGATCAGCAAAGTGGCTGATCAACGGCTATTCTCATGAGTGTACATATACATCCCCCCTATCTTGCGCATCAAAATAGACAGGGCTTGGAGGACTCGGTGGCTTGGTTCATGGTCGCAGGCAGATGCTGAACCGGATACCGGCGAGATGGTGAAACACCACCAAGGACAATTTTTCAATGCGATTTGACATTTATTTGCGCGTCAAAACTACAATACTGGACATGGCTAGAATTTAGAATTTCGCTATTGGGGCTGAATCAAATCGAAACTTGTTTTTTCTGGCATCAGCAATTTCCTCTGCATACATTGGTAGTGGTGGTGCTTGCAAAACCATAGGGCTGCCGTTAGTGGAGCCAGCTAAAAATTAGTGACATGTCTTCCCTCTCAGCTGTCGCAACTACCACTAAACACCGCTTCTAGGTACATTCGATGAGAATTAACTGCCCCTCATCGATATTCAGCACCACAATCGCCCATCGTCTCAAACATCTCTACTCGTCGACTTTTCGCCAAAACCGTCTCAATCATTTCCTGGTCGCTCTTGTCCAAAGACCAGCCAAGACTGGCCAGGTTTTCTGCCGCATGTTCGCTAATTCCCATGCGTGTGCCGACGAGGACTGCGCCGACGTATGGGAAGTCGAGAACCCATCGAGTGGCCACATTGGACACGCTCACGTTGTGCTTGAGAGCTATTTCCTTGAGCGCGCGCAGGAGCTCTTGAAAGAGTTCCCAGCTTCCCCAGCTGTTGATCATTCCAAAATACTGCGCAAATATGGTCAGCGAAAAATACCACCTCCACGCATTGAAGCATCTCACCTTGCGCTGGCTTGGGGTAATGGAATCGTCGTAGACGTCGGGCTCGGGCTTACCAAGCCACTTTTCTGCCAAGAAGCCCCCGCACTAGTTTTTTCTCTTGTCATTATTTGTATTGTAAAGCGCGAGAATGATCTTGACTAACCAGAGTCCCGTATGTCAACAACTTGACATTGTGCTTCACACACACGTTGTCCATTTTCAGAGTTGGACGAGAGTCAATTAGCGAAAACTGGTCATTACTTGTTAGCTGATCTGTGATGCTCAACAACCCTCTCTGCCAATCACATATATTTACCTGAACTTGGTTAGAGTGGACGCTGACGCCAATCTCGAGCGCCTTTTCGAGGTGCTCTGTATCGAAATTGCACAGGCCAATCATGCCCACGCGGTCATCTTCGTTCAAGAAGCGAAGAACGGCAAGGTACTGGTCATCTTCATACTGATAAACTTTGTCAGCTCCAATATCCTCATCTGTAGTGCAAAATTTCTCACAAATTGCCAGTGAAATTGGAGCAAGTCTATGCGGTCCGTCTGTAACCTTCGGCACCTTTCCGACACATTTGCACGAACAACATCCGATGTCACCTCAATGGGGTGAAAGACACAATATTTGGTAGCAGCAAACAAATCATCTTTGTGAGCATAAGAGGACCTAAAGCGGCCCTACGCAGAAAAGGTCAGCATAACACCATCGCACAGCAGGCGAAGCTCACACGCACAAATACAATTTCAGCATCGCCGTAATGATCAGCCATATCAAACGCAGTGAGTCCACTTTGAACATAATTCGCAAACTGCTGTACGATCTTGGATGTTGGTGCAGCGCCCCACGCAGAGCTAGACATTTGCCAGAGACCAGAAAAGACTCTAGGCAATGATCGCCCGTTCAACTCAAAGGTTTCTGCCAATGTCGGAGGCGGCGCCACATCTTTCAGACCATCAACCATCGACGATTCTGCTGGGGGAGTGTGAACTCGGGCGGGAACGCCAAGCAAAGAGGCTGTCGCGATCAAGCCTCTAGCATAAGGGTATTCGTTCTTGGATTGTTGTGCAATGTTTTCGCAATCTGTTAATATCTGAAAAAGCTGCGACAACGCCACCTTCTCAGCACATGTCAATTCCCGCTCTCCCGTAGTAGAGGTCAAGGTTTTTTGGATAGCTGTCATGGTTTGAACAATGTCGCCATCCAAGGACGCCAAAAAGGCTTGCACATCGTCGCGGCTGACATTGTCCCCGGCTTCTAAACGTGAGGCTTGGGCAATCAGTTGTCCCAAAAAGGGCAAACTCTTAAGACATAATCCCGAGCTGGACATGCATATGATTGTTTTCTGAGCAGCCTTTAAATCTTTTAGTTGGGGATTCGGAGAGTTTGAGTTTAGTACTTTGGGTGCAGCCTGTTCGATAAACTTTCTGGTTTCCTGCTCAAAGGTTGCTGTGATCTCGGGATGATAGGCCAGCAGTGACCTCATGACAATCCTCAAACCATCGCAGGGTAAATTAGCCACTATCGTATCCGTCATCATATTGACGTGGGCCACATTGGCTCGTCCATTTTTTGAAGCTGTCATGACGGACTGCTCGCAGGGATCAAGATAAGGAATGGTGGAGATGAGCGATGTCGGGCGATAAAGATGAAGCAATTCAACGAACGTTAGTAGTCCTGCGAGGAATTAAAAGGTTGGGAAAAGGCCTGATGATGGGCTCAGGATTATCATCAGCGGTCGTGTACTATATTCACAGCATCGAGGCTCTTGCTTTGTCATCTATTTATCCCCAACCTGCATCATTGGTTAGTATGGCCCTAGCCCTCACCGGCGATTTAATGCCGGCGTTCAAAATGAACACCGGCCAATTCGCCGACGAGGCTGCCAGTAGCCATGAAAAAAGAAGGAGCCGCCGACCACGGATAGTGCAGCCCATGTTTCTTATCGCACTACCCCTGTTGTCCATTGTCCAGATAACCTGACCCAGCTGCCGGGATTGAGGCAGGGGAGATTGTTTCCGCCCATTATCTAATCACCTCCTTGCGCGCTTATCCTTCCTGAGATATCATTGTTATCATGTCGACTTATCGCGGGGATAAGGCCCCTCAGGGCCCATTTCCCCGCACACGGCTCGTGTAGTAGTAGTACGTTGCCATGGCCCACATGACCCAATGAACAACTGGAGTGCATTGACTTGCATTGTCAAACTTCTCGGTGCATTGTTTGTCACAGCTGCTCGCCGTTACTCGCCGTCTTCGCTGTTCGTCCCAATTGCGCCGCACAAGGGTGGAACCATTGACTTGGTGAGCAAGGGCCGCGCTCCAGTCAGCGACAATCAACCGCCAAAACCATGAACGCCTGTCTACCGTGCCGTAGGGTGAAAATGAGATGCCGCCCAATTGGCAGCGAGCAGGGTAGTACGTGTGAGCGCTGCACCCGGAAATCACTCGAGTGTGTATATCGACAACACCGTCGGGGCAGAAAACCCGGAACCAAGTAGGGCATTGAGATGAAGACTTGTGGTGCCAAACACTAAAGCTAATGTTGTGAACAGAATCACAAAGAATAGAGCCTCATCAAATGTACAAGCAAGCCCCCTCGTGGAGCAATGTGACCTAAAGCAGTCTCCATTGTCCAATGACTCCCCAGCACAAAGTGGAATCTCAACAGCAATACTTCGGTCCCAGTCTGGGGGGTTGCAACCATCAGGAATTCTGAATCAAGAGGCGATGAGCGGCAAGTTTTCCCTGCGCTGTATCCTTACTCCCAGTGAGAGCGAAACAACACAAGAAGTCGATGATTCGGCACATATCCCCGACGGTGATCCAATCAGCCTTGGTCTAGTCAATATTTCAATCGCTAGATCGCTATACGAAAAGTACAAGTCTACCATCATGACATTTGACAACAATCATTAACATGACGTAGCTTTATTACAGAATTGAACCCCTACATAAGCCAATTAGACCCTTGTCTGCATACATTCACATATGTCAGAACAAAGTCGCCATTTCTATTCAGCACCGTTCTTTGCATGGCATCAAAAGCCTTCAACCCTGCCTTGTACCGACCTTTGTACAATCACGCCCAAGATTTATTTTCAGACACATTTAGACATGGCATCAAGTCGGCAGAAACAGCCCAGGCGATTCTAATCCTGACATACTGGAAAGAACCCCAGGATACACGAGCATGGACTTCGCTGGGATACGCGATCCGTATGTGCATCGACCTCGGGTGGCATTGCTTGACCCCGTATTCAATGCGGAATTGGTCAATCATGACGGACCACGAGAAACGGGAAATTCGCAACATAGAGCGGACGTGGTATGTCATGTTTGTATATGACCGGAGGTGAGCTCTCGATCCTTTTCTGGACTAAAGTAAAAGTCTTCAATTAACATTCGCCACATAGCATGAGCTTGCAGGTGGGAAAGCCGTGGATGATCGAATGCAACGAGTTTGTGGAATCAATTGATGCGTGGTGCAATGATCCGATGGCGACAGCCAATGACTGCCTCCTAGGAGCTCTAGTGACACTGCGCATCATGACCTCCACGGTATTAAAATTGCTTCGACCTAGGGAGCGCGCCCCTCTTCACAATGTTGATGCGCTACTGGCCCTCGTTAATGCACGAGTCGAAGAATGGGAAAACCGGTGGATTACAGCCATCGAAGCCAAGGAAAGCGACCAAGAGGGCTGCCACTCATTCCTCATCCAGTTTTATAGCACACACCTCCGGTTACAATTATTCTCCATACCGTTGGCGGATGCCATTACCTCGAGCCGACTGGATACATCGCCAAGCCTTGAGCTTCTGTGGATTGCATACTCTAGTGCCATGGACATGTTTCAGCTGATATCGAGATATTCGTCTCGGCTTTATTTTGTGCAAGATTCCATTCATGTCATGACGGCGTATAGCGCTACATTTCTTGTCAAGGTGAGACATATACCTTTTATATCTGAAACAATGACCACCAGCTAAAGCCCGAAATATTATACAGCTTTTACTGCTAGCTCCTGCTACGATTGTGAGCAAAATAGAAACCAGTGCTATCGACGCCATTCGCAATGCCGCTGTCATTTTTTCAGAACAGGCCGCACCGCCCGGATCCAGCTGTGTCCTCCAAGCGAGATTTCTTGATAACATCACAGCTACACTAATGGAGAAGCAAAGGCAGAAGCAACAAACTATGGTTACAGGTTTCGCCAATGATGATTGCGGTGAATACTCGCTGCCAAAAGAAGCGGAATCTATAATCCCTGATTTATCAACATCAAACGTCTCTGACCGATCCGCGTTGGAAGTTGCCGATAGCTCAATTCTCGGGACATTCCATGCGGATGATGAACCTGGCAATTTTCAATTTCTCGACGATGACGTTTGGGCCAGCATGTTTGCCAGTGCTGGCTTTAATACTCAGGATGGAATATTTTTGGCATGATTGTCAGTGCACTTTGCATCATGGCGATGGCACGCTGAAAGGCGCGACTGGCGCGGGAGTGGTTAGAAGAGGGCTTAAACCACATACAGTAACTCATACAGCCTGTCAGCAGCTTACCAATATACACATTACATTCCCCGCTGAACACCAGGATTTTGTTGGCGGCCTCGTCGGCCAACTACATCATCGACTCGGTGGCTGGACTGCGGCCTTTGAAATTATCTCATGAAACGTGATTCATTGATTCTATGATTGCAGGGTGCTCTGCTGTGACCTCAATGCGGACTTGACACAAAGCTCAAATTTGGGCTGCCGAATCAGAGCGGGCTGAGCCAACAGCTTTTGCACTAAAGCCAGCCACTGAGCATCCTGTTGGCTAAAAAATGGAGATTGGAGCGTCAAAGCTCGGCCAAAAAGCTATGAATTTGCAACGTCCAGTGGAGCTAGCCTTATTTTTTTTTAGAGGGGTTCCGGTGCCGAGCTGGCGGTGCAGACGTGCCAGTTCATCCGCCCTGCTCTAGACTAAGCCAGGTCCATTACACGGCTGCTGACATGTTTTTAATGGCCTCCATGTTGCCGCTGCCTGGTGATCATGATTTGCATGATGGCACGGATGGACCAAGCGCGTTCCAAAGCTACAGCCCCATCAAAGCGCAGCCCTGATAATGGGGCCAGGGTAGAGATGAAAGGGGACTTGATTGTATTAGCTCAAGTTTGATCACCTAGTACGCGGGAAACCTATTTTCAAAGTCGCCTGGAAAGCTTGACTGTTAATTTTAAGCTCCCGTTGCCAAGTCATACATAAAGGACGTCATTCACTCGCCAAGACTTTTACTCCATCATCCGACCAACACGCAATAATCAGGGCTTTGACAGTCTTTCATCTTCAATTCTCTTCAATTTCAATCAATTACCAAACCGGTTTATTCTCCACAAAAATTCCTTACCATGCAGTTCAAGACTCTTCTTCTTGCGGCCGGCCTCGCCTTCGCTGCTCCTGAGCCCCAGGCGGGCGGCAACATCGCCACCACCACTCACAAGGCCTTCACCATCCGCGCTGGTCGCTCAGGAAGCGCTGTCGATGGATCTACATTCAGAGCTGCCAAGAGCAGCATCTTTCTCAACCTTCCCCGGTCATTCGCTACCTGTGATGCCACCACTGATGGCTCTGCTACCTTCGACCTGAAGCAGGGCAAGCTGTACCTCTACAAGAAGGGCAACCCCACCCAACAGCTCTACGTTGACCGCTCCGGCATGGGTGAGTTATAATTTTCTTCTTTATAGGAATGAACAACACAGACTAACCATTTGTCGCATCACAGGCCAGGGCAAGCTTGGATATATTACTGGCAATCAGTCTCCTCCCAAGAATGGCGAGGTGGGCAAGTTTGCCGTCACCATGGATGGGCGCCTAGTGTTTGATGGGGTTGGCTTCATCGCCTGCCCCGGCAGTGGTGGCAAGACTCACAGCGTATGGGTCAACGCCGGGGTTAAGAACCCTGGTGGAAACAAAAAATGCTTTGACATCAGTGCCCGACCTGTCCTCAGCAAGAAGCCCGTGGGTTGCGTTTACACAAAGTAAATGGCGTCTATTCCACTTATACCTGGGAGGGAAACAAAATAGTACATAGGAAATTCACGATTAACGATATCATAAAAACATGCTGGCCCATCCTAAAAACTATTCTTTCCCTTAAAATTGTGTATTATTGGATATATTATCCGTGACTTTTTTGCCTATTCCTGGCCTCATAGAAATCCACTACCGTAGCACCACTTCAGGCAGTTTTCAGGTTCTTTTTAGTTGAGGTGTCAAGTCTTTCAGACAAGCATTACTCAACAATTTCGATTTTTAAAATTAGTGTAGACTACTTAAATGCTGTTGAGGATACAATTGCAGCTGTGTTGGGAGCGCCCATGTTTGCTCTAGATCGCGCCTGAAGCGATTAGCTTGAGCAAATCTGGTCAAATCCCATCTCCATTGCAAATCGGCCCGGATCAACTCTTTGTCTTCAGCAGAGCTTAAAAAGAATCCCAGAGTATACACAGGCCAGTTTCCAATGAATGACCTTGACCACCCGTCATCATATCTGTGATCTCGCAGAATTGCAAGCCCCTTCTCAATTTTCCAACAGTCTGCCACGGGCATAGGAGCTGGCCCAGTAAGATTGATGTTTTCTAACAATTGATCCACCAGCACTGACGCGATAATAGCATATAGACATGCTGCATCCTTGTAATGTTGTTCTTGATCGTTGAGTTGGTTGCTCTCTGAAAAAGTGTTTTTGTCTTGCTTTTGTAGCAAAGCTGTTTCCCACCATTTCACCTCACTTCGTATCTCCTCAAGAGCCTCTTTTCTACAAGGTGGCTGACACCTATACAGCCGACGGAGCGATAGGGTCAGTCGAAACAATGACACCGGGACGCCCAAGACTGGGCTATTCAGACTTCTTGAACGACCCGGGAAGAAGTTGGATTGGTCAAGCAGTCTTTCAGCCTGAGTCCAGAACTCCAAATCGAACTCGTAGTCTATCCCTATCGGATCCGACCAAAGCCCGGTTGTAATGAGAAATATTTGATACAAAACACTTTCGACTGCAAGATGATCAAACATCCTATTAATGGCCAATGGCCGCTGAAAGAGGCGCAAGCCGAGAATCCGGGTCGCAGCAGCGACATGACGCGGTATGTCAATATTAGTTACACCGCCAATCAACTATGATTCGCGTGAATCACGCGGTTAGCTCGATAACTTTCTGCCTGGAGCATTCCAATGCATGGACTCAGGCTAACAAATGATAAAATATCTTACTCCATGCAGATATAAAAACATTACTGTCATCAGCAGGCCATTATGACTCTCTAAAGGAGGCGTGTCGGCTAATAACTTTGAGAGTTCTGTGACAGAATTTGAATAATAGACTAATGCGAGCTCTTGCATTTGTGAGGAGGCATCGATGTAGTGAATATGAGATGCTGCACAAGCAAGTAAAGAATAATAAAGGCTTTTGCACGAAACCATGAGGTCTTGCATCTCTATGAGCCAACCGTCGTGGAAGCCATGGTGGCAACTTGGTAGTAGTAAAAGATCATATGAGCTATCCACAAAATGGCGAAACACAATTGGCTCCAAATAGTGGTTTGTAACTTTATAGGTTATACTAGCCTCTGGCATGATGGCAATGCTCGCCTCGGTTTTTGAGAAGTTCTGCTCAAATCGAAGTGCAAGAGTCTGCTCATGTGTTGAGGCCAGTGGTTCATCGTTCACACTTGTCATGTCAGTCTCGCTCGAGGTAGCCCGGTGACGTGATCGATCATAAGCCGAAAACCGGCGGTCCAGTAGGTCCGACGACGTCGGCCACTGACATTGCCGCCGAGAGATTTGGCAAGATTTGCAGACGGGATGGCATTCATCGCACTTTTTTCGTCGTTTCCGGCCTATCGAACACGGTTAGACTACTGACTGATCAGCCATGGATGAAAAGTTGACATTACATGTAAGGCAGCCAGTCTTGGTACGTAATTTGGCTCGTGGGGCACTCTTCATAGCGCTGAAAATGCTGTCATATTTAGTTGATGGAAAATCTCAATATCGCACCACGTAGGCTATTTCCATTGAGATCGGTTTCCAATCAGGGGGATCGTACATCCGAGACCCTTATATCGGACCGTGCGCTATGTACCATTCAATATTTGAGGGGTTAACAGGGGGTCCAGCTATTGGCCAGACTGCGAACGGAGAGTGATAACGTGGACAATCGCGTGAGGGGTTCCGGAAGATAAGGCGGGGGATGCTAGTGGGTCTTTGGTCCAAGGATATGGCTTTCCTTTAGGCTTGGTGGTTAGATGCTGACGCGGGTGGTGTGGATGTTATCTATCACGATTGATCTGTATGCGACATTAAAGTAGCGCAATCGCTTCGCCGCTCTAGATAGTCCTGAGTAGTCCGTATTGATGGCAAGAAATGACCATCAGACAACGCTAGATTTCTCCAACTGTTGCCCTAACATAATCTAACCTGACCTGCTAATTAGCTAAATCAATTACGACGATTCCTTTACTGTGAATAATTCCACCATCATAGTACTGGCTGCCTTTAAACAACTGGATTCTCTGCTATTCTTTAAAAGAAAACATTGCCATGATTCGCAATCCTTAAATTCCACTATTCTTCTCACTGAACCCTGTTGTCTTCAACAATTTTCTTATATTTTGCGGCACTGCGGACGCGAAAGCCCTTTCCGTATTTTATCATAATGAAACAGACAGATGAGGCTACCATGCCAATAAATGCGGCCGATATGAAACAGTTTTGGTAACCCAGGTGGTTCAACCATGGAGTGATTCTGCAGTCTCGTCAGTTGCAAGTCTCCCAATGCATACACTGATGACTTACCCGTATCCAATAGCAAATGACATGGTATTTCGAACAATAATTACCGTGACGATGGCATCACCGCTGATGTCATGATAGCTGTCAATCAGGTAGTTGACGCTCAAAGTGACTCCCATGGTTGACGTAAAAGCCAAGCAACACATGCCAACAATGAGTCCAAACCAATGAACTCCCTTCTCGGCGCCAACGCCCCATAGGATCAATGAAGCCGGTACCATAATGACGCAAATAGTGAACGGCCACAGCCGATACTCAGCCTCCATAATACCATTATTGCGACGCGCGAGTTTGAGGGTCAACCAATCGCTCAGCCTTCCAGAAACCAAAGATCCAGCGACAACACCAATGCAACAAGACAGGTAGCTAAGACCCACCATAGAGGTACCAAAATTGTACGGAGATCCAGAGAGAATAATGCTGGCTGTTGCATTCAGCACATTAAACCAGATGAGATAGGAACCGTACGAAAACCCTGCGTAAAAGATGACTGGCCAACCGAGAAACATTACGCTTTGTATAGCACGTTGAATCATGCTCTTTCCTGGACAAGGCTGCCATAATGACATCTTTTGGACAAATGTCTTTTCGGTAGGATAGATCTCTCCGGGCTCCTCCTGGGGCGTGTTTGGTAAGGTAGAGGGGGACTTCTCATCGTCGCACATCATCGTGGGCGACACAGTTCTTTCTTGGGTGATACCAGTTGTCTTTCGGTTATAATTGGTTTCTTCCATAAACAAAAACAAGAAGATAAAGACAAATGCCAAGAAGATTGCTGGCCAGTAAAATACCCATCTCCATCCTTGATACTCGGCGATGAAGCCACAAATCACGGGTGCAAAATAGTTGCTGCCTGCAAGTGTGAGAGCATATATACCCATGTATGTTCCACGTTCATGAGTGAAGTACTGTCAAATTTATTAGCCTATGCTAGCTCTAGGAGTGATGTAGTATATAAGACACCTACAATGTCGGTAACAGAGATTTCTGGAAGGGCTTCGATAGGCGAGATGAAGAAACCCTGAATGATGCACTTTGCAATCCATTCACCATTGGTTTGCACATATGCACTATATTTAAGTTAGTTAAAATACTTTACTATCCGGCTTATTTGGCGCCATTTGTACCTCCAAATGCTGGTTCCCTAATACGAGTCAAAAAACGAGATAGCATTTCACATAGAGAGCTGGACTTACTATAGCGCCGAGAATGGAAATGAGATATGCCAGACGCTTTCCATATCGAAGAGAAAAAGGCTGCCAGAACAATAGACTCCAGCCCAAAAAAAGAAACATGTAACCTGTGCCTTCATTCAGTGTAGCTACCGAAACACCAGAAGCTGTGGACAGAGGGACCAAGACGGAATACACGGTCGACACTTATATTCCAGCAAACCAAGTGTATCTACAGTCATCATTAGATTTTCTTTTTACATCTTATCCCAAGGAGTCCGTACAGGTTTTGACAAATCATCGAGAGGAACTTGCGGCGGGGAGTCCAGTTCAGTGGATCATTAGAGTCATTAGATGGTGGGGGATCAAGCACAATATCGTCGCCACTAGAGGCATGACGAGCATGCATATTATGGTCCAGGTCGACCAGGTGAATGGTGCCTGGAACAACATTGCCTTCAGCCGTATCCTCTGAATCTAATGGCATGATGTGGGAGGGGAAGAAAAATGCGTCATGCAGGAGTGAGGCTTTCTCTGTGTCTTCCATGAGGCCAAGGGATGCCGGCAGGAAGGCCTTTTAAAGTAATCTGATGATATTTTTAATGGACTCACTAAGTAAGACATCTGTGAAGGGTTAATCTCGTCACAGTCGGCCAGCGCAAGCGATCCCCCGCAGGCCAATCAAGCGGCGTTCTCCACACGACTGATAAGACCCCAATTTGGATCGTACATGCCGATGAAACATTGTATTGCCGCTGATCCGGGGCCTGCAGTCGCTATAATATGTTTGAATATCTAATCAAGTGAGAATCCCTACCTCAAGTGGGAATAGGTGGCACTAGCCATCGCAAACGTCTTTGGTTGGTTCAACAGCAATGCGTGGCTGATAAGGGCGTGTGGTCCGGTGCGTAAATATCCGTGATTGGTCAATGACCTGGAATGGCACAGTGCCTCTCGCTTGCCCCATGACCAAATTGTATGCAGCTGCATATCTCTGACGCAAGATTGTGATCTTGCTTCCGTGGTGCGCGTCTGAACCTGAGCCTGGCGCCCGCGTGACATTTTAGGTTGGTAGATCGCTTAAGCTGAGCGAATTGGAAGCACATAGGGGACCAATGAGAGATATTTACGAATTGACGGGCTGGTTTCGCAAGATCCCAGTAGGGTAAATTTTATCTAAGTACTTGATAGACGACATGCTGCGAGTGGTGATTGGTGAAAACATACCTCAATGGAGCTGTGTCTCAGTTGTGGCACAATTTTAAGCGTCACATAAATCATCATCCATCCCACTTCCCCTCTTTCTATTCCTTTTTTCATCATATACAAATAAAAGGCTTTCTAACTAAATAATCGCTGCATTTACTTCAAATTAAACTTATCAGATATGACGACCAGGTCCTTGCCCGTGGTACAACCCAAGGCGGTGCCGCAAGGTACGCCGGATTTCGAACTGCAGAAAACCGCTTTGCTCGAGGCTTTTGACGAAAAAGTGCCAGCCGAGTATCGGCTTCCTAAGGAACTCATCGACAACCCGCCTACGGATGTTTCTGGTATACCAGCTTCGTGCGGAATCTTAACTCCAGAGGAGCTTGACATCACGGAAAACTACGATGCCTATGGTCTCGCCGAAGCCATCGCCAACCGCAAATACACTGCAGTCGCGGTGGCCACGGCATTTTCGAAACGCGCAATCATATCCCACCAGCTCACGTGCTGCTTGACCCAGTGGTTCATGAGTGACGCCGTGGAGAAGGCCAAGCAATTAGATGAATATCTAGCCAAAAACGGAAAGACAATCGGTCCTCTCCATGGTGTACCAATCAGTATTAAGGATCACATGCCGATTTCGGGAACATTCTCGTCACTTGGCTGTCTTAGTACCGTTGTCAAAGACGAAAAAGATAGTCAGATGATTGGGATCCTTCGCAGCCTAGGTGCAGTCTTCTACTGCAAGACAAACCAGCCGCAGACTCTGATGCATTTAGAGAGTGATTCCCTCTGGGGCCGAGTATTAAATCCATTCAACATCCACCTTTCAGCAGGTGGATCAACAGGTGGCGAAGCAGCATTGATAGCCATGAAGGGTTCCGTTCTCGGTGTTGGAAGCGACATTGGAGGCAGTATTCGTGCCCCATCTGCCTTTTGCGGAATATACGGCTTCAAGCCGACATCTTATACCCTCCCTATGCAGGACTTTCTGGCCAGCCCCTCTGCGGCAGAGCTCAACGTTCTGTGCTCAACGGGACCCATGTGCCGCAGCCTGAGGGACATGGATCTCTTCATGAAATGTATTCTCGCCACCAAGCCATATCTTGTCGACCCGAAACTGGTGCCGATTCCTTGGACTGGACTACAAACGCCACTACAGCGACGCTTAAAGGTTGGAATTATCAGTAATGATGGTTTTATTGAGCCCCAGCCGCCTGTGAAGCGTGCCATAACTTGGGCCAGAGAAGTTCTTTCCGATCCGAAGCACGCGAATTTGGTCGAATTGAAGAAATTCAAGCCTTTTGGTGCTGCAGAAGCATGGTCCAAAATTCGATCAATGTACTGGCCAGATGGAGGAAAATATTCTAGAGAGAGTATCATTTCGTCTGGTGAACCACTCCATCCTTTGAGTGAATGGATTTGGAAAGATGAAGAGCCATTGGGAATGCAAACTGCCCACCATGTCAATCTAGCACGCAGAGAGAGGGACAACTTTCGGTGTGCGTTCGCCGAGAGCTGGCAAGATCATGATGTCGATGTTGTGATTGGGCCGGCATTCATCGGCCCTGCGTCAGCCCACGATACCGCGTTTTACTGGACTTACACTTCACTATACAACTTAGTTGACTATCCTGGAGTGGTTATTCCCACTCCAATCAAGGCAAAGGCAAAGGAAGAATACGACTCTTCGTATGTTCCGTTAAGCGAAGCCTGCCAGCATGTCAAGGACTTATGGGAGAGTACCAACTTTGAAGGTGCTCCTATCAACCTACAGATAGTAGCGAGGAAATATCACGATAACGAGTTATTTGGTGCACTCAAAGTACTCAAGAGCATGCTCGAGCTGCCATGATCCTGGGTTGAATCCATGGCGCAAGTCCTTTGGGTAGTATCTATAGGGTAGGCCAACGGAATGTTCAAGTTGGAACGGGAGCACACGCAAAAATAATAAAATTAGGTTCAATTTCGCTACCACAATTGAAGCTCGCTATGTGTAAGCTCGTATTTTAAATTTATTAATGTCTCATGGTGCTTTATAGTGAAGAGTGTCATCGCTTTGTTGTATCCTGCGTGTATGACGATTTTGTCTGGTAATTCTACAGCTGAAGCTCGTTCAATGAAAGTCCCGCTTATTCATCTTTCATGACTTCAATATCAGACATGACTCAGGAAAAGCGGCTGGAGCGAACTTCCATGACTATTTCGAACACCCATCGAGTAATCCACTCTGTTGGACTTGGTTCATAGCCTGCATGAGGTTCAGCTCCGACGCCAGGATCATTTTAGTTCGCCTCTACTCCGTGCGATCGCATTAATCTCTTATTGGGTATAGACGGACCAAGAATAAGGTACCCACAGATCCATCGACCTTGGCAAATAGTGTTTGGGTTTGGCAGATGAGCTCTCGGCGACCTCGCCTGTGTGAGAAACCCAAGTATCACTTTGGGCACCCCAGACTTGGATTTACCTACCTCTTTCTGCTAGCTTGACCTTATTTCCCCGTGGGACAAGAATCGATTCTCCAGATGTGCGGTTTGACAGGGACAATCATGGCTTAAAGAGGAGATACCCGATCATGCCCCAGTTGCCACATGGTGTGTACCGTTTCCCAACCACCGAAATAATTGGTGCGGGCATTTCCCCCTTTGAGCGGGGTATAGCTCCCCCTTTTAGTCAAAGGCCAAGGACCTCTGTTTTGAGGCGCGGGAGGGGAAAATGGGGTGTCATGGTTTCCCCGAAATTTACTCCATATAGACTAGCTCAACAAGCTTTTCATCCCATGTGGGCAACATTTTGGCCCCCGCACAGAAGCGCGACTCTTTGTGTGTGTGTGTGTGTGAGTGTCCCTCGTTTCATTTGTCTGGTAAATTGTCTAGTCTGGGGGCAAGCAAACCAAAGGGTGAGAATGGTGTTCTCAATTGCTGCGCCTAGAGTTTAGTCGACTTGTAGATTTTCAACCGAGGCCAACCCATGTGGCACTGGGGTTGGTTGAAAATTTTAAACTTCTCCAACACCTACGCGTCAAGCGAATGGAAATTGGGGCATGGGGCCGTTGAATCTCCAAACCCCGCTAGCCAACTTTGCAATTAGGCTCCCGAAAACCATTACCGTATAGCCGCGGGGCTACGGGGAAGTCGGAGCCGGCATCGAGGTTGTCATGTCTTGTGCTTTGTGTCATACGGCTGGATACGAACAGTTCGCGGTCACTATGCTGAAGATGGATGGGGAACTTGCCATCCATCTCATCTTTCATCCGGGCCAATCAGATGAATAACAGAAGGACACCAACTCATAATAGCATCGGAAAATAGTAAATGCCATTCCGATTCTCCATGCTGTGACTCCATGTTGAGCCCATGTCCAGAACCTGATTCGTTCCTCGCATCCTCCCTGCATTTGAGCCTGGTCCGCGTGCCGAGACATGAGCTCACAAGCAACCTCCCAGCCTAAAACCAGGACCAGGGGGTTTTCAGGTTGTTGGACATGTCGAGCCAAGCATCTCAAATGCGACGAGGTTAAGCCGGCTTGCAAGCGATGTCAACGAGCAGGACGAGAATGTGAAGGCTACGGTGTCCGACTCAATTGGACCTCCGTTCGACTACCGTCCAATTTCGGTAAGCGGGGGTCGAAACGGGTCCGACCAACACCACTCTTTGAAGTCTCTCGCTTTCGAGCATCATCACTCGGACAGCCCAATGATATAGCAGAACCATCCGTACAGGATCAGGAATCTGGAGACCTGCCAAGAATTCCAACGGTTGCTAATTCCGATACTTCAAATGTCCAGGGTGCACACTCTTCCTTAGAACAAGACTCGCCCCACATTGAAGCCCCTCTGCCGTTTTTCGGGGATCTCGCTGCATCAACACAGCATAACAATGATGCCCGGGATTCAGCAGAAGCTTCTCCAAGTCGTTCAAACGATAGACAGCCACAAGTACATGTCCAGTATGTATTATTTCCCGTCTATTTGACTTTGACAATTATGACACTGACCCTGACTCTCTGTGTAGACATGACTTATTCACGTTTGAGGGGATCGAAAATGTTGAAGTAGATGGTGACATGTTCCCGCTCCCCCAATCTCATTCAGATTTGGTAGCACCCGGTCAGTCATTGAACCAATTAAGTCTTTACACACACGGCTCGAATGCGGATTCTTCACAATCGAGATTGTTGGATAGCCTGCCAAATCCGAGTTTGCGAAGCCGATTAATTCAGCACTTTGTCCTATTCCTCTGTGATGTATTAGTTCCAGTACCAGGAATTGATAACCCGTTACGAACAATATTCATGCCAATAGCGCTGGAAGGGGCTCGGACAAACCCAAAGGAGTGCACGGGTGCCACTGCTGTCTTTCACCTGATCTGCGCCGCTTCTGCTTTTCACCTGTCACAATCGCCGAATGAGGATAAGCACGCCCTCGAAAGGATAGCCCTGGAGCATTACAACCTTGGAATTTCCCACATTGGACAGAACATCCAATCAGATGACCGCACACAGTGTGTTGCTATTCTTGCATCCTTCATCATGGCCCTCATGGTGGAGGTTGTCACTGTGCCCACCACGTTTTGGCGTCTGCACATGAAAGGCGCAGTTGAGTGGGTCAATCATGTTGAGCCTCAACTTTGGCTTAAGACAGAAGCTGCATCAAAGGTCTATCAGATGTTTATGGGAATCACGGCCTTCATTGAGTCCCAGCTCTTGTTGACCGACTGTGATGCGCTCTGGGGCATCGACTGTGACCTAACATCAGGATCCGGTCCGTATACGCTAGATCGAATATTTGGGTTGCCAGAACCACTTTTCCAGGCTATAAGCGCCATGAACAAGTTGCAAAGGCGGTTCAACATGTCACCCAGTCAAGACAAGGAGCAGTTCCAGGAGGCCGTAGATCGGCTTGAACTTGAACTGTCCCTGTCTGCGCCCTCAAAACTATCCAGCTCAAGCGTTATTTATGGGGACTTGATTTGTCACCACGCATACCTCTACTACTTTGCCATGCTAATTCACATGAAGCGTGCTATCAGGGATGCTCATCTGGAAGATGTGCAGGACTTGATTGAGCAATCCCTCACGCATATGGAGGTATTTGGAACAAGCATTAGTGAGATCTTTTCACCACTCATGTGGACGATAGCCATTATAGCATTTGATGCATGTCGGGAAACAATACAGGAACGCCTTCTGCGATGCCTTGAAATGTTGAAGGAAAGATCCCAGTTAGTCGTCTGGGCCAACCTTGCTGAATGGGTGCAGCAAGTCTGGGCATTTCGAAAGACAAAAGGGAACGAGAACCTAAAGTGGCATGAAAGCTGGCCGCTGAGTGAAAACCACCGCTTCATGATGTTCTAGAGTAGCTAGTTGACCAGTTGCCTTGGATAAACATCTACGTTCTGAGTTTGAGTTAGTGTTGGGTAAGGGTATGCAATCAAATCGGAACCAACGACGTTAGACTCTGCTCATGCTTCTACTTTGCGGCCGCTACGAAGCCAAGAGCGGGTCCCCGATCGCCACTACCAGCAATGGATATTAGCGAGCCATTCATGGCAAACGGCCGACTCATTCAAATGCATACTCATGTGATCTGTGCACCGGGTGCGGGAAAAAAAAAAAGACGTGCCATTACGAAAAAAGAGGAAAAAAAAAGGTCTCAGGCTAGTCATGCAACTATACATTTGGCCATACTGGTCTTGTTATCTTGGGGGATGAGACGATGACGCGGCTCCGCGACTTGCAGAGAACTTGCTGTAGGACCAACTAACGCCACCACATGTTTTCCTCATGGGCCCATTGGCATTTTGCATCACCTGGCTATGAAACTTTTCAGGGTCGGGCCGGGCCAAGGTTTTTTTTTCGGATACAGCTTTGCCCCACCTATTATAGCTCTCATCAAAGTACCTCGAGCGTTGTGATTTGGGAGTGGTGGAGATTGCCGAGGCCGGCCTGAGAGTTGCCCGATATCCGCTGAGGATGTGTGTCTTGCTTGTATGTATGTATGTAGGCTGCTTTCTGAAGAGACGAGAGGCTGGTCTCCTATGGGAGAGACTTGGACAAGACAAGACAAGGCTAATGCGGCTCGTGTAACCAGCCACCACCCTGACAGTCGCGTTATGACGGTCATGGGTAAATACTGTTCCATACATAACTCTCACCTTCACGTGCAAGCCAGTTACTGCATCAACAGCCGCACCACATCCATGATGGAAACCGCCCGTAAACGCTGCAGCGGTGCCACTTCCTCATCCGGCTGGCGGCTCTTTGCATTTACCCAGGGTGCCCGTGTCTTGTGACCACGAGGGTCCGATTCAGGAAAATAAGACCCGGCGCCCCAAGCGGCACGGCATCGGTCCACCGTTGCTATTGTCCACGGTACCTCCCGAAAGCACGCTACCCTGCGACTCGGCCGTGCTAGCTACGTTGCACCAGGCCATGAGGGGCCCTTGGAAGCAATTGGCTCGGTGGAGCCGATCAATTTGGCAAAGAGCCCGGCCATCGTGTCACCCCACATTCCCCAAATTACCCCAGACCCCGGACTCTGAATGGACGGCAATCTTTTCCTCGAGGGACTCGAGAGACGTCTTGGTGGGTAGTCGCACAATTGACCAACAGATGAGATGGTTTCGACGGGTTACCCTGGTGGGTTCGTGCCAAGGTGCAGGGCCTGGTTCCTCGGCAGTCCGTTGATTGGCCTCCGCGCCTTTGGTGTCGCGAGGGGACGGCTGCTATAAACCCCAGCAGCTGCCAGAAATCTTGGCTCTGCTTCTCTGCTTCCCTGTCCGGCTGCATTCTCGAGTTCCAGTTGATCAATTACAGCAGCAACATGGCTGACGACAAAGAAACGGGTGGCGACGCTGCCGCCAACACTCGCCAGAGCGCAGACCACTCCGTCCATGCAGACGAGAAGGCGTCGCAGCATGAGGAGACGCGCGAGGTCAATGCCGCATCGGTTGCGCTGGCCGAAGCTGTCGCCAAGCAGAAGCCGAACCCATGGTCTCGCAGCATGATGAAGCTGTACGCCATCATGTTCTTGGGATATCTTATTTCGACCATGAACGGTTATGGTACGTTGCTCCTCCTCCAGAAAGAAGGGAACCTGCTTGCCACGCTGGTATCTGTAACTAACAAATCCCCCAGACAGCTCTCTCATGGGTTCAATCAACGCCATGAAGCCTTACCAGGAATCGTTTGGCCTCAGCGGAGCTGGTTCATCCACCGGTATCGTCTTCATCATCTACAATATTGGTCAAATCGCCGCTTTCCCCTTCTGTGGTATGCTTGCCGATGGCTTTGGCCGACGATGGTGCATCTTTGTCGGATGTCTCATTGTCGTGGTTGGAACCATTGTACAGACAACATCTGCCAACCGCGGACACTTCATTGGTGGACGATTTGTCTTGGGATTCGGCGCTGCCATTGCGTCCGCTGCTGGTCCCGCATACACTGTGGAACTGGCGCACCCTGCGTACCGTGGTTTCATGGCTGGCATGTAAGTCAATTGCGCCCGTTGCATCATACCAAAAACGAGACTCACGCTTTCATTAGGTACAACAACCTGTGGTGGTTGGGCAACATTATTGCTGGATGGGCCACCTACGGCTCCAATCTACACTTCTCTAACGAATGGGCATGGAAGATCCCCACTGTCGTACAGGCAGGAATGCCTGGTATCGCCATGTGTGCCATCTTGTTCTTCCCCGAGTCTCCCCGTTGGCTCATCGCCCAGGACCGCACCGAAGAGGCCCTCGCGATTCTCGCCAAGTACCACGGAGATGGTGATGTCAACCACCCGATTGTGCAGCTGCAGTACCGCGAAATCGTCGAGCAGAACAATCTGAACCGATCCGATAACGCTTGGTGGGACTACCGAGAGCTTGCCAACACTCGAGCAGCTCGATACCGACTAGGAATGGTCATTGGCATGTCGTTTTTCGGCCAATGGTCTGGAAACAACGTCATCAGCTATTTCATGGTAAGCGATGCACTCTGTAATGCCCTTGGTGAATATTAGTTTCTAATCTTTTTTTGTGCCTTAGCCCGAGATGTTCAAGTCGGCTGGTATCACCAACACCAACACTCAGCTCCTTCTTAACGCCATTAACCCCATCTTTTCCATGATTGGTGCAATTTATGGCGCCTCCCTTCTGGATAAACTTGGACGAAGGCCCATGATGCTTTGGGGATTGACTGGATCCTTGATTTCCTACATTTTCCTCACTGCCTTTACCGCCCAAACCGAGTACCATCCCAACCTCTCATACGGAGTCATCGTCTCCATTTATATTTTCGGTATCTGCTTCGCCTGGGGATTCACTCCTCTCCAGACCCTCTATGCTGTCGAGTGTCTTGAGAACCGTACCCGTGCCAAGGGCTCCGGTCTCAACTTTCTCTTCCTCAACATTGCCATGGTCGTCAACACCTGGGGTATTAGTGAAGGTATTGCGAAGATTGGCTGGAAGCTGTACATTGTTTACATCGGCTGGATTTGCATCGAGTTAATCATCATCTACTTCTTCTTCGTTGAGACGGCTGGAAAGACCCTGGAGGAGCTCAGCGAGGTGTTCGAAGCTCCTAACCCAAGAAAAGAGAGTACCAAGAAGCACAAGGTTGAGGTTGATGGAAGTGGAAGGGTTCTACAGGTTCACGAGATGGGCGCCTAGTTGACCTGTAAGATATCACATTAAACCCGACACACTGCGATGCGTCTTTGTGATAGTATATAGTTTGGTCAGATAATGCCCAATAAAAGTATCCCACAATTGTCCTTGCCATCAGAGTGTGATCAATGGATCCAAAGAACTTGATCAGTTTCGTGTATTATTTTCTACTCTTCGGTTATAAAATCGTTCAAGAGGTCCCCAAATGGTGCCATATTATCGCCTCCAATATTAAAAGGAATATCCAAGGCCATGTTCTGACCAAAGTCGAAAGTGTCAAAATATCCCGGTACAGCTAGCCCTTGAATCTGCCCGAAGAATCCTACAATGTGGTCAATATTAATAGAGCATTCAAAGAATGGAATCGATAATTACATACCATCTGCGGTTGTGGGAACTGGTGTCTTGGAGTGACCTGAACTTTTCTCTAGCACCACCGTAATGGCATTTACTGCTGTTTGTGCTTCCATGGACTGATTGGGATTCTCTTGCCACACCCCTTTGGCGATTGTCAAAGCTGCAATGATTTCATCTCGCCTATAAGATGTTGTAGAATCAGGCTTGCCACCATGCCACTCATCAAGTTTACTTAAAGCAAAACATAGCATTGTGGTGGCCTGCAGAAACTCATGGTTGAGCGAAGCAGCCACTTTCCAGCGAATGCCAAACATGAGACCCCCAGGTTGGGTTTCCTCACCCATTCTTTGTTGGTGCCCCAAAATTTCGAGTGCGGCTTTGATACATAGCTCATTTGACTTGTTACTTGCTTCTCCATCAGAGCCTTTCATGAAGCTCCGTCGATGGAGGAGATAGATGGCTTTGTGAATGAGAACGTCTAGGAGAATTCTGTAAAGAATCTTGGCAGGATCTTCCGCAATGGAACTCTCAAGGGGTCGGTACTTTAAACCTACAGGGATGGAATCTATTGTTTTCTCGAGCTTTTCGCCGAGAATAGCGATGGTCGTAGGCAGCAAAGTCGCTGCTTCAGTGGCATCATATATCTCTGCCGCAATGCTAATTACTGGATGCCTCTGGATGATATGTGATAGCGGAGTTGGGTCGGTTAGCGGCCGTGCATGTGGGATCTCATCATGCTCGACACCGATGTCATCATCAAGCAAGTGTGCAGGGGGACGTGTATCGCATTGTGAGTCTTTGATAATCCGCGGTAGCCCAAGTTGTGTGCTCGTGAAAAAGTCCATTTGGTAGAGGGTAATCCATATGCGCCGACGGAGCTCTGCCTGTAGTGGTCGAATATTTGGCCAGTGTGATGGATCACGATGCAACCCCATGCGAAATGCCAGCCTGATGATAACGCCAATTAAGACCCAGTTGCCAATATGTGCATCGGTGTTGGTATTCTGGTCAACGGCAAAGTGCATCATCAACGTTTCTATGGTGTATTTATTCGGTCGCAAATAGTTTCCAGCAATTAAGCAGTGGATGGTAAGTGTTCGGTACATCTCTAGCATGTCTCGAGGATCTGTGGTAGATATGCCAGTAGTTCCGATGTCTCTTTGCTGGAGGAAGGCAGATATGCTCATGATACCGAAAAGCAACCCAACCCACCTGATGGGGGCATATGTGGGGTTTGCCCAAAAGTCTGCATACTACGCGCGGGTGAGAAATGAAGAAAAGAGTGATGGTGAAAATGACTGACCTCTGAGAGGAACTGGTTTCGGTGTAGAATTACTTTGCTCATCGATCGCCGCGTCAGAAGTTACGCAAAATTGGGTTCCAATTCATAAGCATACCTGATCCAAATTCGAAGCTGTTGAAGAATTGAGAAACATGTCTATCTACTACCCGGCGTGGTGGTATTTGGGCCAAGATTTGGTCTTTCGGGAGGCATGCAGTACTTGTAAGCAGTGATACTTTTGAAGACGGAGGTGCATGCATTGAAGGAGCATCAAATGGGGTGGATTCTCTGGTCCTGGTGCCCACTGAGCTCTCATCGGACAGCTCCTGTTTGAGAAGTCGAATCTGTAGGATTGAGATTAGAGAAATTGGGTTCATGTTTTTCACAAGAAAACAAAAAAGCTTACATCCTCCAAAATTGTCACCCAATGAGAACTACCGACGTAGACTGCATGGTTGTCGGTGAGACTTAATTTCCCCATACCATCCGCTCCCTGATCACTGGTGAGCGTAAACGATGAACCAGGACTGTCGAGACTATCATTTGGCGATGGTGTAATCTCTGTTGGCTTGTATGGGCTCTGCGCCATATTTATCATTTCGGTCACAAGATTTTCAAGTCGAGAAACCCTTTGGCGAGCCTGCTGCCTTTTTGCATGGGGCCTGTAGTCGACGGCATCCTTTCGCTCCTGGGCCGAAGAATTGTAGATGCATTCTGTAGGTTTTCCGCGCCGTAAACAAGCACCACAGGGAGAATTCCTATCACAGCGAAGTCTGAAAACAAATTTAATGCAATTCTTTGTCGTAACAAATTGGCCGACTTACTTTCGCCCTCTGCAAAAGGCGCAGCTCAAAATAGGTTTTTCTCGTTTCTTGCTTTGTGATATTGATTGCATTGTCACTTACTCGTTTCTCCGCGAATAAAAAGTTCTGAAGATATTATCAGGACCTATATCAGGCGTTTAGAATCTTCAGATCTGGGCACAATGCGGAAGCTGCGGTTTGCATGTGTGATAGAAACAGTGCCAAAACGAAGCGTCACTGGAGTCGGCACTAGGCTTTGAGGATCAGCACCATCACGTGATACGTGCTGTTTGCCATGTCATGGAACAATACGTACAAGACCAAATGAATAGTATGCTTTGTAGTAAGTGATAGGAGATATTTGATGTCGTCTCCAAACGTACGCTTGGTAGAAATATTGAAGGTAATCTGGTGTGAGTGATTCAGCCGAGAGTGGGCTTCAACCTCAATACCTGTGGCGGGGACTGATGATGAACCAGAAAAATTCAGCTTCGGCTTGATTCTGATACCTTCTGGATTGCGGTAGCGTAGTTGTCCACTCTAGACCCAAGGAGGTTGCCGAAAATTGTAAAATGCCCATTATTCGTATCTTGACACATTTCCTGCTTGGGCGGAGCTTCGGAGAATGGACGGTCCATTGCGGACGGTCGGACAGTCATGACGTTGCAAGCCTCTCATTGGCCACATGGGTGATCCGCACATTGGGCTAGCCTCAACCACTGTCCGTGGTGGGCAAGACCTGTGGCTTGGAGGCTTTCAGTGATGGAGATCTTGCGGAGCTTGTCCTGTTCCTGGGCGTGTCTGGCACCAATTGCATGACGCTCCGGGGGAAAGAGTCCCCTGACCATTCCAAGAACTCACGACACTCTAAATATATAACACAACAGAGTGCTGTTCTCACAATGCTCATCATCCAACATTCTCTACCTCTAGCTTCACAGTGGTTTTATTTCTTACTACTTTTTAGTTCTCTATCGTGTCTCGACGCAATTTAATGTCACTGCTCTCAACGACCAGCTAATTTGCAAACCAGCGCTTTCAACAACTCCGTACATACCCCAATATGGCGGAGTCAGACAGGGATGATGTCTTCTACCCCTCGGGGCTGCGGCTCGCACTGATTCTCATCTCCATGTTTATTTGCATGTTCTTGGTTGCCCTAGTATGTTTGCAACACCACAGTACTTCACCAGCTTGCTAACGAGCTTTCCTCGCAGGACAAATTGATCATCGCCACTGCAATCCCAAGCATCACCAATGAATTCCACTCAGTGAGCCATATTGGCTGGTATGGCACGGCTTACCTACTGGCTAATTGCGCATTCTTATTGGTATTCGGCAAATTATATACTTTCTTGAACATCAAAGCAACCTTCTTGACAGCCGTCATGCTTTTTGAGGTGGGATCGGCAGTCTGTGGCGCTGCACCAAACTCAATTGCATTCATCATTGGCAGAGCCATTGCTGGCTTGGGAGCTGGAGGGGTTCAGTCCGGTGTCGTGAGTAGTCCCTTTTCAGAATAAAAAACCATTGCTTACAAGCTGTAAATAGCTTGTGCTTATCGTCCATGCCCTTCCGCTAGAGAAACGACCTCAATTTCAGGGCTTGTTCGGTGCCGTATTTGGAATCGCGTCCATCATCGGTCCAGTGATCGGCGGGAGCTTGACCACTCATGTCTCATGGAGGTGGTGTTTTTACCTCAACCTGCCTTTGGGGGGCGTGGTTTTGCTCTTCATCTTCTTCCTACTGGATATCCAGGCACGAACTGTCACGGGTGATATCAAGAGCCATTTGAAGCAACTCAATGTCGAAGGCCTATTAGCCCTTATCCCTGGAGTTATTTGCTTGTGCTTGGCCCTGCAATGGGGTGGCTTTACATACAGCGTAAGATTTATTGCTCGATGCTTTTTTTCTTCTTAGAATCGAATATGACTGACACTGCTTAGTGGAGCAATGGACGCATCATCGCGCTGCTAGTCCTTTCTTTTGCACTCTTGATTGCCTTTGTCTTGATTCAGATTTTGAGACCCAAGAATGCCACAGTGCCGCCACACATTTTTGTTCAACGCAGTATTGCCAGCGGTGTCTGGGTCAGCTTTTGCGTGGGTGCACACCAGACCTTGCTGAGTAAGTCGACTCAATTTTTCGTATTGCCATTCTAGACTTCTAACACAAGGATATCAGTTTACTTCCTCCCTGTATGGTTCCAGGCTATCAAAGGTGACTCGGCTGTTGAGAGTGGTATCCACATCTTGCCCATGGTTCTCTCTCTCGTTGTTGCATCCATCATTACAGGCGTGCTCACCAGCCGTATTGGCTACTACACGCCCTTCTTGCTTACGGGCATTTGCATCGCATCAGTCGGTGCAGGTTTAATTACTACCTTTGGAATCCACACATCGTCGAGCCAATGGATCGGGTACCAAGTTGTGTATGGCCTGGGTCTAGGTGCTTGTTTCCAAGCGCCCAACATGGCCGCGCAGACAGTGCTGCCACGCAATGAGGTGTCAATCGGCGCCTCTCTTATGCTGTTTTTTCAGACCCTATCCGGCGCCATTTTTGTTGCAATCGGCCAAAACGTGCTCGATAGCCAACTTGCCCATCGCCTTGCCAAAATTGCAGCTATAACCCCACAGCAAATTGAGGCTGCTGGTGCCACAGGTCTTTTCAAGCTTATACCAACTGAGAAATTGAAAGACGCAATGGCCGCTTACAATTCCTCTCTGCGTGTTTGCTTCTACGTTGCTGTAATCATGGCTTGCCTTGCACTTGTTGGGGGGCTTGGTATGGAATGGCGCAGCGTTAAGCAGGAGAAAGTGAACGATTACGAGGAAAAAAGTGATGATGAAAGGGCCCGATCTGATTCAAACTCGAGCACAGTTCAAGAAGGCAAGTAAAACGGTGTGTGTATCAGCATCGGATAATTTAGACCTGCATGCGAACGGCATCAGCAGCAATTGAACTGGACCAGTAATTATGGAGGGGCAAAGAGGCGGATGAGATTGAGAAAACTACAGCATAGACAACCCACCATTCTCTATCACATCATTTTTTTTCTTATATTCTTTTCTATTGATAATACATATGATTGTGCCAATTTGAATATGATAATCAATTAAGATTACAAATCGCGACTAAGATTTAACCTCTGCCTGAATTAAAATGTTTCGTCATTTTAACGCCTTAAACTGGAATTTTCCGCTAAGAATTTTGCTGGTTGATTAGTTTTGGATAGAGAATATACAAACCCACTGGCTTTTTGGTCAAAACAATTGTGCAATGCCATCAACGACAATTGACATATGAAATATGAAATGTTCCAGAAACATACAAGGTGGGTCAGGTTGCGGCACTGGACCGACTATTAGTGCCTCGGTTAAGATTAGTACAGGGTATTGGGTAGGGTTTTATAGATACATAACGCATCAAAGAATTAATGTGAATATGCAAGGTTGATGGAAATGATGATAAAATAGATGAGAGGTATTCAGGAAAAAAAAAACTCCCTGAATTACCATTAAACAGGTTAATATTACGGACAGACGATGGATAGAAGAAAAAGCTGCAGCTTCTGAAGAAGCGAGGATGATTGCAGCGGCCGCAGAACATGGGATAACACACACCGCTGTATCAAGACCATCAACTAGGTCTAAATAATAATAGGACACGTGCCAATAAAGGCCAAGGGGAATTGCGACAGGAATCATTGCAGTATACGCCTGCCTGCGACTGTAGCTAGCAATTCGCCAGTCCAACGTTTTTACAACGGAACTTGTCCGAATTGTCGAGTGGATATGTGATATTGTGTCGTTGTGCCCCAGTAGGAACAAGCACAGCATAGGCAAGTCGGAACTTTTTCCGGCGACCACTACGAAAAAATCATGCAAGAACTAGTTGGCTTGCATCATCTATCAGGTTATCAGGAAATAGCCGGCCGGTCTGAAACTGATCTTCAGTCACCTCCATCAAAGTCCGACAGCGGCTAGCACTAAAAATAGAGGTGCAGGTGAGCTATGAAATTTCTGTCCCCGGGCTCTGGCTAGGACAGGGGTAAATCCCACTACAACGGCAATTGATCATTCGATGGAGTCAGCTGGAATTTTTTTGTGCCGTTCTCGCAGTGGAGCAGGTTCGCTCACCCCTGAAAGCACTTAGCAGATCGAGTCCATCATTTCTGGGTCCCTTTGGGCTCGGACACCCACCAGGACCCAAAATTCCAGTGCTTTTCTCACACAAGTTGGGTGGCAACGAGCCTCGTCAACGCCCAATTTTGCACTTGTGCGCCGAGTCTTTCCTAAACCAGACGCTGTCATCTATCGAATTTTCCTCCCGGCTATAGTGGAGCAACTAAGCAAGGTGAGAGAACTAGGTCAAGGCCAAGGAATCTACCTTGAGATAGCACGTGTGTCCACCGGGGCGCCCCTAGCGTAAAGCCCATATCTGTAAGTCAAAACACGTCGGTGAGAGACGGGATTAACCGAAATTTCCTTCACACCGAATGTTTTTCTCACGATGCAAGATTTTTTTCGTCTTGTTTCCTCACCTATCACAGTACCACACCACCAAGCACAATTGCCGTCTGCCCCGCAAGGCTTTATCTCACGCTCAGCTTTATCTTACGACGGCATCTGGGTTTGGCGTCGTTGGGTGGAGACTCTAGTGGCAAGTTGATAAGAAAGAAATTTTGCAGCACGCCTTCTCGCCTCCACTGAGGACCCAGTTGTAGAATCACGGATCCGATTTTCTAGTATGGGTTTAAAAATGGACGAATTCGCTGCAAAATTCTCAATGAAATAGTCCAGTCCATAGCAAAGTCCCATTCATCAATTGACCATCTTGTTCCTGGGTTGTTGATTCACGATGCATCTTGAATCAGAAAAGGCCCCGTATCACTTGTCCGAGGAGGCTGTCGTTGACACCGACGGTGAGCCGCTCGGTCGGCGGACATCAGCCCTAGAGGAAGCTCCCACTTTGGTTCCTCCTTCTGGAATTCCTACCTTGCCCTTGTCGCGTCGACGAAGCAATGCTTCTCGTACCACAGTAGGAGAGGATGGCCGACCAGAGGACCTTGACTCCTTGTTTCGCAGTGCCTCGGCCATTACGCGACTGCATTCGCGAGACAGGCGAGAATCTCAAGACAATGTCTTTGACCTCCCAAAAATTCAGCGACCGCGTGCTGTGAAGCCAGGTCCTGAAAGCACCATTCGTGAAGTTCCCTCTACTTTCACCACGCCAGCACCCACTCGACCATCATCTCCCACTCTTGTTTCTGGCAGTCCTGGCTGGGACACTCCTTCGACACCTTCTGGCACACAGACTCCCGCCGAGTATGAGGTTGGTGTTGGTCAAGCCTACCCCGATATTGGCGTCATTGCTTCATGGCGCGGCGCCGTCATTCTGCTCTGCACTTGCGGCGCCCAGCTTATGGACAATGTGTTCATGACGGGCGTCAATATTGCACTACCGGCCATTCAGAAGGACTTTGATGTTCCAAGCACCGATCTTCAATGGCTCATCTCAGCCTACACCTTGACCTTTGGCGGTTTCTTGCTTCTTTCTGGCGTCATGGCGGATAGATATGGACGAAGAGTCATCTTTTGCGCTGGCATGACTCTCCTTAGCATCTGGACCTTGGCTGATGGTGTTGCGACTTCCTTCATTCAACTGGCCATTTTCCGTGCTCTTCAAGGAATTGGTGCGGCCGCTACCGTGCCTTCTGCTGTGGGCATCATTAGCAACTATTTTGTGGCCAAGGATCGTACACTTGCCCTGACCATTTTTGGAGCGGCTGGAGCGGTTGGTTTCTGTTTGGGTCTCATTTTTGGCGGTTTCTTGACCTCTTCACTTGGATGGCGCTACGTATTCTACCTGTCTACTTGCGTTACAAGCAGTCTTGGAATTCTTGGCTGGTTTGTTCTCCCCAAGGATCGAATTGACGGCCACGCAAGACCCAAGCTGGACTTTGCCGGCGCTGGCCTGTCTACCACAGGCCTGATCTTGCTCAGCTTTGTGCTTTCTAGTGGAGGCGAGTATGGCTGGGGCAAAGCATTTGTTATTGTCCTCTTGGTCCTGAGTGTTGGTATGATTGTCCTCTTCACATATGTGGAGAAGAAGGTCGCAAACCCCATCATGCCTCTCTCACTTTGGAAACTCGAAAACTTTGCTGCGCTTTGGATTGGCGGATTCGGTAAGTAAAAATTTTAACGTAAAAGTTGGAGATTTCATTTGCTTACATTTATGTTAGTTTCTTACGGTGGTTACCAGACCACAATCTACTACACCACCCTCATCGCCCAAGAAGTGAACAAGCTCAGCGCAGGACAGACTGCTCTCAGATTCCTTCCCATGGGCTGCACTGGTTTCGTTTTCAGTCTTGGAATGTCGAGAATGCTCGAACATTTCAACACCAAAACCTTATTAGTGGCTGGCATGGCAATCTGCGCCGTTGCACCAGTCCCATCGGCCCTCATGAAGGAGGAAGACATGGAATTCTGGAAACACGTCTTCCCTACTACTGTTATTGGTGTTGCTGGCATCACAATAGTGTATTGCACAATTACAGTGGTCTTGCTGGCATCTGTGCCGGTTAATGTTAAGAGTCTGTGTGGAGGCATGATTAACACCGCTTTCCAGATCGGAAGCGGTGTAGGGCTTGCACTCTCCAGCGCCGTTGTACAAGCAGTTGACACTAGTAAAGGTCACGGTATGCTACAGCAGTATTGCACGGGGCTATGGTGTTGTGTTGGGCTGGCTGGCATTGGCATAGTGGCAAGCGGTGTCGGAGTCAAAAACATTCGCCACTCTTAGGCTGTTGGACATTCCTGGCTGAGGTTTATTAATTAATTCTTGGTGCGATGATTTACGGATACCATAAGCGGTTACCTTTGATTCGGCACCGCCTGCGAGATATGACTGACTGGATAAATGGGGGGAGAGGGTATAATGATGGACATGGGCGGATTATAAAAGTTGGTAGTTTGTGATTTGAGCTATATAATTTAATATTTTAATCTCTTTAAATTTGATATGCCTTTCTGCTACCCACCAGTGCTTTTCCAAGACATTGAGTACTCGGTAATACACCTCAGAGGTATCGACTCAGACATGAGGCTATCGGAAATGTGAAATATTCCATTTTTTTAGGTCTCATATTTCAGTAAAAGTCTGGAATTCCTTGTTGGCGTGAGCCCTAGGTCCCCTCCTCTAGATAAGGCCTATCAACTACTGAGGCCGTGTATCGTCAAAGAGGCTGAAAATTGCATCAACAGTCTGTCACTAGCGTCCGCGCCAAAGCTGCTGGGAGCCCAATGTGTTACTGTGATAGTGACTGCATCGCATTGCATTGATCTGTTGGTTGCATAGCCCTAGCCAGATTGGTCCGCACACAAACCAATCAAGTGCCGTTGCTTTATCGGAACTAAGTCTAGTGAGCCGTGCTCTAAGACATGGAAATACTCATCAGGGCAAAGTGACCAGGCACCTAGTATCATTAATATCCAAAATCTCGCAACTGCTTGTTTCCGCTTTCAAGCAAACTTGTGAAGTTGCGGTCTGGGGTCTAGTTCTCCACATAGTTGAGTTGGCCACACCTTATGCTTAAGCGAGTTGAAGCTACGGGTTTTAGGGAGCGGTGAACTATGGTGGGTATTTAGGGTTGGGCCAGCTAAATGGACAGGAAGACCATAAGCATCATTTAGCGAAGAGTTTGACAATATTAAATATTCATTTTGACTGATTATAAGAGAAATCAATCTCATTAATCCTACTGGGCTTGGAGAGATAAAAAAAAACGTCACTGATATAACTACTTGAAAGGCAAGAACTAAGCAATAAGTCTCAGTTATACTTTACTCTAGGCCTTAATTTGCGTATTTCTAAAACCTCAATTACTTCCCTTTCTTTCTTTCTCTTTCTACGATGTCAAAGCATGGAAAGCTTTCGTTGTCTTTTATTTTGTAGATCCTAACTTCGCAGAGGAATACACATTTCTTCGTAATTAAATGAAATATCTATTCTACCTAAACCTTTACAACGTTTGGAGAAAATACCGTGCTGGTCGAATAGCTTCATATAAGGTTCTGCCTACAAAGTATGGTATAGATATAGCACAAAGGATACGAGTCGACTGTCGGTATTTTTTGAGTACAGTGGCAAGTATTATGCTCTTTTAAAAGACTTCTTTCACACTGCACTTCTGCGGATATACACAAATCTATGGAATGAGTCGACACACAGGCTATCCGACCTGCAATAGGCTTCCCCTTGCACTGTTCTCGAACATGGCATCTCAAGTGTAAAAAAAGCCCTTCATAAGTGCAAAGAACCCATAATCTGACCCAAAAATACTTGGATAATATATTTGACGCCTATAGAAGCGTAGGTGGTCTCTCGAAGAGACCCTTAAAACTCTCTTGTAGAGTGAATGCGGCTAGTTCGCGTTGTCGTCAAATTTGCTCCTCGGCCTTTTTTGCCAACCAAAAAGCGATAAATTTGAACAAAAATGCCTGTTGGATTTTCTTTTAACCGTTTACAACCCCATATCTGGAAGCGTGCGGTCGTTAGGTCCCTCCAACGCAGCACTGATCAAATCGGTATGTGGGTACCCGCAATTTTGCTCAGGCAGGTTCGCAGCATCATTTCTCCACGCCTGGAATGCGTGCAAAATGGATGGATTCCGTTAAAAAAAAAATAGAACTGCTCGGCCCAGAACCGATCATATTGACAATCACATTGTATTGATCCAAACTATTCGGTACATGTCAAATCTAAGATCAACATGGATGCTTTTCTACTAGTGCTAGTGCTGGTAACTTCCCCCACAGGGACCCAATTTCTGACACCATTATCATGCCCTCTCATCACCCGGTTCGGCAGTTCTAGTGCCATCCTCGTAGATGTGGCAGACCTTGGTCTTCTTCGAGCCAAAAACTCTAGCACTAATCACATCGGCCTTGTCGGCCGGGTTGTGACGCGACTTGTGAACAGGACTTTTATTCTTCGATCTAAAGCAGTAAGATTCAACATCCGCTTGCGGTGAATTTAATGTAATTTGGGCAACTTACGTGATGGTTACTTGTTTGAGGATGCCAAGTTTCTGGTCGTTATAAAATCAGTGAGCTGTTCCAAATTCCCGATGAACTCTTGGATCTCTACCTTCTCGGCACTGCCGCCGGATTTCGTAAATTTCTTTACGGCAGTCTTCCAACGCGGAGACAGATTATTCAAGTCGAATCCCTGCCAGCGCAGCATCCCCCGAGTAGAGGTGCTAAAAAAACGGAGCATGGTCGAATGACTTGTCGAGGAAAAGTACATGGCTTCAAGAGTGACAGAGGAAGATGGTGACAATGCAACCGCCTTGAAAGATGTCTTGAACTTTAGTGGAATGATGAGTTGCAAGAATTTTACTTTATCATCAAACCGAGGGATTCTAGCTATTTATCTCTAAGAGAACACCTTGGGGAGATCTCCTGTCCATCTGTTTTGCTTGTGAGCAAATGCTTGCTGTCGGGAAACACAGTTTGTTGTTGACAAAGCACTCTGTTCTCTGCAAGGTGGTTGTCAAACAAACTGAATACACAAACAAAGATCAATGCGGGAAAGTGCAAGCGAAATCCATGATTGGCAACTCCCTCTATTGTGCATGCGCATGCACATACAGGCCTTCATTATGTTTGCACCACTGTCAACCATCAACATCCAAAATGTAACAGGAGGATTCAGATCAAACATTCCATTAGACTCCAACTCTTGAAGGAGATAATTTGAAAAGTGCTTGATATTTAGTCGTGGGTGGGCGCGAAGCTTCGAACTCGGAGAAGAGTACAGATCGGGGATCAGCTCCAACTAGTAAATACCATGCATGCACTGGGAGAGCATCTCCTTTCTCATTTAGACAAGTCTGCGTGGGCATGGGTAACTAGCCGTTGGTTCATGCAGGAAAGCCTAGGCGATATAAATTTACTTGTTTACTTGTTACTATCGCCAACCAGTACTTAATTGTTCCTCCTCCCTGATCTCCTTATTCGCACTAGGTAAGCCGCCACATGTGGTGCTGCTGCCTACGCTATTCCTTATGGGGCTTTGGTCGTGATATGCTAGGCCCCACATGGCTAAGGTTGATAAAGTGCTCTAGAAATAATGCAAGACTTGCCAAATGATCGTTTTTAATTCTGCAATTGGGGCCAACGCCATGGCTACCGTCACGATTACCCCACAAGCGTCGCTCACCGACATCATCTCTTCGTATGCGATTCTTCCAACGCTCTCGCGTTGGATTTCTACCCTCGACCTTTACCATCTTGCCTTGACTAACCGCACTCATTATTCTCACATCCTTGGATCAGAGAGGATTTTCAGCGTTCTACGGCGCCAGTCTCTCTGCGATGGACGTGGTCTAGCAGACCGCCAGGCGTTCCGGGGTCATTATGTCCTCGAGACCCCGTATCGCTATGTCTGGGGCTCCGGTCGCAAAATTCACCAGGATGAGGAAATTGAAGTTCGGCTCTACAACTTGAAGTGTGATGAAACCGGCGCTCTTCCCTGTGTCAAATGCGGCATTAATGTGTGTGAGGAGTGCCGTCACTGTCCCCGGGTCCCTCCACGGAATGGCTACCCAGTGCGGCGCCCGCATCTTAATGGACCCTTTCAACTAGAGGCCGTCATGTGCCTGTGTCCAGGATGTGATGACGAAATGGAGAAAAGGGTTTCGGGGAAGTTCCTAAATGAATTATGCGACTGTGACGTCTTTGAAAGATGGATCTGTGGACAATGTCACGGGGAGGAGCTGCGGTTTGAGCGCGAGTACATGTCCCAACACACTGAAGGAATATCGGATTTCCCTGGAGCTGGAATTTCCACTAAAGTCATGGGAGATCATCAATCAGATCGTGCGGTATGTTTCGAATGCTTGATTCATTTTTGGCAAGGGCGGCTGACTTCGCATTCAAGCTATGGTGCTCTTGTGGCAAGGAAGTACCTCAAGAGACACGCCCGCGATGCATTTTATGCAAGAGGCGACACTTGCCAGAATCAGAATGGTTTGATGAATGGGAAAGAATAGGGTCCAAGATGCCCGTCTTTGATAATGTATGCGGACCAATTCAATCATGCGGGAAGGTGTCCGTTCTCATGCTAAACAATCATATAGGATCTATGCTATCCTCGTTGGGTTACCGATGACTATGGAAACTACCCTTGGCCATACCCTGAACTGGAGTATGACAGAATCCTACAAGACCGAAGAGATTTCATACGATGAAGAGCACTAATTGTGTATTAAACTGTTATTGGTCTTCCTAAACCCTCATCCACCTATCCCAGACCTAGTTCATCATGTTTGACTTTGCACACCACTTGGTCGCAAAAGACAAGGTATTTCGGTTGGCCATTTTGTCAAAATTTCTTGCCTTTACGTGTTACCTATCTGGTCAAGACGGAGGTCGACGGCAAGCTAGCGCAGGTGGGCGTCACTCCCTCTGGCGTGACCGTCTAGGGCTGGAATGCGGGTGTATGAGATTAGGGACCAAACAGGAGACTTTGACTGAATGCAGCTTTCGGGAATGCCTCTGATGTAAATCAATGTGTGTTTTACAACATACTGACGGGCAATAGTTACAAAAAGAGGATATAGGACTTGTAAACCAATAATGAGAGCGGTCTCGTTCCATCCCAACATCCTCACTTAGCTGAATAGATCCCATTTTAATGCTACAGTAACCCGGTAGGTTTTACTCTTCATTTATAGTATCTCATCTGATGCATCCTGCACTATTAACAGCATTGATTATCGATGTTTACATTCATGATTCATCCAAGCAAGCTCGGAATTCAAATAGACATTGGCTCAACACAGCAAGGCTTGTGTACATTTCCACGCAATATGGGCAAATAAATTTTTGGAACTTCAGTATACTCTACATCGTAAATCCTAACCTAAATATTTAACAAGAGAAGTGCACTGAGCATAGCCACGGACAGAATGCTCATTTGCACACCAGTTGCGATAGCGACGTCTTCTTTACTGGAGCTTTCGCTATCACTGTCCTGGTTGTCACTATCATCGTCAGAGCTAGACTCTGATAGCTTTGTGCAGGCCAATACCAAGGTAGCGTCGTCAGCCGTTGTATTGCGGACCTTTCGGTTGGTCCAACTGCGGGCTGGGGGGTAGCGGAATAAAATTGCGACAGCAGCCTTATGCTCTTGGTAAGAAAGCTCTCTTGGTGAATACAAGGTTCGTGAGTAAGTCATCGATTTGTTGCTGGATGGCATAACGTCGTCCCGTGTATAGGTCTCATCGATTGTCGTATTGATAGGCGCCTCAATAGCGATATCTGATAGGAGTAGTGTTAGTATCAAGCAGATTTCATTGTAAAGAAAAAGAGAATCCAAAGATCTTGTTGTACGTTCCACTTACAGAATGGATGAAGCTCTCCGACCTTGTTTAGAGTATCGATTCGCCTCTGGAGCTTCTCGACACTGAGGAACAAGTCGGATGGACAAGATGAATTTCGCGAAGATACGGTGAAATTTTGGTCAAGATAGTACAGAGGACTTCTGTTGTCAGCCCATAGTTCATGCATTGTGGCATTTATACTGTCGATGCATTCCTTGCCGATAAGATCTTCACATCCGTTGTAGCTCCCTCCAATCTTGTCGCTCGAATTTGTATAGGCGACAACCATGTCGGTGATCATGTACAGGTCTGTGTTGTTCAGAGACACATCTTCATACTCGAGCCACCACCCAGTCATTGTTGATTCCCAGTCACTAGTCTTGTCATCGTCAAGAAGTGGTTCCATCGATTGGAGATCCTCATTCTTGACATCATCCACGGCATAAACGAATTTAGCTCCTTTAGGGAAAAGCGGAGCCAAATCAAATTCGACCGAGGCGCTCTGTTTGGGTTCGATGCAGTACGTCTCGCCATTGTAGCTGTTAGTGCGGGAGTAGTCGCATGTTCCCGTTTGGAGTGCGGCTAAAGCCCCGAGGGGAAAGACGAAAAGAAATGACCACATCGCAAGGCGATTTGTAAACTGAGGAATTGACGTGGCTACAGCTGTGGCTTCTGCAAACAGCCGCATTGCCCATTCATATACTTGTCGCCACCTTTGAGGTGGGGTTCTACACCCTATATTAAGTTAAGCTTGAAAGAATGCTTATGCAGTATGTTAACTATCACCAAGGCCTATGCTATAAAGAGACTCCCAGAGATCAGACGGGCAGTTGTTCAGCCGATGTCGTTTTATCCGACTGTCCAGGGTCCACATTTGCGTTTTAATTCCACACCAACTCATTAAATCCTACTGCCGGATACAGTACCCGTGGTACTCGGTGCCTCAGCTCGTTTCACGAATGTGGGCACTTTTGTCAGCTGAAAATAGACCATGAAGACTAGACCAATCAGTTTTAATTCAGAAAATCAGTTTATCGCGTAAAACCCCATCGTGGTTTAGTTGCCAAGTCGTCGGCCTGGCTCATTGGGTCGCACAACCATTGTACATGATCGTCAGGGCTGGGCCAGCTGACCACCATTCGACGAAAAGCAATTATCATATTTCCTCTGTAAATTAACAAGGATGCTAGAATTTTATCACTTTTAATCGTTGAAATGCCTCATATTAAAAGCTTAATCTTTCCAGATATGCACCGGGTGCAATCTGCCAAAGCCACCATTTTGGGCAACATTATGGCAACCATGGAGATTCTGCATGGAATAGATTTAAACCAAAGTCCTCCAACTATTGGTGTGATTTCAGACTTCCATCATCAAAATATCACAGATCGTGATATTTACAGTATTGATCTCTATCGCCAGTGCTGATCGGGATCCCGTTGCCTCATAACAGTCTGCACCATTTTTACGCCAACCAAACCCCTACTACTCCGAATTATCTAGAAGCTAGAGGAGTAAATTTGTCTCAATCAAAAATCAAGGCACTATCTAAGCTTTTATACTCACTCTAGGAACATTTATACATGCAGTGTTAGTAACTACAAGTGCACATGTGACTACAACACGTGCTTCGAAGATCTGGAGAGATTCCGAGAGCCCGAGTGATTTGCGGATGACAGAAAAATTTCACAATGAAGTTCATCTAACATGTAAACTGTCATCAATATGCGCTCCGGTGTAGATGCAAAGTTCAGAGACAAGATTATGACCATGAATGGTCACAGGTCATGGGACATTGGGATACGGCGCTTGGGTGCCATCAATTTAGCCAGAGCCCACAAAGACCCAATTGGGCTGTTCTATTCTGAAGCGAAGGCGACAGACAGGGTTCATTTTTAAATTGTTGGCCTCGATGAGGCCAGGTAGATCGGCAAGTGGTCCTTTGCCCACGCCCTCGGGCAACCCACCACAACTCTAACTATATTTACTAAGAGCCAAAGCACACCCACCCATCAATAATACATCCGTATCTCAATATTATTGGACTTAATGTTCACATGATCTTACTTCCTTGATAGCGCCAGGTGCATAGATTCGACATCTGCTAACTCTGCATTCTCGATCTAGTGTAATCAAGTAAGTACGTTGCAATAAAGCGGCACCGCATCGGTTTGATAGCCACGTCTGCAAGAATTCCCAAGGGCCGCGCTCTTTTTACCTAGATCAAACATTCTAATAAGGCCATTCTTCCGAGCGAGGAACACCAAAATTCTGCCCTGATAGCGAAAATCCTCATTGAATACGCCGTAAAGTGGAGACACATCGGTCATCGCACCAGGATGCACCGGCATAGCCCCGTTCATTTCGCGCCATCGCTTAAAGACTGAGTTGATGGGTCATTCCTCGAGCTAGAGTAAAGGTATGGGAAACAGAATATAAGGAAACACAGTGGCTCAGGTATCTCGATCATTATTTCACCGTGAACACAAGAGTTTATTGTAAAATTACCGCCTAATATCACACCTATTCCTTTTGCCATGTCTGCGATACTGGTCGAAAACTGAAATGCTCCCGAGGGCGCTAGGTCATCATCTGCGGCTCTGCGATTCGTTTCATGCGGAATCAAATTGGGCTACGATTGTTCCTCCCCATCGACCATCTCTAACCGAAAATCCGGATTTTCGCATTCGACACTTTGATCCACGAGCTGGTAGCCAATCATAGATGGCACGTCGGCGATGAAGGATGCCAGGTGTCTAATTAAAATAGAATTTGGGACCTCCTCCATTTCCAGACAAACAGAAATTTCCTAGCCTTGGTGTTGAGCTTGGGTAAGAAAAAAACACTACACAAATGATGACGGTCTAATTCTTATATTCCACCCTTTGTGCACTTTTTTATGCCTTCCTGTGAATTGTGCCCATTTTTGACACATCATTGAATGTTAGATTGACACTCGTTGGACTTATTATCAATGCTTCCATGCACTCAAACTTATACGTAAACGATGAGGGTGAACTTGATGATATTGGGGCCATACTCATCTAAACTCCATTGGTCCATATAAAAACTATTCATTCGAAGATGCGCTTTGGCTGGACTCCAACAACTTGAACAATGTGCTACGAATAGTATAAATAAATCCCATCATCATTCTCAAAGTCATGTTGCACCGGACAACATGGCCTTTTAAAACCACGTTGGTTACAAATAGTAGTACAAATTACAATATTCACAAGAATTAGTCTATCGAAGACGCTGAAAATACGATGAACTCCATTCAATGCTATTACTATCTTGTCAATTAAACAGAAAAAAGGCAGGATGAAATCGCAACCAGCACGATACTTTAAAAACACACTCCTTAGATCAAAATTGAAACAGCCGTATTGTTCGGATCCATCACCATGTATGGGATACTTCCCTTATCCATGTTGTTGCTGGTGATGACAAAGTCAACCTCCAGTTGCTTAAGAGCATAGTAAAACCTTTCACTAATCTTGGTGATTTTAGAGTCCAGCTCGTTACCCCCAACATGCGTTCGCCATTGAGACTGCGCAAACGTGATGAGGCTTCGGTCACTTCCGACCTTGAAGCTAAGCAGCCAAGGAACCTGGACTGCAAGCAACCACTCCCTCTGTCGTCTAATTGGCAGTGCATCGATAAGACTCTTCTCGGTGTACTTCTGAAGTTCGGCCAGGCTCTTTGGCACCGGCTTGCAAAGAGTTGGGGGCTTGGCGAGGACAAAGGACTGGTAGAAACTTTGCAAGTAGTTGACTGCAGTGTGAAATGGAGCTGCAATGTGGATGCACATGGTAACAGCATCGCAAAGCTCGTCTAGGGTTTGAATGTTCGGAAACGTCTTGATCCAGCCATTTGTCTGTATCTCAACGCACCAGTTCTTAATGTCCTCGTCGTCTCGAACCATTTCGTCCACAGTCTTTCCGTTGGCATTCTCTTCATTGTAGTGCATCTGCAGCATGCTCATAGCATACTCACGAATGCACTCCCACATTGAAAGCATATTCTTGCCGTAGGCATAGTTCTTGTATTTGCTTCAGATAAACCCTTGGCGGTATTTGGGAAGCCACGATGTTCTAAGTCATTTGGCACGTAGTTTTTGACGTAGTCGAAATTTTCGTATTCCCAGCGAATGGTTGAGTAAAGTTGATCGGGACTCAGACCTACAAGCTCCTTGATGACTTGGGGAACGAGAGTCGATCTTGCTGCCGCGTTCAGGGATAGAGTCTTAAACCAATGAGGTTCAAGAACTTTGAAAACGATGTGGTTCATTGGTATCATGCGGTGGGTGGCCACAATCATTGCCTCTTCAATCATATGCGCTCGAGTTAGATGAACTCCGACTTCGTGTCGGATCCAATCCGAAACTTGAGCACAGGTTTTGGCATAGCGCCAGGGCCAATCCTTCTCCTCGATATCAGTAGGATCTGTAGGCAGAATGCGCTTGTTGAAGATGGTTACAGAATTGGCCATGGTGGACTTGTAATCGCAGACGATAGCAATAGGGTGCAGCTTCCCACTCGAGTGAAGCTGAAACAAGGTGACGGCCGCACATGCCCAGTTGTCTTCAGATGTTGGTTCCTTGTGAAACAATTCCTCTTCAGGCCCAAGACCTGCAGCCTTTCGGAGGTAACGATAATCCTGAACAAAGAGTGAATCCGGGTCTGTTTCCGGGAGAGAGTTGGCCCAGTGCGAATATCCACCTGCCTTTGCAGCAGCCACAAACTCGTCCAGCAAATCCTTGGGCACCTTTTCAAGCGTGGTGGGGTTGGTACCCGTGAATGACTGCTCAGCGAAGCGTCGGTCACTGTACCAATCCGGAAGCAGGCCAATGTTGGCTCCCTGCTCGATGTCCGTGCCAGACTTTCGGTGTTTTCTGTTGTATTCTTCATAAGCTTTTAGGCTAGAGCCTTGCTCTGCTGCTTCACTAATGTCGCCATTTGTGATGTCAAATAAACCATCCGCGAGCCATTTAGCAGTCTTTCCAATGATGTTATCTGGTAAAATCTGCTGGAGCATAAGTTGTGTCTCCGCCAGACCCAAAGCGTTGAAAATCTTGAAGACGCTGATGTCTTCTTTGGATGGGATGCTCTGGAGGTGAGGCGGGTACTGTGCGATTGAGCCATCTGGGTTCTTTGGGTATGCTGAGTACTTGAAAATGTCCTTTTTCGCTGATAGCTCGGTGTATCGAGGCAAAGTAGGCTCGACTTGCAATACATCAAAAAATGACTCGTAACTAGGATAACATTAGATCACTCGTTTGGTCTAGCAATATGATAAATATCGCAAACTTACCTGCGCTCAATTCTACTGTAAGCATGGGTTAATGCAGCCTGTGTCCCCGAGTATGTTCCTGTTGTGATGTTGCCTCCTCCCGGCTGGGGTTTATTGGCGAGGTTCTTGGGGTCAGGTTTGACGTATAGACCCAGCTTCACAACTTCGCTGTTGAATACACCAGGATCTATATCAGCAAAAAGAACATCCTTAATGCCAACCTGGAGTTCTTTCTTCCGATCTTCCAAAGATGGCTGTTTTAGGATAGCATCAGGAGAGGGAACTTGAGGAAGATGGGAAGGCCGCAAAGGAAGGGGTGCATTGATGAGAGTCATGTTGATTAGAGTGTAAAGATGAGAAATTTAGTGGGGTATCGATGTTTTGGTTGAAAATTTGGAGTTAGGAATAGGGAATGCAAACAGTATTTATCTCTGTTCATTTTTGTTGTCTGTCCTTACATTCTGCACTTTTATAATCCCGATACAAAAACCCGAATGTTCAGCTGCATTCTCATGGTCAGCCAAGCGAAAAAAGGCGGAAAATGCTCACTCCCTTCTGTCAGCCACGCGCTCAGCTTTCGCCTGCAGAGGAGCCGATTGGTCTTGGGCAGTACACCAATAGAGCCTCCGCCTGTAGCACAAGCTTAGATATTTCCTGCAGGGGTTGAACTCCCCGGACCCATCTCGGCGGGCCCGAGGGCTGTTGAACGGGACTTGTGGCAGTCGTTGGATTACAAATTGTTCCCCGAGTGGAAACCATGGAACCTTGGCAAGAGGCAAACCATTCTCTCGCGCTCTATGATAACTGTATTGCCACTGATTTCGCTGACAAACCAGAGTCGCAAGTGTAATCTTTCTAGTTCAAAGTGAAGTCTCTTGTACCAAGTAGGATCCCATTTTCCAAGAGAAAAAAGGGCCTTCGAATTAAGAGGGTCTAGACCATCCTATCCCTGTCAATTCTGCAGCACTGTCACGATAGCTTTTAGCGTCAATGACGCCGCTGCAGAACAGCGCAGGGGAGAGTTTGAGTGGGTACGAAATGCGAAAAAGGCCCCCCTTCTATGCTGTCAGCGGCGTGCCGTCCTTGGATGGTATCCCGCTCCGACCTGAGTTTGCCTCGACAAGGCAAAGTATCGCCTCGCGTAAAGCTTGGCTTCTGACCCATAGCACTGCCATAACGCCCAGATCAGCCCTTAGACGGTCCCAGCCAATGAAACCAGGTGGATAGATAGATTGCTGACACAGTCTGGGGTCGAACAGAGACGGTGATTTCTCAGCTCAGCGGGCTCCATTCGCGTCCTGGCCGTTGTGGCTGAAGCAGCCCTACCACTGATCTTCCATCGCGCATTTCTCATTGGCTCTGTCCCCCCTTCTGTTGGGCCTGATGACCCATTGTGAAAGAATGAGGCCTCGCGTCGAACTTCCCCGCACCGAGCATTGATTGGCTGTGTGTTCGCCGTTGTATTCTAAGGTAACATCCAAATAGACATTAGCCGTGGCCTACGTGAAGCAGGGCAGGTTTCTTTCAACGGATGGCCCCGCCACTCTTGAAATCGCGGGGTTCATCCCCAACTCGGCAACATGTAGCGCTGTACTCTGTACAAGCGCATTAACCACAACGGCACATGAGCGTAGCCTGGTTCCAACATACTCGAACATTGCAATTCCGTGTTCAAGGAGCTTCATGCGCAATATTATCTCAATTTGTCAAGCTTCGCATCACAAAGGCTTGATTAAGCTGTTTTGGCACTGATTCGACCGCAAACTCAGGAGAATTGACAGGTTTACTGTCCAAAAAACAGACTCCATATCGCTCTCGCATCAATATCTCGTTCAATATCATTCCATAATCCCGCGCCAGATATTCTGGAGATTTTTACGCACACATTTTTCCAACAAAAAGCCACATTTGGGTATCCACCGTCCTTAAATGCACACGACCTACCTAACCCCCAGGCACCCATCCAATCTCTTCAATCGGCCATCTGATCCAAAGCCTGTACTCATCATTCAAAAGCATATAAATCCGCCTAATCAGATGCAAACTCCATCCCTCGAGCCACCAGAACCTTTCGAGCTGCCTGAGTAATACAGAAAAATAAGCCAGCACACACAGGGCTTCATTATCCGCATCCTTCAATAACTTTAGGTAATCATCGTTGATGTGGAAGAGCCATGAATACATGCCTCTCATCTTGTCGTCTTCTGAGAATTTTGAACTATAAAGAAATGAATAACTGCGCTTCAAAGCATCAACTGCATCCAACAGAGCGTGTTGTTTTGTTGCGTTTGCTGACGAGCATGAATCAATGCACGATTCCAGAAGTTTTAGTCCCTCATTTTCCTCCGGTGAGTGTATCTTCCAGTATTCGTGACTTTCATCCGTTGTCCGGAAAATAAGCGAAACTGGAGAGCTCAGAATTCCCACATCAGCCTCTATTATAGCATCCACTCCCCTTAGCAAATAGAGCCACTCGGGAATGACGCCGTTGCCAACAATGAGCATATCGTCTTCCTTTTTGGGTCTCGCGAGGCAAAAGAATAGGGTCAGCACCCCAAACAGGAAAAGGTTGGAGCTGTTCTGTGGCGCGATGCCGGGAATGAGCGGCAAAGCCTCAGCGAGTGATTGGGTGTGGTAATGAGTCGCGTGGGCAAGAAACAAATCCCGTCTTGCAGTGTTGTAGCGGCTCATGTGTAGCGCTGAAAGGGCGAGTATGCCATCCAGGATATATCTAGTCTCGAAACCTATTTGCGGAACGAGCACCCGCCACAGCTCTCGTACCCGTGGCTCCACACTAAACGTTGAAGACGTTGATATGGTAAAATGATGCAATAATTCAAGCTCTACATTGCTATCGGCAATTTCTGGGGGCGGCGATGCCTGAGCCTGAAGAAAGTCACATCTCACGCCGCGTCTGATGCAATTCAAGCACGAAGGGTGCTGCTCATCACACTGCACACTGGTATTAGCCTCTGGGACCTGCTGTCTGATGACTCGCTTCCAATCATATGGCAAACTTTCAATGTGCCTGTAAGAGGAAGCCACACTTGATTCATCCTCACATCAGCTTCCAATAACGTACCTTGACCTTCCGGCTCTTGCAGGTCTGACACCCTTTTCGGGATTTGGTCCGCAGTTTGCGACGAGTGGGGAGCGCTGCATCATGAATGGATGACATGTTTGGTATCCGACAATTACGAGGAAGCGAGGTGGGCTGGCTGCAGCTCGAGAGCAACTCTCAAGACATTTAAAAGCGACAAACGATAGCAGAGCCTGTCGCCGTGGATATCGCTGGGCGCTCAGTGCGTACAAGCTGGTCTAACATTCAAGTTCTGGGCTGGGAAAACATAGCCCCGAGCGTCTTCAACCCGAGGCATCCGAAGATGCGAGACATTGCGAGGACCACTAGACTCGAATGGGCAACATGGTGGGGACTTCCCCTCCCAATCACAGGGGGATGGGAAGTCTCGGAATCAAACGAGATCAACTTTATTCAGGATCTCGGCAAGTCAATGCCGGAGCAATATATTCTATGTGTGATTTTGTGAAGTTTAAATATATTAGTTCAGCCCACAAACGGTAACCTGGTCGCATCGATCAGCACAGCTACTGTACGTATGTAGCACGACTCGCCCAAAAGCAACTATTTTTAGCTAAACCGCGGAGTCCGTTCGAGCAAAACCTGCAGCAAGCGTCGAAACGCGTCAATAAACCTTGTTGTGGCTGTAATTTTCACTCGAAATTTCCAGGCAACACACCAACGATGGTGTAAAATAAACGTCATACCGCAACTCTAATGATGAATACGAAAAACCGCTTGTCCAAATAAGAAATATGCCTCACTACTAAATCCCCTTCCTTCGTGCTCCATTCGTCATCAGGATATCAACCGTGCCGTGACTTCGCTCTCCGCGGACGTGCGAATGCGTGCCACCAAGCTGTGATCCTACCGGGGGTGCTTCCGTCGGACGTTCCGCGATCCACTTAATCAAGCCCAATTGAGCCAGTGTCGAGAGGGGCATAGTCATCTTCATCAGGGTGCTGATATTCGGCAAGAGTCTCTTCCGTCTCATTCGTGTCCAATCCAGCCGCAACGTGCCTAAAGTGGATTAAGTTAGAACTCTAATGTTTGGTTAATAATGAGTTGGAAACGTACTTGTTTGTGGCAAGAACCTCGAGACCAGGAACGCAGTCAATCAAGGCAATGATGATAAACGAACCAGCACCTGCCCACACGAAACCAATGAGAGCCTCGATAATCTGAATGCCAAGTTGCTTGACATGTCCGTCAAAGAAGACGCCGCCAACAATGTCAACCTCGCCGTATGCTGCCACCTTCTTCTGGGCGAAAAGGCCAGTGCAGATAGTTGCAGTAACCCCGCCAACACAGTGTGTCGCAAAGGTATCACCATTATCAACCCATCGCCATCGCTTAGCCCAGTCTGTAAACTTGATGCGCAGTGCCTGACGGCAAACCAATGCTCCAATAATTCCAAAGAAGAATGAGGTTGGAAGGTCGATGAAACCTGCAGATGGTGTGATCATTACTAGTCCAGCAATCGCACCCATGAAAATTGCATCGATAGACCATCGGCCTGTCTCAAAAAAGTTCATCAATGCCCAGGTAAGAGCACCAGAGGAGGCGCAAAGATTGGTCACAGCGAGGGCCATCATGGACTGGAAAGACAGCCTGAGCGTAGTGCCAGCGTCAAAAGCAAGCCATGAGCCCCAAATGATAATCAGGGCAAGGAGTTGGTAGAATGAGTTTCCAGGACGGTGGATTCGAATGTGTGACGGTGTCCTAATGTCAGATCTCCGAGAACGAAAGATGGGATAGGAGAGGTAGAGGCTGACAGCTGTAGCCGTTGCCCCAGAGCAGATATGGACGGGTGTTCCTATTTTCACAGAGTGATCAGTAGCGTTTCTTCATAAACGAAAACGAAACCAGTGTTTTTTTTTACCTCCCGCAAAGTCCAGCACCCCCAATGTCTCTCCAAGAAAACCCCCACCCCAAACCATGTGAGCGAGTGGGCAGTAAATAAAGGTGCCCCAAAGCTAGTAGTGTTAAATAGGTCCACGATTTAGCGTAGGAAGAATACATACGAAAATGAACGGGATAATGGGGAGCAATCTGCCGCGCTCACAGAATCCACCCACGGCAATAGCGCAGACCGTAGCCTCAAAGACGAGCTGGAATTGGCTGAAGAGAATAGCAGGAATGGTCCCCACAGGCTCGGCCAGCACACCGCGATGGAAGAGGTGAGCCAGATTTCCAACCACAGCACCACCCTCGCCGTAGGCCAACGTGTAGCCAACGATCCACCACTGGATGGAGCAGGTCATGATGACGAGCACCGCCGGTATGGCGCTAGCAAGGCCATTGAACCTCCATGAGTATCCTCCATAAGCGATTCCTACCTAGAGGAGGGTGTCAGAACAAGTCAGAACTCCCCCGCATCAAATCGACGCTAAGAGATAGGGGGATTTACCGTGGGAACAATGGTCCAGCAGATGCAGGTACAGAAGAGCACAAAGAGGGTGTCTGTCTTGTCGCAGTTCTCCCAGTCTTTCAGCACCGAGTCAGCCATGGCGACGGTCAGGAACAATTAGAGGTTCTGTTACTTCAAGAATTCAACTTCCCATCTCTCCCCCCGCATGGAAACCTATTTATATGTTTTCCCGCCCTGATCAGCAAACGCGATTGACACGCAAGATAAGAGGCCGTCTTGAGGCGTAGATCTGGTCAATTTTCTTTCCTGATTTGGAATGGCGTTATCGGACGGAAATGATTTGTCTCTGATTGGTCATTGAATCACGCCTTGCACAGCCACATTGTGGCGCCACATGCCAGAGCAGCTGGTGGCGGGGGGGCGAGAGGCGATGTAGGGTAAATGGAGGTGAAAGATGGGTAGAAAGTCATTGAGAACTGATGTGTATTTCAACAATAAAATATTGATTTAAAAGGTTCTTAAAATAATGAATTTATGCACACGTCGGTGAATTGAAACGGGATTATAATATAATAAACTCGAGTTATGTTTTATGGCAAATGCACGAGGAAATCTGTGCTGGTCATGGCTGCGCAAGGAGTGGTGCTCGTTGTATGTTTCTCTCCAATACTATTATTATAACCACAAGACATCGTCCATGAAAAGCAGGTCTTGGTTTAAAACCATGGTATCAGGTTAAGCCAATTAAGCTCTGCAAGTTTTCTTTATTTTTTAAAAAAGCAATACTCAAACACGACGAAAAGACCACATTACACTTTCTCACCGCCGTTGTTGAAACCTAAGTATTATGACCCCGTCACTGAGGCGGTCGCACACTCGTTAAATGGCACAAATAAATTGTCTCTCAAACACCGCACATGCACACTTGATCGCGAGATCGTCTTTGTCGGATTCTCAACACGTGAAGGCTCGTTGTGATCGTCATTCGCGACCCCTGACCTTGATCTTCCCCTCTCATTGGTTCGCCAGATACCAGCCAAGTGGCCTAACAGCCCAGTCTTCGGCGAGCCGCGGGACCCGCTCCTTTCTTCTTCCGTATTTAACATCGAAAGACTCGCACGGCTTCGTCGGAAATCCGTACAGGCTGCACCAGAGATTGCGGGCTCGAGAGATCCAAAAGGGTCGCCAGCTCCAACAAACTAGCCTGAGACATCAGCCACGTGAAGAGCCAGATAGTCGACTTTCCTGGTTGCCCTTCCAAACCTCAACGATGGGCTCCACTGCTGGACTCGAAGAGAGGCAGGGGCGGTTTCTGAATTATCCAGAGCCATGTCGGGGGTAGGCTTTGAGTTTACATCCCAAGAATCCTCCCAACTGACACTCTTAGCCCGGATGTTCCTTACAATGGCAAGAAACTTGTCAACCCCGTCCTCAAGGGGCGCATCCTGGTCGCGTCAGCTTTTGTGTAAGCGCCCTGTATCGAGGTCTAAGAGATGTCCTAATCTCCTTTTAATAGCATGGAATGGATTCAATTCATTTGTAACTACGCATGGCTCAACGCTGGTTTTGGTGTGCTGCGCAACATTCGAAACTACCTCTCTGATGATGAGCCGCGCTTTGAACCGACAGTCATTCCGTTACCGGACGCATCGGCCAAACCTCAAGGAAGCACGCACAAAAGTATCCTGAGTGGAAGAATCAACCCGCCAGCGAATGCAAAGTTTTACTCCATTTCCGACTATCACGCCATGTACCTGTCAGGAGAGGTCACGCCAACTGATGTGGCCCTCGCACTGCTGCCGTTGATCCGCCGAGATGTATCTCCCAAGGGAAAGCACTCTGTAGCCTGGGCTGACAGCAAGGTGGAAAGTGTTCTGAAGGCCGCAGAGGCTTCAACACGTCGCTACAAGGAAGGCCGACCAATCGGGATCCTGGATGGTGTTCCAACTGGAATCAAGGATGATTACGATCTCGATGAATACGAAACAAAGATAGGATCGGTAATCAACTACGTTGAAGATGCTGTGAAGAGGCATGATTCTATCACAAACTGGAGTGTGCGAAAATTGCAAGAGTCGGGTGCTGTTATTTTGGGAAAGCTCGCGATGCACGAGTTTGGTCTCGGTATGTTGACACCTAGTGCCTTCCATTGAAATGACTAACATGTCGCCTAGATACGACTGGAAACAACCCTCACCACGGCACACCTCTAAATCCATTTAACCCCAAGTACTATCCAGGTGGAAGCTCTTCTGGCCCCGGAGTCGCTGTTGGCTCTGGCCTCATTCCATTCGCTCTCGGAAGTGACGGCGGTGGCAGCATCCGTATCCCGGCCTCGTTTTGCGGCGTATTCGGTCTCAAGCCTAGTCATGCAAGAGTCTCGTGTTACCCTGGCCCCAACTACTCGCCTACATGCGCTGTCCAGGGTCCTCTAGCTACCGACATGCACACCCTGGAGGCAGTGTACAAGGTCCTTGCTCAGCCTCACCCATCTACACAGTTTCCACCGCTTGAGCTCCAGCCCAGTGCACCATTCTCTCGGGTGCTTGGTATCCACGAGCAGTGGTTTGCGCGTGCGGAACCTGGAGTACAGACACTTGTGCGCAACATTATTCAGCAGCTAGTTTCAGATTACGGTTACAGGGTGGTTGACATTGAAATCCCGTTTCTTTCAGAAGGACAGGTTGCGCATGCCATTACTGTGCTCACCGACGCGGCAACTTTACTTCCCGAGACTAGCACTTTTACCGCTGCAAACAAGGTTCTGCTTGCGCTGGGTCGCGCTACCCCGTCCACCGACTATCTTCTTGCACAAAAGCTGCGCGGACTTTTGATGAGACATTTGTCCTATCTCTGGAAGAAGCACCCGGGGATGGTCATCGTCACTCCAACCACGGCTTGCGGCGGGTGGCCAATTGTGGGGGGCTCGTCTGAGCTAAACTTTGGCCTCAACGACGGGAACCGCACAATGGAGAGCATGGCCTACGTGTGGCTCGCAAACTTTTGCGGTCTGCCGGCGCTCACTGCGCCCGCGGGGTATCTGGTGCCAAAAGGCCAAAAGAACGCTGGCGCAGTGGCTGACGAGACCACAGAGGGCAGAGTGCCTGTGGGATTCATGGCCACCGGTGAATGGTGCAGCGAGGATGCGCTGCTCAAGCTTGGTGCGGATGTTGAGGCCGTAGGGCAGAAGCTCCGATCTCGACCTCCGACCTGGGAGGATACTATTTCGCTCGCAAAGACGCAGGCTAAGTTGGAGCAAATAGGAGCGGGAACCGAGACCGAGTAGGTCAGGTGAATCTCACAAAGTTTGACTGACTCGGATCTGTCTGATGTTGGGTGCTGGTAGAGGGATGGCGCATCAATGGATTGATTGCCTCTAGAATACACGAATGGAATATCACACCCTTGAGGTAAAAGTTTTTTCAATATACGAATGTGTCTCATATTAGTCCATGATGACGTGTTGACGTTGGGGCCGATAAAGTTCTGTATGTCGGCCGTTTGATCATTGAGGTTTTGTTTCTTGTGTTGTGAATTGTAATGGAAACAATAGCAGGCATGTGATGGTTCGAGGTGGTGCACTAAAATCAGCCTCAGGCTTCGTAACGCTGTGAGAGTGGAAAGTTGTGACGATGGCTGTTGGCTGTGGCCGCATGCGGTCTTTACATCAAACCACTTGTGCGGCATTGTGTGGAGCTGGGAGATATTCTGGATAACTCACCAGGTGAATAAACAATGCCACGAGGAGCTGTAGGTCAGGACATCAACTGTTTGACGGGAATCCAGCCATCCTATGTAAAAATAGCAGCCTCACCTCTGTTACAACGCTGTAAATCTCCCCGCGAGGATCAATGACTCAGTGAAACGCTGCACCTTGTTTCCCCGCGTCTCTGATGCTTTCGGCTTGGAGGCGGGGCTGCCCGGGATACGCGGCCGATCACCACCACTAAACAATGCGCACGGGAATAGATAAGGCTGCGGTTCTGCGACACTGATGCTTCTGGATCCACCAAAACAATGATGCCATGGAGTGCTCATTTAATCGAATCCTTGGCGCGCTCTGCGTCTTTGCAGCCGCGGCGCTGTTCCTCACAGCGGGCCTGCTCGCCCGTTTCCAGCCCTCGCATCCGCACCATGACCGCCCCGGCGTTATCGGCATGGAACCGCTGAACCGGACGAGCATCGTCCCCGGCGTGCCCATCAAGCCCGGCACCACGCTGCGCATCCTGTGCGCGGGCGATTCGATAACATCGGGATGGATGAGCGACCTGGACGGCGGCGATGGCAACGGGTACCGACTGCAATTGCGCAAGGACTTGTCTGGTGAGGCACTGAGCGAGCGCTAAGCTTGACACGTGGAAACTGACGATGCATGCAGCCGACGACGTCGTCTTCGCGGGCACAGTGTCTACGGGCACCATGTCAGATCCCTACTATGTAAGATGTGACACCATGAATGGAACATTTGTGACCGTACTAATTGGCCATGATCTATCTGGTAGGCTGCGTGGCCAGGCAAGACAATCGAGTATATTGGGAAGCACGTACGCATGTCGCTGGAGCAGCGGCCCAATATAATATTGCTGCACGCCGGAACCAATGACATGGACGACCGGTCGGATCGTGGAATAGAGGGCAATGACCCTGAGAGCACAGCCGAACGCCTGGGCGTGCTGATTGATGAGATGATTGAGGCCTGTCCCGATGCCGTAATTCTTGTCGCCATGATTATAGGTACATGCGACCCGCACAAGGCCCCGACAACGCCAGCATACCAAGCCTTGATCCCTGAAGTTGTGCTCCAGCGCCGTGTTGCAGGCCATCACGTTGTCGCTGTGGATTTTACCACCTTCCCCATGGACGGGCTGCGCGACTGCATCCATCCCACTAATGACGGCTATAAAGAGTTTGGCCATTATTGGTATGACTTTCTCACACAGATACCAGAGAGCTGGATTTCACAGCCGCTTGGAGATGATCCTGTGCGGGAGGAATCAGGCGCGATAAGATCAGTGGCGCTGCCAAGGGTCTTCATTTTGTTTGGACTATTGAGCCTTGTTGGGATATTTTTATAACTTGTTGAATCAATCTTTTTGGGATTTTCCCCCTCTTTCATATACATCTCGGCGCACCCGGCAATATTTGGCGCTCATTAGATTGTGGTTCCTATCGTGGCTGCGCTGATAACTCTTTACTGTAAACAACACAAGTCCTCAAATATCACAGATAAATCCTTTGCACGGAAATTTTTATTCGTAGTTTGTCTTCTAGTAATAATATGGTACGCGTAGCTAAAAGAGCTACTGAGGGATGGGAGGCTGCACAATTCACCATCACCTCACCACCGAAAGAACAGAATACCAACAGCCTTATTTAGATCGATCAGGAACCAATATCCCGAAATATTTAGTAGTCGTAGTCGTAGCAGAGAGTTCCTCCTTGGATGTTCATGATATCGGCAATCTTGGTATCTGGCAGAATATTGGCAACGTGAAGTACATAATCCAGGGTAGTGTTCTGAGATTGGCCCGATGGCGTGACAATGTTGTGCTGGGTGAAATAGGTCGAGTTCCAGGCGTTGCCACTCATGTCGGTAAGACGGGAAGATGGGTTGGTTTTCTGCCACTTCCACCACACCCTGTCAACATAGTTGTGGTGCAAGAAGAAGACAGGCTCTCCAGGAGATGCGGCAATATCAGACATCTAGAAAACAATTAGCATTGTCCTGGTTTGGGTTCAATAATTGGGGAAAAAAACTTACTACACCACCAAGGCTGGTGTGGCCAGCCCAGTGAAGACCAGGGTGACCAGCAACGCACTCCCAGAAGCTGTAGTAGTCATCGTGCTTCGTGCAAGTCTTCACCGAGTCGGATCCACAATACTGAGCATAACTGGCGTTGAAGTTGCGACTCAAACAGTAAGTGGTGTCGGCCAAACCGGGTCCAAGGTTTTCCATCAAGCCAGCAAAAACTCCATCCTGAAGACAGTTGTTGGTGCCTGTACCATTGCCACCAAAAGCGTCCGAGTTCCACATGTTGGATCCGAACCATTTACCCGAGTCGGCGTCCTTGGCTTCGTCCCACCAGGCCATAGGACCCTTGTAGTTGCAATCAGTTCGGAGCAGATGCTCATGAGCTTGCATGAAGAGGCGGTGCCACGGCAAGAATTGGCCCTATCAAAAGTAAGTACTTGTTATATCTTGATATTGACTCGAGCAGTATTGGAGGGATGATGTGAATTGGGATCGACTTACCACATTGTGGATAACATCCTGCACATACTGTCCATCGACGGTATAGTTCGTCAAAAGTCGGTGCAGACCTTGCAAATCGCTGAAACGGGTGCTGGTTCCATCGATACCAGTTTTGGCGGGCAAGGAAATCAAGCACTTCTCTGCCTCTAGGTAGGCCTTTTTCTCCTTCTTGGTCATGTTGCGCCATTCCTTTCGAACCGTGATGTTTTTCGAAGTGCATGTGCCATTATAAAAGCGAACTGTATTCCTTGGGCCGTCAATCACTGAGCCGGAAACCAGGGACATGCTGGTAATAGCCAGAAGAAACGAGTCGAGGAATTTCATGGTTGATAAAATGATTGAATGATGGTGTAAAATGAATGTGATATCAGGATATTTATAAGATCCTGTGAATTAAGAGACTCGGGGTCGATGAAGAGAAATTGTGAGTGAGTGAGTGAGTGAGTGATGTAAAGATGATCTAGACCACCGTGATATTCTTATAGTTGAGACTCGTCACGATAGGATTTTAATAACAGGGGAAGCCATCAACGTATACAGATAGTACTCAGAATTCCTGACATCTTAAAACTGGGGTTATGTTGGAAACCGTACCCAAACAAGTATTTTGCCCGCGGCGTTCGGTTATCACAGTGGACCGTGTGCTGGTGAGGCCAAATCCAAGCCCCTAGACGCGACGATGATGCCGACGCGGCACGGCTTGTCGTACAGCTCACAACCCAGTGAGATTTGGAAATCCATCTGGTGAGCCAGTTCGGTAGAGGTTTTTTACGTAGGATGCCAGGGTGAGGCGCCAGGCTAGCGTGCCAAGCCGGAAACACGGTGATCAAGGGCCTTGTCGATTGGTAACAAAGTCTGAGAAAAATTTGACGCCAAGCGTGGTGCCGCCCTTGCTAAACCTGCCGTCCTTGCTAAACCTGCCGTCGGCATATTGAACGAAATGCATGGGGGCACCTCATCTCCAAGTGGAGAAGGATCAATTGGTAGTGTAAGAGCCCATCGTCATTACGACGTATGAAGGACTATGGTCGTTCTCGAGATGGAATAGTGTATTTACCGTGACTGGGCAGGGTATGATTTGCTTAGACCTGTTTGATTGTGCTTATCATTTTGCCAGCAGTGCTATTAATTAACGATCAAAATGTGAGTTTTAAGACGACACGACATTTGCGATCTGCGCGATGCTAGTTAGTACCTGAGCAGGCGGGGGAATATAGTTAATTCCATTGTTAATTTTTAGCTACAGCACATCGTACGGTTGTTCCTTGTGAGCCACGACTTAAAGAACCTACCGGATCCAGCTTCTCATCTGCGAGACCGCTATTATGATTGGATACCTGACTGGCAGGCATAATCTCTGAGCCGCACTACGTAATCGAGCCTGGAAACGTGGAATAATCGTCTCGCATTCTCCGGTGACGTGGGCCAGATCTCTCTTCCTTGTCGTTTACTCGCCTAGATTGGAAGCATTCACATGATGCGTCATCTATTCGTAGACTGCTTCGTAGTTCCATGACTAGTACAGAGCATGATGGGGGCCCTAGCGGTAAAACCTGATCCGAATGGTGGCATTAAACTTGAGTGGAGCCAATACCCTGGAGATTGTGTACTAGCTACTACTTATTTCCGCCGGACAACCCCCATGGAACATTCCTTGAGCCGCACTTGCATCTAAAGATCTGAATTCACTTGATCAAATCGATCTAATCAGATGCCCATGCCACGTGGGGGTTTGCACATCTGATTAGCCGATAGAGACAACTTCGGACTTCACGCCAAGATAGGCACATCAATCCTTCCGAATGCATATTTCCAAGTCACCAAATCGGTCCCAATCAAGTGGGAAAGCACGTCTGTCGTAATCCTTCATCATCTCTCTGGTGCGAGGCGAGTCCTGGTCTGTAGTCCATGGCCTACGCCTTATGCATTAGCACGTTGGCATGGTGAAATGGTAAAGGGGGTAGAACTCACGAGCATAACACTTTGTGATCTTCCATGGTTTTGACAGTCCATTGTGATTTCTCTTCTTCAAGAGGAGTGATGCGATTCCATATAATTGCTGCCGGTTTTGCAATATCAGCGACCACCTGCTTAACCGGAATGTCAGGGTTGCAGCTGACAACGATTGTCTCTTCATCGACGCGCGTGAAGGCGAGAGATCCATAGCCACCAGCAACTTCGAATCCCAACTCCACTAGAAGCCGTTTAGTGGTTGGGGTGTAGGAAGGATCTTGGACAAGGATGGGGAGGGAGCTGGTACCCAACAGCTCCCCAAAGACGGTTCCCATGGTGAGCACTGCGGCATGTTGAGTCATGGACCTGCGGCTAGGGAGGCCGTCGGAATCTGCTGGGAGATTGAGATCGTATCTTTCCAGAGTGCCAAGCCCAAAGCACACAATACTTTTCGCGGATTTGGGAATCTTGATGTCGTTCTTGAGTATCCCAATCAAGTCCTTGCAGGTAGGACTCTGGATCCAGTTTTTCTGAGCTTCATCCCAGGCAGCTCGAAATACAGGGTACTCAATGGCTTCGCGTGGTTCATTCTTCATCCATGACAAATCCAAGGCGCAGGTAATGATTGCCCGTGTTTCGTCTGTGTCAAGGTCTCGATCACGAATATGGGCATTTCTATTCAGACTCTCTTGTGAGAAGATGAGCTGGGTGTCAAAAAGAACCATTTGGTAGATTTTGAATTGAATAGAAGGACTGTCGGAAAAAGGTTGATTCAATCAGCCGTCTACCATCCCAAGAAAGGCTATGGTGTAGTAACGTGCACAGAAAGGAAGGCTGGTAATGCGAGACAACTTACACATGTTGAAGAAATTCCTTGTAGGAGTTGAATCTCCCTGGGAGCTCTTGAGCCACCGAGCCCCCACTCACTGCGACGAAGGTTAGTTAAGGCCAAGAAATAAACAAAGAAAAGAAACAGGTCATGGGGTGCACATACTGCTGTCAGTTGTGAAGAAGGACGGTCGTGGTTCCTTCGCCAGGTCCTCCTCCATTTTGAGGAACATTTCTTTGGCCCAGAGCTTGGCACCGGATGCGTACAGATCATTGATGTATTGGGACATCTCTGAGCTCAACTTACTCGGCGTGGGTCGGCTGATCCGAGCTGCGGCATCAGAATGCGACTCTCCACGGCATCGCAGCTCTGTAAACATTAGAGACTGGAGCTGTAGACTCCATGGAATGGTTTCGCTCTCAGATTCCGACATGCTTGAAGAATTGACGAGCGGCGACAGGATTGTGAATTGATGATAGCGGATTTCTCTTGTTAAATGATATTTAGGAACGTTGAGAGACCTTGGAAGAATTTGGCAGGGAAGATGGCCTTTTCAAGCACCGGGATGAAGCCGTTTGTAGGCTGATTGCTACATGCTACGGCAATGGAGCACAACAGAACGTGACAATTGACAAGCGGTGCCACTATTGAGCGTAAAACAACCGAGAGTAAATCTCCGAGAGAATAAATGTTTGTTGTTTGCTGGCCCAACGATATCTGTGCACATTCTAGAGGAGGCAAATGTGCAGCTGACAAGGCTTCTGGAAAGAGATTGGTCCCACCCCGGCTTGAGTACCCAGACTTCCGTAAATGGCCATGCATGATCAGACATGCACAGCCACTTCATCCAATTGGACACCGAAGGCGTGCGTACAGAGAAGCAAGCAAGCAAGCAAGCGGTCACATGCCAACGTGTCTGACTGGCCAAGCTTGCCCGACACATTTTCCTGCGTTACAGTGTTTAGTGTAGCCGCTGGTTTATCTCCAGCTGTGCACCATTCATGGGCCCTTGAGGCTTATCGTGGGATTAAACAAGCCGAAGTCTCAGAGTACCATGTTCAAAGTGCACATGAAATGAAGAGAATGACTCATTGGATGGAAACGATGCAGAGGAAACCCGGTGTCATCTGTGATGGAGACTTTTGCCGATGAGGCCGTTGCTCTTGGGTTATTCGTAGCCTCGAAAGCGCGTGCTATTTTGTAGACAGCGATTATTTCGAGTATGGATTGCGTCATAATCGCAGAATATTCGCTGTAGGTGGCTCTTGATAGGATTAAGATTTAACAAAATCTAATTGCTTTCGCTCTGTCATCTGGTATTGCCCACAAGATGCGGGATAAAGCGGCAGTCCAAACCTAGACTATCAATCACAGGTTCAGAACGACCGTTGTTCAAATGTGTTCCATGTGGGCTATTCTGATGTTCTTTAATTTTATATTATCATGATTTAGTAGACCTTTTGTCCCAAAAGCGTTAAATGCGATCCGATGGCCTCGACGAGCGTGCAGAATTTTATTTCATTCACATTCTTTGTGTTAGTCTTTGCTATTTGCTTTGGTCTCAAAGTCGATATTTACTAAAATTGTACCACGGGATGAATTCTTACATTTGGAGAACTGGAGCTAACACCTCTCATAAAGGGAGAGGCTTTCTATCCCGTTTATATCCACCCTCTTCTCATTGCCGGACTAGACGACTTGGATCATGCGTCCTTGACTCTGCACTTCCTGGGAGACCTCAGAACTGCTCCAGAAAACAGACTTACTTGCAGTATTCTACTTTGGGAAGATTCAATCCTGACGACTATACCTGCTTCCAACCTCCGGCGTATTTATGGAGAACGACTCATGACAATTCTCAGTCGCGATGGGATACAGTTACCGGAGACATGATCGCAGCAATTGACAGTCATGATATTGCTTCGAAGAGAGGGCTGGGAAAAGCAATTGAAAAGCATGGTGACTGGCGGAACCGACGGCGTAGCTGTTTTCTATCCACGTTCGGCAACGAGAACCATGCTCTTAATTGGACTAATCAGCTTCGCATGAAAGGATACTCACCTGTGGTTTACCAGATAGAAACTGGCTTCTTACCGACAGAAACTTGTATCTTTGACATGCAGAAAACTGAAAGTAACCTGGGAATTACTTACAAGTATCCAAAGAATGAATTTTTGATTCTCAACCGCATCCCAGCTCAGTCCATCACTTTAGCCACCTGAAAAGCGGAATAATGTATGATAGCCACAACCTCTACAGAAACATATGATTACACCTTGTTTCGTTCTACTAAATTACTTGCGTATCTGTTGTTGGTGAAGATTACTAAATAGAATGGTCATTTCATGGTGCAATAGGCCCTCATTTACGTCCAACTTTTTTAATCCCATATATTGACTGATTTCTTTACTGTCACAGAAGAAGTTTGTTTTGTTAGCAAAGATTTTACTGGGGAGATGTCGATCATAAATCACTGCAAGATTGGTTCAAATAACATCTACACTACTGTTCTTTAGCGTACTCATGAGTTTCTAAATAAGATATTCGTCACGTCTGAAGTAGCAGTTGCATCGGATCCCGCAATTAAATTTATGGGTATCACCTCAGATAAACTAGCTAGAAAATTTCATGGATATCATTTCATAGACAGGAACGTCATTACGGAAGCAAAAATAAACCGCTTATTTCTCTCTCCATATCAAACCACAAACCAGAAAACCCGCTGTCCCTTAACCTTCTCACAGATTGAGCAAAGTCTCTCACTTTGTCCATATAATTTGGATAAAGGATGAAATGAGTATTGTCACAGAACAATTCATCAACAGGTCCTTCAATTTCCAGTATAGCCAAAAAAACCGGAAACGCCACTGCCAACCCTTTCATATCATCGGGAACCCACTTTGAAAAGCTCATCAGCTCAGCCGCAATAGTCATGGCCAATCTTTTTGCAGCCTCATCTTCGATTCCCAGGGGATATCGGAGACGGTGAATGACGAGCAATGCCGATGATCGATAGAGTCTGGCTTGCATCGTCATTGCAGAAATTTCCAGAAGGGTGTAGTCCGAGATCAGACTCGAAGGAATACTTGGTTCCCATTGCAAGACTCGTTGCTCAATTTGAAAATACGGATCTTCCTCAAAATCTGGACTCTGGTTTGGGTCGCTTCGCATGTTGGTTAACATAATTTTTGTCTCGTGGCTGATGACGCAAAGATCGTATAAAATAGGCAAAAGGCTAGACGATAAGCCCATGGATCTGTCTGTCTTGCAGAAATCGATGCTTGGAGGTTTAATTACGGGAATTTCTCTCTTGACTAAACACTCGACGGTATCCCACAGTATTGGTGTAATTGTGACTGGAAATAACTCAACCTGGTTTAGCAATGTAGGATACCAGCCTTTGGCTAACTGCAAAGTACTTCGCACGATGGCATGTGGGGAAGTACCCATGGCATTTACGTGATAAACAGATATGACTTGTCCCAACAAAATCAAGGCTGCAGCATCCTCGGAAGACATCATGAGCGCGTTTTGGAGGTGCTTTAGACAGTCTGCGCCCATGGAAATGTCTAGATCACTGGGCGCCTTGCGGGTGTTATTGTTGATATCCCAGACACCCAGAGCGCTCTGGTAGGCATCCAAGAGCACGCCGTGCAAATTCGTGATAATTCGCAATATGGCCATCCGAAAACCGTCGGCGAAACTGGGACCAATCATGAACTGCTGGTGAAAAATGAAGAAGCTTTTTTTGTTGCACATAATTTCTTGGATTTGTTGGAATTTTTCTGCGTTCAGAATATTTCTTGCTCGGGCTGGGTGCAGAAATCGGCGTGTAAATGCTTCCAGGATTCTAACGGTGTCTGCTTCGTCGAATTCTGGGTATTGGCCAATTGTAGTCAAGAACTGGACTTGATCTGCAGGCGGGGATGTTTGGGGCAAGGCTTCCTCTTCGTTGTTGTCAAAGGATAAAACGTCGCAAGTTCCGTAGGGAAGCGATCTTGCAGTTGGTGGTCGACCCATCCGTCGTCGTTGCCTTGAGAAAGCGCACGGCGTCCCTTGCTTAGTGCATTGGCGACAGCTCTTCACGCCCCGGTCGAAGTAGCATCGTTCCTTTTTCCGATGACAATCATCGCAGGCTTTACTGGGCATTGGATCGGCTGTAGGTTGGTGATGAGGATTAATAGCTAGCTCACAGTTGTTGTTTTCGGGTTGAGCGACGGTGAATTGCAAAACTAAAACTCAGGGGCGACAGTGAGAATATGAATGAATTGAAGACTGTTGTTTAAACTTCCCCGGATTCTATGACCCCGGCATTAGACCAGCAAATCAAATGATATAAGAGGAAAGAAGCGGGGAAGCTAGTTAAGTTTAGCATAGCCTAGGTATATCTTTTGCCCCGCTACGCATTTTTTCCTTGCTTAGCGTTTCACATGTCCAGCTTCTCACCGGCACAACCCTGTCTGACCAAGGAGAGTGAGCGGTCAGAGCGAGGTTTAGACGTCGAACCAGTCGAAATTAGTGCAGGAAAATGATTTCAATACAGCTAAGTGAATTCTCTATGAAACAGGCATGTTAATGAGTAGTAAGACATGGAAAATAAACTAAACCCAGACACTAAGCGACAGTTCTCAATTTTCGAACCAGAATTCATCGAAACTCCAAATCTCCCGTCAAGCTACCCCATTTTGATCGAGCGTAATCGACATAGTGGTTTGTCTTCAGCTTCCACTCACCATAAGTAGCTCCCTTAGGGAAGACGTGATCGGCCTTCTGGAAGTAAGTTGATGTGAGCTGTGAGAAAATAGACCTCGGCTTCACATTGCCCGGATTCTTCAATCTTGGAGTCACTACAGTTGCACCAGTCTTCTTCATTTTGCACCATAAGCGACCGAGCAGGATTCCAGTTGTTTCAGCACTCAGAGTCCAGGAAGCGTTAACATAGCCGAGCATGAAGGCCAAGTTTGGCACATCCTGCGCCATGGAGCCCTTCCAGGCAAACCGGTCCGAAAAGTCAACGGGTACCCCGTCAACAGAGATGCGTATACCACCCCCAAACCTGACTTTTAGACCCGTGGCGGTGACGATAATATCAGGATTTAATGTCTCCCCCGAGTTGAGAACAATTTTATCCTTGGTAACCTCCTTGATGGTGTCTGTGACGATGCTGGCCTTTGTCGATCTCAATGCCGCAAAAAGGTCGCCGTCTGGGCAAGCACACAATCGCTGATCCCATGGATTATAGCGTGGGCTGAAGTGAGGATCGACTGGAACATTGCTGGGCAGTTCATTTTTACATTCATTGAGTAGGTAGCGCCGGGCCATGTTGGGGAAAGTTTTGCACCACCAATAGCCATAGTATCCAGTAAAGAGGTGCTGGACTCGTGCGATGTAGCTAGATAGGCTTGAGGGGAGGAAAAGCTCGAGAATTTTCCCAATATTTCCCTTCTTCATGGAGAGGCTCTTGATATACGTTGGACTCCTCTGCAGCATAGTTACGTGCTTTGCATCAGCTGCCATGTTGGGCACCAGGGTAATAGCAGTCGCTCCGCTACCGATGATGACGACATCTTTGTTGGAGTAGTCGAGATCTTCAGGCCAAAACTGTGGTTGAATGACCGGGCCTTGAAACCTTTCCAGTCCAGGAATGTTTACTTCTAGTGCATTGTTGTAGTCGTAGTAGCCTGTGCCTAGAACGATGAAGCGAGCTTGAAAGATTTTTGCCTCTCCATCTTCAACGATCGCTTTGAGAGTCCAAGTGGATGTCTTGGATGACCAAGAGGCGGACTCGACATTGTGGTTGAATTGGATGTGCTTGTCAATGTCGTACATGGCTGCGGACTCGCTCATGTAAGCGCAAATCTCCTTAGCGCCAGCGAGCGGCTTCTCTCCCTTCCATGGATTCCAGGAGTATCCAAAGGTGTAAATGTCAGAATCTGATCTAATACCTGGGTATCTGAACAGGTCCCAAGTGCCTCCAAGACGGCCGCGTCCTTCTAGAATTGCATATGAGGTTCCGGATGGGGCTGCTGTCACGACACTCTGAGCGATTCCGATGCCTGCAATGCCGGCTCCGATAACGATGACGTCAAAGAAATCATTTGTTCCTGAATCAGAAATTTGTGCCGAGTTTGGGGCCATTTTGGTGTAAATTGAAGGTGTGGGTTGTAATGATTGGTGTATTAGAAAGAGATGATTGCTTGGTTCTACACAACACAACATGACTGAACGGATTACAAGTATTTATTTACGAATATTCTACTGAGCACCTCGGCCGCCCATGACCTCAAACATAATATCATTCCGCTCATAGTATGGGGAAGTATGGGGAGGGCCGAAAACCGAGGCTGATGTGGTTCACTGCTGCACTAACTTTTTTCCCAATTGGGAACTAAGTCTCCGGTCGCGGGTGGGGATGCTAGGCGGAGGCACCCGTGCGCAAGCCAAGCAGCTCGCTTGTGGCAAGATTCGGGCAGTATATGAAGTCCGGGCGAGGTGGCATAGTCATTAAGCCCGGCTTGATCTGTCGGTCGATCGACTAGTCGCATCGGAAACTAGGCGAGGGGCTGAGAGTGTTGCACACCATCAGATCACGAAAACGGTAAAAAGGCACCGGCCCTTCCCCTCATTTTGCCACTCAACGCGCGGGATCCGAAAAGACCGGACAGGGATCATGGATGACAAATGGTCAAAGTTACTCCTGACCCTAGACAGCGAGCACAAGTCTGGGGAAGGTCTGCAACGAAGCGTCAAGACTCTTTGATGACTAAAGTCTATTCAATAGTTGCCAATTATTTTTCAATTATAGATGAAAGTGCTTTCTGTATTCAAACAGCCTCGATCGCAGCATTTTGTTCCCCAGTTCATTTCTTCCAGATCAAAAAATACCTCAAAATTTATCACCAACAATCATGGGTTTTCAGTCCCTTGCCAAGTTCGCCTATCTGCTCTTCATTACACCAATCGACGTGGGATTTACCTTCCTTCATGCAGTCGTCTTTGGGATTATCCCATGGGGCAGGCCGCATCCTAAGTTGTCATTCAAGCAGGCTCTGGCTAACAGGATGCTCAAAGTGATACTGGGGAACTTCTCTACTCTTCGTATCAAGACTCCATTATCACTGGAGCCAAAAGCTGAAGCAGAGAGATTCGACCTTGTACTACCCGCATCTGCGGAACTCTATAAGGGTCCTCTTGAAGACTGCGACATAAAGCCGCGGGTTATTGGAGGAACTTGGACACCACAACCAGTTCATCGGGCATGGGATCAAGACGAAGATAAGTTGTTGGTTATGCTTCACTTCCACGGAGGAGCCTATGTTATCAACGATGGAAGAGACCGCGGCACCTGGTTTTTGGCAAAGACTATTCTCGCCGAAACGCCTTGCACGCATGTTTTCGCTCCTCAGTATCGTCTATCAAGCAACCCCGGTGGGCGATTTCCTGCAGCCTTCCAAGATGGCTTATCGGCATATCTTTATCTTATCAATGATTTGAAAATCCCGCCATCTTGCGTGGTGCTTGGAGGTGACTCTGCGGGTGGAAACCTGGCCCTTGCGCTTTTGCAGTATATTGCGGATTTCGGTGAAGAGCTTGGTATCCCTTGGCCGCTTGCCACCACGCTCTGGTCTCCTTGGTCAGATGTTGTGTCCGGTACCGACGTCAATTATATCCGAAACCTGCGAAACTTCAAAGCTGATTATATCCCGTTGAGCTTTTTAACGTGGGGAACATCGACGTTTCTGGACTCGGGGCGCATCTCACCCTCGAATCCATACCTCACCGTTACTTCAAACCCCTCTTTTCATAGTGAATCGCCCATTTGGGTGTGCACCGGGGGTAAAGAAGCATTGTTGGAAGACAACGAGCAGCTTGTCAAACACTTGAAAAAATGCAAGGTGGATGTTGAATGGGTTCTCGACAATGACTCTCCTCATGACATCATTTTGGTCGGCCATACTCTGGGATTTCAAAAAGAGGCTGGAGAATTCGCAAATAAGGCAGGTGAATTTATCACGAGATGCCGGAGAAATAATTAGAAGTATTCTATAGCATGGCGTTGTAGCAGAAATGGATTTGAAGGTATGTAACTACATGCAAGTTTAGGGGGGATTCTCACCGGAATCGACTTTACCGAATTGGGCTCATGTTTTGGAGAAGATATAACACCAACTCACATATGATCCATATTTTTCAGTCGTATCAACACCCTAATTAAGATAAATATTGCCCTTTTAGCCACATTGACTTGACTGTTTGGTTTCTTGTGGCCAGTTTGGGTCCTGTCAACATGGTTGTTGGTTGACAGGGGTTCAAAAAACGTGGTCATTCTCCTGATGTAAGCATGACCCTCAATCGACAGGGATTCATCAAGCAACGTCATCCTTCGCAGGATTCTCTTATTTCTCCATCCAATCATTTTAAGAGCTGGACTGCATTCTCAGCGCTTGGCCCTGGAAAAGTGCAACTACTTAATTAAACGCAGGACCGAATCGACATTCCACCGAAATTTGAGCTACAGGGTGGAGATAACAGAGCGCCGCAACGTGCTACTGTCGGACATAGTGTAGCACTATACCAAATCAAGAAAGATGTTTCCGGAGGAAACTCGGAACACACCCGATCAACATCATCAATCGTGGCCCAGTGGACGGCACGAGACGCAAATTCGGCTCCGTGCTGCCCTCTGCAGAATCATTTCAGGTGTGGCTTAGAGCTGTGGTGTGAGGGGCGCGCTCCTATGACGTGTCACGTCACACATTTCTGAGCATCGGTGGATACCAACAGCTCAAAGCCCGATAATCAGGCTCGATGTGAACCGAGGGAGAACCGGGGTCAGCAAGAGCTCCTTCAATAAATAAGCCAACACCAGATCCCTGATTGATGATGGTTTTCAATTAGCAAGCGCTTTTAAAGTTGACCATTCTCTAAAATGTCCTCTCCTGTTGTCAATTTCACTGCAAACCTCGTGAGCGGGGCTGGAGGACTTGTCCTGCAGCCTGTTATCCCCGCATCCGCTCTCGCTTTCCTTGCATTCGGTCGTCCAGATCTTGTGAGGCATGTCACTGATATTCAACTTGTCAAGGATATTGGACTAGACACGATCAAGAAGATCCTCAAGGCCCTCTTAGCACTTGGCATCGGAAATGCCCTGAATGGGCTCTGGAGTCGCGCTGCTCAGAACAATTGGCGCCTTCGGTCCCACACTGGCTGGACATGGACACAAGAGATTGCTGTCGTCACTGGTGGTTGCAATGGCATCGGAAAGAACATCGTACTTGGCTTAGCTGCCAGAGGGGTTCGCGTTGCAGTTCTCGACATTGCAAACTTGCCTGCAGATCTAGCAAAGCTTGACCAAGTCTTCTACTGGAAATGCGATATTTCCTCACCAGAAGCGGTCGCAGAGGTAGCAGAATCGATCCGAAAAACGTTGGGTCACCCTTCTATTCTCGTCAACAACGCAGGGGTCGCACACACTAAATCAATCATGGATGTTTCCCACAAGGAATTAAAAAATATTCTTGGCATCAACCTTCATGCTCTTTGGATAACAGCCAAGGAGTTTTTGCCAAATATGATTCTCAAAAACAAGGGTCATGTTGTCACCATTGCGAGCGGGGCTTCATACGTGGTACTGCCAATGGAAGTCGATTATTCAGCAACCAAGGCCGGCGCAATGGCGTTTTATGAGGGATTAACATCGGAGCTCAAGAACATTTACAAATGCACAGGTGTTATGACGAGCCTGGTTCACCCCTTCTACGTGAACACAAACATGATCGCCGGTATCCATCAGAAGGTTCAAAAGTCGATAGGGTCAGTGCTAGAGCCCGAGGACGTGGCTAAGATCGTTGTGAAGCAAATTTTTAAGTGCCGTGGTGGCCATCTTTTCGCTCCGTCCTCGATCTCATACATCTCAATGATTCGGAGCCTTCCGACTTGGACGCAGGAGATTTACAGAGATATGTTTGCTAAGCTGCTCTCTGATAAGCATTAGTTTTGTATTCATAGGGCTCTGGCAGTTTTGAGACCAGACGATATACATCATGAGGCTAATGATGACATGGTTGGCACTAAATTCATTACACGTTGATTCTTTGTGCTTTTGACCGGGGCACTGTTTACGCGAGCCTTGTTTCTGCGACACTGAATACGGTTGGTTAATTGGAAATGTAACTCAGATGCGAATGATCTCGAGATATGCTCTCCAAAATCAATATGTAATATTGAACTAACGTGGGAAAAAATAGTCCATAAAACATACTCCACTATTAGGTTGATTAAAGGCGGCAACTAGCTAGCTCTTCTGTCCCCTCAGGTCTGGACAGGCTTGGAAATAGATGCTTCCCATAGCCCTATATATTCTGAATTCGAACAAGGCTTAGGCCTTGGTAGAAAGCGAAACGAAGGTAGTATTGAAGTTTAATTATCGACTTTCACCGTCTACTTGTGAGACACGTGACCAAAATCATGATGTTCTATTCCAAACTACCGCGATTGTCTTGCAAATGTATCCTCACGTTAGTCTTTAGAGCATTGGAGTATTCTTGAATAATATATTCCACAATGATTGTAATCACCTTCAAATTTACGATTCTTTATTGATATAGACGTTGTCCTTGCCAGAAACCGTTTGAGTCAAGGCCTTGCGAGTTAAGCTTTTGGATGCAATTACAAGGTCCATAAATTGTGTTTTAGCTGGTAGGCAAGCTCAAAGAGGTAAAGGGATTATAATTTACAGTAGTGCTGACTAGGCGAGGGGCTATGAATCCCGGTCGGCCATGTGTTTTTCCCCGGATGCCAAGGTGAGGTCGGATCGGACGCATTTTTATTCTCCGCACCGGACCGGGAACAAAATTTATGTCCTGCTGTGATGCCGGATTTCCGTGATTGCTACATGTAAATTTGACAGCCTAATTTTAAGCCAATCGAGAAAAGGATTTTATGCATCTACAAGGCGCTAGCGAATAATCCCGTCTGATCTGAACGGTGCGATATTCAGGTCGGATATTCCGGCAAGCGGTTAGGTAGTTTATTTTGGGAACTAAGATATCACCACATCAAAGGTCCATACTCAACAAGTATAAAGCCAAGGTTATGTTTCTAACAGCAGCAAGAATACGAGCACAGATCAACTTTTACATATTGCACTGTTCTTTTGCAACGCGCAAAAGACAAACCGACCAACCAGAGATACAATATGAGCATGCTTGCAGCCCAGATCCTTGAGTGGGGCTCTGCCCCAAAGGCCATACAAGTATCTTCACCTCCGGACCCAGTCGATAACTCCACTGTCCAAATCCGACTCATCGCAGCTGGCCTTCATCAAGTTGCTCGCAGCCGCGCTGAGGGGAAGCATTACACTTCGACATCACTCCCGCACACGCCTGGTATAGATGGCACAGGTACCGATGTTAAGACAGGAAAGCTGGTGTACTTTTCATTGTTTGGGGGCGATGAAACAGGCGGCTCTCTTGCTGAAGTAGTCAACGCTCCAAAACACAGCGTCAGAGAACTTCCGACGGACGTTGATCCCGTGCAGGCAGCTGCGTTGGTAAACCCAGTCATGAGCAGCTGGATGGCTCTCAAAAAGAGGGTGGACTTTATTAAATACAGAACCGAGGTGAAGCCATGGTCGTGTCTAATCTTGGGAGCGACAAGCATGAGCGGTCGCATGGCGATCAAGGTGGCCAGGATTCTCGGGGCTACGCGAATCGTGGGTGCAGCGAGAAACGAGGCTGCTCTCAAAGCTCTTGACCTCGATGAGATCATTGTTCTTCAAGACCCACCCGAAAAAAGCGATTTCAGCATTGCTGCAGATGTTGATGTGGTTTTGGATTATCTCTACGGGCCATATTTTACAAATTTCTTTACCTCCCGATCTACCCTCAGAGCAGACAATCCTTTGACTTGGGTATGTATTGGCTCGGTTGCTGGAAATTTTGGCACCGTGGCCTCTGCGGGGCTTCGTAAACGTGACGTTACGATAAGGGGAGCAGGGGCTGGCTCCTGGCGGCTTAGTGAGCTCGGAGACGAATTATCGGACATTTTGAAAGTGCTTGGCGGGGTAAACGAGGGGGAGGTTCGGCAGGTCAAGTTGGAGGATATTGAGGGCGAGTGGGATAACAAGCATGGTAGAGTGGTGGTTGTTATGGGAAAGGGTCCTGATGGGGAGACTGAGTAATGTGCAACGGATGCTAGTCCGTAAAGTACAAATGCACATTACTTCATAATTTTTACGTGTGAGTAAAGAGAAACAGGTCATTTGAAAAAAAGAATTGTATGATGATCCCACCAATAGATAACAGCCCGTCTCGTGCTAGGGGTCTTAAAGGCTGTAGTATTGTGGGACCCACAGTACGTGATACAGCACCGATTTCTTTTGCGGTGACATTCTGCGGTCAATGCTTACCTTCGGTTCGGCTCTTCATCGGTCCTTTCAGCTTTACTAGCCTGTTTTGTCCCAAAATAGCTACCCAGGGGGTTACTCAGGTCGTGGACGTCTGTGAATTGGGAAATATTGTTGATAGGAGTTAAAAAAAACGGATATTGGTCCGATTAGTAGATTTGTAGAAATTAAAGTACGTTTGGTTGAATAGATACCCCGTTTCCTGAATTATCTTCGATTTAAATAGATACTTATTATTCCAGAAAATACTGACTTGATCGAGTATTTTACGATAATGTATCATTTTTCTTGCTTTTCTTTAACAACGATTTTTCTTTTTAAGAAAGAAAGAAAAACAAAACCAATGCTCCCCTTGTAGCTGTAACAGTCACGGGGGAAGGTCTGGATCAGAAACCTTCCTGTATATGACGACTACGACATGATCGCAGATATCACATCACCTTACACCAGTTTTGGTATTCTCAGCACACGGGTCATGTGGCCGATAGCGGACAAATGTAAATTCATTCCACAGTGAGACTGCTTAGAGTCTACCTGATTGATGAAGATCAATTGCGGCACCATGTCTAGCGATCTCTCTCCAATGAAAACTCTCCTTATAGTGGTACGGGTGTGATAATCAATTACCCCTCCGCCCCCAATTTACAACAGGTGTACCAGTTCCCCTGCCACGCGTTGCGTTTGGCCTTTGCCGAGCGCATCGGCTGTTCTTCCTAGTGAAATCTTGCATGAACCACCCATTGTGTCTCACTTGTTATTGCGTCTCGGAATGGAAGGTGTTGCGAGGATCGGTTCCCTTAGTCGTTAGAATTGCCGGACTAGTTAAGACATTTAATCTGACTATGTTTTAATACGGGCGCTAAATTACGGGAGACCTGGCCTTGCATTACGATGACAGCCCTTGAGGTAAAACCACGTTTCTTGACCAATTTTTTAAGTATTGGTTGGAGATAAACGTGTCCTTGGGAGACGGGACATAACTATTTGCAGGAGTATTGTCGCGATTCTTTGGAAGACAAGCCAATGACCAACCGTATGCCCTTGGGTAGCACTATGTGGGGACAACAAACGCCCGACCACCTAATTTTGGAAACAGATTTACCTACATTTGGTGGTACTCCTCGATGAACACTTTTGTAAGTTCAGAGAGGGCATTGATTGAGCATGCCTTGCTAACCGTCTTCAAAAAGAACCAGATCGATATTCTTAAAGCACTTTAGTGCTTTAGCCATTCCCTTGTTTCAAACGACATTCGCTATCGACGATTCCTCGCCTCAAACGAACGTGCAACACGCAAGCGGTATATCCTTGGAAGATTGACCGTGTAAATTATCCTTCACGCTGGCTACCAAGGTCTCGGGCTCGAAACGGACGGCTCGGATAATTAATCAACGATGGAAAACGCTCGTAGTCGTGCGAATAGGGCACAGTGGATGGGAGAGTTGCTCCATTGCCCTTATTTCCAATTCCTCGTCCGAGCAATTGAATGCGGCCCCGAATTATTGCTTACAACGGGGAGCGGGGTGGAGTGGCTGGGGATCCCCATTGTGGATGGTGGCCATGGAAGCGTCGTCAGCGATACTACCACCCAGAGAGGTCCCAAGAAAAAGGTGATTACGAAATGGACTTGCTGCACTTGCGCTCACGGAGGTATGCCCATAAACCTGCCATGTTGCGAGTATTGCGGTAGCCCTCGCTGCGCATACTGCGTTGTTGAGCGGGTTCGAGCTAGGCCAGCCATGCCCGGGTATGACCTTTTATAGTCAAAGATATCGTTTGGCAAGGCCTGCATCAACTTCGATGCTGGATTGCTAGCGAACACCGGGGGCTGTTCCGCTCGGAATCGGCGTCGCAAATGCCGATGTGGAAGACAGATAAGGTGTTACCATCGCCTCGGCTCCTCGAATCGCCCTCATCTCGTCGCATTCCCCGGGGGTTGTTTGTCCAAGAAGCAGGGAAGCATGTCGAATTCGATTCTGTGGGATTCAAAGTTTAAATAGGCGGAACTTGGAGGTGTGAAGAGAGAATCGAGGGAGGGAGAGGGAGCGGAAACGGAGGAGCGGAAGGAAGGTGACGGAGCGGATGGAATAGCGGAAGGAAGAGCGGATGTAGGAGCGGAAGTAAAGGGTACACGGAAACAATGTAGAGGGCGGATGAGTCGGGTATCAATATTTTGGAGGGTGGTGCTACAAAGCAGCACAGCCGCGAAGTGGCCAAATATGTGACACGCAGAGGGGAGTGGAACTAAAAACCCAGATCTGTTTTTTTCTTTCCTATTTATTTTTATTTTTATTTTTCGTTTATTCTTCTCTACTTTTTTCAATGATGAAACCAAAAAATTATCATTAATCGGGGTGACCGGTTTCATCCTCCTGTTCGTTAACTGCCTCGGCTCGTATCAGACCACATGCCACGCCAAAAGGGTCACAGTGACTTGATTTGCGGCATGATTGGATATTAAACTGTTCCAGATGCTCTATCGCGCATCACAGGTGTATCTAAAGTCTACAAACAAAGACGCTGAGACTGTCATCCACCATCACATGGTCCAGGAATTTTTAAACTGTGAACCGAGTTATGCATCGAGGTATGCACAAGAAACGGGAAATCGATCATCGCGGAAGCCTGGGGTCTCGCACAGACAAAGCAGGCCGTATTAGTGAAGGTGAGTCCCGAATCTAAGTCTAGACGTTATTTTACCTCTCATATGATGACGTCAAAACGCATTCACTTGGTGTTCTCCCCTCCCGTGCGGGTTATTTCGGAAAGGACGGGTAAATTAATGCCCTTTTGTTTTTGCAGTTTTTGGGTCACTTGATGTTGGGTTCTACGTATTTATCGTGATACCATCTCACTAAACATCGACGCCTTGCTGCATGTCGCATCCTCCAGAGTTTGTCTTGGTTGCCTTGCCATGTGTTCACTCTATAGCCATGCCGCATGCACTGGCATGAGATTAGCCACCGAGCCTCACAGTCGCCTTTTCTTGCCCGCATTGATGGAGTTCGAGTGCATATGTCAAAAATTTGCGTTCAGCTAGCTTCTTGCCTTAGGCACATTACAACACACACACACACACACACACGCCTCACTTTACTTCTAACGTCTGATTTGAGGGCCAAATTTCATGGAGTATCCAATGAACGAATACAGGAAATTGTAAATCCAACTTAGTTGACATCATGACGTGGTCACCAGACTCCCATGAGCCTATTACAAGCTTGCTGCACCAACATCCTCTGAGGCGAGCAAATCTTTCACCACTGGACGAGGAAATGCCTGGATGGCCTCAAACTGAGATATGTGGTAGTAGTGCGTTCATGTCGGCCATATTCCGAAGGAAATCACGCGGCTCTACTCTCTGTCATATCTCTAAGATAATCCCTCTCTATCTATCTCACCACCGGATTCATGTTTCAACTCCCCCACGCGTGCCGATACCAATCAATACACTAGTTTTTCAATACTGCTAGATGAATTGTGATGTGTCAGTTAGTCGCAAGACAGTAATGAAAAGGACATGCACACTGCCCGGTTTTCAGAATTTAAACGCGACAGCTTCGATTGGAATAAGAAGAGATTTGATCCTGAGGTAGCGAATGCACCGGTAATAGGCTATTGGGACAAGGATCTCGACGCAAGTCTCCTTGAGCTCTTTTTAAGAATTCCAGAAGGTTCGCCTAGAACGGCTTACCAGCTGAAGGAATTTGAAGCCATTTGCGCTTCTAAAATCCTTGAAGAACTATGGAATGATGCACCTGATCAGACAGATGATAAAGTAGCATGGCTTTGCGACATATCAAATGCTGAAGAAGAAAGAGGGAGCGACCATTGGCTAACATCAAAATCTTTACATAATGCCTTGAAACAAAAAGTAAAATAAGTTCTGGTGGTTTTATGGTTCCTGGCAGTTGAATTAACTACTAATTAGCGATTACATCAAAGGGAAAGCCATCAGGCCCCTCAACCAGACGTCAATTGCAGAATGCTGTATGTGGCTTTTGTCCAGAGGAACACCAAGGTATGAGCTAACATCTAGATGAGATATTTACCTAACATAGAATGTCGTTCTCTTGCTCCACTAATATTGACTGCTCCAAATCTTCAAGCCACCTTCCTAGTCGATTTCTTATGGAAATACCTCAGGGCAGAGTCTGCAATTGCTTTGTCGTTCCAAGTATGTGATCATAATTACAATACTGCTTTTCTGAGGCATTGACTTAGCGATTGGGTATTAATCACTAACTATCATTATCTTTGTTCAGAACTTAAACTTCATATTGGAATTTCATATTCCATTCTATGTATGGAAGGAGTCGAAGGAATTAAAACATGACGATAGAACTCAAGCCAACAACTCTCCTTTGAGAATGTCAGAATCTCTTGCATTTCTTACCAAACCAGGTCACGATTCAGAGGAACAAAGCGATGTTGCATGCCTGTATGAGTGCCAATGGTCTTGCCTGACAACTGGTTTCGACAAGACCTTTTGGGATGCGTATGCTACAACTGATACCTACTTTTATGAACACGACGATGAGTTTGACAGGACTAGTGTGAAATATTATCTAAACCTACTTGAAGATGAAGATGGAGTTTTGAGAGATCCCATTTGTGGGTCTAGTATGACAATTAAAATAAAGGACCCAAGGGAGTATTTCATTCTCACGCTCTTGCACAAGATTACTTGTGTTGTCGAAGAATGGGAGCGGATTATCAGTCAGTTTGGAGAGGCTATGAACATTTATGTGTGTTCACCAAATTAGAATGACGGTTTATCCAACAATACTAACACTCTGATAGATTGACAAAGTAGAGAAGTCCTGGCAACAGGGTCCACTTTCTGGCCCACTCTCTTTGGGGACAGCCGATGATCGTACCAAATTTCTCAGAGAATCGGCAGCTTGGACAAGACGAGTATGCAACCTCCTAACCAGGTTCACAGACAGAATTGAAGAATCAAATCGATCCTGGGAGTCATTCAGTAGCAAGGGCGTCCCCTTACTGTATACACCTGAGGAGAAGAATAAAGGTCTGGGCCGTATCGGATGGAAACTTCAAGAAATTGACCTCAAATTTGAAAAGCTTCAGTCCTTTCAATACAAGTTGAAAGGTTTGACCCAGAAAAACCAGAATTTTAAGACTTCTGTTGGTTCCTTTCACACTCTATCGTATTACAAACTTATTGTCCTGACTATTAGCAGCTCGAGATCCAATTTCAAGTCGAAAACAACCACGCCATCATTTACCAGCAGATCAATGTGAACTTTGTAAGTTGTCGACGCAGGATCTTTGAAACGAGGCTGAGGTCTGATGATCCCACGTCCTTAGGTCCAAATCATCTCATCTCCCGCATTAGCCGCAGCTATGATGCAAGCCGACATGGTACCTTGGAAACCAACTTTTCTTCTTTGGATCGGTCTCACGATACTATTTTGGGTAATCACTGCTGCTATAAAGCCCCTCATAACATGGGGTCACAGAAACTTGCCTTTGCAATGGGCGTTGCCAACATCTCTCCGGCCAGCATTAATTTGGCGCGGTCAAAGCGAGATCTCGAAGTTGTCGCCAATTGAGATGAGAAGGAATGCTGAGATAGGTTCACTCCAGAAATTTGATGAACCCTCTGGTACCATTGTACGTCCTTTTAATGTTTATCATCCTGGATACAATCCATATCGATTTGGTAAAAATGATAGTAAGGGTATTCGGGATTCAACAATTTACATCGAAGATTTGAGGCGGGACGAATAGTTTTACACGATTATGGGTCAGGGAGCTTTAAAATTTCAAGACAGTTTTGACAAAGAAACCCATTTTTAAGTAACAAAAACCCGATTTTATAATAGAATATTCTCGTTCTATAGGCCAACAGAGAACTATTGCTCCGGGAAGAAGTCGAGCCTGGGAACTGGATAGCGGCCCAAAGAACCGAATGTTCCTTCTAAACTATCAATATCGGGGCTTTGGACTTTTATGTTTGTGTTATGACACAACTTGCCCAAGAGAACTTTCAAAATTGTGTCAAAGCTTGATTTATTTTGCAATAATCTAACTATGTCACCATAACACCAGGGTGCTGTGATCTTATAGTGTGTTTGCGCTAATATAAAGACCCGATTTCGTCATAAAGTTCTCGTTCTCGTAGCTATTGTTCATATATAGCAGTGATCGCTCCAATAAAGATCTCCCTGTTTACCAAAATAGCCTGATCACATCTAGAAATTGGTTTCGATTAAAATACCATGAAAACCAGATCATGACATGCACGATATAGCTGAGATCACAACTATCGGAAAAGGAAAAGACAAAAGCAGTCATGTATGCCGAGAGTTGAACGATAGCACAGGCGATTGTGGTATTATCCAATCAACTTAGCTGAAATCCATTCCCTCAAGGTCAGGAATGTCCTGTCGAGGTTTGCGTTTTGCGACAAGCCTAGCTTTGAGTGGCAAGAGCTCACTCCTTAACTGGTAGAGTTTAGTACTCTTGAATCTTAACTCCAAGAAAATTACCATCAAGAAGTTTTAAAGCCTAGGCCTGGCCTGTTATTATACTTTGGTATTAGCCCATGAGGGATCTTTGGAAACAGAAGCTGGGACTATTGCTGCTCAGGGGTGGACAGACACAGAAAGTTTAACCAGATGCGATGATTTGGTGGGTTGAAAACGGGCGATGGTTCTGGATGGGCGCGGTAATTTCCGAAAAGAGCAACCCGTTGGGAAACAGACAATGTTATGAAGTATCGAATGGATTGCCTTATTAGGTGATCGGAACTTGTGGCTAATTTCAAAATAGAATGCCGTCCTGCCAAGCCATTGGCGGAAGAAGATTCCGCCTTCCCGCTTGGCGGCGCGGGGTCACCCATGATCGAGGGGCCAACAGTGCCATGATGCGCCGGGCCGACCATCCGCCCTTTACTTCGCAAGCTTGGCTTAAATATTGATTTGACAAGCCGAATTTCGGAATGGAGCAACCTTCTAGAGGATATAGGCATCGGAGCCCGTTAGTGGGAAAGAGGGGACCGGTATCCGTTTCCCGTGATGCCCTGGGACGCGGAGGCTTTTGATCCGTGTCATCAATTGCACTCGACTAAGCCTTTGTAATGGATCCAAGCGTTGAGGGGAGGCATAAATGAACCCAGAATAGCCATGCTGTAATTGAAGATGTCTGCTCGCCACCCGTGGTTCTTCCTGTCAGTTGCACAATGAACGTGTCAAGCTTGCTCAGCCTTTGGGTGTTGGCTCTCTTCAACACCGCTCTCGGTGCTGAGGTCGTGCCTCGTTCCACTCTCACCGAGGTGACTGACTATGGCGACAACCCAACAGGCACACGCATGTTCCTTTATGTTCCCCAAACACTGAAAGCCAATCCTGCCATTGTCGTTGGAATCCATTGGTGCACCGGCAGTGCATCGGCCTTCTACCAGGGCAGCTGGTGGGCCAGCTTTGCTGAGACTTATGGCTTCATCGTCATTTACCCCCAGACGCCTTATACAAATGATAATTGCTGGGATGTCGCTTCGAAGATGTCACTGACGCATAATGGGGGTGGCTGCTCCAACTCCATTGCCAACATGGTCAAATTCGTCCTTGAGCAGTATGATGGCGACGATAATAGAGTGTTTGTCACTGGTATTTCATCAGGTGCCATGATGACGGTGCGTCGGACAATTTTCCACGATTCAGTAAAGGCGAAACTGAATAACCGAGCTAACTTTATTGTAGAACGTAATGGCCGCGACGTATCCAGATATATTTGCAGCTGGCATAGCCTATGCGGGTGTACCAGCTGGCTGCTTCATGAGCGCGGACAATATCCCCGACTTTTGGAACTCAACATGCTCGACAGGTCAGTCCATTTGGACACAGCAGCAATGGGCCAACGTAGTATACAACATGTATCCTGGATATACTGGGGCGAGACCGAAGATGCAGATCTACCACGGATCAGCAGACGCGATTCTGAACGTGCAAAACTACTATGAGACAATCAAGCAATGGACTGGTGTATTTGGATACTCGACCACTGCACAATCTACAGTAGCGAACTTTCCTCAGAGTCCCTACACGAAGTATGTTTTTGGAGACAAACTTCAGGTAAACTAGATCTATTAACTCTTCATGAGAGAGGGCCAAGAGTAACACAACAATGCAGACATTCCTAGGGGAAGGCGTTAGTCACTCTATCGATGTTTTCCCTCAGGAAGACCTCAAGTGGTTCGGTTTCATAGTAAGATGAACCATTGCAACATGATCTTCTTGGAGCTTATCTGACCAATAATACAGTCCTCGGATACATCCACGACGACAGCGACAGGGACAGCCACAGCTACAAGTGCCAAACCAACAGCTACAGGAGGTTCTAATACGGTACCACGATGGGGTCAGTGTGGGGGGCTTAACTGGACAGGCTCGACTCAGGTACGTTTTAGCCAGAGTGTCTGAATTAACCTACAATGCTAACATAATTCGATAGTGCGCTAGCCCATACACCTGTGTTGTGGTCAATGATTGTATGTGATTCTCTCAAATACTATTTGATGATCTGATATTGACATGTCGTTTAGGGTATTCCCAATGCCAGTAGATATCTGGTGGAATCAATCACCTGGACTTTTACTATTGAGCTATTCGTAGAAGCATAGCAGAAAGAAAAATCATACATAACGAGTATCTGAATTCTCAATATACACTGCCTTGTCTTTATGTGACATGGGATTGAAGTCCAGTCAGATGATAAACCGGAGTGGCGAGCTTTGATACCTGCATCAGTTACCAGATTGAACACCTCTGGGTTGTATTTACGTACTTGACGTCTATCTTTACAAGCTTGCAACCCCTTAGAATGGATGCGCTTCTTAGTGATCAAATCCATTTTCTATCCACCCTCTATTAATTTTGAGGCAAATGGGTGGTAAATGCAACAATGTCGTCGTCAATCATAAAAACAGTAGAAAACAGCGCTTGTGACGACTGGATAAACTATCTGATAAAACCCAAATGTCCAATGAAATCAAGATCAATCCCCCGATAAGAGCGTGTTCAGATCATTCCATATCTCAATATCCGCGCTTGACTCAAATCCCGTAATAAAGTCCAAATGCGACATAGGATCGTTAAACATTGTTTCAAATGGCCCATCAGCATCCAAAGGCCATTGATTGTCGTTATGATTTATTGAAGGTAGAGAAGCTGGATTTTGTGTGGTGGCATAGTCCATGTTTTCAGCGGTATGTTCGTCGGTAACTTGGGTGGATGGAATGCCAATTCTTGAGTCAAGGTGAATCAGCACCTGAGGCTGGTTAGGGAAACTAGAACTGGGTGCTGTTTCGCGGTAGTTTATTCCTAATTTTGATAGCGGTTCTTCCATTGACAGTATCCTCTTCCATAATCGTCGCGAAGCTGAAGAGATCTGAGAGTACTTGGCGGCGAGGTTGAAGGCTCGTGAGATGCTTTCCTTCGGGTTGTCTGGAAGGAATCGATCCACAATTGGGGAGGAAGAGTCCCCGTGATTATACTCACTCGCAATGAATAGAAATAGTAAAGCGACGGAAGATGCTAAAAAGTGTTGAAATAGCACGTGTTGCTTCCAGTAAATATTTGTGGTTGCATCCAAGTGAGCGAGCACGTCGATGGTATCACATGCGATATGTACCCCGGAGTGCATAACTTGTTCATTTTGAACAAGACGGGAGCCAGCCAAGAAGTAGGACCGAACCATTAGCGCCCGAAGTTGATTGGCACGAAGGTAGAGCAGAGTTGGGAGAGATTCAGGAGGTGCTTCTGAGCCAACAGTCCTACGATCGCTGGGCCGAGTAAAGTTTAGCCCAGCAAGAGCCTTATCTCTCCATTTTTCAATCTGGAAGTTAGAGCAGTCGAACAAGTCCTCATCTTCGCGAGCATCTGCTACGACTAGACGGCTTGACAAATCCCAGACTCTTGTGCTGAACGGCGCATACGAAGCCATGGCTTCCAGATATGGTGCCTTCATTCCATAGCAGATTAGTTATAATTCTGTATTTTTTATGATTGAAAACAGCCACATACATTAACTGGTAATGGCAGAGACTTGGCAAAATCCGAGTCTTGAAAGTTTTGTGGAAGACCGGCCTCACAATTCCACTGTCGGTCGAGTACAACAATAGCCCACAATACATTAATGATTTCGGCTTGAGATCCCTCGTCTCTAATCATGTGGAATCTTGTATCCTGCCGATGTAGCCCAAGCTCCATAGCCACTCGGCCTGCCAGAGCACACACCCGGGAAGCCAGCTGGGTTTCATAGTTGAAGAAGTGGTACATGCTCTGTTAAACGATTAGCGCCAGATATTTATCGCAGTTTATTCTATGGAGCTGAACCGTGAGTAATAACAACACAATGCTTTGCAGATTATTGGCGGGAGATATGGCGATTGATTGAATTCTTTGTTGAGCATCTTTGTATAGCGCTGCAGCTCTTCGGTTATGATCATGATGTTGGGATTTCAGTGCAATAGCAAACACCATTTTTATCGTGTCCATGGTGTCGAGATTAAGATTTGTCTCTTTTGCCAATTGTAATCTTCCTGGTGATTCTAGAATTGTGTAAGTTGTTTCGACATGTTCTGCGAGACGTTTGATATCCAAAATGGGAAAAAGGTCTCCAATGGCTTCTTGATACGTTTTTGCGAGCTTCACTGCTTCAACCTTGGTAAATAATTGCAATGAGCCTGCACATGATTCGCAAAAACATGCTCTTCTTGGCTGATCTGTCATATTAAGCTGTTGAACCTCTAGGAGTCTGCACTTCTCGCGGCTCTCCATTTGCTCTCGATCAAAGCATGGTGATGTTTTTTCAGACGTCATCGATTTCAAATGAAGTGTTCGGTCCTGTCTCTGGTGCATATAAAGCTGGACCGTATTAAAGCTATAGTCTGAGCTACTTGCTCCTTGATATCGAGGTAATTGATCCTATTCTCAGTTAGTATAAAGGTGATTTAGTGTAAATTTCGCTCATGAATACAGATGGATTTGACTCTTCCAGTCTCTCTTTGGGACTATGGCAGGTTGGAGCATGGTGTTGATTATGGATATTAGTCGGCTGTTTCACCAAACTACCTAGAAGATTCATCTGAGCCTCCTGCATGCTATGAACTAAATTTGTAAGTTGTTCAATTTTGCTGGTTTGGCTTTTGGCAGGTTGAATTAGTACATTAATGAATCTGCTAGGAAATCTGGACATACTCATCACTTTCTTCACTAACGCGAAGCCTTTGGTCAGAATCTTTCGTTTTGACTGTGGCATTGCAGGTACAGTTGGAAGAAAATCGAGGATCTGCGTCGTAGCGGCATTCAATTGAACGGTTTTGACAGTGACGGCACGGCATCTGTCCATCGCAACGGCGTTTGCGGCGTTTGCATTCGCCGCAGGCCCGTAAAGCATATGGGCCACGACGCCTCTTGAGCTGATTGCGGTCGGCTTCCATCTTTGTTTTCGTGTTGTAAGGCTCAATGTGCCTTTCAAAAAGGAGGTAATTGGTGAAGAGCAAGTCAGCCGCTAGTCAAGTGAGACGTGAAGATGACCAACGAGCCATTCGCCCCACAGTGTAAGCAGCTAGCTAGTTAGTCCCCACATCAGCTTAAGTAAGAAAATCTTGAGAAGAAATTAATCGACATTAATTTAGATTTTTAATTTAGCAATTTTGTATTAACGTATTTATTAATAATTATTGAACCATTATAAAATACCATCAGAATCAACATACTATACACTTATCATGAGGACAGTCACGCTGCATTAGTGCACCGAGTGAAGCATTGGTTAGCCGTTGGTGTGAGTGACTAAGCAGCCTCCACCGCAACCCGAGTATTCCGGCCTGCAGGTCAAAAGATGGGGCACAATTAGAGTCAATGGTACATTTGTTATGAGTGGTGACTTGGTGATGTAACCTATCTAAATCCTCAATCCACGATGGCGATGGAAGACTGCGATGCTTCATTCTTTGTCCCAAGAAGGAGTAATAATGAGAGGTGCACCTTAAAATCATAAGGCAAATTTCATTCAGAACAGCATCAAGCAGTTTATGAACAGCACGATAAATAGTCCACTTGCGACTACGTAGATATAACTATATAAAGCCTCAAACAGCCAATACATACCTCGATATTCGGTAATATCTCTCTATTTTAGGGCACATATACAACATCTCAAAACCCGTATGGAGATAGGATCAAATAAGACTGTTCGCTAGTTCAGCAGGCTTTGAATTTTTTTTTATTTGGGGTTGACTTTGAGCTGGTGATTCAGGCGCATATTTCTTATGAAAATACTATAATCAAGTTTCTTACAATGAGTCTCGTCAATAAAACGATCAGGATACTTGTAGCGAACGTCAATTATATAGATTAGCTATTTAACGATAGAGGGTAATTATTTCTTAGTGAAGAATACGAGGAAATTATCCTTATGTCCTCTTCGGACATAGCAAGGTCCTAACAAAATACCTAACTTATCCAAATCATCCAAACTCTTCCGGTCAAAATGGCAGCATTTTGATCACATATTACCCTCGTATTGAGGGATAGTGTAGTCAATAGCACTGGTACCGGCTAGGTGGTCTGGAGTTGACACTGTTGACTCATTGTTAGCATGATTTCAATGAATAGTAGTGATGCAATATTCTTACTGTTCCCGGTGCCCCGAGCATGGGGGGATTGCTCTGAGGAACCACACACTTGAGCGACGAGCAACAATTCTTAGGAGGATAGATAGTTGGATTGCAGACCTGCCCAAGTGGAGCACAGGTTTGTGAGGCTGATGGGCTCTGGCTAGTCTGAGTAGGCGCTGGAACAGTGCTTGAAGAGGTTGGCGCAGGGCTGCCGCACTATTGATCAAATTTTAGTACTCGTCCGTAATAAGTGAGCACGCAATCTTACTGTTCCAAAAACTGCTCCTAGAATGGGAAAGTTGTTGTTGGGGACACATTTAAGTGATGGGCAGCAGGTTCCAAGTAGCAAGAGACCTGGGACACAAAATCTTCCGGTCGACAAACACTGCAGTGGAGGTGTCGTGGTTGGAGCGGGCGGGGGAAGACACTATGAATGGGTTTTTAGAACCTTTTTAACAGAATTTAGATGACGGGGGTGATCTTACTGTACCAGAAGCGCCTGGCATTGGTGGGCCATTGGGATACTGGCACGACAAACCGGAGCAACATGTTTTGGGAGGATAGATTGAGTAGTTGCAAGGTTGATTTGATAGCGAACAGGTTGTGGATGTGGAGGTGATGGCTGCAGCATATGCTGTGGTAGCAAAAAGGACGAGGTTCATTAAAAACTTCATGGTGGCAAATTTTGTATCAGTGGAAATTGGTTGATGTGCTGAAATGTATCTGAGGGAAAGAATCGGTTCACCTTTATATGTCCTGGATAAATGTTAGATTTTGGTGAAGTTGGTTATATCAGTCTGACATTCTATATCTTGTTACTTTATGTTACATTCCAGCAGTCCTTTTCCAAAGCCACTCACAAGACTCAGAGTCTAGTCCTTTCAGGCACAAACTGGACTATCTCTGCCGACGTGCCGACGTGCGAATTAATTTCCAGAAACTCAAAACTGATGGCTTTTCTAGTCGACTATGCCATAAGCTTTGAGGCTTTGGGGAACAGAAAACCTCACTAGCTCTCATGCCGCTTACCGACACAACAGTAAGGTTCACTAAGGAGGGCCAGCCACATCCTAACAAGCCTCTAAATCCAAAAGCCCCGCACTCTCCGGCCTAGACTGTCGTTCCAGGTCATCATATTCGATAAAGTCAAATCAAAATTATTGTCTAGACTTATTTTACTTCATACTCTAATTTTAAGATTCAAATTGCATTCTTTTCATCCCAGTCGAGAATCTACGAAGACCATTAAGTGTTTAAATCATGCGAGAGTCTTGAATAGAGTTTTATCTGCTCATGCAACGTTGTTGTTGTTGTTAACCCTCACTCATAAGAATAGCGCACTAATCAATATTCCAAATGAAACACGATTCAAATACAGTCACCTAATAGTTTAAAGATCCCCCGCCCCCTCTATGACAGCGGATAGCAGCATATTGACACTGTGAATGGCACAGAAGAACAAGCGCATCCATGAGACATTAATGATATATTTCCTCGTTCATTTAGTTGTGTCGAGAGAAGGTTTAGTGGGATGAGAGAAATTGGGCCGGGTTTGACGCAACTTCCTTCTCAAAAGAATTGCATGCAGTTAAAATACACGGCACCGCATATCCTATGTGACAGGTTACGCTACGCGACAATCCCACCAAGTGTAGCGCCGAAGTGCTGTGGTTACGGGCTATCTGCCAAGGCATCAACCCCAAAAATCGGCCGTTCTACCTTCTAGGCGGACTACGGGCGCGCCCCTGTCCCCTTCGGCCATCATGCCGCATGATCGGTCATCCTCGTAGAACTGGCTGACGCTAAAAATGGGATCTCGGACGCCACACGATCTAGATTGCGGCGAATTTCATCACGGCGAGCTGCTCGAAGATGCTCATTCGCGTCCTTAGCGAGACGATGAGTTATTTGAATTTTAAAGTTGAAATGCGGAGATGGTTGATTCCAGCTACTTAGGTTCGCTCAGCATATTGATTGAGCCTCATGAAATGAATCCGCTGTCAGCTCTGGCTCAAATTATCTGTCCTCGCAATGGGCGCTCAAAGTTGACAAGGACACTCGTGATTAAAATCTTGGTTGAGAGGAAGGGTATATCTAATTAATTGTGACTATGAAAATAAGATGTCTTGCAAAAGAGTGCATACCGCAACCGACCTCATTCAACTTACTGCAACGGCGGTATTTCGATCTACATAACCATGTCATAAATATATCTCAGTCCTTCTACTTGCTTTCATGTGATATCTTCCGGACCCATCACCATCACTGGTTCAAGAAAATCTTTTAATTTTTAATTCATTATCTAATATATTAACATTAGCCAAATGATCCCGCCACGACTCTTTACGATTCGCAATTGCGGGTGGTTTAAGTGGATGAAAAAAAAAAAAGTCTCAGGGCTATTTTCAGTCACACATGTATTTTTATTAATAATCTGCGAGTTGAAATGGCAGGAGCATCTTCGCGCATCAGGCAGCCAAGGCAAGCGCATTGACAGATGACGCGATATTCGTTGGCCATGGCGGTGTGCCACGAGTATTTCATATTCACCATAAGTTGAATTTAGTGCTGCTGGCCTACCCTAATCAAGAAGGAACGCAAAATATCTCTATATTCTAACCTAAGCACTCGAGTGCGTCAGTCCAGGATTGTGATAATTACTTGTAGAATAGTAAAGTCTGTTAAAACAACATGTATTCGCATTCTGATCTTGAAGAGATTTTAGCACTCTCTGCACAGCTAGAAGGTAGCTTGGCAATATCCATCCATCCAGTCGCTGAGACTAGCTTCCCCACTAACTTGAAATAGGTCAATATGGAAGTGGAGAAATGACAAGGATGATAACAGGCAGCAGCATCAAAACGCTGAAAAATAAGCTGACCGCATCGTTAGTGTCGTTGGATAGTGAGCTGTTGGTTTTGCCTTGGGAATACAAGTATTGGGCCGAAAGTTAGGTTGCCTTCACTTATGATCTGGTCACTGCGTCTTGATTGTTTCTTTGCATTATCACCTTACAGCAGATATTGCATCGCCCAGTACTAAGGCGGTTCTCTTGCACTGAACAAGCCCAAAAGCAACCGAAGAAAGCCATTGATAGCTCATAATGACATCAGGGGCATCGGAAATGACGCCAGAGGAGATATATGAGCGACAACGCAGGCGTGAAGATGAGACTGAGCAGGAACAAAAGCGTCTACGAGAAAAACTGGATACCAGTGCTTCTTCACAGCAAACACAGCAGACGCAAGAGCGAGAGGATCTCAGAGGAGAGCGCGAGGAGACCCAAAACGAACCCATTCTTCTTCGCCAGCAACTAGCAGAAGCCAATGCAGAATCGCTGGAAAATATACTTATCCAAGCCATGAAGCAGTTAAAGTCAAATGAGACCCCGCCACCCTTAGGCTCGTATAACCACTCTCAAACCCGAAGCTCGTCAACCCTCTTGTCCGAAAATACCAATAACCCTGAAAGTTCGTCAGGAGTCGAAAGATTCAACAGTGAAGTGGCTCGCGGATGGAAAGCCGTAGATGCTCAATCTGTGTGTCTCAATGGACACCAGGGAAGCGTATACTGCCTGCAATTTGATGAGTATATCCACCCCTGCCTCTAAAGTTTGATGACAATGTATCTCATTAATGTAGTGACAAGATAATTACTGGATCCAGCGATTTGACCATCCGTACTTGGGATATAAATACTTTCGAATGTCGTCTAGTCATTGGTCCTCCTAATGTTCTCGACAGACCCGATATGCTCTTGGATCGAGATGGAAATCCCGTTCATTTTGCCACAGCATCTAATGAAAGGCACAAGATCACATCAATTCCTACAACTGTCTCTTTCCAAATTTACCACGAAGCTTCTATTCTCTCTCTTCGTTATGACGACAGAATCATGGTGACAACGTCAAAAGATTGCACTTGTATTGTTTACGATGTTGCCGCGGGGTACCGCCCAATCCATCAACTTCGCCATCATACGAGCTCCGTTTTAAACGTTGCAATGGATGAAACATACATCATTAGTTGCAGTTCGGACCGTACAATTTGTGTTTGGGACCGCAGAACAGGGAGTCTGTTGCGACAACTGGAGGGTCATGCTGCAGCTGTTAATACTGTGAGGATATCTGGGAAAACCATTGCATCTTGCTCAGGCGACTCGACGGTTAGATTATGGGATATAAAAACCGGTCAAGCTATTCATACATATCGTGGCCATGATGGAGGTGTTGCTTGTTTACAATTTGTGAATGAGGGGGGCCGTCTAGTCTCCGGTGGTAGGGACGGCTCTATACGAATTTGGAACACTAAGACAGGCGAGTGTATCGGAAAGTTGCACGGTCACACGAGTTTAGTGCGCACTCTTTATTTTGATCTAGAAAGCGCAATATTGGTTAGCGCAGATTATGATGGTGACATCAAAGTCTGGGATTTTGAAACTGAACGCCAGCTTCTAGATTTCCCCAAACGACACGCAGGTTGGGTTCAGAGCATTCAGAGTGATCGCAAGCGGATTGTGAGTTCGGGCCAAGATTGCCAAATTCGGATTCTAGATTTTAGCGTCGGTATCGGTCAGAGCGCATGATTGCTTGAGATAAAATGGATGAACATGATCAGTACGTACATATAAGCTCATGGGTAGCGACTAGGATATTGATATGTACGCATGATTCAATGAGTCAAAAGCACAGTCGACTATTTGGTAGATGTCAAGGTGAACCGACCGTCCGACAAATAAACGAATTCCTCGCGGCTTCTAGTTGATATATTTCCCTCAAATAAAATCCGGAAACTTCATTCAATTGAGAATAGAAGTGTGCTATTTGGTATTGCATTTCAATTTGTTGCACTGAATTTTGCCAACTGACTTGGAACTTACAAGCATCCCATCTTTCCTCAACAGGTTCAAATATGTTTCTGAGAATACTTGACAATGCAGATTAAGAACTCCTATCCACTGTTACTCAATTGGCATCTACTATCATAGAATGAAGGAGTTCACGCTATTTCCCATTTCTTGCTGCAGCCAGGGCATGCATTGCTAGAGAATTGCATCACTCGACACCTTCAGAGATCCAAGTCTGGTCCTCAAGTTTCCCGTCTTAGCTAAATGAAATAAGACCTCATATGAGACAGCCACATTCGTACATACTTGGCAGAGCCTTCACGAACGCGTCAGACTCCGGGCCAATTCTCAGCTAGATGCTTCAGGCTCTTCTGGCCAGTTCAGTCAAGAATGTAACACGGTCTCGACCTTGCTCAGCATATGAAGCCAAACACTGAGACAGCTGATCCCTCATATCCGAATATAAAACACGCGTTAGCACTTCACGAAAAATATTTTTGTGAAATGTTACTCACAAGTCCGGGTAGGCTCTTGAGGCCTTCGTGGGGGTGTACAGCTCTCCAGTCTTTCCATCTCTATGCTCCCAGGAGTCATGATTGACTGACCATTTTTGTATTTCATCAACCACACCAATTTGATCAAGTACCCTCATCCCATGAGGCATCAAACTAATGCTTGTACCCGCCTTAGGCACCAGTTCGTGAACTTCAAATAGCACGTAGGATACACCAACCATTTCTAGCATTCTAGCGAGTGCCACACTACCGACGCCACCGCCGACAATTCCAACCACGACGGATTCTTGGAGCAGCTGCGTTCCACTTTGATTCAAATGTGTCTTGAAGGCTTTTATGCAAGGAGTTTAAGATGTAAATATGGGATGATGGATTCGGCGTGTTACGAAACTCAGCGGTGGTGTCTGTTTGTATTAAAGCGGCCAAGCCAGTTTTTATGCAATACATACCTAGAGCAATAGTGGTTGCAGAAGCCAAAAACGGGGACACTCCAAAAGGAGGGCGTCAGTTTGATCGCGCCAAGAGCATACATAATCGGGGCTCTCAGAGCACGCAATGTCACCTTGACAACTGGTAAGGCGTATTGGCTGCTTGAAGATTATGCCCTGTTTAGGATGCCTTGGATCCGAAAATTAAAGGTTTTCGTTCCTGAATACGTACGCATCACATCACTCGCCACAAACTGTGAAGGGATTACCTCGATTGAAACAACCATGGCCAATCGGGTGAGCCTGAACGCTATCCAAAAGTTCCGTCGGTATTGTGAGACGAAACGCGAGCCACACGTGGCTACTTTCCCTACTAGTTCAACCCCAGCTCAGTAAAACAATGACTCTAATCCAATCTGCTCACACGGGAGCGAATGAGTCAACAACCAAGGTTGGAAACCTGGGTTGGTGACGAATCCGATTCGGTTCGAATCTAGCAGCGGGCTAGCCACTTTTCGTACCGCTTGCGCCAACGTCACCGGCAAGATCTTGATCGGTCCGCTGGACAACCATTTTTAATCGAGGAAGCGATCTTTGCACGGGCCCGACCTACTATTGTGGGTAAGAGTTCAAAAACATGTACTGATGGTAGCTACCGTCCTCGTATACCACGTCATGTGTGGCTACGAAGTTTATAATAAGCTGTGCTCTCGAGGTTTGTCACCGTAGGTTGACTGACAGCTCGAGGTTTTCCCCCGACTTAACACAAGGCTGCAAAGGCGGAGGGATAGGATGCACGGCACGTTACTCTTGGGTTGATGTAAATAGCCAAATAGTCACTTGAGTTGACCAAGTTACACAAAAAGCTATTTGACGAAAGAGATCCGATGCCTGGAGGATTGATCGGTCTTTTTTTTTATTTTATCTTAGAACCACTCTTGGAAGCTGCCGCTTGACATGCTGCCTTGTGCACTTTGTAATGAGCGACCTGACATGTCCGCCCACAATACGCCACCGCTTTGCATCTCCCACATAACATCAACTGTGCAGAAATCGTTCCGCAATTAGTGCATCGCGACGTTGCCGACAACGAACCACCTCCACTCCCGTTTCCGCCCCCAGCCGCCACTAACAAATCTTCTGCTCTCTTTTTCGCCGATCTCAATACCCGCTGTTCGCCCAAGCTAACATGTGCCGCAGCCCATGCGTTCCCTCCTAGAGAGTACACGCCCTCCGCGACTTTTTCTTCTAGCCTTTCCAATTGAGTTCCGAAACCATCCAGAAGACTACGGAATGACTCTATCAAAAACTGCAGGACTTCCACTTCGTTCGAGATGCTGATCATCTCATCAGTAGCATCGATTTTCTGAACGAACATGGCAGAGAGATCCGATTCATTCAATCGCTGAATACGGAGGTATCGAAGGACAGTTTTCGGTAGTGGATCGGGGAGAGTGAGGGGGATGGTATTGGTCGAATCGAGTCCAGCCGATACCCAGAGCTTATGCTTCTCGTCAAAAAAGGGCGCCATATGGTGTGTTGAAAGAACAAGATCATAGCTATTGTTAGGATTCTCGGGTAAGACAAAACCATAGAGACGTAAAAGGCGATTGTTCGGAATAGTTCCATAATTGATAAAAACCTAAAGAAGACCACCCAGGTAAGCGCACATGTTCATGTCACCAAACACAAACATACCTGATCTCCAGCTTCGTAGTGTTTCCCGGCAAGGACAGAGAGGTTGCCAGACGAGACATCATAGACGTGGCACTGTTTAACCTTGGACGAATGGTTCAACATATCCGCGAAGGGTGCCAACACCCGAAGTAAATTTCCATCGGGCATTTTAAAATCCATCCCACGACTCCAGACGGTGCAGAGAGCCCACTTGTACTAAAAAGAAGAGAAAGAAACATTAGTGGTTAATTCATGTCATCCATTACGCATGTATTGCACATACATCTTGGATAGTAAATTTATGGAGTGGAAAAAGATCTTGATGCAGTGCAATCAGTCGCACGACCAACTCCCGGTAACCGTCTTCGATCTGTTCCTCCAGTTGCTTCGTGACGGTGTACAGTGAGGACCCAGCGCAAACTTCCAACTCGTCCTCCGTAAAGAAGATGCTTGAAGAGTAGCTAGTAGGGAACGCTGCGACATGGCTTCGTAGGCCGTCGTATCCCGATTCGCGCGATCGGACAAAGAGAATATACATCGCCAAGACGTCTTCGACAGACAAGGGCGGCTGCGCAGAGCGAAGGACTGGCCCAATGAGGGAATCAGCATACGCATGATCAACTGTCCAGAGGATGCCACCCGGAATGGTGAGAATGCTTTCTCCCTCCTTGAAATGCCGCAGGGCTCTGACTCCGCGCCCGGTGACCTGGAAATCGGCAAGCTCCAGGCCGTCCAAGCCCAAAGCCCCAGATTCACTCAGCCAGCTCTCCATGGAATCCAATCAAAGACAGCGAGCCTGAAGCAGCATGTGTTAGAGAGCAGCGATTTTGTATAAGATTTTACGCTAAGGCTGAATTTTAATACGCACTGGGCGCCCTGCGCTGTGAGCCTGTTGCACGTGATCTGTTGAAGCTTCTCTCGACATGTTTTAGCAGGTATATAATTAAGCCAACCTACCCCCCAGTGCAGCTTAATTTGATAAAAAGATGTATAAATTTAAAAAAAAAAAACAAAAAAAAATTTTATGTTTAAAATTATAAAAATAAGAAATATAATGTATTAAATTGAACAATAATTCATTGTCAGACCCTTTATGGATCCAAAGCAAATGTCCCAATGTGGTATAGTCTGTTTCCTGACTTTGAAGTCGGAAAATGATTGGAAGTTTCGAGGCCCGGCACATTCCAAGGCCAATGCTGGATACTAGATTACACATCTACGGATCAGCACTCTGACTGTAGCGTTATTTTCGTCGTATGCGGTATGAAATAGTGCTGCTGAATCTTTACGGCCCGTTTCATAAATTTCTCCCTGACTTGTGCGTACAAGTGACGTGCAGTCTGGCGATATGCAACATGTCCTCAGTCAATCTATCCCTATTGACTTTTAGTCAGAAATTCAAGTCTCCTCAAATTGCTAAACTATTAATTCAAAAATGTGACATTGTACGAGTCCTTCGATCCTGATATTTGTGTCTAATTCTAAGAGCTTGCAGCCGATCCACAATAGCTAGAGGGTCCTCCGGCCTAGCTTCTATTCTTCTGAAAAAACCTACGGCCATGCGGCCATACTAAGATCCGTCATATTCTTTTCTCTTTCATACTTGAGTCTGTAAATAATACCAACATTTTGAACCTAGCCCGCCTAGGCTGGATGTCCCACCGACGATGAGCCAAGACCTCGTCCCATTGCTTCATCCAAGTCAAACATGTCTTGGTCGGGTACATATCTTTCATTGTATCCGATGCTAGGAAGGCTGTGCAAGGGGCCGCTTAGCTGCCTGAGACATGTCTCCGATGCCTGGCTGTAATGGATCCCCTTTCATAGGGCAATGAATGTTTGCAAGTCTGTCCACAAAAAACGAAGTTGGTGAGTTTCAAGATCCAATGTGTATCTCCATAAAAGGGGACTTTCGTAAATTCAACAAAAGTGGCTCCTGCCAAGTCCCAGTGGAACACTGCGCGAAGTTTTCAAGTATAAACTCCACAGAGTCTCATTCTCGCATTGGGAGCCTATTTTGTGACCTGCTCTCATCCACTGCTTACATAAAGTGCATTTAGCTAGCTATGGAATTATATTGAGGGCTCAGACAATCTTTCACGTCGGCGTCAAATTAAAACACCACTTATCGTCGCCGTATACCGGGTGAATTCTGCTTAGTCTCTGCTCGGCTAAATCATACTCTCCGGCAGCACAAAAGATATTTCTCTAGATGACTGCCATGATTACTAACCCAGTTATTTCAATACATATTCGGCCATTCAAGGGTTCATTAGCTTGACCGCTCACTCGCTCGGGACCAAATTTACATCACAGATATGAAAATCAGAAGTCATGTGTATGCATGGTCCATCTGCGGTAGGTTTGTCTTTGCAATCTTTTACGACTTATTCACACCTTAATCAATCTGTTGCCTTTAGCGATAGCATGTAAATCTTAAAGCAGACTCGCCAATTCCCGAAGCACCTCATGCACTTCTTCTTGCACCTCCTTCACAATGTCCCCTGCAGATTGCCGCTTTTTAACCAGGCCGACTCCAGCACCACTGCTTGTGTTAATAAATTTGCACTGAAGAACTGAAGTGGCAATCCAACTTACGCCCATGCCCTAATCATCTTAGTGGCGTCTTCGGTCGAATATTCATCATTCAAGAACTGGTGGCACTCATCAAGAGTTGCACCAGCAAGGAACTTTTCGTGGACTGGTCCAATGATGGCACGGCCATCATATAGGGGACCCCAAAGAGAGCTGTTGTTAATCTGGTCATTGAAAGGTGACCTGATTTATTTGGTCTGTCAATAAGTTCGACATAGAGCTAAGGGCACATTAACCTACTTGAGTGTGGAAACACCACCGTCAACACTTTTCAGGACGAGTTCCTTGCCATACTCGGGATATTTAGACTCGTCGGCAACAACAAACTGTACGCGTTAGCAAGTGGGTGGGTAGTATATTTTACAGCCATATAAACTCACCCTAGTTCCCATAATGACACCTTCGGCGCCTGGATTTGTCAACAGTCTGCTTGAGCCCAGACCTTTTTTTCACACTTACCTAAAGCCAAAACTGCAGCAACTCCTTTTCCATTCGAAATGCCGCCCGCAGCCAGGACTCCAATTTCCTTGTTTGGAAACTCCTCGTGCAACATATTCTTGACCTCTGGGACAAGGGTGATGACGCCGGTTCCCCGTCTAAACTGATGACCACCTGCATCCACTCCCTGGCATACAATCACATCCGCACCATCTTCCACAGCCTCTCTCGCGGCGGCGACATTGCCAATCTGCACAAAGACTTTTGGTGGGTTTACTAAGCTTTTGATCGCCGAAATGATGGCCCGATGCGGTTTAAGGTCGCCGTCAGGGGCAAAGAGCCAAACTGCAGCAGGGCGTATCTTTTTCAAAATTGGCAGTGCCGTGTCTTGGAAATGTGTCACTGACGAATGGCCTGTGATGAAGCTTACCCCGGCGCGGACGGTGCTAGATGAAACATCGGCACCTAAATACCCGCCAACCTCCGCAAGGTCAGCCTCAAGTTTAGCCAAGTCGGCTGAATTGGGAGTGACATCTGCTATAGAGGCAAGAAATCCTGCGTCGTGTAAGTGATTGCATTTCTGAGAAATTACCTAGTGAGCATGAGAGCCACGCACCGAGACCTCCAGCTTTAATCACTTCAGCCGTCAAACGTGGTGAGACAGTGCCCATCATGGGAGCATTCCCAACGACCGGCGACTTGGCCCATGGGAACCAGTCCTGAAACTTGTTTGCTTTCATTGTAGATCAATCCGTAGCCGAAGTGAAGATCGGCGGTCGCCGCTGCAAGAAGGAGAAGAAGCGCACGCGGTGCGTCAACGAAATATATAATGTATGTACACGTGTCAAAAGAATATTATCAAGAGGGGCAATGGCCGGCGTCACGGTATGATCGATCAGCTTACAGTCTCGAGAGTCTTTTATTTGTTTTTGTCAATTCGCCGTCCCCATCTCATTCGTCACAGCGGAACCTCCGCAAAATCCACTACGTGTGGGTCCTGGCGAGACACCCGTGAAAATGACGTAATCGTGCGGAAGTTCCGCCGCCAGAGCACAGTCGTGAAGAGTGTTTTGGGAGGCGGAAAATCCGCTGTAGGATGAGCAATCACGAAAATTCGTGTTAATGAGATTTAAAATCGTTTTATAATATTGTATTATCTATAAACAGGGGCTCTATATAAATACGTGACCAGAGACTTGATATCATTATCACGCACCACTTCGCAGTCGGTATCTGTCTCACTACTTTCAATTATCGTGTCCCGCAACCTTCCATCATGTCTAAACTCATTGTGATTTTGGGTATCAATGGTACCCAGGTAAATACACCTTTTCTTTTGTCAAGTTCAACGTACTAATCCGTTCAGGGAGCATCTGTGGCTGATGTCTTTCTCCAAGAGCCTGGATGGGCGCTCCGAGGTGTTACCCGGGACCTGCATACGGCCTCAAGTGTCGCCTGGCGCAATAAAGGTATCGAAATGGTGGTAGCTGATCATGATGATCCGAAATCCCTCGAGAAGGCTTTTCGGGGTGCCAACACCATCTTCGCAGTCACCGACTATTGGAGCCCAATGTACAACCAATCCAATTATGCGAGGCTTCAGCTAGGTCAAAAAATAGACCAATGGTGCTTTGAGCTGGAGATTAGGCGTGGAAAAAATATCGCCCACGCTGCTGCGAGCGTAGATACTCTTGAGCGATTCATCTTCTCCGGCCTGCCCGGCATTAACAAGATCACACAAGGAAAATACTCTCATGTTTATGAATTTGACTCTAAGGCCGAAATAATGTCATACATCACAGAATCTCTGCCTGAACTGGCGGCAAAAACGTCAGAACTTCAGCTTGGCGAATTCGCAACAAACTGGAAAAATTGGAGAATGAGACGTCCAAACAAGGTAGGACTGCTCATGGTGGAAATTTTTATTCAAGAGTCCTTCTAATGCCATTTTTTCTTTTTAGCAAAAAGATGGTTCCTACACGTTTATACTCCCAGCAAAGCTCGATACACCAATTGGTATCGTGGTGCCACGAAAGGATACCGGACAGTTTGTTAGGGCTCTGACCATGTTGCCGCCTAAAACGATGCTTCTTGGCTATGGCAGCTATATCAATCATCACGAATACGTTCGATTATGGAAGTCAGTTTTGGGGGTTTCCGATATTGAGCTGAAGCAAGTGTCTGTTGCGGAAGCAGCCGAATTTGAGGGTGGGCCCCATGGTCTGATCGTCGCGGAGACGTTTGCCAGCGTGCTGGAACTGGATATGAGCGACCCAAATATTCTCCATCCCCACCAGGTAGGGACCTCTCTCCACTTGTATATATCTTTATTGAATGGATTGCTCACACGAGATTACTGCCAGATCCCAAAGGAAATTGGATGCCCGACTACTGGAATCGAGGAGTATTTGAGAAACGAAGACTTCTCGTCGTGGTTGGACTCGCACTAAGTTTAAGGACAGCTAGTCTTGTTAGAGGTAGATAGCGCACTTGCCGAGTCTGAATTTAATGTTTGAACGATGTGTTAGCCGCAGAACCGTGTTCCTGGCTAGTACGGATGGGTTGAAGTTTGAAACTTGGCATACAGCCACCTACCCGGAACAGAACTTTGTGGGATTCGGAGGGGGCGATAGTGGTCCAAACCTTGCCGGTGTTTATTTAGTTTAGTGTCGCTACTCGATTTGATTCGGGGCTGAAGCCGAGTCATTGCGGGTGTCGCAGCAAAGGTCCGAGGCTGGTTACCCAACCGCCATGAAGGGCCACCAATCTCCACCAACCAACTTTGCAGTAAGCATATTTATGCGATGCATGATGGCAAAAAAAATGTCTGCGGATATATGTAGGTAGAAAAAAGTTCCCAACAAACGTGCATGTTGCATGCAACCTCCATCCGTCGCGGAGGGTGGGTGACCAGGATAGGAAATAGGCAGCGCCTCGGCAGCAAGTGTCCGCTTTTGGTGTGTCCAGGTTGCGTGTCCACTTTTTCCTTCATCTTCGGCCGTTATTACCATCGACATGATTGACGGCGGAAGGGGATGATGTGGCGCCGGCGACCCTTGTCCGTCTATATGACCCGAAACACACGACCAGTTATTGGAGGGTGGCATTTGGTCGTGCTCGTGCCCACAGCCCGGACGTCAGCCCCCCTTGAAACCTGCAGCTCGTCACTCGTTCCCGGTTTTTCTGCTTGGAGGCACCCACTTGGAGCCCGGAAATGTTGCCACTTCTGCTAAAATAGCCCGCTTTGCCAAGCATGGGGTGTCCAAGCGAAAAAAGAAGCATGAATATCACCAAGCCAATGCAAGCCACACCTTCAATTGTGTGCCAATCTCCGGGCTCAGCGCTCGTTTACGATGCAGCCTGGCAATATACTTGAGAGTCTTGCGGCTTTTTAGTGGTGGTACCTGTCGTCACACCACAACTCCCGCGTACCCCAAAGTACCCGGGTTTCTGATCCTGATGGATCCAGTACCTACTGTATGTATGTACCAACGGTCGCTAAAAGATCAGCACGCCATCAGCCTTGTTTAATCATTAGCGCCAGCGCTAGACAGGCCTGGACCCTGGTTATTTTTTGTGGGTGAAGGATGGTCCGATCAACAAATCACTCTATCGAGTTGAGAGCGATAAGCCTGATCTGCACCTCACCCTAGCTAATGATCGGTTCAGTCTGACAATGTCGAGTCTTGACGGCGTCTCGTTGGCAGCAGACGTGCGTAAGTTCAGCCGAGGGTGACCACCATTACAGTGGGATCCCTTGCATGAAGCATGTCCATCCCCCTTAAATAGGATTCTCGGCACCTACCACCGCCGTCTTTGTCAAATAAGATGCACATGTGAATCTTACGAATGGATACGATGCATCTGCACACCCATCACACACACCTCTTCCGTGACCCGCTTTGGTACTTTGACCCAACAACCACCCCTGATTCATGACGCGTTCACAGAGTCATCTTTTAAGTAAAAGGTCTCTTGGATCCTGCTGGGGGTTAGGTTGGGTATTTTTTTTCCCGCTTATTCTCCAAGGAACGCATCTCTGCAGCACAGAAGGAAGATGGTGCCAATAAACTCCCGGACTTTAGTGACCGCGTGGGGTTACACTTTCCTGGCCGCTGTCCTCTACTGGAGCCTCTTCCCCGGCGACGATCCTTACCGTTGTCGAGCCACCATCCAGACCGGCCGTTGGGTTGATCCGGCTGATAAAAATGGGGATCGTGATCCCTTCAACCGATGGCAGCCAGATGGCTGCTTGATTCACCAATACACATCGGATGACATCAGGCAGTGTATGGATGGGCGCAGTTTTGTCTTCACTGGAGATTCCACGCTACGCCAAGTCGCCTGGGGATTGACCCAATTGGTAAGTACCTAACTAGTGAGTTTTGGCCATCTAATACGGCAGAGTGTTGACATATGTGGGCTGCCAGCTACGGAACAATACCGAAAGCCGCGATCGCCTCGGAGGCCATGATGCATGGACAGCAACCAACTATGGCCAAAATGTCACTTACATTTGGAACCCTTTTGTTCGCCTCTCAGGCAGTTGGGACCCCTGGGGAGTCCGACCGAACGAGCCGACCCAAGTTAACGTATCCATATTCCCCGAGAACATTCGACTTTTTGCGGAAGAGAGGACGCATCCCGTATCAGTAAAGGACCAGAAGGGCCCTGCTTTGATCGCCTTTGGAGGTGGTGCCTGGTTCGCGTCTGGCTCCGACAATAAACAAAGGGACATGTGGTTTAAGAGATACAGCGAGACTCTATTTAATGTGTCTGAGCATTTCACAAACGAGAAGGCGAACATTTACACTACACCGTTCGGCCAGGAAGATGGCATTGGCAACCAAGTTTTCCTCGTACCTCCATCCGGTCCCGTGGTTCCCGGCGACAACCTGTACGACCCGGGCGACTCGAACAAGCCATCGAAGAGCAACGAGCGCAACGAAATCCTGCGCATGCAAAACTTTATCCACGAGAGCGACGACAAGTTTAGAATGCACCAAGCTTGGGCGCTTCCCAGCACCGTCGAGGGCCAGGACAAGACCTTTGTCGAGCCATACGGGAACAGATGGCATTACATCGACCACATCGCAAAAGCCCGCGCCAACATCCTCCTCAACTTGCGATGCAACGCTAAACTCGACCGAGTTCGAAAATATCCGACGCACCAAAACTGCTGCACCGATTACGGCAACAAGCCCTTTGTTCAACAATTCCTGGTTGGTCTCGGTATAGTGCTGCTGGTTTCTTGTCTCGCGTTTGAGACGCTGGGTATGGTGACGACGCGGTTTGCGTCTCCCCACCCGCTCCTCTCCATGAAGTCTGGAGGAGCATTTGTGCTGCCGCTGCTCATGGCCTACTATGCCGATCGCACGCAGATCCTGGCCAAAGGCCAAAAGATATGGGAGCCGAGCAATTTCATCTTACTTTGCATTCCCTGGGTCATCACCGCGTTCCTCACCTTCCAGAAAACACTCCCTCAGTCTCAACAGTCTGAAAAGCTTGAGGCGATTTCAACCCGTGTCGAGATCGAACACGCACCAATGCTTTCTGACGGTCAAATATCCGAATGGAAAGGCTGGATGCAGCTCGTAATTATCCTCTTCCACTACGTTGATGGCCACAAGTCGATTCCTCTGACCATTTTCTCATCAATCTTAATTTCTGCATATCTATTCCTCGCTGGCTACGAACATACTACCCACTTCCTCGTCAAGAAGGACGTTTCTTTTATGTACATGTCCAAAGTCCTTCTCCGCCAGAACCTCCTACCATCTCTCCTTTGTCTCATTATGGATACAAGTTACATCCACTACTATTATCTTATTCTTCTCAATTTCTCTCTTATTTCCGTTTGGGCTATTATGGCGTTCGAGCATGAGCGGTTGAACGGCAACTTTAAGTTTTTGTCTGCCAAGATCTGCGTTTTTGCTGCCGTCATTGCCTGCTTTGTCAAGTTCACTGCCATTATCAGAGTGGCTCTTTTCCTATTTAGAATATTTTGCAATGTTCACTGGGATGCTGTGGCAGTGGAGAGTCGCTTGTCAAAGGACATTTACATTCCATTTGTCGGCATGCTTCTCGCCGTCGCAAAGCATTACGTCAAGAACTTGCCGTTTTATGCACGATATATCTGTGCCGTTATCGGCCTTGTTGTCCTTGAACGATTTTGGATGGCTTGGTTTAGCAAGGAGACGCTATTCGCAGACTACTGGAACTGGCATGACTTGGCTACAATTGGGCCGATTCTTGGATATGTCGCCTTGCGAAATGCATCGCTCACGCTTCAGGACTATCACTCCAAGGCAATGTCCTGGGTAGGCCAACACTACCTCGAAGTGTACCTTCTCCATTTCCATCTCTTCATGTCGGCAGATAACCAGGGCGTGCTCTTGACCGGCGCATATAAGGGTGACGGGTCCTTGATTGGGGATAGATGGAGGGACTTGGTCATCTTTGCGCCAATCCTTTTATGGGTGAGCTCATGGGCAGCTACAGGAACCGAAAACATCCTGGAGATTCTTATCCCGTCACAGCTTCTGTCTACTATAGAAGACGAAGAGAAGCCCCAGTATTCGGAAACTGCCAGTTACTCGGACTCACATTCCGACACATCTTCGGAGGATATTGAAGCGGCCCCGTGGGTTGGGTTGCTGAAGCGACCGCAAAATATCCGATATACCAAGATGTCAAGTCTTGCAAAGGCTTTCTGTGTCTCTCCAATCTCCCGCCCTGTATTTGTATTGGTGGCATTTTGGTTCCTGGGCCTGCTGGCACCGGGGCCTAGAAATGCTGTCATTCCGGGCGGACCATCAATGGACACAATCCACCCGAGTCACCAAATCTCATAGAAAAAGCGGGTTTTATAGAGGGATCAACGGAGAAATTAAGCTGGGGCGGCTATTTTGTATTGAAAATTTGACATGATTGTATTCAACGGTGCTCTCTGGGAAACTAGATTTGAGCTTGACATTTCTTGCATCAATATTATTAGTAAAGAAATAAATAAAAAAAATCATATAATAACTGAGTTTGGATCAATGTACGTAGGATTGACTGTTCAACTCAATTCCAAGCAATACCAATGCAGTCAGAAATGGAAAATCAAGTTCTAGTTCCAAATAACACTTTCAGATGTCATGGACGATAACTACGTAGAGGGCCTTCATCTGTCTCTCCACACTTGGCAAGATCACACAAGTACCCCGCCATTGTTAAGGCACAACCTTGTGAGTTTGGGCATGTCGGCTGTACAATTAAATGCCGCGAGGTACATCGCTAACCGATAACGAAACTCTCGCATGATCGGGACTACTTCAGTGCACCGAGGCCGATATTGCATGTTCTAGAATCACTTCTCTCTAGCATAAAGTATCAATCCTCCTGCGATTTTGTAAATCAAACGACCAACTACGCCTAGATTTCGAACATGGGCAACAACATCTCGTACACGGTTAAAGAGCATACGCTCAATCTCGACGGAAAAGGCAGCATTAAAGGATTGCAATATGACGAAAAAGCACGCCGATATGCTGGGGTGCCATACGCTCTGCCCCCGACTGGCGAGTTCAGATGGCGCAAACCGCGACCACTCCCAGACGCATTCCAATACCTTGGACCGAATGGCGCACCATACGAGGCAACAGAATTTCGCCCAGCGTGCTCCCAAGGTGTTCAGATTAACGGTAGCCACAAGTCCGGAGGCTCTGAAGACTGCCTCATCATGAACATCTGGACTCCAGTGGAAAAGGCTGACGAGGAGGGGAAGCCATGGCCAGTGATGATCTGGATCCATGGTGGGTGGTTCCAAATTGGCAACCCGTCCCAGGACGTAGACATGGATCCGACAGAGTTGATTTCGACAGGAGGGCTCAGGGCCATTGTTGTATCTGTAGGATACCGGTTGAATATTTTCGGTTTCCTTTCTGGCTCCGCATTGGCTGAAGAGAGCGATGGCGATGCTAGCGGTAATTTTGGCCTCTGGGATCAGCGATTAGCAATCGAGTGGGTTCAGGAAAATATCAAGTATTTTGGAGGCGACCCAAACAATGTCACATTGGCAGGAAGAAGCGCAGGTGCATACTCTGTTGAGGCTCAGGTCCTTCATGAATTTAGAACACAAAACGAATCCTCGTCTGATCAGCCATTTCATCGATTTTTCATGTCCTCAAACGCAATTCCCGGACAACCCAAAACCTTGGCAGAAGCGGAACCTCAGTTTGAAGAAGTCTGCGAGTATTTCAAAATCCCCAACAGTTTATCGGCAAAGGAAAAGCTCACTGCATTGCGAAAGATCAACGAGGAAGATCTTGTTTCTGCCTTGGCCCACCTGAAGAACCACACCTTTCGACCTGTCACAGATGACAAGTTCTTTCATTCTGGCATGGTATATTATTTCAAATCTGGAGAGTTTGCAAAACAATTCCAGCATCGCGGTATGCGAGTCCTGGTTGGCGAAGTTTCGAATGAAGACACACTTTACGCCCAATACAAGGGCCCGCAAACTGCGGGAATTGAAGAGTTGCGACTTCAAGTCTCAAACTATTACGCACCAGCAACAGCTGATAGCATTCTGAAGCAATATAACCTTCCCACCTCACAAGATTTGTCAGAGTGGAAAAGTCTCTTTGGCAATATTGTTGCGGACGGGCAAGTTAGAGCCCCGACACGAACCTTTGTGGACGACTTGTACAGTCATGGTGTTGAACTAAAGGATATTTGGAGGTACCGTATTGGTTATCGCCTTTCATTCATTACTGAAAAAGTAGCCCCAATGTCATATGGAGTTACTCATTCCATGGATAAATCGTTTTGGAAGTATGTTTTTCTTCAACTTCAGACCTGTTTCGTGTTATGATGTGTTCTAACGAGGGTTTAGCTTCTCAATAATTCATGGGCCCACCGGAAAAGAGAAAGAGCTCATGCAGAATTGGATTAAAATCCTTATTTCATTCGTTCATGATGAAAAGTCATACCGGTTTGGAACGACATCTATTGATTCATACAAGACAATTACTCAGTCCGGCGACATTACTACTGTGCAAGATGAATTCTATGCAAAGTTGAAAGAGCTAGGGAATATTATTGCTGAGTAGATAGAGTGTGGACAATGAAGCCCGAGCTACTGGGTTGCGTATGCCCCAAAAAGAATTCATATAAATAACTGTTGAGTAGAATGCCTTTTATTTTAAATTCTATCCCAAGGTGACTAAATTGACTCATTGTAAATAGGTAGAAAATTGTTTTGTGCATAATAATAATATTCCTTTGAGCGTAAAACTCACTATCCGACCTGACTGATTAGACAAAAATGGCGCATTTCTATGGCATCCATAGAGTTGCAAGTGTTGCTACGAGCGTAATGAGTAGCTTCACAGTTTCCGGGAGACGTCTTGCAACTGGTGGCATCTTGGTGCTCGGAGCACTTGTCGCACCAGCCGCACTGGATTCAGGTTAGGGTTATGGTTAGGGTTAGGGTTTAATACAGGTTCAATACTACCGTCTCACTGACACCATGGAAATCAAGTTTTGCCATCTCCTTTTTTTATTATCATGCTGATTGTGGAATCTTGGCCGGCTCGTCTTGCCCATATCATCCGTTTTCCAAAGTTCGCTCGAGGAAGGGGGAGTTAGGTTGATTGTGTAGAATCTTGACCGTCTATAGTTTGAGAAGTCGACTGGTACGTTTATTGCTGTCGGTATGCGGTGTGTCGCCCCTATACATGATGGGCCTTGACGGCAGATAGACACTACACACTCGTGATGGGCAACCGCCTCGACAACGGTGGTGTAGTCACTCTCTCTACCAAAATTACAAGAAATTAGGGATTGCGCGTGGATGAACGCCACTAAAGTAAAAATTTTCTTTTTTTGGACCGAACCGCAACGGTTCCTCAGCCAGTACGGCATGTATATAGGAGGCAGGTATGCATATCCTTGGGGGGTGGTGCAAGGAGGGTCCCAAGGTGCCTGACTTGATGGACCGACCGACAAGGACCCACCCATTCGATTCTCTCCCGCGCGGCTCCGTTGTTGTCTAGCGCCACGCCAATCTTCTCCTCTTCACCATTCTCACTCTCAACATCACAACGCCATGTCTTCTCGCTTCTCCCTCCTCGCCCTCCCCTCGGAGCTGCGGCTCACCATCTATCGCGAATATTTTACCCTTCCCGATGGCTATGTTCTCAGCCCCAACCTTCGACACCTTACTACCTCAACCGGAGACCCCATCGAGCTGCATCTCATGTACACGTGTAAGCGGATTGCGAAAGAAACAAGCAGCCTCCCGCTCATTCTGAATCTCATCACCTTTTCCACTGTCCATTCCGACTATCTTAACCAGGCTGCCCGATTATCCTCTCAGTTTTGTCGGAGGACCAACCTGGTTTTAGAATACCACCTTGAACGCCTGTGTGGATTGATTAATGGGGACATTTACAACCATCATTGTACAATTTCAACTTCACCAGGACATGCCGAGAGCCCGTCGTTCCCCGAATTGCCAGTTCTATTCGGAGTCATGGCGACCACCTTCGAGTTAACCAAGATGTTGGTAGGCCCAGAAGCGAAAGCCTTGTTCAAATCGTTCGTCGCTCTCGACACGTACATGAATTGGTGCAGCGTTCCTTGCGAGACCGGCTCTCAGAGAATGAACGTCGCTTGGAGGCCGGGAAGTTGAAGATTAAGGAGGCCAATCTTCGGAAGCTTGAACGGGCAAGGCGTAAATTGCAAGCTATGGGCATCTTTCGGCCTGATGCTAGCGAACCTGAAGAGCCTGACATCGAGGAGCCCATTGACACCGAGCCTGAGCCCTCACTAAGCGCGGAACAGCAAGACCTTCTTGACCTTATCGAAAAAGGTCACAACGTGTTTTATACAGGCTCAGCAGGCTGCGGTAAGTAGACGGTTTTAAGGACCACCGTGAAAATGCTGCGCCAAAAAGGAAAGATGGTTTACGTTGTGGCTCCTACGGGCCGCGCAGCCCTGCAGGTCAACGGTATTACGACTTGGTCTTACATGGGATGGACCCCAAACTCCATCAAAGTTCCCATTGAGCAGCTCACAAGAAACTCATTCCATAAAACCACCAAGGATCGAATAAGGGGCACAGATGTGCTCATTATTGACGAAATCAGCATGATTGACAGCTTTCATTTCGAACGCATCGACACCTGCATGAAGGCCACTCGAAACTAGGACAAATGGTCTAAAAACGAAGCTTGCCCTGCCTTTGGAGGCGTTCAGCTTATTGTCACTGGTGACTTTTACCAGTTACCCCCCGTGAGTCCATTTGAAATCTGCATCAAGTGTGGCAAGAACACCTATTACGACAAGGACGGTTGCTGGTACAATTGCCGCAGCAATCACGGCCCGTACTTGAAATACAACAAGTGGGCTTTCCGGAGTACTTCCTGGGAAAAGGCCAATTTTTTCTATGTCCACCTCAAAGACATTCATCGTCAGTACGACCAAGATTTCATCAAGATGCTTCAAAAATGTCGTGTCGGAAAGCAGCTTTCCCCCGCAGAGATGCAGTCCTTGCACAACCACACCGCTAATGTCGAGGGGGCCACAAAAGTCCTCTGCACGAAATCAGAGGTTGAAATGGCTAATGCAGAAGAGTTCAACAAGATGACTACGAGGCTTTTTACATACAAGGCTATGGACGGCCGGTGCCAAATCCATAACCTACAGGGTGAGGGAGGTTGGGTACCTCCTAGGGAAAATGGTTCTAAGCCCGATAAATTCGATCAGCTAAACGAGAATGCAAACCTGCGTATGGACATGTTAGTGATCTTGCAGGTGAACTTGGACAGGAAAAGCGGCTTGGTCAATGGAAGCCAGGGGTACATCTGCGGCCTCGAATACTTCGATCCCGCGAAGCTTCCAAAGGCCAGGAGCAAGCACACAAAATCTATTGAGCAGCATAAGGTCATTGTTGGAGAACACGCAAAATTCAAGGCCAAACAGATTCACAGATTCATGGAGAACAACGAGCGAGACGCTTACAAACCAAAATGCTGGCCTCGAGTGCGCTTCCACAACGGCATTACTCGTACCATCTACCCTCATTGTATCGTAACCTGTGTCGAGGAGGACGATGCAACCTACTGTCATCATCGAACCCAGATCCCTCTTACTGCAGGCTGGGCGATTACCGTACACAAAAGCCAGGGCATGACAATGGACCGCATTACAATCAATCTGGCAAAGACCTTCATGGCAGGCCAGGCATACGTCGCCCTTTCCCGAGCGACGAGCCTCCAGGGAGTAGAGATTGAGGACGGGTTGGAGGAATTGGAGCGAGCTCGGGTAGACAACGAGATCAAATGGTTTTTGCGACGCAAGTTTCGTGAGCCTATTGATAAAGCCACTAGTGAATCCTCGGTAGCTGTTGATGGAGATGGTTCCTGATTCGGGAGGGTCAGACCGGTAGGGTTCTCGAAGAGATGCGATACGAAGGTGGCTTTTCTATTGTCTTTCCTTACAAAGGATTTCATTTCATGGAGTCTAACTACAACAAACTCTACACAACTCATTTTCTCTTCTAATCAAGACAGTCTTAAGGCATGTACATCTTATCTAAAGTTCTTTACTTTCTAGCTAGCTATAATCTCTCTTTTCTTTCCTTGTTAGATAAATTGAATTACATTCCATCATTAAAGTTATCTTTTCATTTGATCGTTATCTCCATGTGCCTTATTAATCTGTTTTACACGTTGTCGGCCTTGGCCTATTTAACATTTGTCAATTCTTCTTGACTGTCAGCCACATCTGAATACCGGTCACTCCAGAGGAGACAAAAAAAACAACCATAGTCTCAGCCGAGTTGCTTCAAAATCTTCCACCAAAAAGCGTTAATCACAGTGGTGGAGTCATTAGAGACATCGACCAAACCTAGGATTGTCGGGGCATGAAACAGAGTATCTTGAGGACGCTGGTGCGTACTTTACCTTGGCGAAGTCAACTGCAGATGCCCTTATTCTAACACATATTTCCATAATCAATGGCCTTGTGTCATTGGTCGATGGCTCCCAGCTTATACATAAGTATATATGTATATGTGGCCGAGCTTCAACATTTGTTATCAACGCCCTATGCTTGGCCGCGTCCAAGACTGAACAAGCCCGGCCATCCGTGCGTCTTCATGATGGCGATCCAATTTTGGAACCTTTGGTGTTTGGCCAGAAACTCTACGCAAATCTTGAAGCTGCAATGAGGCCAGACCTTGAGCGGGGCCGCGTTAGCAAAATTCACATTCTAGCACTTCTGTATCTTTATACCAATGGCGTGTCAAGAGCTGAGCGAGCCTCTACCAATCTTTCACAAACTATTCATGAAGCCTGAGCTATGGGTCTTTATTTCGAGGTTTCAGGCAATCTAATAAAGAGCTCGTGCGACATGCTGCGGTGGTCACTCCGGGTATTTGACAGACTCAACAAGTTTATTCAGGGACTGTTTCACTGGAAAAGATCTTTGGAGGACCGAGGTTTCCATTGGTTCTTGGGCCATCCAAGTTTTTCTGCCTTATTATTCAGAGTTACGTTACCTATTTCTTTCAGCAAACCGGAGTATAGGCATGACTTCCCTCGCCGGCAAAGCGCAATCTAAACCAGCACCTCGGATTACAGAGTCACAGACTAGTTTAGAAACCTCCAGTGCATAGATGCCCATATTGTTTTGTCCAGCTCTGCTACTTAATCGAAGAGTAAAAATCATATTCACTTGACAGCCGATTATTTTTCATACTATTCAGCAGTGCCAGATGCAGAGAAATAATATTGACACCGTATGGATGGAACAAAACCCCATGTATATGGTTACACCACCTCTTAAAATTATGTGCCACCATGCTAGCATTCACATGACTTTTAAGTATAATGGAAGCATTTGGACATCATTGAATCTAAATTCAGTTTTCTGTGCCCATGTACACGATAATTTGCAAACCACCAGAGTACGGGGCAGTCGTAGTTCTGAAGCCATTTTTGGGGTCATTGACATATGCAGTAAAATCAGCGTACCCTTTGCTGGCAACTATGTTGTTGTCCACCACAATAAGGGCCCCAACCTTAAGGTTCGCTTGCAGCACCGTCAGCGTAGGCAAGGCAAGAGCGGTCCAAACTGTCATTCCAAATATTAGCTTCAGTATTGACAAGGATATTACCAGAAAATGCTTACTGTCCAACAACAAAAAGTCAATTTGCTCTGGGAGATTCGTCTTCAAAGTTTCACGCAAGTCTCCTTCTCGCAACTCGATGTATTTCTCAATGTCATCTCCAGCTCGCTGCCAATATAGCCGAGCTCTGGAGGCTTTGGTGGGCTCATTCTCAGTTGCAATAACCTTCCCTGTAGTGTTTTGGTTCGCAGCATTTTGAGCCACTGCTAGAGCAAGATAGATGGTGCTGAGGCCAAATGAGGTGCCAGCCTCAACTACGAATCGTGCCCCGGATGCTCGTAGTAGCAGGTAGACGAGCGCGCACTTGTCGGGATCCAGAGCCACAAACCTGTTCAAGGCGGCCAAGGATGGCTGAGAGTCGGTGCTGACATACGCAGGTTCTGTGAGGGCCTGAGTGTGTAGATCGCGGAGCAGGTCGAGTGTCTCTGTGCTGGCCTTGACCGACGCCAGGGTTGTATCAATGATACTTAGGTCGACCATTTTCGAACATATACAATGAGAGTAATATTGAGTGAATTAAGAAGATAAGAATCGGAGTTGATGATTGCTTGTCCGCCAAGTCATGTCTAGTCCTTTATAATAAATGGTGGACTCCCCCGCACGTTAACCTTATCCAATCAGCTTGTCGAGCCGTATAGCTCCATCAATGGCGCGTCGAAAATGATATCCCGATCTCGGCAAACAAAATAGTAGCGCATCGCTTGCAATGAAGGCGCCATTATTCGGGAAAGACGGAATAATTTCAGCGTCTCTCAACGAATAAACAGCATTTCCATGTCACATCATCATTCGATTAGTCAAATCGAAAACTGGAACATTTCCAGAGCTGCCCCACTACAACTGATGACCACTACCCAATGGGCCATACTGATCGCATCGTCTTTCCTTCTGCTCAACTTATCCACTTGGTACGGGCAATTCCGTAGGTGCTCTCAAGTCAAACTCATCGTGAGCTTCTCCGGTTGACTTTTCCCCATGTCCGCTAGGCCGTTTTAGGAGAAAAGAGTCACAGGGCGTATTACTCATTTTCATTTTCTCTTCCAAAAGCCCATCGTAAGAGGAAATTTTAAATCAAAATTACTCATGCTCTTTGTCCGAGCTCGGAGAAATCATAGCTGCAATAACGCTGCAGAAGTGATCAGATACCTTTTGCATAGAGATACGTCAACTGACCATGATTAGCAATGTAAATTGATTGTTGCATAGCCAAACAACGCCGAACTTTTGATTCGACTTCAAGTCAGAATATCTATTTCCAGATAGTGCATGTCTCCGCGATAAATTTAGGTCAGTGTATTATTATACAAACCACGGAACCTCCACTTCGCAGTCAGCCAAGTACCAGCAATCCAATCGCGGATCTGCCGCACCATCTGCACGGAGATCATTCTGTTTCCAAAAAAGTTCCACAATTTTCCTTGTCACCTAAATATTCCCGATGCCTCTCAGTTCATCCGTTTGATCTAATTTTTGAAGCATGGTGATGCGCTGCTCCTCGGTTCGCGACTCACAGACGATTATGAAGAGTGGCTATGGATTTGATGTAGATTCTAGGCGTTCCAATCTATCAAAAGATTGGGCAAGGTATGTAGCTATCTTGACGCCACGCCCATCCATGGAACAGACTCGTGGAAGATAGAAACGCGCCGCGAGGCAATATAGCTCAGCTGTGGCTAAAGTTTGTTCCCGCCTAATAGAACTTGCCGCTTTTTCTTCATCGAGGTTAAGGCACTGTTCAAGTGGAACCAACCTGGTTCCGACTTTGGTCTGCTTTTTAATAAAACTTGTCTCTGTGTCTGTAGCTTTCTAGCTCCGATTGGATGCGCGCAATCAATTAACTGCATGAATTATCTCAAAAGTTTCAGCCGAGCATCCTAGTGCACCGGTAATCTTGCAGAACTCAGTTAAAAGCCTCGCGATAACTCGGCGTGGACTTATAACAGAGGTATCAGATGTTGAGTTCTGTATTAACCACAAAAGCACTGACTCAGCAAAGTCTTTTGGAAACGGCTGGGTAAAAAAACCACTCAAAATATCATATTATAAAACCACGCAAGAAGAAAATTGGAGCGCGGTTGACGTTTCTGGATGACAAGAGCTTGATGGATCATTTTCCTGGTTCCTGATAAGTGAACGTGCCAGTTGCCGTCTTTATTGTCAAATACCTAAGCATGTTGGAAATAAGGCCCCAAAGATGGTAGTTTGGTGTATACACTACTCATAGCAGCATCATACAGGCCGCCAGCCGAGAATCTAACGCGTCGTGTAGGTTGGCGAAGTTATTGGTTAATAATGAATTTTAAAGTCGGCGCGTTGTAGCTGATCTGTATGGTATTGCGGCTTCTGCGCCGATGTGGTGTAATTCTGATAAAGCTAGCATTGCGCTGCAAAGAGCTGGGGCAGAAGAGGCCTGGCTGGGTAATACCATGGGGAGTATTTCAGTACTAATCCATTTCGTATTTGAGTAATTGAGATCATAGGAGATATAACGTGTTCACCTTCAACAGCATGTTAACACAGCCCTGGCTAAAAGGCGGAAGCAGGGTGAAGATGCTACTCACAGGGGCTAAACAATATTGCATCCTGGCCAGTTATGGGCTGGTGAAATGACAAACTGCAGGTCGATCCTCCATGGAGTTTTGCCAGAATATCGCGCCCAGAGCCGTTTTCCTTTGCGAGAACGACATTCTCGGAAGTGTAGTTAATGAAATACCTGTCACATGGCGTTGATGCAACCAAAACTGCCCGCGGTGGGAGCCTTCCATTGCTAAGCTTTCTTGCGCCCGCTGACGGATGCGTCTGGCCAAATCAGACGGCAACCGTACCCACCACACACTCTTTTCTTCTAGGTGTAGTTGTTACATGGCATTCATGTTTTATTGTATCCACGCTTACGGCCTAAAGGAGAGGAATTAAATGAGTGTCTTGGGAAAGGCACTGCAGCTTACTCTTGCAGACCGTGCAGCTTTCATCGTATTCACAAATGCCTCGCAACGCCAAATGAAACGAAGGGCGTCTTATTTCATCCCAGTCTATCCAGTCTATCCACGTTTTCTGTCTTGTTGTCGTTGCTGAGTTGCTCGTGGAGAGAAGGTCGCTTGATGCAGCTAGACCATGTCGGCGGGGGTGCAGGTATGACTAATACCACCACCAACCCGCGTTTTACAAGGACCATTCCATTTTTTAGGCCTAGTTCCGCCCTGTGAAATGAGACTAGAGCAAGTCGACTAAAGAGGATGCCTTGATAGCACTTATGAGTCATGAATTATCCGATTATTCAGTGTAGCCTGCTCATTACAGCTAGCATTCGGCCTCGGACACACTGATGATCCATGGGAATTTCCGGGCCGCATTTCCTTAAGAGGTGTCCAACTGATGTCATAATTGGGAGCTCGCAGATCTGCATTCGGAAGTGATCACCGTGACAGGAAGGGACCGAGATACTACAATGTTGCTGTTGGCTCAAAGGTGGGTGACATATTTCTGCAATTGTGACGGGATGCATTGCTGTATTGGTGGTGCGCTAGCACGTTCTTATTGATTGGTTGTAGCCCTGCCAAGCGCATAAACGGAGCCTGGAGCGTATGTGCAGCCCATTCGCCATCGAGCCACGAATTCCCCTCTATCATTATTTATTGCAGAGACTATTAATTCCATTTCAAATCCTGCGCAACGCTTCTACTGCCTCGTATATATTACCGTTGACTCAGACTTTCACGCCTCAAACTCTGCATCTCTATGACAAATCTTAGCGACGATGTCGCATCAAATAGCCGCAAGGCGATGCCAGCTTCCACCTGTGTCGATCTTTCAATTATCATCTAAGCTATACTATTTAATTTCTAGAATTTTTTTTTTTTTTCAGTTAACATCTAGTATATAAGCCTTGCATTTTATCACTTCAAACTCGGTAACAGTGTCGCCTAGAATATAATTAACTTCTCTATCCTGTCTTTTTGGATGGAGAAAAATGCTCGGACTTTGCGATAGTTGACTTTGCATTATCATGCCCCCCCACCCTGCAATACTATCCTTGGATTGTACTTATCGCTAAATAGTCAATGGCAGCGGTTCTTTTGCTCATATTATAGCGTTGTCAATACAGCGCTCTGTCTAGTGCTTTTCCGTTTATCCGCATGACTTGTTCCAGATTCAGCCTCCTGCATGATCATCCGATAGAAACGCGCGAAATTCCATGGCACTTCGGAGCGATCCTATGGGAAACCACGTCACAATCATAATTACTCGACAGGCATACTCAAGGTGGATTGCCACCAGCTAAAACTAGAAAGCGGCAGTTTGGTCTTCAATTTCTTCGTTATATACGTTGCTTGACGAAAATGCATCAAGGCTATATGCATTTATCGCCATCCATCCACAAGTATATGCCAATAACCCCGCCTGCATGTGGGGTAGTAATATTGCAAATGCCGCTGTGACTAGCTTGTAGGGAATGATAATGGCCCTATTTGATTCGCGTGACTCCATCATCCTAGTTGAGATGCATGCATGTCTGGATTGTCGCCACCTCATTGAACAATTATTTTCATTGCGTTGGAACTGTAACCCTCCGAGACTTGAAGCGATTATGTACGGGTAATGATATCCATAACAGATCAAGGCAAAAAACACATCATATGCTTCCCCCCCCCACACACACACATGGTGAGACGTATAGACAGGCCCGATAAAACGCACAGCGATTTCATGTGAAATGGATACGTAATTCTTATGATAGTTGGGCTTATTCCGGGAATTGATTTTCGATAGGCAGTGTGCCGTGGCGCATCTTAATTCTTGGGGGTTACTGTATCCTCCGCTTTATTAATGGCAATATGCCTCACATTTTGATTCTCTGCACATCTTTTCTCGAATCTAAATATTGATTTTGAAAATGGCTGCTATTTTTAATACACCCTACACTCCGGTCTTGAACTTTGCGACCGCTGCTATCGTTTTGGCCATCTCTGTAAGTCAACACAGCGCATACGCCACCTGATCCTGGGCCAAAAGTCGAATCAATCAACCTTCATCATGCTAATTCACTTTTAAATGTAGCTTCTAGTATACACTATATTTAGAGCCGCCTATGACATCTACTTTCATCCTCTGGCGAAAATTCCTGGCCCAAAGGTTTATGCTACCTCCCAGCTACCTTACCTTTATCACATCGTAAAGGGTGACTGGCATCAAGTGCTCAAGGAGCTACACAATCGTCATGGACCTGTTGTCAGGTATACCCACAATGACGTATCATTCATCACTCCCGATGCCGTAAAGAAGATTTATGGTCACAAATCCAACGGCGAAAAAACATTCCCAAAGGACGACGTAATCTACCGCCCGGAAAGGGAAGTTCGTCACATCGTAGGAGCTGATCATGATGGGCATCGTCGAATGCGTCGATTGTTAGCCCATGCATTTTCTGACAAGGCACTCAAGAACCAGGAGGATGTCATCCAGAAATATGTCAATTTGTTCATACGTAAACTCGCCGAGCTGTCGGTTCGAGGTGTCCATGTGGACATGGTTCGTTGGTACAACTTTGCCACATTCGATCTAATCGGCGAACTTGCTTTTGGTCAACCGTTCGGGTGCCTAGAAAGTGGCGGGTACCATCCTTGGGTTCAGATGATATTCGCAAGTGTCAGGGTATTGGCGCTTCGTGAAGTCTCAGCCCGCCTCGGACTTGAGTCGCTTGCGATGATACTAACCCCGCCACACATCAAGCGCAGTTCCAAACAACATTTTGAGCTAACCCAAGAAACTGCACTGAAACGTCTCAAAACTCAGGACATTGAGCGTGAAGACTTCATGTCCTATATCCTCCGCCATAACGATGAGAGAGGCATGTCAGAGGCAGAAATCGTCGAAAATTCCAACCTTTTAATTGTCGCTGGAAGTGAAACAACAGCAACTTTACTTAGCGGAACGACATTTATGCTCATGACCAATCGCGACAAGTATGACAAATTAGTGCATGAGATTCGATCAGCATTCAAGTCAGAACACGAGATGACGATTGCAAGCGTCAGCCAGCTCCAATACTTGATCGCCGTGTTGAATGAAGGCGCTCGCATGTGTAAGACAATCTTCATATAGCATTTCGACTTCATCTAACTTGTGAATTTCAGATCCCCCTGTTCCAGCCGCTCTCCCCAGAGTCACTCCCGAGGGTGGTGAATTTGTGGAAGGCTATTTCCTTCCTGAGAAGGTAAACTTGACCGGCTTACCGAACTCGGACTTGCGCTAATGAATCAATCGCAGACTTCAGTTGCTGTGCCTCACTGGCCTGCATATCGAACTGCACAAAACTTTCGCGACCCGGATGAATTCATTCCTGAACGATGGCTGGATGACCCCAAGTACGCCGACGATAACAAGGCTGTGTTTCAGCCATTCTCTACCGGGCCTCGCAACTGCCTTGGCAAAAAGTAAGTTACATTATAGAAAGATGTTTCCACGCCGCAGTGAAGGATAAGGAAGAACCATCGCTGATTGGATCGCAAATTCAGTCTCGCATACGCCGAAATGCGCCTTTTGTTGGCACGATTGCTTTGGAAGTTCGATCTCGAGATGATGCCGGAGAGTAAATATTGGGCCAACCAGAGGGTATTTGTTCTATGGGAAAAGGGTCAACTCAATGTGAGGTTAACCGAGGTATCCAGAGATTAGTTACCAAGACATTTGGACAGGATCGGATTAGTGTATTTACAGTTTATGGAAGTTTTTGGCAGATCCGAACCGCGATGCAAACCACGCATCTACAATTAAGTTTCTATTTTCAAACTATAGGGGACCTTGTACGGTCAGATTCGACTAGTGGCGGCATTTAATTGCTGCAGCTGGATTAGGTCATATCAACCAATATCAAAGTTAATTGATATGGAAGAAAATATTTTCCCAACCTTTCATGCAGCAGGCCCCTGGCGCAAGTTGGGATTGGTAAGTTGGAACCATATGTTGCAGAATCAGTTAAGCTCTGTTACCAATTCCGTCACAGTCCAATATCTTACCGACCGCTGTGTACATCAAAGGTCTCCCCACAATGAACTGCGGCACTTTTTAACTCGTTACTTGAACTACAACAGATTTTAATTCCATATTATTCCACATTATATTGCCGTTTCTCTCCAACTGGGCCAAGAATATGAATTTCCCAGGTCAACGCCATAGTTTGCCGATGCCCTATTCTTTTGATGATGGAAGCTCATTATGTGGCCGAGTGCTTGGAGGTTCATCATATGGCTCTAGATTATCAGAATACAGTTCATACCTTGATGAGGGCAAATTTCCTATCATTTCATAATGACTTGTGTTCCCGACCGCGCTACCTCCATGATCGGACTTGCGAGGATCGTGGCGCTCTTGCTGGGACTGAGTCTGAGGTGGGGGGCTAGTGACTGGACGACTCTGAGCCAGATTACTTGAGAGTGAGTAGCCAGGAGGAGGGTATCCCTGAGATGTGGCGACTTGGTAAGAAGATAGCTAGCTCAATTTGCTGGTTTCTTACGGTTACCTGGCCCTCAGTCATATTTCCCCTTAGCCAGAGAAAGGCGACAGCAAAAATTGCAGCAAATAGCGGTACTCCGAGGCCGAGGTCGAGGCCCAGTCCAAGCTTATGAGTCAGGGTGTGACTGTTCTTTGCTGTTCCCGAGGAACTACTAGATGAGTCCCCGTTTCTTTCAGATGTTGGCATACTTGAAGGCTTGAAGGTAGGGTTGGCCGACATCTCTAAGTCGTTGTTATCGTAAGTTGCACTCGTCGTCGCAGTATCGTCATCTGCCGTGTCGCTACTTTTCTCGGGCCCAGACTTCTCGGTAGGTTGCATATCGGTAGATGAGCTGGTAACAGTAGAGCACACAATCCCGGATGGTATAGAGAGTCCCGCATGTTTGCAGTACATCTTTGAAAACTCCTGCGCCTTTTCGCGGGCAGAGTCCGAGCATTGCTCGTAGAAACAGCAGAGCGCAGTTCGAATATACTCCCGGTTCGTACATCGGCAGGTATCATAAAATGCGCACACGTTCGAATCGCCGGTGAAATCGCCAATGCGCCAATGTTATTGAGACAAGATTGCTATGAGACATTCTCTGTAAATCCACTACCGGATGCTATATCATAAATGACTCACTGCACGAAAAGGTAAGATGAATTAAGATTGAGCAAAATACGCCATAGTAGCTATGACAACCGGCCCTTCGTATGACTTCATTTCGAACCGGAAATTCCAAGGCCAGTGTATTATGTGACTCCAAGAGGATGTTTTATACTGATTGAGATAAATAGTTATGAATAGAAGAAGTTTACGGTTTAATGTAAGATTCTGCTCGTCCTTTATATAGTTCCATCAGGAGGCTTTTCCTCAGGTGTCTTGTTGCATGGCTCCCGGTTAAATAAATTCAATCACAAATTGCGCTCTTTTAGTGCTAGCATAGGTCTCAAAGCCACCGGAGGTCCAGACTTTGCTCAATGATCAACTTGGGGTCGCGATTGGCTGGTGTTTCAGCTTATGTGTCGTTTTTCTTTCTCTTGTCATCACACCTTTTGAACCTAAGACATGAGAGCTAGTCGTGCACTGGCAAAACCTACCCTTACAGTAAATCTTGAACAGCCAATGGAGACGCCTAACATCTTGAGCATATTTATGAAATACAAGTCCTACAGTTTTTCTCAATTACAGCAATATTATCCCAGCTAGAATTTTCTGCTCGAGACATGAGCTGTCCACAGAGGAGGAGGGGAGATCCACAAAGAGACAGAATCGCAGCTGCAGTCGTGTGTCGTGGGTTTGAGCAGCTAGGCTGTTTGAGTGACATTCGCGTCTACCGCTACTGATCCCTGCTAGTTTCGATGTGTCACGTATTGCAAGAAAGATTATCGTTGAGGCTGTGGCCTAATCCTTGAAGTGCTTCACTAAAAGTCCAGCTGAGCAGCTTGAGCAGCAGTCGGCAAATATAAAGCTATTATTAACAACCCTGAGAAGAAAAGCAAGAAGAAAAGCAAGCTCTAGTTCTATCTTGGGCTCTAAAGTGTGGCTGGATTACCCCATCTGCCCGGCCTAATGTCGTACCCCTTTGGTGACTTGTCAATAAGCTAAGTAGCAAGGCTCAGACAACTTTGCCGTCAGTGTAAACTCAGGAGTGACGCCACGCAAAATGCCGGTACATCAAAAGGAAACAATGGATTAGTAGAGGGGTTTCTCTCTGCCAATGAAATTTGGCTAGGAATTTGACCCCTCCTCGTATGCTCTAGCGGATCGAGTGATTGAGGTTGGCTAGGTGAGCACGGCCATCGTCAACTGATCCAGAGGCAAAATCATCATTAGAATTCAGTGATTAGTCATCAGTCTACTCCACCCTCATTGCTATATCTCTCATCTCAGTTAGTTGAGTGCCACGCTTTCGGACCTCAACCGACGAGCCATTTTCTATGAAGCCGACGAAGTTGGTGATGGCTGCAAGGTCACCTTTGGTGGTGGACTACTGCGTAAAGTTTCCAAGATTTCCAGAGTCCTCAACCAAGCTGTGTTCAAAAGGGCGATACTGTTGCCATTTACATGCCCCCTGATTCCTTAAGCCCTTATCACGATTCTAGCCGCAATTCGGATCCGGGCCATACACTTTACCGTGTTTGCGGGTGTTCAGCAGAACCCTTGCGAGTCTACCTCGCGGGGCTAAGTAAACAATCGTCATTACCACAAATTAAAGCTATCGCAGAGCAATATGATTCAAGTCAAACATAGAGGAAAAAAACATATTAGCTTGATCCAGAGCCACGATGAATCATGGCAAATGCATATTTGGTCTCATGAACTTCAAATTTATTATTTTTAGTGATAGCTTATAAAACGCTGGAATCTAATATACATCTTATTTAAATAAATTAATGAATAACAAACAAATTTAAAAAAAAAAATACTGCTTACTTCATGGCAGTCTTACTTTCCTCTTCGGAAGGAGAACTCATCTCAGCAGGGTAATCTCCTCCAATGCCATCAATATCACAGACCTCAAGTCTTGGGCCAGTATAGTTCTTGCGGCCATCGAAGATCCAGGTGAGACCAGCAATGATCAGGATTACACCAAAAGCAGCAATACAGTAGTTCATGTTTGAGCTAGTGACAATCTTCTCAGGAGGGAATACGAAGAGGACGGTGGTTAGGATTGACCAAGCAATGCCAACCAGGTTGCAGAACCACCTCATGGGAGTGCTGAGCTTAAAGGATCTCGACTCGGGAAGCATGTTTCCTCCACGCAGAACGTTGATGGTTGGTGGGATAGCGTAGGTGACACCAAGAGCGACCACGGAGGCAGCAGTGATAGCATTGAAGGTGCTGCTGGATCCGAGCAGAATGAGACCGAAAATGATGACCCAGACGGCAGTCCAGATGAGGGCATTGACGGGCACGTCAAGAGTAGGGTGAACGACGGCAAAGACGCTGCTAAAGGGGAGACCGCGGTCTCGGGCAAAGGCATAGGTCATTCGGCCACTGGTGGTCATGATGGCGGTAACGGTGAAGACCATGCACATCAGAGGGAACATGACCAGGCACACACTGCCAGCCTTGCTGTTGGTAGCGTCGTAGAAGATCTGCAAAAGAGGGCCGGCGGTGGAGGCCATGACAACGTTGACATCCTTGAGGACAAATAGCAGGCAGCTGAGGAAAATGAAACCAGAGACCATGCCAATAAGAATGCAGTAAATCATGAGCTTGGGGCCTTCCTCTCGAGCGTTGGGAATCTCCTCAATCATGTGGGCAGTAGCGTCGAAACCACTAGAGCAATAGTTAGCATGCTCGTATTCACGATTTTCAAGCGGTGCGAGGGGTTACGAACGTAAGAGCAAAGGCACCCTGCAGCAATCCAAGAAGCCAAGCAAGTCCATCGGGCCACTCGACATTGTTGATAAACTTTCCGTAGACGAATTCACCAGCCTGGAAGTCTGGCGCAGCACAGGCCAGGACAGTGATGCTGATGATGATGAAACCAGCCATGCTCCACAAGAAAGCAGCCTTGTTGAAGAGGGGGAGGATTCGGGTGGCAAACGTGTTGATGACGAGGGCGATGAGAGTAAAGGCGACGTAGATGAGGAACTGGTGCCATGTCTTGGACTCGTAGCTAGGGTTCATGAAGGAAATGGTGTCGACAATAATGGTGCTGCCCAGCAGAGGAGCGGTAGCAGTCAATGCCACCCATCCAGCGACGTTGATCCATCCGGTGGCGTAGCTGATGCCTCTCGACCAGCGCGGCCAGCTAACAACGGCGGCCCAGTGGTACTGGCCACCAGCGGTGGGATATGCAGACAGGAACTCGGCGAGAGAGGCGGCCAGACACAGGTTGCAGAGACCGGCGACAATCAGACCCCAGATGAGTGCACTGGGGCCACCGGAGGGAAGGGCGAGGTTGATGGAGGTGGAGAGAGCGGTCCAGGTGTTTAGAATGGCAAAGGCCAGGCCCAGCATGGAGATCTTGCCAAAGTTGCGCTGCAGCTCCTGCTTGTGGCCGAGCTGTGCGAGAGCAGCCGCATCGTCGCTGGGGATAGCGCTGGGCTTGACGGGCTCGTGTATGTCGTCCATGCTGGATGCTGGTGAAGGAGCGGAACAAGCTGGTCGAAAGGCCCATCACCACCACGTCTTGGGGGGCGCGATACTTAAAGAACAAGGCCAAGGTCGCAGTGGAGTCTTCGATGATGCGCTCTCAGTCCCAATCGGACCGGAAGCTGACCGGGAATGAACTCTGGGGTCCCCGCCCAGCTCCGGCCCGTTATCAACGCGGTCCAATCTGTTCGCGTAACTAGCTTTTCCAATAGGTACGTGAGGCGTGCTCGAAAGCTGTGAGGCTCCTCGGTCTCCGCCGTCCCCACAGAACCTGACGTCGCCTCACGCCCGGGGCAGAAGGCTCAAACAGTTCTAGAATGGCTGCGAGAGCCCACAAATTTGCGGCCTCGGCGCATTCAGCAATCGGATCCGTCGCGCTGCCAATATGGAGCGGCGCATTGTGCTGGGTTCCAGAAGCTGCAGCGAAGCCTGCCCGTCTGGCATTTATTAGTTATGCGAATCCGTCTAGGACAAGCTGAGACTGGCGCCACGCGTGCACGCCCTTCCCGTCGAGGGTGTGGTGTGGGAGGGGATGGATTGGCATCGGCAGGGCACGCTTAACGGGACGATTTAAAAAGGGGATGCAGATGCGGCTCTTCTGGGTTTACGACGGGTTGAAGCGAGCATTAGTCTTGGCATCAACGTCCCTCCCCAAAACAAAAAAAAAAGGATTTGCTGTGCTGCCGTGTAAGTCGGGATCAGCGAGCTCACGGCGGTTCCATCAACTTGCTTACGCTCGACACCAAGACAAAGAAGAAGGGGGAAAAAGTCCTGCCTGCTCCATAAGCAGAGAGAGCTATGACGCGCGGAAAGGGGAACACCAAGCAAGCATCCACCACTTCAATGGCAGCATCATGAGGCCACCCGGACGGAGCCTTACGACGGGCGACAAAATACCTCACCCGCTGCAAATCCACCGAGCACAGCTCCTATCAACCACGAAGCGCCATGTTATCAGCGCTCTTCCGCGGTCCGTCGCCACCTCCGCTGGGGTTCCTCGCGGGTAAAACTCGTGGGAATCGAGGCACCAGGTGGGTGGCAAAAGCGGAGCGCGCAACGCTTAATTTGCCTGAGCTTCCTCATTCACACGCTCATCGTTGCGGTGTTGATGGGCGCCGTGACGGGGAGGGGGGGGGGGCTGGTGGCCCGTCCGCAAGCTAAACAGCCGACTTAGCCGACCAGGTCCAGTAAAACACTTGCTCCAGCTCAGCGGGGGCCCCCGGAGGCACCGCGAGGTCCTGGAGAGCGCCCGTCGTTCGATTGGCAGGTGGCAATTTCCATTATATAACGGCCCTGGAGAAAAGCTGGAGAGTTGCAGCTGGGCATCGTGAGCGTCCAAGCGCCCGCCCATCCCATCTGCCAAGTGAGCCAAGGGGTCGCCAAGGCTGGGGTCGATCCTGGTGGCCGTTCCTTGGAGATCGATCCACCGTTATCGAGGCGTATGTAATGAATGTCATAACTGTATGTACGTGGGCGCAAGCAACATGGCGCTGACACGGCTCTTGGTTGGCTTTTTTTTTTTTTAAGGTCGCCGTGCAGGAACTGAACATGAACTGGTCTGGGAATAAAAATACCGATCCGACGATTCGGAACTTCATCTGCCGACCTTGGCTGGCCGCCGTAGCCTCACTTGACCACAATCAGCGTTAGCTCGAGTCTTGGCCATGACCAACCCTGCGGGTGCGCCGGAACTCAAGGGCCACAGCCCGGCAGCTAGCGCACCCCATCAGGGTCCCGTATGCTCCGGGGTGTTGAGTAATTGCAACTGCGTACGCGTTAGGTAATTATCTCGTGGAGAGGCCAATGAGATGCTTCACCAAGTCATTCCCCAGCTTCCCTCCGCCCGATCTTTAACCCCAATCTCAAGCATATCCACTGTCGCTCCAAGACCTCGGCTGCCTCTGCATTTTTTTCGTCGTGATGCAAAGAAGGCAATCAGAAGTCGTCAGTCAAAGTGCGCTTTCGTCTACTTCGGAAAAGGTTGCAACTAACGTCAGATCATTTCTTGGCCGATCCCCACCCAGCGCGGGTCGTTCCTAGTGGTGGCATGGGAAATAATGAATTGAAACACAAACCACCCATGCTAGGCGACTTAACATGCCCTACATACATTCAGGGCGCGTCCGACCCGTTCAAGGCGTGTTCCGTCCATGTAAACCTTACGATGATTTTGGCATGGTTGTTTGTGGGAGATAGCACTAGCTAATATCAAAACTACGATCAAACAGGCACCCCTCGCTCGCTTCTGACATTGAGATCAACTTCTGGGGGAGGGGCGATGGTTGCATACACTCCGACCCGTGCTTCCAACCGGTAAACACCGGCAACTAAGCATTAGCTATTGGTTTTGGGGGTTACATGCCATGAGGGACTAGATACGCCTTGGCCGCGCTCCACGTCGGTCAAAGCAAGGGATGGAGATGACTTCCTCTGATCACGTCAAAGTCTGATAACAAACTCATAAAACTTTGCATGCAATTCATCATGAAGCCTGTGAACTTTCACAAGGAAACCAGGCACTTCATTATATGCCGAATTCCGTTGCTAGCAATATCCTTTTCATCTTACTGAACCGTACGTACCACTTCTAGACAATTTCAACCGGGTCCCTCCCTTAGCGCAACCACGAATCCACGCCCTTTTCGCCGACAACTGTCACAAAGTCAATGCTCCATATCCACTTTTACGCGTCTTCGTGTTCAGCAAGGTCAATGGGCGTCTCAGAATCATTGCCTAATTCGCCTTGTGGGTAATCCTTTTGTTTCTACCCCCACGAGCAAAGGCCGAAAATCCTCCAATCCCTGCGAAACCCACTCAGGTCCATCCTGAGGAAGAGCAGAACCCCAATGTCGGTAACAGACAAATCACCTGATTTATGCAAAAGCACGACATTCCCCAATTATTTTTCTAATTCTGACGAGCAGCTCAAGTTAAGCTTATCATGGCGGAATGCACGGTAGAATTGATGAGCAGCCCAAATGAGTCAAGAGTCGCGCTCTTGAGTGGAGTTGTTTTAGCCGCGCTTACCCTATAGCTCGTAGTAGACGGGAAACAAATAATTAAAAGAAAAACGAATTAGAGCAGATATTTCAAATGAAGACGACTCTGCTGTTTGCATTTCAAGAGAATTTGAATATTCTAACTATTCATCTGCTAAATTTACGGTATATCTCGAACCGAGTTTTGCTGGTAAACTTAGTTGTGTGAGCCTGTTTGCTCTCTCTGATTCAAAAATCGGAATCAACATTAGATGGTCGCTTTTTATCACTCTCAGCGAATCATTGTTCATTAGTTATGTCTCGGATGCGAATAACGGGGCTTCAATGATCCAAGCTGTATTTTTGAAGGATTCCACCTACCATGCATGTATTCAAGGTTGACTGGCCTCGACTCGTAGAATTAGGGGTGTCATATTCTCGAGAAATCACTACCTTGTTGCCAAGGAAATACGCCAATGACAACAATAATCGCAGGAACATGATTGCCTCAGAATCAGGTTCTTGGCAATCGTTGCAAATATCACTTCCAATGTGACCCAAGACGTGACCATCTGACAATACTCCAAGTTTGGTGCTGAATTCTCGTGGAAGAGTCCAAGCCATCATCCAAAGGTGATTCCATGCCGGTGTGCAATCCATGCAAGAGTTGACTATTCGACACCAAGGCGTGGTGGCAGAGTGGTCTAATGCGTATGACTAGAAATCATATCTCTTCGGAGGCGTCTGTTCGAATCAGGCCCACGTCGTCGGAGCTCTTTTTTTGGTCATATGACCTATTTCTGAGACGAATTTCTTTTTATTTGCAACAATTTAGAGTGACGAAAGTTGATTCACGGGCGTTATTGGAATTAGTTGTAGTCTTGGACGGCGTAATTACAGGGCAATGATCGAAAATTGCGCGGCAGTTTGTGTTGCCTTGCACTATATGCATCATCGCCATTGCGTTTGTATTATATCACGATGCCATCTGTTACGACTAGACATTCGTTCAAACTGATAAGTAATCGCTGTCGTGCCAATCAGAATATCCTGAACAGTTTGATAGGTAGGAGCTGTGATAATGGTAATGTGGTGTGGGACCAACTTCTATTATAACTTCATAAACGTGCTCGGTTTTACAAACCAGCAATCTATTCATTGGCTATGTCTTAGAGACAACCAAAAAATTCTAGTTCTTAGGGGCGTACTTGACGCCGGAGGTAGGGCAAGAGCTCTTGCTCCCATCGGGGTCAACAGCGGCAAACTCGCCCTCCTGCAGAGATCCCTTGACGTTGAAGTGGTACCAAACCTCGTTCAGGTAGCTGCTGCTGCAGCGGATGGTGACCTCGGCACCGTGGCCAGCCTTGAGAGCGGCCAGGATCTCACTTGAGGTGTAGGTATCGGAGCTGGAGGGGGTGATGCCGGCATCCTCGAGCCACTGGTAGGTGGGGAGCGTCTTGAAGACCTCAATTGTCTTCTCAATGTAGTCTGCGGCCTCCTCACCGGTCTGGTAGCTGCTGTAGCAACTGGTCTCCAGAGTGCTGATGCAAGTGCCGTGCTTGTTCCACTCATGCTCCCAGAACGACTCATCATTGCCATCATCACTAACCCAGTAGGTGTTCATGTAGGATAGCGTCGACTCGCCAGAAAACTTGGTCACAATATCCGTGATGCTGGCGTACTCACGGCTGGAGTCACAAAATTCGGGGTAGGTGCCATCACAGTAGTCGGGCCACAGGCCGTGGATGGTCCAGGAATCTAGAAGTGCGTTAATACAATTGAGCGAGGCGCGGTACATTCAGGCCAGGACTCACCAGCAGGACCAGCAACGGGGTCAGTGTCCCAGAACTGCGTCTGGAGAATCTGGCCGGCAGGGATGAAGCAGCAAGTGTCAGACACAGTGGTTGTGTTTTGGCAAGAAAAAGGCAAGTCGCTAGAGCATGAGTCGAATGTGGAGGCGAGGGCAGCCCCCGCGAGAGGTATCATGGAGTAAAAAGAGGGCATTTTTGCGATTGCCTTTTTGTCTTGTTTAAGGGTGTCGAGTGTTGCAATTGATGCAAGGCTGTCGTGTCGATCAAAACTTTGTTCGATCGGGCGCAGGCGATGAAGTTATACCCAGTTGATACCTCGGGACGTCGGGGGAGGCCTTGCTCGAAACAGGGGTCACGAACAAAAGGGCTTTGCATATGATTGGGTCCAGCGGTGCAACGAAAGTAACCTAAACCAACTGAGGACGGTGCTTTTCCAGAACCCCACGTGCGACCGAATTAGCAGGATGCTCGTCCAAGGACCCCGCGGCCAATAGGGCGGATGAAGAGGGCGATGGCGGCCAGAGATCGACACAGGTCCCGGGCCTTTTGCAGCGTCGAGGAATAATTACATGCATGCTTTGGCGCTCCGAACCTGTAGGATGGCCGATACGGGCTGTTCCTGTGCGACAGCTTGTATTGCAGCGAGGAACAAACCCCAACCCGCGGCCAGGACGCCACCCACGGGCATCAAGCGCCCGCTGGTGATTGGCGGTGCAGGGGTCTGCCCGAGATGGACCCATGCAGCGGTGTGCCGTGCCTCCCGCCATCTTTTGGCCCCGATTACCTCACCGAGGGCAGCGTGTCTTGCAGAAGCCAAGAGCCATGATGCCAAAAGCCTTGACCGAAACATGCCGTGGCTGAGATTGGACCGCAGAGGAAGAGGCCAACGAGGATGAATTGACGACAGAATGTCTTGCTTTTCCCTTGAGCCCAACCCCTCAGCTGGAATGAGGGCGCCAATCAGCTTGCCACCTTCCTGTTAGGGCCCCCAGCACTGATACTGAGGGACCAGTGTCCACTGGCAGATCAGCGCTCACGTCGCACATTGCCGATGGCAGTGTCAAATCATTTGTGGAGTTTTCGAGACGATCGCCACCTCGGATACCCGGGTGCGTTGTGGATTGGCAGTGGAGGCACGTATTCTAGCTCACCCGGTTTACAGAGCAAAGGGAGCACAGCAGGCTGTAACACCCTACAGCCTCAAAAGACTAGATGTTTTCCATCGCCACACTCCGATTGGAATCACTACGACAGCTATTCAGTATCCAGATAACCCGTACAAATACTAGCCGAGATGCCGAGAGTAAAAAGAACAAAAGAGCATAGATACCCAAAACCCAAACAATACTTTTGCGGAATAATTCGATGGATTCATTTGAGCCAAGAGTCTTGGTACACATAGGATTGTGTGCAATAGTCTGATTAGTCGAGACTTGTTCAAACGAATTAGAAATTAACATTCTAACGGGGGGAATAAATCCATTTATTGTCTACAAATTCATCATTGTCCAGAATTTGGTGTTTTTGCAACTATTCCCACCTGCACGCCTAGGTTTGGACCGTCAGAGAATTTAAACTCCCAAACGCTCGTCATTTCCCTCCTGAGCCAAAGTTCACTAGGCCCAAAGTAACCGCCGAGCATCCAGAATCCGTATCAATGAAAGGCCCTATCCGAAGGGAGCCAGAACAAAGCTGGAGAATAGAACCAAAATGGTTAGATGTACAAGTGAGGCCTGATGGAAGACTCGTTGATGAGGGTGTACAAATCAGGCGCTGTGAATCGGCTTCCAAGGAGAGAGTGAATAATTCTATCCGCTGAGTTGGGGTATTCTCAAATCTTAATCCGACTACTTGGCCTCCATCTTGGGTGTAAATCTTGCCTGGTTCAGATGAATGTTGAACTGCATAGCAGCCTAGGGATTTTGACTAAAAGTAAGCCTTATATCAAAGCTGCTGCCTGCCACAGCATAGTACCCGGTGTTTTCCCCCGACGCTATGATTAGAGTGGTCTGGGAACATTTTGATGCAGTACCTGTTGTTGTACTTGTGGAGGCGCCTGTTGTGCCAGTAGTCTTTGATGTCGTAGATGCGATAGATGTCTTGGTGTCTGTGGAAATGGAAGAAGCTGTTCTAACGACCGTAATAGTCACTTCTGGGACATAGGTCGTAGTCTTGGTAGTAGTTGAGATCGACGTGACCCGCTATGCGGCAGTTGTATTGACTTCAACTCCAAGACATGCATAAGTCGACAAAAGCCTTTCATTTTCATTCGAGCAAGTCGAAGCGTGCATTGAAATCGTCGTTGCGGAGCTGGTCTCGTCACGGGAGACCTTATCGACCACTAGAAAGGCATAAACACTCACAAAGGACAAGCCGAGACTGTTCTTTTTAAGAAGGCGCTGCAATCTTCGTGGAGTGTATCATGGTCGAGTTGTGTTCAGTAAGCAATGGATCTTTTCATCTTCAAACTTTAATCTTACCAATGTAAGGAATCTGGCAATTCGACAGTGATCAGTGCTTTGAAGCTATTCGTGATTCAAATGGCGGATTTTTTTTCAGATCATCCCAGTTGATAGGACAACGTCAAACTAATGGCCTTGATGCCTAAGATGCTTACCCTAATGGGAATAGGGTTCTAGTAGAAGTTCAAAACCATATCGCGTCCTGTCCAATTCGATTCCATTCATTTCTTTATACCTAAAACGTAACAGTGTGCTCGACCCGTTAACCAACTAGCAGCTTCCAATGCAAGTATATAATTTTATTAACGCTGGTATTGTTAGTCACAGCGTCTGTATTGTACAATTAACCTTTTTTATAACTGTGTATGGCACAACTTTGAGAAGCCCTCAAAATCTGTCAACGAGAGACCTTGATGCAATACAACAATCGTTACAACCTAAGCTAGAGTCTTCTATTCGGACCTTTCGCGGTCTTCGTCATTTTAATAGATTTCTTTTCCCAGTCAGGCTCTCTAACTCGGCACAAGAGGGCCCGCCATGAGCCCGCTCCAATTAGGAGCAGAGAGAGTCCTGGAACTACTGAGTAGTGAGACCTCTAGATGTAAGCTTTGGAGCCTCCCATACTCGCATCTGCAACTCCAATGACGACACATTCTGCGACCTCTGGGCGAGGAAAAATATGCCTTCGGGTTCAGCTGGGACCCTTTGGGTTCGCTAGTATTGAATTAGAGTGCCACTGCGAGTTTCGGCCAAAACGAAAATTGAGCCAAAATCGGCGTAAAAATGGTATAAAAAACGGAGCTATTGCCAATTTTAATAAAACTTTTGTACAAGAACTATCAATATTGATGTATGCTTGGTCTCAACAATGTGCCTCGAGAGATCTAGAAAATATATGGGCTGAGGTTTCAACACAATGACGGCGATAAATAAACACACTTAATTGCGACGTGGGCTCAAGAGCGGCAGATTTTTGAGGCCCCATTGTGTTACGGTGGCTGTAATATTTATCGCTATTGCGAGAATTGCGAGAATTGACTTATATTTTGGCCCGATGAGCTATTGGAGGTGATGGAAAGTGTAGATTCTTGAGTTTGTCTGAATATTTATGGTGTCCTGACAGTGTCTGAACAGAACGGGAATAGCTGGTGGGGATTAAACCAGCAAGGGGATAATCGACATCACATTACAAGTATTGTAAGAAGCAATAGTCTGGAAGACGATAAAAAGAGTATATAAGAAACGAAATGGTTTTAAATTGTGGGCATTAGCATCGGTATTGATATTAAATTACATCACAAAGGCTCTGCGTCGTTTATCGCGGTACCATGACGCGGCGCAGAACGCGTTTTCTCGCGATAGGTTGCCCCAATTGACAATTGGCTTCACTTACAACTACGCCAGATCTGATCATTTGACCACTGCAGGTGAGCGGATCGCGCCTCCCCCCGCGAGTCCTGTTTAGATTGAAATGGTAGAGGTGCATATTACGATCTACTGAATATCCCTGTTGACTGAAACGTCGATATGCGACCAACACCACGATGATAATAGATGTGATTTCATTGTTCATCACCACTCAAGTCGGAATACGAAAAAGCAACATCGCAGCGCGGCTCCCAATCATGATTCAATTACATGTCTATCGTATGCCGCCAATGATATAAACAACGAGGACCTTGCATCTATTCCTTCTAACCCTTTTATATTTCGATTCCAGGCAAGTCTCAAATTTGCGCATTTTAAGCGAGCTTCCATTATCCTCTATTCCAATCCAGTAAAGTTCCATTAAAGTTTCGCCTTGTCAGTCTCCTCTCCGTGGCCGTTGAACCAAATCTTTTGTCCTGTAATCATGGACTTTTGAAGCGCGGCTCCAATCTTGACCGCGGCGACAGCAGCCTCAAGCTTGACAGGGACTGCGACGTTGTCGAGGCAGCAGTCAGTAAACTCGATGGCTTCCTGCTTGAAGGCATTCTTGAATCGCTCCCAGTAGTTCTGAGGGAGCTCGTGTCGGATTCCTCCGGGCTGGTAGATGCGCACCAAGTTGGATGTGGGGACAAGGTTGACGCTTAGCTTGCCCTTGGTACCAATAATCTCGGTTGTGTCCTCCTGGCCTGCAGCCATCATACGGGAGGCGTATAGGTGGACGATGCGTCCATCTGAGAATTCGATGAGACCAACAGCATTGTCGCGGTCATTGTGCTTTCGCAAGTCAGGCTCAACAGCGGTAATTCCAACAGCTGAGACGGACTTGATCTTGCTTTCGCCATCCTCACCAAAGAACCACAGGGCCAGGTCGATGTCGTGGATGGAACAATCGACAAAGATGCCACCGCTAAACTCGGCATAAGCGACAAAGAAGCCGGTGGGATCCAATACATCACATGTCTGGCTTCTGAGTACTGATGGGCGGCCGATCAGACCGGCGGTCATCTTGGCATGGGCATCTCTGTAGCTCTCATCGAAGCGACGCGAGAATCCACACATGACCTTCAGGTCAGGTCTCTTATTAGCAGCATCGACAACAGTTTGGGACTAGGAATATTTCTATTAGTAACATGGCATGTGAGGGGATTCTTTGCGAATACTTACCACCTCTGCTGTTGTCGCCAAGGGCTTCTCGCACAAGACATGCTTTCCGGCATCAATGGCGGCAATCGTCTGCGACGCGTGAACTGCAGTAGCCGAAGCGACACAGACGGCCTCGAGTCCCTCATGTCGGAGCAGGTCATCGTAGTTCTCGTAGACCGAAACCCCTGACAAGGTTTCCTCGGCCCATTTCCTTTCAGCTGGGTCCGGGGAAGAGACAGCAACCAACTGAGCGCGGGGAACTGACTCAAAGAGGTTGAGGGCGTGACGCTTGCCCATGCGGCCAAGGCCTGCAACGCCAATCTTTAGTTTTCTGGGGGCCATGACTGTGGCTTAGGTAGAGAGAAGAAGAAGAAAAAAATAGAGGGGCTTTTTTAAATCAATACAATAAAGGACACGGAATCCAATTGCAGTGTTCAAGAACGGGATCCCGTTTTATATCTCGTCTTCTGCTGCCAAAAAAAAAAGGCTGGGGAAAAGGGGCTCTGCAAGTTTGCGGAGTGCATGTATGCGGATCCATCACGAGACGGAGTTGCGTTCATCGCTCGTTTACGCCATGCATATCAAGATGAGATCCGACTGAGGCTCGATTCACCGTTTGTTGAAGTTGCGGTTTAGACGCTCCACTTTGAGGCGATCGCGCCCGGGACGCTTGACCCATTCTGGAGTTGCAGGCTAGATTCTCCTGAGCGGGGGAACTTGCCCCGGAGGTCGGACGCCATTGCCTCCGGCGGACACTATTTCCTTGGCGGTGGCTTTCGCCATTTTATTGGTTTTAGGGTGGGTGCCCCGGCTCGGGCCAACGTTCGGTCTATTTCCGTTAGTCTCCAACCAGTCAAAGAGGCTGGTCACTCCGCTGCGTTGCAACCATGGACCATGCAGACTGCGGGGAGCCTCGCCCGCAAGGTGGCAGGCTTCGTCAATTGGGGTAAGGATGCGTCTTCAAAAACCGCGTACGTATTTTTCTTTATGAAAGTAGCCCGTATGAACAATTATACCATGCCTGGCACCCCTACCTACCTTACTCCCAACCCCATGCCCTTTTTAATGTAATCTGAGCACCCGCCGTTGGCCAGAAATGGTCCGTCTCGGTCCTGATCAGGACGTCTAGAAGCGCTGCCCTTTCCTCGTCACGGCTAAACCGATCCCCACACGACGCGATCCCCAAGGACGCTGTGAACATTGCGGGGATTGTACCCCGGTTGGACAGGGCAATACCGCAAAGCTGCCTGATTTCCTCCTGGACGGCCTCCTCGCGCCTTGCCTGGGCACTCACGCGCGCAGGCCCGAGCTTGGGAAGCGTTGGGTCGTAGCACTGCAACAGGGCTCGTGCTAGGATCCCATGTGCAACCCCAATGACTGGGCGGATAATGGCGTTAGCTGGTAGTAGTCCAGGGACCCCACATCGGTGTTGGGGGAGGGCTGCGAATACTAACCGACTGCATGATTCATGTAGATGATTTGGGGAAAATGTCGCCCAGCAGCAGGACTTGCCGGCCCATAGGCGATGGGCAGGAAAGATACAGGACGCGCGCGCAGCCAGCCCTCATCGTAATCTCGTAGGGCTTGATACTCGCTGGCCTTCTGATCTCCATCGCCAAAGCAGAACTCGGTGACGTTTGCGCAGTGCACAATGATTCGGTTAGCCCACACCTCGTCGGTGCCCTCTGTGAATGATTGGTCAATAAACCCGTGGCTTAGTGAGATCTTAAACGACCGTTGGCTGGCAAACGCCATGGTCACCTCTTGGCGAAGGCCTATCCAAAAGGCGGCCTTTCGCAGTTCCGTCGCCACCGTCTCCGAATCCTGAGTGTTCATAAAGACTTGGATGCCAAGTAAATGCCCCTCGTGGTCCGTTCCGAGCAGGGGGACTGGCATCACAATGTTAGCTGTGGACCCCGGAAAGCAGCGGTCTGGGGTGGACCAGCGCGGCTCGGCTCACCATCTAGCTCTTCCAGAGTGCGGAGTAAAATTGTGGCGGCGAGGAGATCGTCATTTTTGAGAGCTGACGAATCGGTGGAAATGCTCGAGAGCTGACGGAGGCAGTTTTGGTGGTATCTCGTTGAGGCGTATTCGTCAAACTGCTCGTGCATGCTCAGATGCCGGCTTGAGAGGGCGAATATGGCGTTTAAGAGGGTGGGACATTGCATGGCTCGCTTTGGAACCTCGAGTGCAAAGTGTCGAGACGAATCGCACAGATCAAACTATCCTTAGTCAATATCAAATCGGGCCACAAGTTCATACAGGCACATACCCATGTGCACATGTATTCCAAATAATACTTCATCAACCTGGCTTCCTGGATGTTCTGCAGCGGAAAGCTCACATTCTCGTATGACTCGGCATCCTTGTGGAGTCCCAGGCTCGACCCGTGAGGAAGACGAGATAAAGCTGCTTCTTCAACGAGTGGAGAGAAGGTTGACTGGATATCTTTCCTGGCGTGATTGACGATAATCTGGCGCTCGTTCACTGCCTGTTTGGGTGGTGAGTGTGGATCATTGGCCGGCGGAACCCCTGCCAACGATTCGGGGGCGAAGCGCAATGTGACTGCGTTTTTATCATCGATATTGTAGAATGACGCAAGGTCTTCAGTTTCGTCAATGAACCGCACTGTTAGAGTTTTGATTCGCAAGTCAGTTTCTCCGCTTCAATTGGGGTTGTGACCGAGGCGGATGGGAGGCTTTTACCTCGACTCGGAAACTTGACCCATCGTTGTGATTCGGAAGGGTTTAAACTAGACTTTGATATTAGACAGGTGAAACCTCTGAATGAGAAAAAGAAGAAGAAAAAAAGAAACAAAAAAAGGGACGTACTCGCTAGAATGGTACTTGAACCGCGTGTTCTCGCAAGGAATGCACGTCTCGCCTAGGGCAATGCATTTGTTGCATGACGCGTCGGTCTCGTGAGATGGCCCCGATTCAACGGACGGTTGTCTCCAGGTGCACTTGGAATGCCGTTTTCGACAGTTCTGCTCGACGTTAGTGATCCAATCAACCCAGGGCGCCACAATCAGGCTCAAATTCTCGGAATGGTTGCCGAGGGAATTTCGACCGGCGAGAAGTCCTTACCAAACAGGCCGTCTGAGGGACGGGGCTCTTGTCTGGGGCCATTACATGTCCATTGCAGAGGTGACGAGAATGTCTGCATCCACGGGGGAACTGCCACGACGAGACGATTTATCCACTGAAAAGCAGTCAGACGCGCAAAACTTGGAGTCAGGAGTAATATTCCCCACCGCCCGAATGCAGAAATGAGCAGCGCCATTGGCTAGCCCGCGGTTGGAGTCGGGGCAAAGAAAACCACGCAGCGCGCTGTCCCTCAACCCCACAGCCAAATTAGAGCCTGCTAGCCTCCCTGAACCTTCTCCAAACACGGCCCCTGCTAGCGTTGGGGAATGCTTGTGGGCTGACTCTGGGCACCATGGGGTTTCGTGGCAGGTTGAATTTGTCCCCGCGGGGCCCCATGATGAACGGTTGGAGCTAGGCAGGGTGAATTGGGTCATTCCCGATTGGCGGCGTGGTATTGGGTGGGCATGGTCTGGCCTTGTCTTGGTGCCTTGCTTTGACTCTGGGTGCGCAGTGACATCAACTATATAAGTCCCAGCTTGGACTGCTTTCAAGTTTGTCTTGCATCCCGAGCATTCGGTTCAAGACAACAACTCCAGCCCACGAGATCCATTTGAGATCAGTCGGCGTCTTTCCACCCTCAGTCCATCGCGCAACACTGCCCACCATGGATACACAGAAGCCAAAGCTCGAAACCGAGCACGATGAGGGCGAAGTTGCCGCCGAGTGGACCGTTGAGCCCTACGGGCCATCTGGTACGTAGACGGCGAACCGAAACTTTGGACATCCAATTAACACGCCAGGCTTCCGTGGTATCTTCAGCTCGCGCTATGTTGCTCTGTGTGCATCCTTCAGTACCATTGGCGGTCTCTTGTTCGGATACGAGTAAGGCAAATATCAGCATTTGGAAGAATCGGCATGCTAACTTCTCAACAGCCAGGGTGTTATTTCCGTGATTCTGGTCATGGATCAGTTTTTGGAACGCTTTCCCCAGGTTGCTGATGGCGCCTCTGGAGCTGGTTTCTGGAAGGGTTTGATGACTGCCATGATTACCCTCGGTGCCTTTCTCGGTATGCAATCATAAGCCTCCTCACTGAAATCGAGTCTAACAGAGTGCATCAAGGTGCCATGAACCAGGGCTGGATTGCCGACATGTATTCTCGAAAATACTCCATCATGATCGCAGTTGTCATCTTCACCATCGGATCTGCCCTTCAGACCGCCGCTGTCAACTATGCCATGTTGGTCGTCGCCCGTCTCATTGGTGGTGTTGGTATCGGCATGTGAGTAACATTCGTAACCGGAATGGGCTACGTTCAGAGCTGACACCCTTCAAGGTTGAGCATGGTTGTGCCTTTGTATATTTCCGAAATTTCGCCCCCCGAGATTCGCGGTACCCTGCTCGTGTTCGAGGAACTTAGCATTGTCGTCGGTATCATCGTTTCTTTCTGGATCACATATGGAACGATGTACATGAGGCACACCCACTGGTCGTGGCAGCTTCCATTCCTCATCCAGATTGCTCCTGGCCTGCTTCTTGGCTTTGGCGCAATTCTTCTTCCCTTCTCCCCCCGATGGTTGGCTGCGCAAGGCCGTGAGGATGAGGCCCTGGCCAATCTTGCCAAAATTCGACAGTTGCCTCCCTCCGATGAGCGTGTTCAGAGGGAATGGATCGACATCATTTCCGAATCTCGCTTCCAGAGGACTATCACGAACCAGAGACACCCTAAACTCGTCAACAGCGGAGGCTGGACCAAGGTCAAGCTTGAGTTTGCTACTTGGGTTGACTGCCTCCGACCCGGCTGCTGGCGACGCACTCACGTTGGAGCTGGTCTGATGTTTTTCCAACAAGTAAGATCCCGGAATGAATTGGCGTAAAGCATCATGGTTGACAATTCGCAGTTTACCGGTATTAACGCCCTCATTTATTACTCGCCCACGCTCTTTGGGTAAGAACAACAATTCAAATTTTCGAGTCTATCGTAAACTAATTATTCTCAATAGGACCATGGGCCTGAACTTCAACATGCAGCTCATCATGTCTGGTGTCCTCAACATTACCCAACTGTTCGGTGTCGCTTCCAGTCTCTGGACCCTCGATCGCTTCGGACGTCGCAAGATTCTCCTCATTGGTAGTATCGCCATGTTCGTTGCCCACCTCATCATCGCTGTGCTTGTAGGAAAGTTTGATGATGATTGGCCTTCCCATACCGATGCCGGCTGGACCAGTGTCACATTCCTTCTACTCTACATGATTGCTTTTGGTGCCAGTTGGGGACCTGTTCCATGGGCCATGCCCTCCGAGATTTTCCCCAGTTCGCTCCGTGCCAAGGGAGTTGCTATTTCCACCTGCTCCAGTAAGTATACCGAAACCACACCGCGCTTCTTATGTATATCGCGAACTAACACATTTCCTAGACTGGCTTAACAACTTCATTATTGTAAGAGCTATAATTCAATGATACTAAACGAAAAGGTTGCTAACAATTTCCAGGGCTTGATCACTCCCCCTCTTGTTCAGAACACCGGTTTCGGAGCCTATGTGTTCTTCGCCGTGTTCTGTCTTCTCTCGGCTGTCTGGACCTTCTACATTGTACCTGAAACAAACGGAAAGTCGCTCGAGGACATGGACGCAGTCTTCAAGGACTATGGTGGTTCCGAAGACCTCGCAACCAAGAACCGCCTCTTCCTTGAGGTTATGCAGGAGAAGAGGGAAAATGGAGGTCTTCCTTAAATTACTAAACCATCTTATTCATCCTGATCTTACTCAAGCCATGAATAAGCTATTGTCTATCGGAATTAGTACACCAAGATAGAGAATACAAAATTTTGTTTTGTAGGCATCGTTAAATTTCCACTATTCTCTGTCACATGATATCGACAAGAAAACAATGTATTAAATAAAATAACTTTACTATCGGAAATTATGACGAGTTCAAGTGACATTTTATATATACAGTAACGAGCATGAGGCTAGTTCATGTGAACGACAACGTGTCCAACCCTTGGTGATTGAATTAATTACTAAAAGCTAAAAAAAAAAAAAAAAGAATACAAGCAAGATTGTAAATTTATCTCAGGTTAGAAACCAATAGTTTATAAAGATAGTTTTGTTGGTTGTTGACTACCTAACCGGCCTGAATTAGAAATGTATAACATTTGTTGGATGAGAGAAAGTTGAGACCTGATGAAATATTTGCAAATCTGAACAGAGTTACAAGAAAGAGAACTTGGATTAAAAAAGCTAAGATGAAAGCACCAGAAATTGACAAGCTACACCTCCAAATACAACAAGGGCCATAGGTGATGCCGGCAAAAAATGATACAGGAATGGGAGGAAAAATAGACTACATTTACCCTATAGCCATCGCCATGACAATGCTAGAGTAGAAGTTGGTGCTGCTTATTAAAAGATCAGACTCTCGGATTTGACTAATAAAATCAGATTATTAGTATGAAATACGAAAAGTACAAGTGAAAACACTGTATTCTAGATCGACGGCCCAGAAAACCACATCATAGAGGAAAATTGCTGAGCTGAGGCTTAGCTGTGAACTGGAATAGGATGACAATAATACTTACCTAGGAGGCCCCCTATCAAATTATGAGCTAGCGAGCAAGCTCGAACAAAAAACTGTGACTGCGTTGAGTTTTCTTCATTGGCAATCAACGAATAATATAGCAGGTGTAACGAAAAATGGAATGCCAACACTAATGTGCGCATTTAGATTCAACAGTCACTACTATTAGAGCCACATAACTTTAGAGTGCACATCTTGCCAGAGTTAGGGTTATGTGTAAAGTCGCGACGGAAGCAGCACATGAGCCAACAATTCTTTACCGATTCAAGAAATGTTGTCAATTGGTGGAGAAAACGCTGCCCCGCTGTGAGCAAGCAAAGATGCCAAGAGTTTTTTGTCGTTTAGAGAATCCCCTGTCGGTAGCAGGGATCGGGTAAGCAGTCTTGCTGCGGAGTACATACATTGTGGGACACCATGGCCTCATTCGCGCCCATAGACCCAGCCATAGCTAAGCCAGAGCCTCGCTTTGTGCGTGACCCTGGGCCGGAGCGTGCGGTGCGAGGTCATCTGCGACAGTGATTCTCGATCGTAAAACACAATACCGCCGTAACTGCTGAGGGTTCACCATTTTCCGCACCGTCTATCCACCCGAATCAGATGAGGCATTTCCCAGGACTACCGAGCGACTCCGAATTGAGCAGAGAGCATTGGGCTAATGACGATATCTCGCTAATGCCGTTGCCTGGCCCAACCGCGAACTGGTCAGCCGTTACTACAATCACATTATTCAAGGTGCTGCGGCCCTAGATCGAGTAAGCATTGAGGAAGTCGGCAAAGGATTTGATGCCTGGAGATCCAAAGACGTGAGATGTAGCTGAAAAGGGTTGATGGGTCAAAGTGGTGAGCAATCATCAGAACCCACCGGAAGAAGAGGGCAGGTTCTGATTTCGAGTAGGAATTTGGGACAGACTGTGGTTCTTTTGGTGGTCAATGAGTGGCGACGGGCAGTTTTACTACTTTAGAGACTGATGAGGCAGATGGCGTAATCAATTGCTTTGGAAGGAGGCTTTAGCGGTGATAAGCCAGTTTTGTTCCTATATAATGTCAATACTTTATCCCTAAAGGAACTGTGCCATTCTGCTGACAGTTTTTTTGTTAACATTTGCGTCAAGGCTATGGAGACAGGACAGTTCGTCACATAGCGCTCCAGGTTGGTTGGAAAATAAAATGTACAAGAAGTAGGAAGACACGTCAAGCTATTCGGAATTTTTCTTAAATTTGAACACGGTACGTCTTCACAGATAAGTAATATGCTATTTGTTCCACTAGCCCTAGATGTACAATTGTGAGAGATAAGTAGAGAGCTAATATGCACACACCATCATTGTGCACCTTGGGTCTGAGCCCACCTTGTGTCGATGGAATCATATGCTTTCGAGTTTACATCTGCCAAAAAAAAGAGAGCAAAAAGAAAAAAAGAAAACACAATAAATTTAGGTCTATATGCCAAAAAAAAAGTGACTAATTTTTAGCTTGGCCCAACCTTGTATCATTGTATAGATGTAATGGATGAGTTGGATTTGGATGGCTCACAAATCGTTTCCATCTCTCAAGGTCATTATGCTTTCGAGCTCGTGCGTAATGTAGCAGAAGAAGAGCACATTGTTCGATTTGAGCCACCACACCTGTTTGCGCATTGCAATATGACTCTGTCCGATCAAAAATCGTGTCATATGTCAGGTAATTATATTTGCCCGGCTTGAAGCCTCCCTTTCTTTTTTCTTTTTTATGTGCCGCAGCCTCCTTCTCAAGGGCAATGTACCAGTCAGGCCGTTCAATCGCCTCAGTTGCATCAGATGACGAAGATTCTGAATCCGAATTTGGGAGCTTTGGAAAAATTTCCTTGACGGATTTCCATAGACTTCTTTTCGGCTCTTTTTTGCATTCACAAGTCTTTACGCTCCGGAGTCCATTGCGTCTATCACCCTCAACTGATGGCACATTGAACCTGAAATATGCTGAGTGACTTGAGTCTGAAACGTTTTGCGTGATGGAGTCAGCTTCCTGAGTGTCCGATATCTCACTTTTACCACGCTTAAACACCTTGTAGATGAAGTAGACAGATCTAGTGTTTCCGAATAGCTCGACTCGCTGCTTCTCGCCACACCCTAGGCTCACGAGTGCAGCAACGTCGCCGCTGTGAGGATCATTGTAGTTTGACATCCATTTCGCCTCATTCCACGCAATGGTGCTGGGGTTGTTATTTCCCGCGCCACCGTCAAGGAATTCATCGTTGCCAATTTTCATGTTGGGGAAATAATAGGGAGCTGCAGAGGTAGCCCTACATGCCTCCCATATTTTGACATCATCAGATAGAAAATTTTGATGAACAAATTCCGAGGCAGATTTCAGTAGTCGTGGTACACGGTGATAGCTCCGAAAAAGATGAGTGACCTCGGATTTGTTCGCTTTCCGTTTTGCCACGAGTGCACTGTTCCATAATTTTAATTACTTCTCTTGTCTTTGGTTAACCGAGATGCAGGGTTGCTTACACCTTGCATGTATAATTGCGTGTTTCAGGCATGCGTCGGAAATGTAAATCCGCATTATTATCACCTTCAGAATAGTCACACTGTTTAAGCATTTCCTTCTCTGGCAGACAACGATCTCCATTAACGTGACAATTGCAGTTATCTTTGATAACTTCCAAAATTGCACCTTTTAGCTTTGTTGCACTATAAGGCCTGGCGCTTCGTGGAGGCCGAAACACCTTGTTCCCAAGTCGCCAGTATGCTTTGATGGAATCGTCCACACTCATCCGAAGTCGCCCTAGCATCACGGCTATTAGGCTATAAATATTTTAGCAATGTGAAATTCTTGGTAATATTAAAGTACAGTACCCTCCTGTACTCGTCCCCACAACGTAGTCAAATAAGTAACAGGGCAAAGGCTCATGTGCCACAAGATTAGACTCAGAAGATGTGCGGGAGTCTACTGGTCTAGTTTCATCCGTGTTCTGGGAAGTAAGTAAAAAGGGATCATCGCCCTCACTTTGGATGAGTTCACGGATCTTTTCCATTACTTTCCTCAATATGAACAACTCTGAAAGACCCCTGATTCCACCACCATCTGTATTTTACTTAGCACCAAATGCAAATATTTAAGATGGTTTAGATATCATTGTTGACTCACCTAAAGATAATACAATTGGTTTCCAGGGATCCTCTTTGAGAGGTGATTGGATTTTATAGGTATCTAGTCTATTTGGTGTGATGACCCCATGGGACGTTGATGAGTGATTTTCATTTGCTTCCACAATACCGGTGCTCTCTGCAGAAGACATTTTAACTTGAAAAAAGAAGGAATGAGGATATGAGGAAAAATAAGAAGGAGGCAAGGGATTAACTCCTTAATTATATACTTGCAGAATTAATGCAAGTGGTAACCGCGAAGAGTTGGAACTATTCATGATGATGTTGTCCGGTTTATCAGATTTTCCCCAACTGGAAACCAGGCTGAAGATTTCTCACGTCAAAGCGCTCCGTCAGGACGAATTTGGGCACATGCATTCGGATTTGGGGGTGGCTGTTGTCACACGTCGACATAAATGCAGAGCATTTCAACTTCTTTCATTATCTATTGGATAGCATTTGTGTCTCATGAACATGCCAGAGACATTGGCTGTCCGGATTAGGATATATTGGCGTTCAGCTTCGCACTAGCAATTGCTCACGCATACATCGATCATGGATAGCAAAGTAGTCTGGCACTTCATGGACATGGAAGAGGGGCAGCACGGGCCGAGCACCCTTCATACCCACTCTCAACAAAGCGTTAGCCTATCTCAAGCCATGGTTCGGTCTGCCTCGGCTAACTGGATATGTTTCAGTACTCGCTCCAAGTGGTGGTGTGGACTGATACGCCACCAGCAGCCCACGCGTTAATTTGAGCACGAGACTAAACCATCAGGCCAAAAAGTTAGGCTTTCTCCTGAGAAATAGTGGCGTAGCGATATATATTGTCTAGCACCCGGGCGACCCCCATAAATGTCAACAATTTTGATGTTCATCCTTTAATATCGCGCTACAGACAACGGATCAAAAACCTCATCACTATGTCGCACCCGAGAACCGACACGCAGATATCGAATTCTTCGTCTTCATCGACCAGTTCTTCTAAAGACAGGATCGTGGTATTTCAACTGGATACTGATAAACGACGGACTGTAATACGAAATCAGCTTAACGATGAGCAGATCAAGCGTTGGTTTCCCAATGTCGGGTGCACGAGTCATGAGCTTACAATGCTTTCTAGATGGTTACCCCTTTGCCATTAAGCGGTGGCAGCGACATGTAAATGTGGAAATACCTGGCCAAGAAAGGAGTGAGGCCCGTGTCCATGTGGCAACAGTCCCTATACCCGCACATGCATGGGTGGGCCGCATATTTGGCTTCTACAAGCAAATGTGGGCTGTGCCAACCATGCGATAAGATATTTAATTTCTTTTTCTTATTGGAAAGGAAGACGAGTTCATCTTTAGATAAGAGCAAGTTGGTATACAAAGTTGCGTTCATATTTCTGAATGGTAGGCTTGTATGTTCTTTTAAATGAAGGCGTATCACACATGAACATGTCTAGACCGTAAATAGTCATTCCATCCATCTACTTTATTGTGAAACTACTTCGGGATATAATTTGAGGATGCCACGTGTATCGGTAATAGCGTGACATTTTCTTTTTCCTCTTCAGGCCAACTGGATGTCTCTGGCCCTAATGAGGCTGCACACATCTCACTAATGTGCGCCAAGGCAGACTGTCAAAAGGACGACCCACCCCACCTTGCAACCGACAATAACAACTCCCTAAAAGGGGTTATGTGAATTCAACCATCATCTGCGAGAAATGCAATAGTTCTATTTGTACTAGCTCCCGTGGATCAGAAGAACCGCAGTATCCGAGTCAAAGCGAAAGCGCGGAAAAGTCAATCCAGACTCACCCAGCCCCCAGCTCAGCCGCTGGGCCATTTAGCGCCACAAATTGTCTCTGGTATGTTTCAAAACATTGTTGATTTCCGGAATAATCCAGGCAAACTGTGTGGCAGCAGACACAGTGGCTGAATAGGCGGTGATGACAATGATTGGCCCCTCATCACACGCTTCACTCAATCCGCCTAATTCGTTAGGGTCATCCAATCCGCGCTGATTAAAGTTATGCATCGCAAAGGAAGCCGTTTTTTCCTAATGCTTTGGTACTAAAAATCCCTCACTTTCTAATATCGTGATCCATCATGTTTCACACTTAAAAAAAAAAAATATCCAGTTCCGGCACATGAGTACAAGTTTTCTAAAAAAGAAAAGGTTGAGAGTCATCTCTTTTGCTGTGATAAAGATTTCATTTGTAGGCTCCAGTCACACCGCGGAAGGGTAACGATGTTAAAATGCACCTGAACCCAACTGGAGATGGAGTCATATCCTATTAATGTAGTGGTATAGTCAATAAAAGTTAGAGTATATCTATATTATATTGCAAAAGAAATTTTGCGAACATTTTCTCAAGCATGACTCTAAATCTAACTTCTTGCAGCAGGGAACACTCATCATTGGGTATCTTCGTGGCGTACTTTGCTATTGACAGGCCAATTCCGAAAGGAAAATGCTAAAACGATGCATGGTATGATAGAGACAAAATCATCAAGGGCAAAGTAGCTGAAGAATTCGATTCTAGAATATTCTTATCGAAAGACACACTCCTGAACCCTGGTGGGTCAAGGTAGGCGATTTTGGTCTTAGCAAACGAACTACAGGGAGGCCCGAATCTACTACAGTACGAGGAACGCGTAGCTTTATGCCGCCTGAACTTCTTGGTTATCATGACGAACCCAGAATGGCAGATCCATATGCTGTGGATATTTTGGTATCTTGGGGAGACTATTTTTAGAATACTTGCTGGGAAGCCTACATTCCTCAATGAAGAAAGTTTGGGCAAGTATTACTACGGTCAAGTTGGATTCCCTAAATCGGCTCTGGATGAATTGCAAATAAGTCAAGATGCGATCATCTTTCTGAAATCGCTCATGTGCCCTAAACCAGAGGCAAGGCTCATTGCGAAGAAAGCATCCGTTCATCCATGGATTGAGATTCAAGCTGGTTTTTTAAAAACAGAGGATAATTCAAGACGCCTGTAACAAGACCTAGACCTAGACCAAGGTGTAGAGAGGCAGGATTCGTTCGATGTTTCAGCCTCAGCATCATGGACAAAGTCATTTTCTGGAGATAATGATACGGTAAAAGAAAGAAATAACCATCCAAGTGATCTGACTGGGCATATCACGAATGAAGCCTCGGATTTGAATTCTCCAGCTATTGGCCAAGCCAAGTCACCCACATTTTTCAACTCCTCGGGTTCTATTCGCAATTTTCAGATCAAAAAGCATCAATTTGTTGATGCCAGTGTTATTGATATTGACGTGGAAGATCAGGAGGAAATACCATGCGATGATAGAACAATCACATCTGATACAGTCCGAGTACCCGAAAATATGCAGAATACTAATCCGCAAATGGAGGTAATTTTAATGAGAAGTCGGCGCAATCAGCTGATAGATGGATTGATCTTGCCCGACAGGACACCGTTCAAACCCCCCAAATTAGGAAGGAGGTCGCTCATGGCTCTACGGCGGCCGATGACTCTGCTGTAGAGTTGGAGCAAGATAAAGTTGCAGTGCATATCCCCGATCATGCCCAAGTGGCCAAAGCCGCATCAGTCAAGGAGCTCTTTTGTATGTCTACGACAACTAAAAAGTCGGTATTCTCAATCCGCGACGGCATAAAACGGGTGCTCCGACAGTTCGATATTAGTTATATGGAAGTAAAAGAAGGATTCAACTGCAGCTACACATCAATGATCGACTTTAATATGACGCTAAATTTTGAAATCTCCATCATTAAAATACCTATGCGCTCGCTACACGGCATAAGGCTTAGAAAGACCACAGGCAATACGGGCTCGTACAAAGTACTGGTGGGAATTCTTCTAAGTGAACTCCAGCTATGAAATCGTTGATATAAAGTATTAGAGCTTTATGATTATTATGATTATTAGCATATATTGAGAACTTTTCAGTAACATAATTATCAAGGATTAGGTTATAAATGATCCATAGACTAGGCATAAGCTTTTATCTCTCTTTGTTAAAATAATCGATGATACTGGGAATGTGGGCCGAGGAGAAGCCTCAATATAGGATCACACGCAAGCTATCGAGAGTTGCCTTGACGCTTGGTCTAGTCAACCGAAGGGTATGGACGCAGAATAAGCTTCTAGCTCAACATCTTTTTTGGCGCTTGAATTTTTTTTATGTCATATTTAGCACATTTCGCAGAGGTGTTGGTGAATTGGCTTCTATGGAGGCGGCTGCGTCTTGATAAGCGCTTTAGCTGGCACTGGCATGGCTCTCTGGCAAGTTCTCCTAAACCAACGCTCTGGGCTAGAGCAGATTAACAATTTAGAAAGCGAGGACACTTAATGTCCCGATATACTAGTTGCTTGGCGGTAAATAAGTTTACAGTTTATGCCTGGATCGGAGGAAATAAGCCGGACAATGTCCCAGAGGAAGTGTCAGCTGGAGCTCATGATATCTACTCGCGGATAGTCGAAAATTATTAGGATATTCATTAACACACTTTTGGTTGTCCCGCAAATTTCAAGGTTGTAAGGCCATCAAGATGAACACTACCGGGGATGCTGGCTAGCTTGATTCTCCGAGCGTTCTCGATAGTAGCGTGGAAAGAGTCAGGGTCGTCAAATAATTGGGCATGGATGACTTCGTCGCCCCATGGCCAAACAGTTGGCAGCACTCCTGGCGCCTTACCGTCCTCTATTTACCGGAGAACCTCTATTGTGAGAGCACCTTTTGAAAGAAGAAAAAATACGAGACTTTTCCAAGGATACTAAGGCATGGGTCAATAAAAGTTGTGTGGGCCCTAGAGGGGAGTGGCGGGAGTTTTGAGAAGTTTTCAACTCCATGCTTGTCTAGCTCCAAGCGGCGATAAAGTCAACTACAGCGTCACATTTAAAGAATTTTGCGACTAAAGTCCTTTGGCACTGTACGGATTATAGATAACCGATCCACGGGACTAAATAAAACAGAGGTAACTGAAAGTGGGGAAAACACGGAATCGAGACCGGGAAGCCAACGCGTAACATATTGTTGTTTATTGTTTTGTGTATGTTTACTTGTCACCCTTAGTGCATTAACAGACGCGTCTTCGTGTCAGGATCCTAGTCTAATGAAACAGCCATAGGTCACTCAATAGCTTTCCATTAGCACAAGCTCCATTCGGCTTGCTTTTTTTCCCTGCATATTGTGGTTACACTACATGACAAGTGAGGCGAATAAGCCACGAGTGGATGTGAATGGCTGCGCTTTGTACTAGTCACAAAGGGCTTAACCCTGTACGACCAACCGTATGTATATAGAAAGGCTCCCTCATCCCCTCATCGGAATGTCTCAGAGCGGGGCTAAACCACATATCAATCCTGCAACAAATCTTCCACAATTATGGAAGTCCCCACTCAACCCCAAGCCATGGCACCGACAATCGCGACCATACCGGTCGAAATCCTTGGGCAAATTTGCGAAAATTTCTGTACGCATTGTGTCCCAGAGGTGATTCAAAACCGTTGTCCAATGAAGGGCTGCACAAAAATCGGAAGTTTCACTCTCCAAAATCTCTGTTTGGTCTCAAAACGCTTCAGATCAGCCGCTTTACCGGTCCTCCTTCACAAACCGGACGATCACATGTCTTTTAGAAGAATGCTTAATCTCTTTTGCCGCTATCCACACCTAGGTGTTCACATTAAAGCACTCGAGCTACCGCTTCCAAGGACGCAAAGTGACAGCGAAAAGCGTTTCTTGAATCAAGTTGTGGAAAGGCTTATCAGCACAGGCTCTATTGGTTCAATCTCTGGCCAGATAGACAAAGAGAAGCTATACTACGACACTCTTTCTGCCGAATTACTGATGCTTTGCGCGCCCAACGTTGAAGAATTATCTGCTCACTCGTTCTGTTTATTTAATAACACGCCTGTAAACAATTTTGAAGGTCTAATCAAGCGCATCAAGGGACCTTGGGAGAAAACGGGCTTCACAAGTGTTCGTCAACTATCCATTACTGGCGAACCCGGTATCGGAAGGCTCTTACGGGATCGCAGCTTCTTGTCTTTATTGGATACTTCAACCAACTTGGAATTCATCCAACTGACGTTGACGGCTAACCATTGTCATACGAGACCGGATACACCCCTATACTTTCATTCAGCTTTCCGGGAACTGAAGAGGCTGGATATAAATACTACATTTACTTGCCGCGGCGCACCCCGTCATGTTTTTGAAGACTTATATGAAGTCATGAAACATCTACCAAACTTGGAGACATTTAAGATTCAAATTAAACCTATGGGCCTGCCCGACTCTCTCCCAGAAGAAATTGCACCGAAAGAGTTGATCCTTGGACTCTTACCTTGCACGAGAACTTTGAAAAATCTCAAAATAGAATATGTCGGAATGTCACCTCGAAGAGAACAGGTTGAAGGACTGGATCTTTCACAATTTTTCAAGCTTGAAATACTTGATCTGTCTGTGAATACTTTTTGTCAGTGTAGTAGGGAGGGCCCAAACGGCGGGGATTTCAGGTCGAAAATAATCGATAAAATGATCCCAAAGACACTGAGACGACTTGTTATTCGACTAGAAGTTGCTTTTGGCATACTTGGTGTTCAAGCTCGCGATTTTGTTGGCTGTAAGAAGTGCATTGCAGCCATTGGCAACAAGTCAGCAAAAGGCGACACCCCTGCTCTCGATTACCTAGAGATTAACGACCCAGTGGACCAGGAGCAATTAATTAGAGAATATTACAACCGTGCTGGTGATCGCATGGTATCTGAAATTCAAGCATGCCGCCAAGCTTTGGAAGAGACCCGCATCCATCTGCACTTTCATGGTGCATTCTTTACATTCCTCAAGAATGCAGAAGATAGTAAGATGTCATGGATGAACGTGAGCAAACCAGTTCCAAGGTTTATGCATGATCTACATTGCATGCCTTCTCATTCACCTGTGCCCAATAGTTTTATGGCACCCAGGAGAGTTCTTTAGTCCTACTATGTCGGTGGTGTAGTTCAAGGACAGAATGGATATTCAGGGGGGTAATTAGGTTTCTTAGCAATCAAATTTTGCATTTTTCATAACAGATCTATCCCATGCTAGTATAAAGTTTTGCAGTCAGCGAAAAGGACCAAAGAAATGCAGCGAGCTGTTTCAACCAACGACCAACACCTCAACTTCAGTACCACCAATAAAAGACTATGTGAATATCTGAAGTTTTGGGTAGGTATGACCCTCTATAAAACGCATGGAAAGCTCTCTGCGCCCCTAAGCTGAGGGACAGTAAATGCCTCCCGGAGCTTTGTCTGATGTTTTAGTATCTAGGCCGATTTGGCTGATCAGGCAAGCATTAAAACCATGACTCCGAGGCATGTTTCAAATACCGACCACACCATGTTATATTGCATATTAAATATATTATCAATGAAATGATATAAACCGTCTTGAAATGAACAGATTTTGAAAGCAGGGTCCTTAATTTTACAGTTGCCAAGAGTCATGTTTCTTCCGAGACCGAGACCGAAACCGAAATGTGAATTATCAGGAGCAATAATGACCGCACATCTTAGAAAGAAAGAAAATCTGTTCAAACATGGTGGAACTGAGATGCTCACTATGCGCGACGTGAATGTTGTCACAATTATCATCCTGCATGATTCCTTTTTATCATCTCCGCGGTGCATGATATCAAACATGAAACAAATGAGATGTTGTTTCTGGGTTATTTAAACCTTGATTTTCCATCAATCGCCTTCATTTCTGTGTTTGGTATTCCCATATACTGTATTGGGAAACGCGATGTAACCGTGCGCCAGTGTATTGCAACCCCGGCTGATCTCACCGGATACAAATAAATTGCGCCAAGAACATTTTGACTCTACTACCACCAACTTACCCTGAATACTTTAGCGTAGGTTGATTTCTTCTTTGCTCAAATTCTAATTTATATTAGCACTTCCAAGACCAGAATCGGCCCATGCTCCTTACAGCCTTTTGTCCCCAGCCGGATTACTCCTCTTCGCAATCCTCATCTGCTTTCATCAACATCCCGTGAACTTCACGACCCAACACAATCACGTATTGTTTAATATCATACCCTCATTGTTCACTGTCTCTATTACGATGCTTTCCCGTATTGTGGCTACCGGTCTCACCCTTTTGGGCTTGGCCAGGGCCAATGGGCTCCAAAATGTGACAGACTTTGGGCCCGTCTACAATACTTCAGTGAAAATGCAAATCTACGTTCCCAAGTGGCTTCCACCAAATCCTGCCATTGTTCTTGCGGTATTCTCTGCGCCCTTCATATTCCCACCTGAAACATCGTGATACTTACATTTCGGTAGCTGCACGGTTGTGGCGCGAGTGGAGAGTACTACTTTGCACAGACCGGCTATGATAAATATGCCGATTCATTGGGGACTATTCTTATATTCCCTTCCTCTCAAAAGGACTGGAACTGTTGGGACGTCGCTAGCGATGCAGCGCTCTCACGTGGAAAACATGCCGACAATGAGGTCATTGCCAACATGATTGAGTATACCATTAAGAAATACAATGCTGACCCGTCGCGCGTCTTCGTCACTGGTACCAGCAATGGTTGCATGATGACCAATGTCCTCTGCGCAACCTATCCTGACGTTTTTGCTGCTGCGACCTGTTATTCCGGTGTCCCCGCCGGTTGCTGGAAGGGATCGCCTGGTTCCAGCCCGTTCAGCTCCAACCAATTTTGTGCTAATGGTGAAGTGCAAAAGACGGGAAATGAATGGGCGACGCAAGTTTATTCCATGTATCCGGGATACAAAGGCAATTACCCACGGTTTAAAACATGGCATGGCACCAATGATACTCTTGTAGTATATCAAAACCTGAAAGAGCAAATCAAGCAATGGACGACAATTTTCGGTGTTGATTTTTGCTACAATAAAACAGCAACACCGGAAGCAAATTATACCACCATGGTATTCACTGGTAGGGACTTCGAGGCTGTCTCCGCAGTTGGTGTTGGTCACACAGTGCCTGTTCACGAACAGTTGGATTTCGAGTGGTTTGGGCTTCTATAAACAACGAAATACCTCGGGTATAAATTTGAAATGGTGATTTTGCGTCCTTTAGTTTAGCTCAGACGCTCTCAATATCCAATTTATTTATACCGAATGGTTTTTTTTGGTTTTCCTGTTGCCTTGTATAAACGACCAAGGGGCTGGGCATTTCAGTTCGATTTGGGAACTTTAAAGTAGTTCTTTTTACTGTGTTTAGAAGAGCCTATAATTCCTTTCAGGAAAATTGCGTTAGCTCTTTTACCGTATGAAGAATCAACTATATCATGGTGCGGTCCATTACCGTATTGATTGCCGCTGGCAAACAAGAGTCCATGCCGAGTACCGCCGGTCCCAATTTCTTCAACGCTGCCAGTTCTCCAGTGATGGAGCTTGGTAGATAGCCGCTCCCCAAAGGTGCCGATTCAGCCCATCCCTCATTGTGATTGTCTGTGCGAATTCAAACCACAACTGCAGAACGTCCAGTGGCAGATTTGCTCCCTGACGTGACAAATGTGCAGAATTTGTAGTCTGTATTGTAGCTAAAGACAGTAATATAGTTGATCCCCATGTTGTAAATCTTTGAGGGCAAATTGAATGACTTTCGCGAGTCGATAGACTGTAGCGTCTGCGTTTGCAAATGTACTTTGAAAGTGAACCAATACTTAAGTTCGTAGACAACAATTTTTCCGATTATCGCGGGTAGCCGTCCTTCCCAGATCACGCTGAACTAAGAGGACCCCGCTATTATAAATGATTCATTCACTTTTGGAGCATGCATAACCTCAGTATTAACAGCAGCCCTGAAATCACCTTATTCAGTAAGAATGGATCTATGATGGAACAAGCGCGGTAAGATTTGTCTAGGTCCCATAGATTAGGACCATCGGCTATAATACATCGGAACGAACATTTACGAATACAGAGTCACTCGGGACCCATATTTGGACCGCAGAGATGACTGAAGAATAGGTTCACCCCCTTATGTAGACGGCTTATGCTTCTGCCTGAAGCGTTGGATCGTAATAAATTCGGTCATGTTATCTCTCCCTATGTGGAGTTTCCCATGAGTCGCTTATTTGAAACTAGGACAGGCTAATAAGAGTATGATTGTTTGGCCCAAAATCAGAAACAAGAACAAAACTATCATAAAGGCATTATAATATAATCCATTTGGCATAGCAATGGAACAGTATGAGGTAAATACTGGTAGATTTGGTAAACATGCGCTCGTCTGTTGTACCTGACATAAAAGAGAGTGTTGGCAACATAAACGCATGAATATTTCTTAGACGATATTGTCAAATCCAAAAGAGGGATGAGGAAATTGACCATCAATGAATCGATAAGATAAGACATTAATCAGAAATTGAGACAAGTGCAATGTCACTTCATACATGTGTCTGTCCCTGTCACTTCGGCAAGTGCAAAGTGATAGTGATTCTGAAGATGAATTGATTGTGTAGCTGGAACTCTGGTTTGTAGTATAAAGAAGCTGGATGGTTCTCTTGCTTCATTTTGACATGGCCATTCATGACCACATCAGGTGTGGGTTTTCACTAGTCTAAAATTCTTGTTGTGCTTTGATAAGTCAATGGAATAGGCTTGCCAAGCTACATGCTCTTGTGGCAAGCTCTGCTCATTCTTTGCCGGAGATATATTTTGGAGTTTATAGGACAAGGATGGTTCTCCGTAGATATTTCCCAGGGGCAGGTTTTTTAGCCGTGCACTCAGTTAGCGCCGGTGTGTTGGCCGACGACTTGTACGCGTAAGCACGCGATAGGTTGGTACCTCATTGGCTGAAATCCGCGACAAGGTCCCACTCCCTTCTAATTCATGATTAAATACCTGAGACGTCAGAGGCACAGAGAGACAAGTTTCGTCTTAAAAGTACATCGTCATAGTTCTGGGATACATTTGCTTAATAATATGTACGGTCGCGTGTGGAATCTTAGAGATACAACAGCATGTCTGATTGGCCTTTGTGGACCGCATGAGGTCGCCTAAGAGCATTTGGCTTGAAGATTAGGAGGTATGTCATGTTCATATTGATACTCATTGTTGCCATCATTCAATACAGGGCAGTACGATATATAGGGCAGTTATGTTGAACTAGACTAGTTTTTCGCATAAACTCCTCGTCTCGACCATACGTTTATGGAAGCTCTTGTATTTTCTATGTATGTAGTGGGTCATTTGAATACGAGGTACGTGTCACCCCGCTGAATGATTGTGGTATAGATGATAATTAGCCGATCATCTCGGCTCGGTTAGCGTATGCGCGGTTGAGACGGCAAATTTTCAGTCTCATTGCAACAATTTGACACTCTTACCAGCCGATCAAGAGTGTTGTTGCAAGAACTCAGCATGCATTGGATTATGTGGCAGAACATGCATCAATTAATTTCACCTTGACTAGTTGGTGATTTAGCAACGCTTTTAATTAATAATTAATTGCAATCTAGCACACTCCCATAGATGGTCCGTGACGCTCGGCTGCGGCACCGAAAACCGGCAGGCATCTTCATCCTTTGCACATGCGATAATACGCGATACGTATAACATGGTTAAACGAATCAGCTAGGGGCCAGAAAAAAAAGGAGACCCACCGTGACATTTGAGCTCGAGAAGACATTTCCCGCCCCTGTAGTTCATGCTTGGCTCATTTGTCGTAACTCACGAATCGTGCATTTTTCGCATTCGATGCCATGGAGCAGCATGACACGACGATAGGGCCAAGGACCCGGAAGACGCATTACCGCAGCAGATTGGGTTGTCTCACATGCAAGCAGCGTCATAAGCGGTGCGATGAGGGCCGTCCGGTGTGGTAAGGTCCTCAGGGAGAAAATCCCACTCAGCTACTCAGCTCCAAGTTGGGAGGTCGTATCTTGGTTCTATCAACTAATCATTGAGAAGTGGCAATTGTATTCAGGCAAAGAGGGCATGTGAGTTCGCTGCACCGAGTCTAACGCTTAAAGAGCGCAGAACCCTTGCGCTTCCTGGTCAGCAGCAACCTTGGGTAATCGACATCAGCCAGCCACAAGCCGCATCATTGAACATCGTTATAGACACGAATCCCGTGGATCCGTTTGATTGCTTGCCAGTAAAAATGTCTTTAAAGTCAAAAGAGCTGCTTTATTATTGTGAGAGATTTAAAAGCATCCTGACGGCTTCATCATTAACGGCCGTCTTTTCCTAGTTTCTAAAATCCACAAGAGCGCTGATAACACTGTTGACCTGGGAACTAAAAAAACTAGCATGTAAGATCAACACTGCATTGACATCGCTCCACCATGGCCCGCAAATGCTGACGTCCAAGATTGCCATTTGCATGCCAAACTGCAAACGATATGCGGGATACATTACTAGTGGCGGCAACTCACTATCTCTGGAGGGCTGCAGACCCTTCAACATTTAAATCAACCGCAATATTCCACAAGCTTGGGGCTATCAGGTCATTGAACGATCAACTCGAAAACCCAAAGTTGACAAACTTCTCGCCTCTGATCAAACGAATAGCAACTCTAGCCCTCATCGAGGTATGTTTGGCGTGACCTTGTAACCAAGTGAGCTTGGTCCAGCTGACACTCCATGAAAGATCGCAGTTGGGAACATCGCTGTCGCTGAGACTCATCTAAGTGGTCTCATCGCCGTATTGGACGTCAATGATCTGCCAGAAAATGACTTCTTAACACCTATGAAATTTGAGGAAGAACTTGCCTATCGCTATCTCATATTGTATGGACTTTTACACCCATTTCACGCCACTTAAACTAATCATCATTACTAGAGCAATTGACCATATTCGCTCCACCAAGGGTCGAATGCGAGATCTTCAGAATTTGAGTCAAAAGTTTGGCCAGCCGCGCCCAACACTGACCCAGTTTGTGTCGATAGTGCTACGGTGGAGTGCAAGTGATATACCACGATTTGACGCTCAGTTGAAGGCCATTACACTATTTCCCTTCTTCTTTGCCCCACCCTCCTCAGCAGAAGGGTATTACAATATTGACGGGACAACTGTATTGCAGTGCCTGAAGAGCCTGACAAAATCCGTTGCATCATTGAGGCGAAAAGAGTCGCAGACTGTTCACGACATCGCCGATGCTAAACTTCTGATTGAGCGTGCAGTCACAGGCATACAATATGCAGCCAGCTCCTCGCATGTTGTATCATTGACAGAAGAACCAGATACAAATCAAATACCCGCACACAGATTGACCTCGTGGTGTGGAATCATCATTTCCTCGGGGCTGTATTTGGACTGTGTGCTCGAGCCCTGGAACGCTGGCATGGTTCTCGACTACCAGATATTTCGACGGGTAGTTATAATACTAGCACGAGATCTGGCTCAAACTGGATATACAACAAAGAACGACCCGTCCAAGCTATGGTTCTGGGAGCATTTTGTCGGAGCCTACAGTCTCGCTACCCAGCACGCCAACATTCATGATCGAGCGCTACAAGTTGCTGGGTCTTACTTTAACCGTTCATTACGTCATTGGAGCCAACGTACTGGCATTACTGAATGGAAAGACGCCCGAGAATGTCTTCACGAGATTGCTTGGTCAACTAACCACCCCCAAGCTCTGGCACAGTGGGTTTGGAGAAGAGCAGTTGCAGTTGGGCCTACTCAATCTCACCCGGGCACTCTCGAATCCGAAGCAAAAGGTTTACAATGAGTCTCGGCAATTAAATTCTCACTTGAATCCAATTGTTCGAAAATGAGTCAATGGGATGGACAAACAGTTCATTGTGGATAATGAATCCCTGGATTTCACAAGCGCACCATTTTCGTCGTCATTAGCTCCAAATCCCATTTGACTTGACCAAGTTTCACATCAATCTTTTTGACAATCAAAGACCAATGAATTTCGATTTATTTGGTATGTTTAGGGCTGATCGCTACGAGCGTTTCCTAAGAGTCTTTCCAATTTCGCTAGATATAGTTTAGATAGACTACTCACGTCTTACGACACGCATGTTCACACATATCTTTCGTTTATAGAATAGCGCATCCAATGTAGATTTCATATCATTGTTAAAATTATTTGATGTTAATTGTGTGATTGCTATTCACATGGCATGGATGATTTGGGATGCAATTATGCCTAAACTTGCTGCCATTGTTCTTGAAAGTTTGGTGACGAATAAGGAAAGTATCGCATGAGTAGTGCTTCAATGCCTGCGAATTTAGAACTACCGCAAAAATTTTAAAGACTATATGCGAAGGCTAAAAGCTAGCTTCATGATTGCATGTCTCTGAATGTTTTTATGGAGGCGCTTTTCTGGAAACTTGGTTCATAGGCCTGCGATTGTTTGTAATAATCCGATTGCTCTCATAACGCAGACACTAATATATGGCCTATTCTTTGAAGAAATATTTTGTTTACAACATCAATTTTCCATCTCGGACCATCTCCAAAACAAACACCAGAGTCATAAAGTTCACAGACTATGTCATTGGCTAGACCTTGCAGAGATGCGTTTTCATCATTTCCGAACGCATCCTCAAGTAACCCAAAGACATACTCGCCAAACATTATTCTCACGTGCGCTTCAATAGATGCACATGTGAGCCACAAGTTGGGATCCTGGCCCCTGGTCTTATATTCTTGGTTAACCTGGCGCTGCAACACCATTCCCAAGTCTGCCTCGCCAGCTGCCGCATTTCGAGGGCTTATTGCCCCAGTCTTTTTATATTCTAGTCTAGCTTCAACCATGGACACAAGAAAAGGCATTGTTATATCTTTCAGTGCTTCTGAATGAGCTAGGCCTTTCTGAATCGTGACGCTTGGTTCGGGATGTGGTTGCTTACATCCAGTCTGAAAATGGCGCATTACTGACCAGAACAGTCGTCCAGCAAAAGTCTTTGAACCTTGCCCCAAATATGGTAGGATATCTTGGGGTGGCAGTGAAATATGTACATAATGAAGTGGATCTAGCCATACATTACCAGTGATGCGTTTTGGGGTAGGCTTGAATAATGCTTCGGGCGGATTTTCTGCTTCATAAGTAGATTTTTGCGACAAATCCTTGATGGTGGTGTCTGTAAGTGTATCCATGTCGCCTGCTCTTTCAGACGTCCAAAATCGTTCAGACGTTTCTACTTCAATGCCAGCCGTTTTCGTTAAATTGCGGATGGCGTTGAGTAGTTCTGGACGCTCATCTCCACGTGTAGCGAGAACAAGTTGATTGATGTCATCTTTCAGCCGTTCATTCTGATGAATGATAAAGCGAGTGGCCTCGGCTTGTCGTTCTCGGTAGGCTGCTTGAGACCGACGCCCCCGTTCTCGCCGCCGCTATGATGTGTTAGCCCAATCTGGCGTGGCGGGAAAACAGCGGCTTCCTACTCGGAGTTCATCATCTGCGGTTGCCATTCTGACTTGTTAACGCGTCTGCTTAGATGGCAGACTGATCTCCTATCCGGAGCAACAGGCTTGATGGTTATGTGATGTTATGTGAGATTGGCCCTGATCCATTTGTCAGCTTCCTTGTGGGACTTATTAGCGAGCCTAGCGTTAGCGTGAAGTGTGAGTTCCTCCGATCACATAACCGGCCCAAAATTGGTCCATTCCCGCTTATTCCCGAAACCGAAGATCCAAGTTAAGCCTTGCGACGGATCTCAATTGAGCCGCGTTCACGATTCACAATCACGCTATATCTTCACAGAGAGGATAACGAACTTTCCTATATATATGGCCTCTCCCAATTCCAACACTACATTTAAATCTCTCAAATTATTTGTTAAATTCGATCTCATACACCATCGAAAATACCAACGCACACACAGTGAAAATGACAAAAATCGCCATTGCGGGAGCCAGCAGCGGTATAGAATCACCACCTCAACATTACTGTGTATTATTCTTGTATGTGAACTAATCGTGTAACCGTAGAGCTTGCAAGAGAAATTCTAGACATTCTCGTAGCCACCGGAAAGCATGAGATTATCGCTTTGATTCGAAAGGTAGCGCTTGCAACTGCAAAACGAGCTCAATTACGGTTTTATACTGACTCGAGAACAGGACCCTGAGCAACTCCCATCTCTCCCAGGTGTTAATTGGGTCCAAACGAGCTACGAAGACAAGGCAGAATTGGTCGGTTTGTTGAAAGGTGTCGAGACTGTCTTGTGCTTCTTCGCTGTGCACCTCGACCCAGGCAACGAGACGCAAAAGCGTCTTATCGACGCAGCTGTCGAAGCGGGTGTCAAGCGCTATGCGCCATCCGAATGGGGGACGTAAGGATATAACCAAATTTATTTTCTTTCCTGATTCCCCAGAAAGGGAATGTGAAAAAGAGAAAGCTAACAAGACTGTAGGGGTGTCAAATTGGAGTCTTCTCTTGACGTAATCCCATGGTATGGAGGTAAAGTTGAGGTCAGCCAATACTTGGAAAGCCTCAACAAGGATAAAAAGGTACATTTTGGTGTCTATTCTCTTATATCTGATCAATTGCTGATCTTGCCGAAAAGGTCATCGAGTATACTCGATTTCAGCCCGGATTCTTTCTCAACTACCTCGGCCACCCACACAAAGTGTCAAAATACATTTCTACTCTACCATTTCTCATGGACTTTGAGAATGGAAAAGCTATTTTGACGGAAGGATCACTGGATGACTGCAATGTCTACACAACCGTAGCAGACATTGGCAATGTAGTTGCACGCGCAATTGAGTACGAAGGGGAATGGCCAACTGTCGGAGGAATCCGTGGAAGCCCAGTAACAATCAGGGAACTCCTTCGCATTGGAGAATCCATTAGAGGTATGCACTCGTCTCAACAAGAGATCCGGAAAATAAGCATTAACATATGTCTAGGCGAGCCTTTTAAGATTGACTGGCTTAAGATGGAAGATCTCGAGAAGGGGGAGCTCAAGACTGACAACTATACTCGAGTAGAACTGCCATCTATTCCAGATGACCAGGTGGAGGCATTCTCGAAAATGGCGACTAGGGGGATCCTAATTGGCATGAGTCGTGGTCTTTGGAATGTTTCGGATGAGTGGAATAAAATCCTACCTGATTACAAGTTTACCCAAATTGAAGAATTTCTTGGTGGGTTGTGGGTAGAGAACTAGTCATCCAGAAGACAAATTAGGATGTATTCTGTTTAACAAGTCCAGACTTTTGCTAAACCTGGTTCTATTTTATTTCTAATATAAATGCAAGACTGATTAAACTAAACATAGATGACAACAGATAACTCAAAATGAACGTTTGAATGCTGTAGAAGTCTTAAGAGAAGGAGATTATTGTTCGTACCGTTTCCACCAGGCCTGTGGCTCGTTAAACCAAACAGTAATGGAATTGTCAGTACCAATCTGTGCTAGTGCTGGTTCCCTCGAGCACACATAAATGTGGGAGGCGGCAACTCGGACAACATCAAGTACGAGAAGGCGATCGAAAACAAAACCCATGGCTATCATCGACAGTTAGCAAGTGTCGTGGTCATGAATACTTGACCGTATACGACCTCATTTGACATTGAACGAAGTTGCTTTGGCGGCGCAACTGGTTGAAATCTAAGCCACTCTGCAGCTAGAGTTGATAAACGTCGGTGGTACAGAGCACAATGATGAATGGATGTGGGGCGAGATTTCAGACAGCTACGCGCTTCAGTACAAGACCATGAGCTCTGCCAAAATTAGAACTCCGACTCCTCAATTGTCGGCATGTTTCTTTAAATAAGGCCCATATCCATACCACAGGCTTCAACGAGTTCGCGGGGAATAAGGTCAAGCGGTTTTTTGGTTGTCTTAAAATGCTTTTGCTCCCCGCAAAAGCTCATTCGATGGGTTGCAGATGTTTGTCCTGGGATATCATTTGCGGTCGAAGTGCGCAAAATTGTATGACGCGAGACTTCTTTTTTACTCAAATTGGGACTTGTTCCTTTTTTTTTTTCTTTCTCGATTTAAATTTTTAGGTGCTATCGCGCCAAATGTAATTTTGTATTCAGACAGAAGAAATCCACAGCGTATCTTGGCCCGCAACTAGTCCCCAGCCACTGGTGATCGACCGATCGAAGCGTTTTCGATGTGAGTGATTTTTTAAATAGACATGGGTTTGATCAACTAAGGTGAGTATTTCAAGTTACACGATTTCTTTTCTATTCGATCTAGTCTATTCATACTGCATTTTCTGGGCATTCACTTTGTAGCCGGTTCGAGAACCAGATGTATAAAATGCAACGGTTGCTTAGTAACAGCAGAACATATCTCGGGTCGAAATATAGGCCCAGTTTGCATCACCGCAACCTTACTCTATAGAAATAATGGATCGGGCGGCCTTCTCTCGCCAGACTAATTTCAAGATGGAAAGTTGGATAACTTATCCTTATCGATATCCCTCCTGTTGCTGCTTCCGCATTCTGATTTGACGTGATAGATCCATGATGACCACCATGTCAAAGAGGCCTACCACGAGATTGGTAAGGCAGATTACATTACAGCCACTCACAAGGCATGAGCTTACATCGGATATGGTGCAAAATGCAACTTACGCCTCGTGGCTTGTAGTTATTGGCCTTGGTGCAAGAAACTAGCCCTGTTTGGTCGGCCTCTGAGTGTGGTTTATTTGCAGCCCAAAATGCGGTTGGAGTGGTTGCATTGAGATTATAAATAAAGTTGATGCCCGTCCCGCTCGGCTGTCTATAAATCTTCCGGGCTGATATTTCTTTTGGTGTTGTATATCTGGAGTCTCAGCCTATACAACGTTGCTCTTCCTCATTCTCATACGCATTGGACACACCAAGTGGGCCCGGATTCAGCAATGCCTCAGAAATATTATGCAGTGGCAATTGGAAGCGATGTAGGTGTATATGACACCTGGGAGTAAGTATCTATGCATGCGGGATTTTTGCAGATGCACTAAAGAGCACTTGGACAGGGAAACAAAGCGCTATGTCGATGGATTCAAGGGTGCCAAGCACAAAAGTTTCAGTACAAGAGAAGAGGCAAATGGGTTTGTGGACATAAATAGGAACAACACGGAAGTTTCATCGCCACCCAGCGCAATCGAGATGGAATCACCTCGGATTAATCCACTTCGACAAATACAAGTACCTCCAGCCGGCGCGGTTGAAGAAGGAAGTATCGGGGCAAAGAGAAAAAGGCTCTCATAGATAAAAGAAGCAGAGGGGGAAGGCTTATTAAAGGTATCGATGTACAGATTCAGCTCGCTGGTACGGGGCATTTGGCTTCCGTGGTTTGTGTATTGGAGAAATTATGTACCAGAATGAATAAGTCTTGAACAGTCAAGTTGGTTTTATGCATAAGATTCTGATGTTTTACGTCTTTGGAGTTGCTCACACTCGGTTTCATTACACTGTCCCGTGGTTTGTTTATGTGTTTGTCCGTGATAGATTAGCCATGGCCGGCGGCTCACTGACGTCATCAAATTGGCCTAGGGTAAATGCCTCGCGGCTGTCGACGGGTGAAGAATCCACACATGTAATTTCGATTGTGGTGCATTGTCGTTACGGGATCAGTGCGACTCGTTTCGTTTACGTCTGTGCCGAGCTCGTGACAATTTTGGCCTGGTGTGATTATGGGGAGGACAGGGGAGTTGTGCCGATATTAAGCGCACTGCGATAATGCTACTGATAAAAAAGAAAATAGCGTATTTTTAGTGGCAGGGAGGGAGGAAGGACCCTGTGGGATCGGGATGCACAGGGGGAGTGGGAAGTTTATCGCAGCTCAGCTTGTACTCGATTCGAGATGTTGATGGGCATGGAAGCTGCAGGGCGGGACAGACAATTGGAGCGAGCGACATCGGCGGGAGTACATGAAGTGGGATGTGATGGGAACTGGCTGCTGAAGGTTGACTGTCTGGTTAGTGTGCAATTGGATTGGAAATTGGATGCAAAAAAAATATTTCCCGATAAAAGAGAAAGAGAAAAAAAATACAGCCTCCAATTGCATCCAAGATTGGACTGTTAATCACTCGTCTCTCGTTGGTCGTCGTCGCGTCGGCCATCATCATCACGACCCAGTGGCACAAAATTGTTTTTGGTGGTGCGGGGTAATTTATTAACTAGCTAGTTCGATACGTCGCCTGTGACTAACGACCCCACCTACTCCCACTCCCACTACTGGCACCCGCATCCATCGCATCCCTCACCGGCGGCCGGCGGCGCAAAGACGACGACAGCCGAATTGACCACCTTATTAAAAACCCGTCGACAGGCCCGTTTCGTTTCTTGCAGTCCACAGACAAATCCACAATCAAAAATGGCTCCCTCGCTCAAAGAAGCCCAAATCTCCTTTGTCGGAGGCGGCAACATGGCCGCCGCCATCATCGGCGGCCTGCTCGCCAAGGACATCCCCAAGCAGAACATCTTCGTGGCCGAGCCCTGGGACGTCAACCGCAACAAGATGGCCGCCCTGGGCGTGCGCGTCACCGAGTCCAACGTCGAGGCCGCCAAGGACGCCGACATTGTCATCATCGCCGTCAAGCCCCAGGTCGCCAAGACGGCCTGCACCGACCTCGCCGGCATCTGGTCCGACCGCAAGACGCTGCCCCTGATCATCTCCATTGCCGCCGGCGTCACCCTCGCCAGCTTCATTGAGTGGTTCAAGCAGGGCGGCAGTGCTGCTCCCCCCGTTGTCCGTGTCATGCCCAACACCCCTGCCCTGGTTGGCGAGGGTGCTTCTGGTCTCATTGCCAGCGACGCCGTCTCTGCCGAGGAGAAGGACCTCGCCACTGCTCTCCTTTCCAGCGTCAGCCGCGCCACCGAGTGGGTTGACAAGGAGGAGCTTCTTGATGTTGTCACTGGTATTTCCGGTATGTTTAGCCAAAAACCCCTCAACCCAAACTCATTTCTCATGCTAATCACCAAACCAAAGGCTCTGGCCCTGCCTACTTCTTCGCCTTTGTCGAGCACCTCATCTCCGCTGGTGTCAAGCTGGGTCTCTCCGAAGAGCAGGCCTCTCGTTTAGCCAAGCAGACCGCTCTCGGTGCCGGCAAGATGCTGGTTGAGGCCACTGAGCCCCCTTCCCAGCTGAGGAAGAACGTCACCAGCCCCAACGGCACCACTCACGCTGCCTTGGTGAGCTTTGAGAACGACAACTTGAAGAATATTGTTGAACGAGCCGTCAAGGCTGCAACTGACCGATCCGAGGAGCTTGGAAAGGCGTAATTGGTTCGACAAAATAAAATTTAGAAAGAGAAAAAAAAGAAAGGAAAACAGGGAAAATAGACAGAAATTGACGCATTTTGAATAATAAACAAGGGAATAACAGACGATTGTGGACTTTGCTCTGGCGCTGCTAATCGTGCGATATGGCTGTGGTGGGATCTATTCTTGCCCACTCACCCAGCTAGACTAACCAAATATTCATACATCACATTATCTAAGCTCTGACATAGTGGGTGACATTCTATTAGTTCTACATGAGGATACTCAACATGTTTTTTTATAGTCAATTGCAAATCTGAGAATCATAGTTGCAATTATAGTATTGTATCAAGCCTATATAAGATCCTCCTCGTTTAGGCCTATTATATCGTATTTTAGATAGTGAAGTAAATAGGTTTAATAAGAAATATAAGACTTCACATTCATTGAGCTCAGTAACGGTTTATCACAGATTGTCCATTTCTGTTCTATCTTGTATACCTCTGGAGAATCTGCAAAATAGTACTATATCCCTTCTCAGCAGCATGCATCAACGGGGTGCGGCCGCCGTTATCAGTTGCATCTATATCCGCGCCTCGGTCAAGCAACAGCTGCACAATATGATCATGTCGCTTCTCGACCGCATACATCAACGGGGTGCAGCCATTATTATCAACTGCCTCAATATTCGCGCCTCGGTCAAGGAGTAGTTGCATACTGGTCTCGAGTGCATAAGCAGCAGCATATAATAATGGCATCTAGCCTTAATTATCAACTGCCTCAATATCTGCGCCTCGATCAAGAAGTAGTTTTATATTGGTCTTAAATACATAATTTACAGCAACATATGATAATAGTATCCGGCTTTAGTTATTAATTACCTTAATATCCGCACCTTGGTTAAGAAGTAGTTTTATACTGGTGTCGAGTTTATAAGCAATAGCATATAATAATGGCATCTAGCCTTAATTATCAGCTGCCTCAATATCTACGCCTCGGTCAAGAAGTAGTTTTATACTAGTCTCGGATGCATAATTCACAGCAGCATATGATAATGGCGTCCGGCCTTGGTTATCAGCTGCCTCAATATCCGCGCCTCGGTCAAAAAGTAGTTTTATATTAGTCTCGGATGTATAATTTGCAGCAGCATATAATAATGGCATCCAGCCTTGGTTATCAGCTGCCTCAATATCCGCGCCTCGATCAAGAAGTAGTTTTATATTGGTCTCGGATGTATAATCCACAGCATATAATAATGGCATCCAGCCTTGGTTATCAGCTGCCTCAATATCCGCGCCTCGGTCAAGAAGTAGTTTTATACTGGTCTCGAGTTCATAAGCAGTAGCATATAATAATGGCGTCTGGCCTTGGTTATCAGCTACCTCAATATCTACACCTCGGTCAAGAAGTAGTTTTATGCTAGTCTCAGATACATAATTCGCAGCAGCATATAATAATGGCATCCGGCCTTGGTTATCAGCTGCCTCAATATCCGCGCCTCGGTCAAAAAGTAGTTTTATATTGGTCTCGGATATATAATTTGCAGCATATAATAATGGCATCCAGCCTTAGTTATCAGCTACCTCAATATCCGCGCCTCGGTCAAGAAGTAGTTTTATACTGGTCTCAAGTTCATAAGCAGTAGCATATAATAATGGCATCTAGCCTTAATTATCAGCTGCCTCAATATCTGCGCCTCGGTCAAGAAGTAGTTTTATATTGGTTTCGGATGCATAATGTGTAGCGGCATATGATAATGGTGTCCGGCCGTCATTATCGGCAGCTTGAATGTTCGCGCCTCGTTCAACTAGTACTCGCATACCAATTTCGAAATCTTTGGCACCTTGAGCAGCAAATAATAACGGTGTTTGGTTGAGGTTATCGGTTGCCTCAATATTCACGCCTCTGTCAAGCAGCAGGTGCACTATGGCCTCATGGCCGTTTGCAGCAGCATGGAACAGAGGCATCCGACCATTGACATCTACTACTTCCGCGCTGGCGTCTCGGTTGAGAAGCAACCGTATGACAGCATCATGTCCATTACTAGCAGCATGCATAAGTGGCGTCCAGTTCTTCTGATCACCCACCTCAATATTCGCGCCCCCATCAAGAAGCAGCCGCACTGCAGCCTCATGTCCATTCTTAGCAGCATGCACCAGTGGCGTCCAGTTGTTCTTATCACTTGTCTCAATATTCGCACCCCGATCAAGAAGCAGCTTCATAGCAGCTTCGCGCCCATTTGCGGCCGCATACGACAGCAGTGTCCGGCTAGAATCTTTATCTTTCCATTCAATGTCGTCAATATGTTGGTTCAAGACGAGAACAAAAGCCAGGATTATCTCGTCCCCACCCTCTGCCAGATAAGAGAGTAGACTTCGTCGTTTTGAAAACTTAAAGTCGCGCCTAAAGACGGCCCGGTTCTTTCTTTCCGGGTTTTTGTACTCCTCACAATAGCTGTGAAGTGCAGGCAATTGAGGCTCCTTGTCCGCCCGCGCCTGTAAAAGCGTGGAGACCGCTTCACGACTGTCGGTAGCCAGTGCAGCCAAAATTGGTAGGCCATAACGTTCACTTTCCACCTCGAAGCAAGATAGCACGTCTGAATGATTTCTTATAAGGTTCGCCAGATTATGCTCTGCCAGAATATACAAAAGACTTGCTTTGGGGGTGTGTCGACGTGCGTCGTATTTCTCAAAATAATTATCATACTTGATCCAGTCGTCAAGTTTAAAGCTTTTGATAAAACTTGTCTGACCAACGCTACCACCTTCTGCTGCATCTGCATGATATAAGACATTCCGTACACAATACTCAAGCAATGGAAATGCTTTATCGGCTGATTTGTCAAGTTTTGTAGCGTTTTTGCGTGATGATGACGGGGAGTCACCAATTTTCAACTCAGCAACGCCGACATCCATATAGTCCAGACAACATTGTTTTAGTCGCTCATGGCTTTCTCCTTTGAAACTCTCGGTAGATTTAGCCCAAATTTCCTTGAATCCATTTTCTTTGAGAAGAAAGTCTCTAACCGATTCATGAATGAATTGAACCGTTGGGTTCTTTCCGGACTTAGTGATCTCGGCCAGCCCTTTGGAGGAACTGAGGATAAACTTTTTGACATAAGATTCTTTAGTTTTATCGGGAATACATGTAGATAAATCCTTTGGGTCAATACCAAAGATGATGGCATAGTACAACTGCTCCGGTGTTAACGGACTTCTCGCGAAGAGCAACCACTGAATACACAGCAGTAGTTCATCTCTGTGGTTGGTATCCCGTATTAAAATATTGCGAAACAGGGCGTGTAAATCTCTAGGGATTTTTTCCAGTGTCTTTCGGAGATGATGAATTCTGCCATCATCATGTTCCTTTTGCAGGATTCCCACCACCAATACAACCCACATGAAAACTCCGGAAGCCTTTACTTTAAGCTCCTCACGGATTTCTTTTTCCAGGTTGGTGTCTTCAATGTTAAGTTTGCTGTGAAGGTAGCTCACTATGTCCTGATCATGACCCTCTTGTTCTTCGAGATGAAGGCTGAGTGCTTTAGAAATTGTAATATGAGGGTAGTGCCTGCTTGAAAAGCAGACTTGAAATGCACTGCTTTTTTGCGTGGCCAATTTGCCAACGTTTTCGAAAAACGATATCATTTCCCGGATCTGATTCTCGTCGCATTCGTCTAAAGCATCAATAAAACACAACAACGAGGACTTTCCTAGACCTTGTACTGCTTGTTCAAATAATTCTTGCAATACCTCTAGGCTCCACTGTTGGGGCTCATCGTTCCATGTGACTAATCCAAGAGAATAGAAAACGCTTTGGAGGTCTGGAAGTCGTTCAAGAAGCTGGAATAACAGCGACCGATACATACCTATCGTAGACTTTTCTAAACTTCCTCCTCGGGCATTGAAAAAGAAAGAGATGGTGATTTTATTCTTCATCTTCTTCCTGGCATTGTTGAGAATGAACTTCATCAAAGTTGACTTCCCAGATCCGGGTTTTCCTTTGATCCACAAAAACCCGTAATGGTCGTTGAGCTTTCTGGGGTCAAGCCAGTTTAAATACTTCGAATTCTTTAGTAACCATTCACACGTCTTATTATGTGCTTTTGCAATGGTATCATGGCGAGCATCGATTTGATCGAATCTTAATGATTTCAGTAGCACACGTTTCTGGCCTTGATCAAGTGATGGTGATGCTTCAGTCATTTAGTTCAAATACATTCTCACAAAAGCTATAGGCTAGCCCTCCTTACCTGCTTGAGATGTTTCCAAGTGATTAGTACGCCTCCGCCAAAAATTAGCAGCTTTCTCAATCATTCCTTGTAGTACATCGAGAACAACATTGTATTCATTATCATTGGGGCCGAATTTGACAAGACTTGAGTGGTCACGTTGTATGGGACACACATAATCATTTGTATTTTCCCATGGACGACAATGAGTCGCGGATTTTTCTGTCACAAGGACCTTAAGTTCTCCACTCATTTCCCATTTCATAGTTTCGTTCTAGACATAAATTCAATACAAATCATTTCAAAGTTGGAAATAAGGGTGGGTACCTTCCGAGCTGTTTTTGACAGGCAAGTCTCATAGAAACAGTGGATTTCAGAACTACCTTCGAAATTAAACAGCTGGGAGAAGTCTCGTTGTTGGTTTGTTAGGATCTGAGAGTTGGTTGGTCCGAGAGAGTCAACCAAAGGTCGATTCGGACCATCCCCTACCATTGGGATGAACGATGCGATATCCAAGCCATCATTTGGCACACCAAAAAACATAGCCCCATAGATGGAATTCAGCGTCGAGGAGATGCTGTCTATTTTGGACTTGGCGATTTGGATAATGGTCTAATATATCATTAACTACTGATATAAGCAGCCCAACAACACCAATACAAACCTCTTTCACTATCAGACCACCAAGGCTATGTGCTATAAAGATGAGTGGCCTCTTTTGCGAGTCTCCTGGCTGATCATCTATTAGAATTACCGCCTTATATATCTTTCGGACAACGAGTGTTCTTATGGAACCCTGGACTTGCCTTCAAATTCATAATTTCCCTTCGGAAGCTATTCCCAAGATCATTAAGATTCTGGAAAGTAGTACTATTCTCAAGTCTGGAAGCATAGCCGTATATGGCTATTCTAGCAGTTGGAATATGATCCGGCAGAGAATCAGCGAGCCACATGTGCTTGCCACCTTTCTCCTTGAAAGATCCATAAGCGTGACTGCCAATCCCCGATATCGCGACAATGCTGAAATCATTAGCCATAAGCTTGAATACAGACAAATTTGACATACTCAACGACATGTTTCTCTATTGGGGGACAATGTAGGATAGTCAACCCGTAAAACTCATCATCAACTGTCCAAGATGATGGACTTCGGCTATCAGCTTGCACCGGCAGGTCAAATGTCCACCGTCTTCTAGATATCAATTCTGTTGGAATATCTTTAAAGCGAATAGTAGCGACTTGACTTCGACCGTGAGCCTCGATGGCCAAGGATTTGACTTCAACATTGGCCTCTCGGTCCCCAACTTGTTTCTTCAAGAGTGAGATAACATCGGATTTTGTTGACTCCAAGGCGATGCCTTTTACACGGAAGGTGCGTTCTGTATCAAGATTCTGGTGATTTCGGGAAGTTGCAACGTTCGCATCGAGCATAGACGGCTCCGTGCTAACAGTAGGACTTGAAAATATTAGCCAAGTTCTACCCTCATTCACATTTGCTCGTTGATAACGTAATACCTGACCCGGGACGCCGCGCGGGTAAACGGACCATCATTTGTCTCGCGGTGTGATCTTGCATTGCCTACACCGGGGTCGCGGTCCGTGTTCCCCTGTTGCCGGATTTTTGCTCCGTAGCTGCGAGTCTTGGGTCTTTTCGACGACCGACCTGTATCCTTCGCAGATCTCTTCATCATATAATGCTTTTTCGAGTTGGTTAAAAAAGTGTTGCTCAGGCCAAGATGTCGATTATCGAGATCGTGCCCGAGTTACTGCTTCCCAGGTTTTGATGACCACCGTAAGAAACGAGGCAAAGGAGGCAAACTCGCGGGGAAAGGAGGGGCTTAGCTGAAGTCGCGTGATTTATTTTAGAGCGCCATAAGTCTACAGCTGCATGCTAAGCCACTGAAATACTGCCGAGGCAGAGGTTGCTGTTCTCTGGTTGGCTAGGCTCCTTGCTCGATATGCAGCAGCAATATTGGCTTATGTCATCACAAGGCTTGTCACACAAAAGTGCGCATAGCAAACCTGCTATTACAAGACAGTATTGTTAATCATCTAAAATTCCTTAGTAACAATTAAGTTGTAAGAGTTATCTTATACTTGCTGGTTTAATGTAGGTTCAGTTCAAGCTCGCCCATTGGAAATATGCCAGATAGATAAAATGCATTTTTTCTATGTCTTTATTTTGTGTATTATCTACTTGTAATAATTTGTCATCAGCTGTGACGATACTCTCCATATTGAGAAGGGAATGTTAGATCTTGACATGAATTTAAAAACTATAGGAGGTTTCCACGCAACTATTACATTAATTTATATCCTTTGTCTACTTTTGTCACCTCACATGCATTCATTGGCGGGAAATCCAAATCTGGGACAACAATTTTTCAATGCTGCAGTTGGAGAATTCGAGGTATTGGAATAGACTAGGTTAACAATTAGATTATCATCATGAGCCAAATATGACAACGCTCGGCTTTTGTAGCCGGCCGATATAATTAATTCCCAGAAAAATATCTGTACTTACTTCCTAAAGTGGGGATCTGCAAAATTTTATACGGATAGTGATATCAATGTATGTTAAGGCTTCCACCAAAGGGATTGATGCGTTTTTAACCATTGATGATAAAATTAAATCGGAATGCTTATTACCTGCTATCCTCACACTCAACACTATTCTGCGTATACATTTTCTGATCCCGAAAATACAAACTGATTCAAACTAGTCCGGTAGACTTTCCATGCCATAACTCCCTCGATGCTAAACACATGCAATCATACACCATGGCCACATGTCATTACTAGCTGTACTTCAAACACTGTCATCCTTCTCAAATAAAGCATTCACTCTCTGTTCCATACAAATGCTCGTCGATCGCATCAAGAAAAGCTATTCTTACACCTTACTTGGGGCACACAGACTTTCCTGCAGCTCTGCTTGCCTCCAAAGCTCCGCTCAGGCCGTACTGCGATGACACACCCTCGATTCGGTGTGTCGAGTTGAGGTTCTTGACCACTACGATCTGGTAGCAAGTGGCGGAACCTTGTCGAGAAGCAATGGTCGAATAGGCAAGGAAGAGTTCCCAGATCTGCAACCAGTTAGCTCAGGTTTTCATAAATCCGAGGATCATCATACTCGATACCACCGCTGTCCATATGCGGCCTTGACCTTGTCTGCATTACCGAGCCAGTTACGGTACCATCTCCAAAGCGTACCAGAGTAGTGCACGCCAACAGTGTCGACGCTAATTGCCACAATTAGCTTGGATCACAACATAAATCTCTGTAAAAACTCACCTCTTGACCTCAAATCCAGCCGCCTCAAGACACGCAATGTAAAAGGTCAACGGTGTCGATGCATCCGCGCCGGGGAAAATGTACTTGTTGAGAAACAACCCCCAGATGAAATCCTCGTATTGCCATGCCTTTCGTATCCCAGAAAGCTGCACGTACATGGACCCGTCATCCTCGAGCATCTCGTAGCACTGGCGGAAAAACGTCTTCATCCTCCTCACGCCCACATGCTCGGCCATCTCCAGCTGCGTAATCTTGTCAAACTTGACCTCTGGAATATCGCGGTAGTCGCTGCACAGGATCCGGCTCTGCTCCTGGGTAACGCCCGCCCGGCGCAGCGCATCGTTGCCCCATTGCGTCTGGTTGCGGGCCAGCGTGACGCCGGTGACGCGGGCGCCGTAGTTGACGCTCGCAAACTTGGCCAGGGTGCCCCAGCCGCATCCAATGTCGAGCACGCGGTCGCCCTGCTTGAGCCCGATTTTTTCGCACACGACGGCCATTTTGTTGTCCTGCATCTCCTCTAGCGTCTCCTCTCGCGTGGGGTCGGAAATAATACCCGACGTGTAGATCATGCGGGGTCCCAGGAACCACGCGTAGTGGTCGTTGCCGCGATCGTAGTTGGGGCGCACCTGGTCCTCGTCCTGCGAGCGGTGGTGCAGCAGCACGTCGGGCGCAAAGGTGAAGATGATGTAGCGGAACAGATCGAGCGTGAAATTGAAGCGCGCCCAGTCGTGCCGATACTCCATGGCTTCGAGGCAATCGCCGTTAAAGTCTACGTCGCCGTTGAAATACAGCTCGAAAAAGGTCTGAATGGGAATCTTGTGTCGGCCGTTCCATCGCGCCTTGTCCAATGGCTTCTTAAAGGTCAAATAATACTCGACCGGGCGACCCGGCAGCTTCACCTTGTCGTTGAGGCGGGGGCTAACAGTGGACATGACGGCCCAGATAACGACCAAGATTGGGACCGTGGTGAAGAGGCCAAAAAAGATGGACGTCTTCAGGCTCCCGCCAAATTGCCATGCAATCCATGACGGGACCCAGAGAAGCGCAAATACCAGGAGGTTGCTGGGGAATTGTTCGTGTCCAGGGCCGTCTGCGGGGAGAGGGGCGTTCTTAATAGCGGGTAACTGTGGTGCCTGTTAGTGGTGATCGACGATGGCGGCAAGGTGGTGGGTGATGGGGCAGTCCTGCTGCTCAACGTACATTGGTGACCCTCACTCCGCAATCTTTCCCGGTCTTCATGGAATCCTTCGGAGCTTGGGGCGTTTGGATAAAGTCGATATCAGCAGTCAGGTGGGCATGTCCATTGCCATTTGCATGGCCGATGCCGTTTGGTAGTGCCGCCATGGCTATTCACGAGGCCGTCCTCGGGGGGAAAGGGAAGCGCAGACGGGAACGACAGAGGAAAAGAAGGTAAAATGATTTTTAGAGGATGAAAACGCCAGGTTCCATGGGACAAGCGGTCAAAATTGTGCTTCAAACATGCTCCAAAAAGCACCTGAGCTCTATCATGGCACAGCGGGGCCAACCCCCCCTGCGAACTGTCAGCCCAGGATGGACAGGTGCATCCCCAGCACACTCGAGGGGACGAAATGTCCCGAATATTGGCACAGTCTAAAACGGTTGACGCACGCACGTAGGAAAATGAGGTGCATGTGTTAAGCGAGAAGGGCCGTGGTACATGGCGTGGTGAAGCGTTTGCCATCAACCATCGTGGTCCCTGCTGTTAGCCCATTAATGGGGCCACCATCTCGCACCTCAACAAAGCGCTGTGCGAATAGGGGAAAAGCACGTTGCCAAAACATGCAGGCAATTGCGTGGGGGAGGGGGGGACATGTAAGGTGCTCGATATTGCTGGCATTTGGAACGTGTATATCCGACGGGACCGCAAAAGGATGATGCCTTTCTTCTAAGCGGACGAGCTGCTTTGTTCAGAATAAACTACTAGGCAGCAATATTAATCCATACTGCCTACACCTTCGTATCGCCTAAATTTCTACGCCGTGTCTTTCATTTCCTCCTTTTCTGGGCTATAGGGGATGAAAAATAGCCGATAATGAGCTATCGGATTGACCGGATGTCGTGCTGCCTGATTGTGCAGCCACCATGCAGACCGAAGTTGCTTCACCAATCTTGGCATGAGGTGCGTCACGTGAGACCATGAAATCAAGATGAGGTCACTGGCAATGTTGTCGCGTGCCACCACCTTTGAGGCTCAAAATCTATTGGGCCCTTTAGGGGGAATAAAACATTCTGATTGGAAAGCATTGATTGGCATATTATTACATGAACTTGTAGCCTAAAAACACACTTCCCCGCTGGCTAGTTACTAGAAAGCAGAACAAACACCATGCAGCTGTTATCCGAATTTCATAGGCTCAGAAAAGGGTGCTCCTACAGTGGCATTTCATGCCTATCCCTCACAAATGGCCCCCAAAATTTCGCATTTAGAAGCCCTCGCTATAACTCGAAATTCTTACAAACATGAATGCAGTGCATGAGGCTGACATCTGGTCACCTGTTCAGCCAGCCAACATAGCTGGCACGCGCAATTTCGGAGCCCCTCATTTCCTTGAATCTTTTTTCCCTCTTCGTCTTACACCTTACAGCCAAGCTTAGCGCACAATAATGTCAGAGCTTGAGGCTCTCGGTCTCGCATGCAGCATCTTTCAGGTCATTAGCTTCGGAAGAGACGTCCTCCAGGTCGCAAAGACCGTGTACAACAATGGGCCGCTCGATAACTCGCTCGCGGAGGAGTCTGTTGTCCTCGAAAATGTTTCATCTCCTATTAAAAATATCGACATCGGAAACAAGACAAATAAGCACGACATAGATTTAATAAGGGTTGCCGAAAAATGCCAAATTGTTTCGGGCGAGGAGGTTGCTTTCATCTTGGGAGAGTCTTCTAAGGTCAACCTGGCCAAGACGCTGGCATAACGGTATTTGGGCACGCCCTTGATAGTAGACCATTATGGTAATTTCAGCAAAAGTTTGTATCAAGTATAGATTTTGGGCTAAAATGAACCAGTTAAAATTGTTGAAAAACCTCATCTCCGACAACGTCGAAGAAGGCAGACATGCTGGGACAGGCGATGAAAGCTAGGCTCTTAAAATGTAGATCCTGCGATCCACTCAGCTCTAAATTCGAAGTTGCCGTCATGAATTGTGCCTAGATCTAGTTTCTATGACACTTCAAACCATCTATAGGCATGATTCGAGGTTGTGGACACCACTAGCGTCGGTACATCGATTTCCAAGGGGTTTAGCAAAAGGAGATTACACACAAATGAAAATGTGAAGAATGGGGTCATTAACAGATTTCTAGCCACTCATCAGCAACAATGTGATGTACTGTTCATTTCATTTTCATAACGTCGTAATCATTGAGCTTTTTCTAGTGTAAGGCGTATATATATATATATCCACAGGTTTCCTCTTAGTTGCAACAACTGAGGAAGAACATTCTAGCAATGCAAATGATGCATATTCACCGATTCTTTTTATCTGAAAGCGGGTGTCTTGATTGAATCAAAATCCTTCAGATCAAATCCACACTTCATCTCCGACACCATCTTCCGAATTCTTCCAAAAACCGTAGGACTACACCCATGTGCGGGATCCGTCACGAGGTTAGCAGCCAAACTTTGCACCCTATAATGATGTTCGTCGTACCCATCAAGAGGGTCGACTTTTTTGTATAATGCTGAGCCCCCAACGCCAGCTCTGTAGCCATTCTGGTATGCCATTTTGCTGGCTTCCTTGGCCACGGCTGCAGTCTTGGCCGAACTTGGTGAGCCAAGATACCAAGTAGGTTGATGAAACTTCACATCAAGATCAATTAGACTGTTGAAGCTTATACCGTGATAGGGAGACTCTGGTAGAGGAAATAAATGGTACTTTGCCGCGTGTCTAATGACAACACCGAGGAGCATAGATACGCACTCTTCCTTGTTGCAGGTGTGGATTTTCCCTCCGGAGAGAGTATTGATTGACGATTGAATAAAGGATATAGCTTTAGAAGCGGTTTCCGTACGTAGTGCTTCTATGTCTTCTATAGATGCAACTTAGTACCGGCAGGTTAGTTAATATTGACCAAGTGATAACACTTACCCAGTATGCGGTGTACAGGAAGATCAATAGACGGCACTGGCCTAGTGGCGTTCATTTGCAAAGTTCTCGTGATTGCTTTGAATATCTCTTGATTGGAAAAGACCCATGATACATGAAGCCACAAGATTGCCTCGCGGTTGATTTTGGTTGGTAAACGTGCATTTTTGGTTATAAAGTTGAACCAAAATTCTACATGAAATTGGACACTCTCGTGACACTGATAATAGTCCACAATGATGGTTATCTTGGCTAATAGTTCAAGGTCCATGATGCGGGGGAGTTGGCGGCTGCGAGAGTGGATAATGTTCATGACAATGAGCAGAGCTTCCTCGTCCCAATCCTCAGCAGTGAGCCGAAAAGGCTTCTCATTGTTGTCCTGGTTTTCCTTCCACGGGCCAAGAAGCATTCTGCTAAAGTACTCGGATGCGACTATCAAATGCTTTGAAGATAGTCTCAGGAAAACTTTGGGTGACTCCTTGGTCTCCTTGTCCGTGGCGTTCTCGGCGGGTGCATTCTGCGCGTCGTCATTCTGATGTTGGGTTTCTGAACCAGGGCTGGCTGGCCACACGGCAAATGGTGCGTTTGGGTTCTTGAGGTACAGAATGACGTCTCCGTCAGGAACAATGTCGTGGGTTATGTCTTCTACCAGTACCATCTTGTTGCCGCCCAACCTGACAAAGTACGGATACGGATGAATTGTTCAGTGCCACCACACGAATCCCTCCGCTGACGGAATAACCAAATTCCGTGTGGTTTTCCCCCTGACTGTGGCCAAAGACGCCACGCTGCAGCGTGTTTGCTGGCAAGTGTGGACACCAAGATGAAAAAGCCATCCAATAATGTGAGAGACGCTAGCGCCGTGGCGCAAATGCTGACATGGCGACCGACCAAGAACGACCATACTCTTGTCTCCAAAACGCCTGGCATTAACCCGTGTCATAGTAGACTTGAATCGATTAGCGAATTAAAAAAAAATTAGAAAAAAAACAAGAAACATGGGCTTACTGAGGCCGTGTCAAAAGCCTTGTATGTACGTGATACACAAATCCATCTGCGTGGTGAAACGCAATCTGGGTATGCCTCTCCCTGCTAAGCCCCAAGCCTTGATTGGATGACGAGTTGCTTTTTCAGCACAGCCAGGCTGTGCGAGGCGGATTGCATGCACGCGACTTGACCACGAGCAGGTCAGGCTGTGCCCCGCACCAATCTGACAAACTTGATCTGAAAAGAATCCTGTGTGCCAACTCATCACTGGGACGCATCAACTCTCGGCAGCTGGTCGGCTTCACCGTCATGGAAGTCATCGGGGCCGTATCGAGTTGTATAACCTTGGCAGAGGTGTCGCTAAAGACGGTGGCCTTCCTGCACCAGCTTTCGGAAACACAAGCCGATTTTGCACAGCTCAAGGGACAGGTAAATACTATTTGAGGATATAACCAGGATGGAAAGTTCTGACTCCGCTGATCAGATTGTTATCATCGACCATATTCTCAAGGGTTTCCAGAAGACTCATGCGTTATTCCCGAATGGGTTGGGCTTCTCAAACTCATCCGAGCCGTCGTTGTTTACTCAGGCAGCCACAGAGCTACAAAGTATCAAAGATGATCTGGAGCAAATAAAAGTCGCCTGCCAAAAGACACCAGAAAATGGTTCACTGATAGCAAAGAAACGGAGATGGATCCAACAACGACACAAGTTGCCGGGACTGTATGAAAAAGCACGAGACGCGCGGTCAAATTTACAATTGGCCATAGATTTAGAAATGATCTCTATGATGAACTCTCACGCAGCGAATCTGAAAAGGTCAGTACTTAAATGTAGTATTCTATTTTTTATGTTTAATTCTGTTTGATGGCAGATATTGATGAGGTCAGATACCATTCCGATATTGAATTTGTGATGCAAATTCAAAGCAAAAGCCCCTATACTTCTTCCCCGCCGTCAAAAGCCAATGGATTACTGGATTATTCAACGGAAACCAAGTCTTATTCCATGTTGGATATCACCGAGACGCATAATTCTAGCAAAGACGAAGAATTCGACGGTAGCGATGACTCTGATGGCACCTTGAAGCAATCAGTTCTACTCAACTCGAATGCGGTTGCGGTCAAAAACCGAAACCCCGTCCATTATCTTCCGGTCACATCGATTTGCAGCTTTGGACACAATAACGGGTGCCATTGCCGGTGCCATTTCAACGATAATGGTCATCAGAGTTCAACCGGGCTCCAACGGATCCTCCAATCCATACCTTACACTCGATTTTCGACCTCGGCCAAGCTTCAGTGCTCAAACCCTGAGTGTCGATGTGAAAGAGATAGTTGGGTCAAGTTCCAGTTCCAGCCTCCGCAATGGCTTTGGGCCAGATCATTCTTGTTCAAGGCAACCTATGGTATCTCTGGGCTAAGTGTTGCATTGAGGCCTGCCAGAGTGCTGAGCAGTATGGAGACAGTGTGGGGATGTATTCAATTTTCTCATGTTTCAGACTGTGACTTGGAGTCAATTTCAAACTATTTCCCAGATGACGTCGACGAGGGGCAGCGAGGGTTAATTTCGGTAGGTTCAGAGACGAGCCTTCGTTTATTTGCTGTTCTGACAAGATGTGGTGATGACAGTATGCGATTCAGCATGATGCATACGACGTCATTGAGCTATTTTTAAAGGTATGGGCGAATATATTGCCCAAGCAAGGTTTCCCAATGTATGTTGACCGAGATTTCCCTCTGTGGAGGATGAGAATGAATGACTTTTTGCCAGAGGGACCGGGTTCAAGGCGATAACATGGCTCCAATCGGACCACCTCAATGACCACGAGAGGCAAATTCTAATCCATGTCATATCGCTGACAAACGAGATGCCAGAACGCAAGTCAACACTAGTGCACGAAGCGGCCCGACGAGGCACTGGGATGGATGAAGCGCTTCGAGATGAGGGCTGGGCCATGGATGCGCTTGACCATTCTGGATATGCGCCTCTCCATATTGCCTGCTTCAATGAGAATTCGGAGGCAGTGCAACAGCTAGTCAATGCGAAAGCGAATGTCAACATCCTTGACTCCATAGGGTGGACACCCCTCATGTTCGCTGCCCAAAATAACTATGTGGACTACATCAGTGTTTTGCTAGAGGCTCAGTGCGACATTGAGAAACCAGCTCATGATAGGGCCCGTGCTCTGCACATTGCCGCCGATAATGCCCACCATGAAGCGGTTGCGCTGTTGCTGGCAGCGGGAGCATTAGCATCGGCTCGTGGTTGGTCGGACCGAACCCCGCTTCACTACCTCGCTACTTGCCCCACATATACAGACCCCGACAGAATCCGCCGCACAATGGACCTACTGCGCGTGGCCAAAAATGTCGATATCGATGCCCGGGATGACAATGGACGCACTCCGGCTTTTCTTGCATCGATAGAGAGGAATTTACCAGTCCTACGTGCCCTAGTTGAAGCCGGAGCAGATTTGCAACTTGTCGACCATGACTCGAGCAATATCCTGCATATCGCTGCAGGTTGGGCTAATGCTGAAGTATTGCAATACCTCCGAAGCCTGCAGCTCAAGGGCATTGATACGGAACATATCGACAGTGATGGTGATACACCAAAGGAGGGGCTTTTATACTGTATCAACGCGTCTAACTGGCAATTGGCAAGCAGACGACGCCCTTCTTTAAGAGAGCAAAACGCCTTTGCTGAACTATACGAGGACATCAGAAATAGGAACCTGAGCCATGACATTGAACTCTCGGAACGCGCAATCGAGCTGTTGCAAAATCGTGACGGAGAGGGCGCTCGAGCACAGATTTCTCTCCTCGTCAATCAGCAAAAGGAATGGGGACAAGAACAAGCAGTGTCATGGTACAGGGGTATTGACAAAATGATACAAGAAGGGAAGTACGATTCCGTAATTAAAATGTTGACCGAGGACGTTAAAGACATGATGGCCACAATTGATACATCGTTCTGGGGTGTCGAGGAGCTATCGCCCGGCTCCTCGCAAGTTGAAGACAGCGATACATCAGAAACCTATAGCTCGGACAATGAGGATGACGTATCTGAAGACGAAGACACTTGTGACAATGGGGATGATCATTCAGAAGCGTTAGATCAACAAGAGTTGCAGAATAGTAGCTAGATTTTATTGAGATCTAGGCAGTGCAGTTTTAATTTATGAACCAACACAAACAATCCTCCAATGACCGTATTGATTCTTTTAGGAATCGTCGCCACAAAAGCTTGAGGGGGGGAAACTCTAGGGTAGGTCTGGGACCAGGGGAGGAAGAAAAGAAAATTAAAACCTAACAGTTGAGTAGTTTGTTGATGTATTTGATGTTAGATATAGAGCGAGGCACAAATGGGAGTTTACGGTAAGGGCTGTAATATGTGCATTTACTCCCTTGGTATAAACAAAAATGGCGATGCAAACAATGAACGAATATAGTAGGGCGGCCTCATTGAAGGCATTTGCGTTTACATGGCCACCCATGCGACCCAAACACGATATTCTAGTCACGACAAACATCTTAGCTGCCTTAGGCGATGGCAGGTCGCAGCGACAAGCTATGCCTCAAACATGTCCCGCGAACTGGTATGCGGACCTGACGCGTCAATTCAAGGCGCTTGGCAAGGGCAGATTGACTCGTTCTCTCTGACAGGTCAACCACATTGGATGAAACAGGCCTATTAAGGATTAGCGTCATTGACGAAATAGGCAACGCGAAAAACAAAAGCAGACATGTGGGGTCCTGAGTGGGTGCAAGCGCCAGGCCTAAGCTGATCGTCCAGCCTTTGAAACGTGCGGGTCGTGGTTCCCGTCCATCATGGGCGCTTCCAGGTCAGTTAACCGCTGTACTGCGTCCGTGCCGCGAGATCTTCTGTCGATCGATCCGCCGTCGGCTTTTTGGTCACAAAATGATGCCCCTAGCGTAGCTAGTTAGCTGGAGGTGTTTTTTGGGCGCTTCATCTCAAGTCAAAACCGGCTGCCCAAAGAATGTCACCGCGGCCTATTTCCGCCCTCCCTAAAACTTCCCAACACAGACCACACCACATGTCTCAATACGGTCGTGACGTGCCTGAATGACATCTCGGAGTTCGGCTCTCTAGCTCTGGTCAGGCTGAAGAATACGACGTGCTGCAGCGAGCTGGAATGCGTGGTGGGCCAATGTGCAGGGGAATGGCCTAAATTTAGGCCGCGGAGGTGTGCTCCTCAGCCAATAGGAAGATGGGATGGGCCAGTCCGGGTCAATTTCCCTCACCGACTACTGCAGCTATTTAGCGATGCCATGTTTTCATCGCAGTGACGATGCTTTTTTTTTCCCCTAATGTTCACGAATTTGGCATGTGGGTTGATGCTATATCTGGGGTTTGGTGGGTGTGTTCTTGCCGGATGTCCGGCGATCACGACGATCGCGCAGCTGGGCACAAAATTATCATGTACTATACGGAGTAGGGAGTGCAGCAAATATCCGCTGGTAACCAGGTTCTAGGCGCGTAGCCATCGGCGTTTGCAACATTGGACAGACAGATGAGCCGCAAGTTTGAATTATTCTCGCCAATTTTGAAAGGTGCGCGCTCATCCTCGCCCAAGTGTGCACGCACAAATCTTTCACAAATGTTCCCCTAATAGACGAAAGATGCATATTTTATTCAGGTGAATACGATTCAGTCAGTCAACGGCCGTTTCCTGTCGTGAGCCGCCCCTCCTCTATACATTTACGAGCAAGACTTATGCAAGAGCATGGCACCAGGTCTTTAAATAACATCACAACTGTCATGACTGCTAGCGCCCGTCGTGTAGACGCGCAGATGGGTGGTGAGGTTTTGGATTCCGCTCGACTGTTCCCCTCGTATCTCTTTCGAGCCCTAGTCCCAGCAGTTGGTTGGTTGGCGGCCAATGCTCGAGGGCGGCTCCGTCTCGACCCACAGCTCCGTATTGGCTGCCAGCGCTTAACCACACCACCAACCCCTGCATCGTGATTTGCAGAAGCCCGCAGTTTGGGTCCCAATTTGGTCCAGTAAATCCGAAAGGAGAACAACGTGGAGACGATCAAGATGTTTTCCACTTCATTATAAAAGAGTTGACCCGTTCTGTCGTTTCATCTTTCCCGTTCCTCAGTACCACCCTAATCCCTGCAAAAGCAAGCATTTTCATAGCTTTTTTCTTTTCTGTTATTTTCATTTCATTTTTTTTTTTTTCATTTCATCGTTCGTTCGTTTAGAATCACACAAAGTCGTTATCATGAAGGGCCTCTCGGTCTTCTACGCTCTCGCTACGGGCGTTGCCAACGCCTCCATTCTATTCTACAACACCACATCCGTTTCATCAGAGCCATCATACCCCGAGATTGGGGCTACAACAACTGAAGCCGCGCCTGTCACTACCCAGCAGCCCACCACGCAGCAACTTACCACTTCAACCATCTACACAACGCAGCTCCGCACTGTCACTCAATGCGCTTCTGACGTCACCAATTGTCCAAATGAGCCCGTAATTGTTACGGAGACGATCGCTATCTCAACCACTATTTGTCCTGTTACGGAACTTGGTTCCCAGCCCACGACTGAGGTGCCTGTGGCATCCTCAGAAGCTTCTCCAACATCCGAGCTCTCAACACCTCCTGCGTATGAGGTTCCTCAAAACACCCCAGGAACATCCCAGGGACTCTCTACAACGCACCTGTACGAGACTCCTCAAAACACCCCCGGAACTACTCAGGGACTCTCAACCACAGACCTGTACCAGACTCCCCACAACACACCAGCATCGACTCATGGGCTCTCTACATCGCACGTGTATGAGACCCCCCAGAACACCCCAGGAACAACCCCAGGAACAGCTCCAGGAACAACTCCAGGGGCTTCCACATCACCCGTGTATGGAACTCCCAACAACACAACTGTAGCTCGTTCCACCTATTCCTCACCCCCTGCCAATTCCGGTGCAACCACGCAACAGCTCACTACCTCGACCATCTACACAACCCAGGTCCGCACTGTCACTTCTTGTGCCCCTGATGTCACCAACTGCCCCAACAGGCCCCATGTTACCACTGAGACTATCGCTATCTCGACCACTGTGTGCCCAGTCACTGAAGCCGGAACCCCTTCCGCTACCCAGGCTACAGAGACCCCCAACACCTCGGCTGGGACTCAGGTTTCGGAAACGCCTCAGACTTCTGCCGCTGGCACTACCACTCAGAGCTACACGACATCAACCGTCTACACAACTCAGGTCCGCACTGTAACATCCTGCGCCCCTGAAGTCACAAACTGTCCCAACCGACCCCACGTTACCACTGAAACTATTGCTATTTCTACTACCGTTTGCCCTGTCACCGAGGCCGGAAGCACTCCCGCCACCTCAGCAACGGGAACCCCTGGCACTTCAGTTGGCACTGAGGTCTCAGAAACACCTGGCTCTTCGACTGGAGGCGTGGTTTCGGGAACTACTGGAATCTCAACTGGCACTGAGGTTTCCTTGACCCCTATTACAACCGGAACTGCTGCTTCGGAGACTCCTGGCATTTCAACTGGAACAGAGGCTTCGGGAACCCCCGGCACTTCTCTCACGGGTACCACAACCCAAAGCTTGACAACCTCGACCATCTATACAACTCAGGTTCGAACTGTGACATCCTGTGCTCCTGATGTTACAAACTGCCCTAACAGGCCCCACGTTACCACTGAAACCATTGCGATTTCGACCACTGTCTGCCCTGTTACTGAGGCCGGCACTCCCTCTGCCACTAAGGCCACGGAAACTCCCGGTACTTCCGTTGGAACCGAGGTCTCAGAGACACCTGGCTCTTCCACTGGAACTGTCATTTCTGGAACCCCTGGCACCTCTTTTGTTGGCACTACAACCCAGAGTCTGACTACATCCACAATCTACACCACACAGGTCCGCACAGTAACATCATGTGCTCCTGATGTTACAAACTGCCCCAACAGGCCTCACGTGACTACCGAGACCATCGCTATCTCCACTACTGTGTGCCCTGTCACCGAGGCTGAGACTCCTTCCGCGACCAAGGCCACGGAAACCCCCGCTAACTCCACTCCCGGCACTACAGTTGGAACTGAGATCTCAGAGACACCTGGTTCTTCTACCGGAACTGTCGTTTCTGGAACCCCAGGGACCTCTGCTGTCGGAACAACAACTCAGAGCTTGACAACCTCGACCATTTATACAACCCAGGTTCGCACAGTAACATCCTGCGCTCCTGATGTTACAAACTGCCCCAACAGGCCTCACGTGACTACTGAGACCATCGCCATCTCTACCACAGTCTGCCCTGTCACTGCGGTCTCAAACACCCCTTCTGCAACGAAGGGCACGACTGAGGGTGTGGACACTTCCAAAACCATTGTTTCTGAGACCCAGACTCCTTCGGAGTCCGCCCAGGTTTCTACCACTCAGAAATACACCACCTCAACCGTCTATACCACTCAAGTCCGCACTGTCACCTCTTGTGCTCCCGAGGTTACAAACTGCCCCAACCGACCTCATGTGACTACCGAGACCATCGCTATCTCCACCACAGTCTGCCCTGTCACCGAGGAGTCGCAAACTCCCGCCTCTACTAAGGCCATCACTACTCAGACATCAGGCACTCCTGTCGTGACTTATGGAACTTCAGACATCCCTTCAGAATCGCCCTCTACTGTTAAGACGATTGGTACTGCTGAGACTACCAACACTGCTGGAGGAGTCCAGTCTACCAAGACACCCGTGACTTCAGCCGCCACAACTCCTACTACTCCATACACTAGCCAGTGGACAACCTCGACTATTTACACAACTCAAGTCCGCACTGTCACTTCTTGTGCCCCTGAGGTTACCAACTGCCCTAACAGGCCTCACGTCACCACTGAGACGATCGCCATCTCCACTACGGTCTGCCCTGTAACGGAGACTCCCGACACCGCAGTTCCTGTCACTAGCAAGCCTCAGACCACTGCCCCTGTCTCCGAGAAGCCCCAGACGTCATTGACTAGCCAGGAATCAGTCGTGGTCTTGACCAGCTCGTGGACTACCTCGACTATCTACACAACACAGGTCCGCACTGTCACTTCTTGTGCTCCCGAGGTTACAAACTGCCCCAACAGGCCTCATGTGACCACCGAGACCATTGCCATCTCCACCACGGTTTGCCCCGTTACTGAGGCTGTCGAGACTACCCATGCGGCTCACGGATCTACAACCAAGGGATACGGTACCACCATTGTCGAGACTACCTCTGAGGGTAATGGAGCCCAGACTACCAAGACCGCCCCCGAGGGTGTCAAGACTACAGTGACTGAGGCGCCTCATCAGAGCACCACCCAGTGGACTACCTCGACCGTCTACACGACATCGTACCAAACCATTACCTCTTGCTCCCCCGATGTCACTGATTGTCCTAACGGAAGCAAGGTGGTCACTGTTACAATCCCAGTCTCGACTACTGTTTGCCCTGTTACTAACCAGGCAAGCCCCACTACTGAGGTTATCAAGACCACCAAGCCCCCGGCTCAAGCTAGCACCACCCAGTGGACTACCTCGACCATCTACACTACTTCCTACCAGACCATCACTTCTTGCGCTCCATATGTAACTGATTGTCCTAACGGAAGCAAGGTGGTTACAGTCACTATCCCAGTCTCGACCACTGTTTGCCCCGTCACCAACGAGGCAGCTCCTACTACTCAGGCTCCCGGTGTCCCATACCCCACAACGAAGTTGACCCATGTGCCACCTTACGCCAACACTACACGATGGCTTCCAGGTTCCACTACCAAGTGGACCACATCCACCATCTACACCACCCAGACTCGCACTGTCTCTACCTGCGGATACAACAGTGCATGCCCCAACGGCCCTTACGTGACCACTGAGACTATTGGCATCTCGACAACCATTTGCCCGGTCACTGAGACGGCCACTCCTCTTCCTGGTAACATGACTTCCACTCTTTACACTACCCAGTCCTATACCATCACGAGCTGCTCTCCTCAGAACTATGGTTGCTCGGTTGGACAAGTCACCACCACTGTCTATCCTACTGGCACAACCCGCATTTCTCAGTGGAGCTCTGCTACCCGCCACACCCCCGCAGCGACTCCTACTGGCACCGATTCGGGCGCTGAGGAGAGCAGTGCAACCGGGTCGCTCCCCGTGGAGTCCAACAAGTCCACTTACGGTTATTCGCAACCCACTCCTTCCAAATCTAGTTCAGGATCGGGCTCTAAGCCCACCTATCTTTCAGGCTTCAAAGACAAGGTCGTCTACGCTGCCGCTGTTGAGGATGGCTCCTCTTCGGGTACTCAAGGTACCGCTTCCGCCACTGCTAGTCCCGTTCAAGTTGCCGCTGCCGCTGGTCGAGTCACCGGTTGTCTTGGAACGATGGCTGCAGCTCTCGTTGTTATTGCCTTTTTCTTTTAGTCACAATATTATGAGTTATGAATAGAGAATGTATATGCTGTAACTAGCTAGTTTAAATATAAATTCAGCCTTCGAAGCAAAAATCGTCCTTGTATTATCCCCTGTGTATGATAAAATGACGGCCATAATGCCTTATAGCTAAGCTAGGTGCCTGCAAAACCACCTCAACGCAATGTATCTGGGGTTAATCAAATAGTAGCTCAGCCGAGGCTGGTCGTAAGCCTGTACAGGATCGAGCGACTGAAATCGTTATTGACGTTCTGCGTTTTGTTGATGTTCCCTTCAGGGCAGCCTGCAAGGACCATGTCAATTGACGCATCAACAAGCTCAGTCAATCTCAGCATCTAGGCTCGGGAGGTAAGTATATATAACTACAAAGCTATGTCGAGACTGGAAAAGATTAAATGAAGAACCCGTCTTTTTATTCAGACTGGACATTTTCCTGCGAGAATAGAAATGAGGCGCATCATTTATTAATATATTATCAATTATCAATAAATGAGATATATCAATGATCTACTGCAAAATGAAATCCATTGGATGCCCTACATATTTAAGCATCAGTGTTTCCACCTTCATATTCTCCATTTGCAATGCTAAAATAAGCCTGGGAATACCCGACAGCCATTTGTCGCATCGTGCAACGATGATGGATTGTGAGAAGAGTTCTTGGAGACATTCTCAGTATACTTCCCTTAGTTATGAAAGAGACCACCAAAAACTAGTTATTCATGAGTTGGTTATAATTAAGCTCCATACTTTGAGTATATTGCAAATTTGAAGTCTGAAATGCTCCAAATAGGTCCACGTGTTGAAAATACTGAGAACTGAGTTCCTCCTCGCTAAAACACGGGTTCGGTAGTGTGAAATAGTTGACGTCCAAGTTAGAGAAAAAGGAATCCACTTCATGCACTTCAAACAAGTGTTCATACTTCGGTGACACGAAGCTCGTGCTCATGGCGGAGTCAAATGGATGTATTAACTGAGTTGATAAATCAGACTGTGTTTCGCATAGGCTAGGTTCAATCGAACCCAAGTCACTTGAAAATTTCTGGGGAATGGGCAAAAAAACCTCATCTAAAAGCCGCGAGTTGCTCAACTCTGACCCATATGTTTCATCACTGTCCGATTCATTTGTTGAGCTAGGTTCGCGAGTCGATTTTGGGATTTCCTGCCCCCCTTGGGCGTTGAAGTCCTGGACCACAAAGCTCAAGAGTTCTCCAAATTTCTCATAATTGCCCAAATCTTGCCGATTCTGAAACGTCGAGAGAAGTCGTGTCTGCTCCACATCCCAGTGGTTCCGAATCAGATGAACTGTTTCTTCAACCACGGAACCTAGGTAGGGATGTTTTGGGCATTGTTTATCGGGGAAAAGTCGGTTCCAAATTTCGCCCCATTGGTCTTCCTTGGACGATTTTCGATCTACACGATGATCCACAAGTTTTTGCAAGGCCTCATTCAACTTGTCTATCTCTGAAGGAGGTCGTGGTTTGCAGAGTCGATCGGAAATATGTTTGTCCCGTTGGCCTAATGAGGGGAATTTTTCGTAGCATGAGGGACAGAAAGGACAAGCATGCTGACGGAGAATATGCTGACGTATATCCTTTATTCTTGTCAATTTGAGTGTCATGCATTTTTTATGTTGCGCTGGAAGCCACCTAAAGAAGTGGCATGCAAAAATGTTGGTTGCTTCATCTCGTGGCGGCGTCTTATCTGAACTCTCGCATTCATCAGAGCTAGAATAATCAGAGTCTTGAACATCGTCTTGATTGTGGCGATCTAGCTTGACTTTCGGAATTTTCTTCTGAGGTTTCTTAGAAATCCGATTTGAGGATTTTGATTGTCCGGAGTGTCGAGGCTCCGTGCGCGAAAGCGGTGTGTTTGGAAAATGAACTGCAGCGGATTGATTCGGATTAGCCGATGAGCCTTCCAGAAATTCAATTGCCTTACATAGATTATTGGTTTGACCTGTAAGCTGTTCCATCTTTACTGATGGGAGTAGGTGCAGGTTAGTTTGCGATTGAGTCATACTGACTGAAGTATTGACTTGTACAAGAAAAATGGGTTGTTGTGTTTTATTTCTATCAATTAAATTAATAAACAGACTTTATAAAAGGAAGTTTGCGGAAATTATACCTTCGAGCGAGCGATTTCTTTTTTCTTTTCCACACATGTGGATGGATCAGGGGCTTCACACAATTGTGGTAAATCAGACAGCCAACCAACATTCGTCAAAACTCCCCATTCCCGTAAAAACTAAGCCCATTAGAGCCATTTATCGCAAAATTGTCAAAGTATTCCACCACATCTGTGTTAAGGAACGTGGCGAAGTCGGAGGGCACTCTCTTGATTGGTTCTGAGGGTGAGGGGTTGAAAAGCGGAACAAGCCGTTCCGGAGGATGATAGCGGCATTGACCAACTCCGAGGGCTGGCAAGCGATGGAGATAAGTAGGGTAGATCTCTGGTAGAACTTCCCTCAACTTTGGCCAGGTATCTAATGCGAGTCTTTCAAACCATCTATGTTGCGATTGGGGGGGAAATGTTAAAAATAGCGAGGCATTTTACCTATTATTTACTCGCATTTGAATGAGTAAATAACACGTGAATCTGGCACGCGTCGCGGGTAAGTAAAGCTAAACAAAGCACAGAAATCTTCAAAAAAAAACAATATTATCTTTCGGTCTACCTTGTTCAAATGAGATTCCAACTGTCTGTATTTTGGGGTAGTTAGTTGGCTTAAGCTCCGTTAAGAAATCATCCTACAGAGTTGTCTATTTCAAATTTACTATTATTGAGCATGTTACGGCTTCGAGGAAGCTGGGGCTTAGATAATTCGCCACCTGGATCAATTGTGGACGCATCCAAAATGATAGCACAAATGTGTGCAACGCAAACTATCACAGGCGTGGTGATTTTCTCACGGTATTTATCTGCTCTGTAACACGCATTTAGTTGAATGTGAATCCTGCATTTGCTTTTGTTCTTACTTGTCCTATGTAGAATCAAATCGATTGCACTCGTTTCCCTCTCACTCTTGGTCGATATGAAGCCTGCGAATAATGTTGATGTCAGCCATGACATCTTGGCCCCCAATCACTTGATGGGTTCCCCCACATGTGAAATGGGTCTCTCTGGATGGAAAAAATATGCCAATGGTATTGATATCCATGAAAGTGTGACGGGTGAGAATATGCCTTAGTTCCCAGGATCTCCTTTGTGCCGAGTCCAACTATGAATGGGAGATTACTAACATCTGAAGTCTCCAGATGTTGGGGATGACGATGACGATAACTCTGCCGCTGATGTCATTGGTACAATCTTAAATACACCCCAGATCATTCATCAAACCGATTCTGATCGCTGCTCCCTGATGCTTGGTTTTGGTTGTAATGAACTACGGGGTAGAAACATGTCCCAGTCATTTCCTTGTGATGCTGCTGAAGACGGGTATGTTGTCCTCTACTCCAGTCCAACGCATGCCCCCGGAGCGAATTCTAGTCGAGTCCAGTCGACCTACAGAGTCACCAAAATCAACAGAAAAAAGAAAGGTGATCGAAAATTTGACCTCAGACGTGAGGTGCCAAAGAACAACAATGACAACACTGATGGTGAGAGTGGCGACCAAACCAGTAGTCGAAGCATCAATGAGAAGGGGCCGCCGACCTGTCATTTCTGGGTCTGTCCCTGTGTGTTGGCAAACATAGGCGATCATTATTTCACATGCTTGGGTGCGAAATTGACAGCCTTCCACTACTTTGTGCAGCACGTTAAACGAAAGCACATGAGACACGACAACCTTTACTGCAGCAACTGCTGGGCCATATTTAACTCCAAATTGTCCAGAGACAACCATCAGATGGGATGTACGCACGTCGTCCCACGTTTACCAGGATGGATCTATCATTCCGAAATTCAGGAGATCGCTGCCATGTCCGATGCCACCAATGAGGGTAAATGGCTGCTGATTTTGCGCAAGATGTACCCCGAACTCACGTTCTGGCCTCCTACTCCCTACATGAAGCCTTCCCTGGGCTATTTGCAACTCCTGGTTGCATGGCAGATTGATGGCATTCGCATCCATCCTCAGGACATACCGTTTGTGTACACTATGGAACAGACCGTTGGATCTCAGGGCCACCAGTCGGACAGAAGTTATACCATAATTTCCAACAACACCCAGGAAAGCTCTGATGACTTGTCCCAGCTGGAACAATATCAAAATGTCGATATGGAGTTGTTGATGCCACTGACCGCCAGGTCCAACCAGGCCATGGCTCTAGACTCGACTGCTATTATGGAAAATAACCCGATTGTTACTCCAAATTTTCTCCGGGGTGAAAATTTATTTTTCAATAACGTCAATGATGAACCATTGATGCAAGGTCTTGATAATGATATCGGGATCCCAGGAATGTGGCACCAATTCACCGCAGCCAACGCACAAACACAGTTGTGTCTCCAAAATACAATCACCAACACGACGTCTCAAAATAACAATAGCAATGTGGAGGACAATTACTTCACATCTGCTGATTAGATTAACAAAGCCGCACGATACTGTATGTGCCTTTGAGACATCTAATGGCCTAATTCTTTTGGATATTCACCTGTTTAGTTGATTAGTTTTATTAGTATACTTCACAATATCCATATTTTTCAATTATAATATGAATGCTTTATATTTATATGGTGACTCTATTGCTTAAGCCGACTGGAACCACCATGTTAGGCATGCTACAATCTGGAATCAATTATCTGTCTTTGTTAGATGGGAAACCCCATGGGTAAGAAACGATGCTTATGACCTTGGCCCCCACCATCAGTTATTAAGCTGCCTAACTGGGTAGTCTTCTTCTTACCACAATGTAAGTTTAGCTCGTTTCATTGAAAAGTTCCAGAAAGACGACATTCAAGACGACTTTGTCCAGGGCAAATAGTACATCTTCTTTCTTCAGCTGATCTTGGTTTGGACTCTGATGTGTTGTCAGGTATTCCCAAATCAAAGCGGTACCTCTGGAAGCCCAAAAGTCCTGGATCTTACAGAGCTTTTGCTCTATTCCATATTTAAGAAAGGGTGATTTTGAACAATGGACCTGAGGAAAGAGCGTATTCCAGATTCGCATCCATCGCTTCCATTCAGGTAAGTAAAGCTTATCTCGTTTCTTGATAATATCTTTTTCAGCACCTGTGATTCCTTCAATAGTTCGTGGACCGCGTCTCTGACAGGTTCTGGCGCGGCAATGATCATCACGAAGCTTGGCATCATTATATATCTCGTAACAAATAGGGCAGTAGGGTTTCTGTTTGTGCACTCGCCAAATATGCACTCTTATGTCCTCGATAGAGCCGAAATGATGATTTAGTAGACATGATTGGTGTTTTGTGGGGTTCAGCCTATAGAACGGGCAAGCTAAGTGAAAGTACCCGTCCACCTGTGAGACGATGCTATGTTCTGGATCACATTCACCAGTTATCTCGTGGTTCATTGAAAGATGACGCCTCTTGGCTCTTTGGCGATGCCTTTTTGGTGGCAATCTATCCGCCGGAGGGATAGTATACCACGCTGAGGCAATCCATGGCAACATGCGCGCTTTAGCAAATGCTACTAGATCGCGAATGGTACTTGGAAGCACCTCCGTAATTTTCATGGCGATTGTGTCGTTGGAATGTTCTTCCTGAAGATAATCCTCATCATCGCTGTCAATACCTGAATCGAATTCAGAGTCACTTGATGAATCCGAACAGTCAGAATCATCCACCTCTTCATGTAGCGGGCGCTTTGGACGCCTGACATTGCAATTGGATTCTTGGACCGAAAGGGACTGTGTAGCCTGATCAAAGTCCTGATTTGCAGGTGCAGGTCCATCTTCGGGGCTTCTTTGGAGACGCAGAACCACATGATATTGATTAAACCCTGAATTTTGAGGCTGGGAGACAGGACGCAGTGGTAAATGCATGACTTTTATCTTGTCATGCACAATGGCTTTAATCAAGAATAGGAAGAAATAAAATACGAACATTAACAGAATGAGCGTCTTGATGAAAAAGAGATGGACAGTTACAGCTTAAAATATCTCCACCTTGTGCCATCTCGGCGCCTTTTGACACAAACTCTACTGAAAAATTCATTCGACATGCACAGCATCTCTGTGCAGTTATTCAAAGTTAGCGCTGATTAGCCCCACTAATGATCCGTCAGCCACAGGTGTGGAAGACTAGTGCCACTTGTCCGCAAATGATTGACAATGGGACATACACATGCCTTTATTGGGCATAAAATCCCCATGCGTCTCTTGAACGTGAAACTCTTTTTTTTTTTTTTTTGGCCTAACCCTGTATCGAGCATAGCGCAAATTTTGATGCTAAGCTAGAAAGATATCCGACCACTCAATGCTGAAGGGCTTCCCAGATGGTTTGCAGAAGATTAGCCGCTTGTCTTTCTGCTTAATATTCCTGGGGCGAACTGGGTCGCCCTGTTGGTCAGCATGCTGTCATACGCCTGTGCTTATACGGTAGTGCCAAGGCTAACTATTAAAAGAGCAGCCTGAAATTGCGCCTGGAGTCACCTAAAATGTGTCGCCTATTACTTTCTCGTAAGTTGTGGTGAAGTCAGCATCACATTGGCGTCCGCCAGGTTCTTGCCGGGCGATCCGTGAGCGCCTGGGACCACCTAGTAAAACTATTTGTCAGCTCGTCATTGCGATAGGAGCACAGTGGCGCATATCTGCGACACTTGAAAATTCAATCTCCTGATGCGTTATATATGATACAAGCCTGCCATGCGTTGAAAAAAGAAAATGCACCAACACACTGAAACTAGATGTGCAAGTGATAATACCGCAACACCAGCACTGATTATTATCTTGTCACAGTTTTGTTTCATTTGAAGTAAGACTACACTTCTCCCACTCAGCACTAAGCAGTCCTACCTCACGTCACAGGGCCTGTGCTTGAATAGCTCAAATATTAGGCAAACGCATTTCTTCCTTAAATTCACCAAATTGAAAGCTCCTCCTAGTCACTTGCATCTCATGATCTATCGAGCTTAAATAACTAGAATTGAAGACAATAAAATAAAGATATACTTTAAGAACTGCATTTGATAATTCAGAAAATAAAAGACCATATATTGAGTGATGAAGTCCGAAAGTAAAACATTTTGATATCGAGAGAGGATTTGTTAATGGAATTGGTGGAGATGCCAGGTTGTATGGAATTCGAAAAGTCTTATAGTAGCTTAATCTAACTGGATGCAATTATGAAGGGTTGACTGCTGTACCTAAGAGATATATTTAAAATAATTTACTGCGTGGTAATAGTCCCCCTCGGGAATATATCTTCAAGAATACCTGAGTTTGTTCTTCAGACACCAAAGACTTTTACTCAATAACACACCACAACCACTACCCTGGTATAAACATCAACATGGCCGAGATCAAAGCCACTGTTCCCACAGGCTCCTGAGTCCTCACAACCGGGGTGGCTAGTTTCCTAGGGAGCTATACCAGGGGTTTCTCAACCGCGGCTACAAGGTTCATGGAATAGTTGGATATTTCCAGAAGTCGTCCTGGCTCGTCGATGATGTATTCAGAGACCATATGATCCGCGGAAATTTTGAACTGGCCCTGCTTCCAGAAATTGCCGCCCTTGATAATCTCTTTGTCGATGCTGTGAAGGGAGTTTCCGTTATCGTCCAAATCACCACCATCAGCTTCGACCTCGACTCTCACAAGAACATTCCACAGACTTTCCGTGCTTTAGTGCACCTTCTAGATGTTGCTTCAAAGAAGCCTGAGATGCAGCAATTCGTGTACATCAGCTTGCACAGCGCCACCGTGATGCCCACGGGTGGCGGCAACGTCACGCGGGACACGTGGAACGACCTGGCAGTGAAGCTAGCCTCGGCCCCACCGCCGTACAACAATGAGGGCCATTTCTTCATCAACTACATCGCGTCCAAGGTTGAGACAGAGAAGGCGCTGTGGAAGTTTGTCAAGCACAACAAGTCACGATTCCAGGTCAACTCTGTTCTGCCCTCTATGATCCTAGGCATGTCCCTCAACAAGAGACATCTTTTGAGTATGAGTATGACTACGCGACTATAAAGGTCTTGTTCGATGGCAGGAAGAAGCTGCTTGCCTTTCTAGCTGATACGTATATTTTACCTACTTTATGGCAGATCACCATATCTGCGGTGTTCACAGCAGCTAACTCGCCAATGCAGCAATTCATGTCCATTTCAAGGATGCCGCTATAGTGCATGCGTCGCGGCTCTAGATCCAGAGGTCGATAATTCACGCCTTCATGTGTGGGGAGGTCTCTGCAACTTCAACGACATGCTCGCGATCATGCGAAAGCTTTACCCTCAGCAGAAATCTATGGACAAATTCCCCGGCCAAAAAGAGCTGGCTCTTGCGGCAGATCTGAGCCAAACACTCGGTTTGATTGAAGAAGTGGGGCCAGCAGGATGGCTTCAAGACTCTAAAACAGACCATCGAAAACAATATGGAGGGTATAATGAAATGGTAGGTGTAGATGGAAGGCCAGCCCGCTCCTGGCCTTCACTAATTGTGCTGATCCGATGGACTGTGGCAGTGCTTTTCGATTCTAGTCAATATAAGTATAGCTTGGGAAGAAAGCAGCATACTGTTGTATTAATAATCTTTTGCAAGGGCCATGTCTATGTCAACTTTGTAATAATTCGTTAGCTTCCTAAATTATGAAGCTTAGGCTGATAATGAAAGCTCCACGTGTATCCCAAAAACTAAAGACCGATTCATGTTCGCCGGTCTGCCTCGCCTTTCCTAACCAGATCCGTCCCCAGTTGAATGCGGCAATGGTTACAGTTTACCACTACCAAAATACTTTGCAAGCAGATGTGAGCGATCGCTTGCTCTTACGTCCCTCATGGACTATCATGATTAATAAACGAACCAATGATACGTTCACCAAGTTGCTGTACAGTCCGGCGTAGAAACAGCGAAACGAACGGCATCAAAAACTTATTGGTCTGAATAATAACCTTTCCACACAATTCCCATCCTTCTATATTGCTCTCTGGGCTGCTGACCTCGGAATCTGCACCACCTATTCTTCCATCTTGTCGCATACGGATTGTCCATGTTGTCCAAGAGGAAACGCCAGTATTTGTAACGGTGCGAAACTTGATACCATCCGGAATGTCTTGATAGATGGAGCACCAATGAGCAGCTCTGCGTAGACCAGCCGCTAGGGCGACGTACCCAGCGGTGTTGACTGCTCTTGTACGCTCATCCCAAGGCCCAAAAAACGGGTCATCGGCAATAAGGGTAGGGTCAGGAGGAAGCTCATTTGAGACAGGATCCTCACCGACTTCTGTTAAGGCTGGTCCATTCTTCTGCAGGTATTCCAATGCGAATTGAGCAGAGATGTGCGCAGGAAGAGGGATGGCCAGCTCCACTGCATATTGTGACTGCATTTCTGGTTTACAATTGCTATAGACATTAGACATGATTAGTCAGTTGTACACAGTAGGCGCCGTTTAGTTACCTCTTAACGAGCTACCAACCTTCATGCCGCTAAATCTACATCTATGCGCGATTTTCCTTCCCCCGCTGCCTCCAGCGGAGCCCCTTTGCAACCGTTAGGGGCGGGATCGGATGTTACTGATTGGAACCAAAAACAAAAATAGATTTAAAGCTGTTTGACGTCAAAGGCTTACGCCTCTCGATTACGTTATACGGTAGACGCGGTCGATAGTCTGTCGACGGGCAGAGTGGCGGCGAAAGGGCGGATCCAAGTGAGGAGAAATGGGTCGATACCATGCACGTGACTCGCGGAGCTAGCGTTCCTGTTTAAAACTTTAACCCATGTGATAATGAACAGGGGAGAGCGAGCGAACTACCCTGGACAATTTTTTATCCTACTTTATTGCCGCGTTGGGATGATGAAAGACTCGCTTTTGCACTTGTTAAAGTATCCATATTGGCGCATGAGTCGTGCCACCCGTTTAGTTGATACATTAATTGGTTAGGGTGTAGGCCAATTTTCGTCTAAAAGTTCTGGCTTTGGGATGACTAATTGCCCGAGTCATTCATTGTCTCACTCAACTTTACCATTTTAGCGGACCGTTTTTAGGACAATGCTACTACCTTCTTCTCCTTCGTCTTTTTAATTTTTAATTTTATAATTTTATAATTTTCTCTTGTATATTTATTTATATAAAGATTAAAGTTAGTTGGGACAGGGTTCAAATCAAGGGGAGGAGATCAGGTTAACTACCTACACCTCGCGGGCTCCCCATGTCTTACTCCGTGGCTGACATATCCTTGCTAGCGTAGGGAGGGGCGCTCAATAGTTTGCAATCTCTCACCGTCGAAAGACTCGCTTACGAAATAATGTCAATGCACGCTCTTCAAGTTTGCAGCAGTTGTGCCCTCCAGATGTTAATGTTTACGACTGTACAGGTTGCATCAAATCTCTTCCTGCCTCTTCTTTCGGGCTCAAATATTCTACGAATTACTTGATGGTAAAGGGTCTTTATATCGTTTTTGATTTGGATGGTTCACATGAATTTAGGGCCTTGGTGAACAATGCGGATCGATGTTATAGTCGTATTTTTTGTGATCCTTTGCGTTGAGGCGAAGCTGCGTCATGTCATGTGGAGATTCCTGAAAATATGTCCGCCAATGCAACCACGGATGTCGGAATAATGATGTGGGAGCGTTGGCACATTACCTGGATTCACAAATGTCAATTTGATCGTGGGATCATCATAAGGCAAGGTGTTAGCAATTAACTAACACGCTACATTTATTTTATCTGTGGTCAAGACCAAATCCACAAGATCAAACCCTATGACTGATAAATATAATTATATCATATACTAGGATGCCAATATCATGTATTTTTAGCTAGAGAGGGAATGAAGAGTAGAGGTGCTAGGTTTGTGTGATCAGTATGCGAGCTCACTCAGGGCACCAGCTCTTAACAAGAAGACTCGATAGGAACTTTACCTTTAGTGTCGTGGGAAGGAGCAAATTATATCACACTATCAAAGATTAATCAAGAAACCCAGCCATGAATAAAGTATATACTACAACCAATTCCTTTCATTTATTCATAATAGTTATGCCTTTATTTTATCATCATCTTTCTTCAAGCTATATTGGCAAAGAGATTTGCAGATTGTGCCATTTAGTCGGCCACCAGTGGACTGAGGTTCGATAAAATCTGCGAAATCAAGTCGTTTTCCTAGTCACTGATAAAATTGCTCTAGGCTTCCCTTGCTGAGCATAAAGCCATCAAGAGCCCATCAAACAACCACAGAATTGTAATCCATCCAGTAAGTAACATTTTTCATATCACAACTATCATGTGTTCAGCACCGGATTGCGGAATTTCCCCACCTGCCTTGCAGCCTCATCACACATTTGGCTTGGAAGCATTCCAGACCGTCGCGCTTTAACCGCATTCGGTTTTTGTACCACTGAAAGGAGAAACTTACTTTGTTTGTATTGAATTCGTTCTTAAAGCCCACTTTTCGCAATGCTGTCATGCTACTTTTTATTCTTCATCGTTGACGTGATTGTCGAGATTATGGCCATCGTCTGGCACAATGAAGGGCCTCACCCCATCAACCAAAAATGCCAATGTCGACGAGATTGGATATGCCGGGCAAGATAATATGACAAATAGCAATCACGGGATTTCTCTGGACCTGTTGGAAAAGCAGCCCATTAAATCCAGCCCCTCGAGCTGGATTGATGGTTTTCGCCGCGCCGACCGACGCTCCGTTCAATTGGACAAGACCTCGTACACTCTAAACCAGGCCCTAGGTATACCTGATGACCATGGGAGCCACTACTACGACTTGGGTGCTGCCAATCTCAGAACTGCGAACACATATCTAGTGAGGGATCTCAAGGGGCGGCATCTACAAATGATCGCATATGGTGGCGCCATTGGTAGGCTTCAATTTTAAAAATTGTGCTTATGCTTCGCTAATAACATGAAATTCTAGGTACCGGCCTTTTCGTAGCCTCAGGGAGCTCCCTTGCCACTGGGGGACCGGGCAGCCTCTTTTTCGCATTTCTTACGCATAGCATCTTGCAATATAGCACCATGCAGGCGTTGACAGAACTTTGTGTTGCATTTCCCATCTCCGGTTCATTCTCATCCTTTTCGACCCGGTTTCTCGATCCTTCATGGGGGTTTGCCATGGGATGGAAGTAAGTTTCTTGTTTTACTTCACTAGAATACTGATCAAGCCCAATGTCGTTGTTAAAACTTCTCAACCGGCTAACTCTATCATTACAAGTTACTGTCTTCAATGGGTCTTCGCCCTCCCAATGGAAATCGTCGCGGGCGCGTATACGATTTCTTACTGGGATAGTACATTGAGCAAATCCTTGTTTGTCGGCATTTTTTTGACTTTGGTTGTCGTCATCAACCTATTCGGCGTCAGGGCCTACGGTGAAGCAGAATCCATATTTTCAATTATCAAAGTTGTGGCTGTCGTCAGTTTCATGTGCGCACCGAATCAAGCCATGTCCATTACTCTGGAGGCTAATTTATACCAGTTTACTTGGCGCGATCATCAATATCGGCGGTCATCCTGACAGTGGATACATTGGATGGCAGTACTGGTACAACCCAGGCGCCTTCAATAATGGCATAAAGGGCTTTTGTACCGTTATTGTCAACTCATCTGCGGCCTTTGCCGGGACTGAACTCATTGGTCTGGCCGCAGCCGAAGCCACAAATCCTCGAAAGTCCCTGCCTTCAGCTATTAAACACGTTTTCTGGCGTGTTGCCATATTTTACTGCTGTTCGCTGCTACTCGTTGGGTTGCTTGTTCCCTATACAGATACTCGTCTATTGGGCTCAATGAGTGGTGCTGATGCGCGAGCCAGCCCATTTGTCATCGCCATTGAGACAGCAGGCATCACAATATTGCCTAGTGTTATGAATGTTGTTATTCTTCTTGCTGTTGTTAGTGTTGGAAACTCTTGCGTTTACGGTTCATCAAGAACGTTGCTAGCCCTTGCCGAGCAATCTCAGGCTCCCCGTATATTTTTATACGTTGATCGACAAGGTAGGCCGTTGGTTGCTATTATCGCTTCATGTACTATCGGACTGCTAGCCTTTCTAGCGGATTTGAAAGACAACGGCATTATATTTAACTGGCTTCTTTCAATTAGCGGCCTATGTATGTTGTGCACTTGGGGCAGCATCTGTCTTTGCCATATCCGCTTCCGGAAAGCCTGGGCTGCTGAGTCAAAATCATTAGACCAGCTCCCTTTTCGTTCCTCTGTCGGAACCATAGGGTCCCAGTTGTCACTTGTTGGATTCATTGTAATCATCATTGGTCAGATTTGGATTGCCATTTCACCGCTGGACACATCAGGTGGCCCCGGCGCAAGAGCGCAAAGCTTCTTTTTACGAATCATGGCCTTGCCTGTTATTATTATATTCTACGTCGCCCATAAATTATGGTTTCGAACACGATTTGTTCAAATTTCCAACATGGACATCGCGACGGGCCGGCGGTACTCGCGAGCGCACATCTTTTTAGAGCAGGAGAGGGAGGAGAAGCGTACTTGGCCAGTGTGGAAAAAGATTTATCACCATCTTTGCTGAAGAGGAAAGTTGTGCTGGCGACGATATAGTCAGGTCTATGATTCTTTTTTTTCCCCCGTACTATAAACATGATTGATTTCTTGTGTACAAATGCAAAATTGTGAAATGCTGCGGAGTCACAAATCATAAATATGGCGTATGCGACCGTGCCCACGTCGCTTATGATCCGGTCACCCGACGTCATTGTCACGTCAAGTCTCAGTTGGCCGTGGCTCACAGACCACACACGTCGTTGGGCCCGTATTGACACTTTACGTAGTTAGTTAGCTCTCTGCTTGGACCTCATACGGGCATGATTCGCGTTTCAGGGCACCCCCACCGCACCGAATGCTCACCGTTTTATATAGATGACCAACCCCAGCTTGACAAGAATATTAAGACTCCACTCGCAAGCTAGACCAACAACCTTCAGGGCACGTGGAGACTGACGTGTGGAGTTGAATCGCTAAATTTACAGTGCAACCCAACCGTCGCTACTTTAGCCTGTTCAGGGGAGAGGGCCAAGATTTTCATCTGGGGGCTGCGGCTGACTTGCAGAGTGGTGCGTCCGCGCGTCCCGGTTTGGACAAGTTCGCCAACGCGCTGCCCGTATTCAAGCTGCGCCGTAACTGGGCCAAATTGCCAACTTGGTCCAATTTTTCTCCGGAATGTCGAGGGATGGACGTTGCCAGTATGCTAAAACTTTGAGACTTGCCTCTGTCACGACGTCCTGCCTCAAGCTGCGCAGCTTCTGGACAAATTCTTGATCCAAGATGGATCCGCCCCCTGTCCTTGCTCTCGCTACCGACGTCGTACAATTTACCCATTTTACAGTCAAAAAATGCCGCAGCGTGCAGAAGCTTTACGAGACTGAGGACAGAGCTCTAATTGACGAGATTGCATTCGAGCGCGCCGCAGCAGTCTTATCGCGGTTTTCGGCGTTACTTAAGCAGAGGCGGAAATTTAATCACCGTCTCAGTAGAACAACAGAAGCCAATGAACGAGTAAGATGGATTTTCGCTCTGAGTCGACGCGTCACCCGATCTAACGGACTATGCTTAGTCAATTGCCAAGTTGGCCGATGAATGTTCCGGTGTTGCCAAAGAATATTCGGCTATTTTCAAAAAGCTCGATGACATTCACAAAAAGGATTATGCCGTCTCAAAAACGGTTGCTTGCATGCGAGCGGCTTGGAAACATGAGGAAACTACCCACTTAATCGATCTAATGCAAGCTTACCAGAATCAATTGGCACTGCGCTTGTTACAATATCTCAATGCCACCACCGGAATCGCGGGTGACACTAAAAGGCCTAAGTTTGAAGATCTTCAACATGATTCGAGAATTGTTGAGCTTTTAACCGTGTCCGAAAACAAATTGGATGTCATCACGCAGCAAGGATCTTTTTCTCATCTAGAACGCATTGGTGAAGCCGAGGCCGTAGGAATATCTCACCATGAAAAGACTTTGGCTGTCATTTTAGTACTTGAAAATGGAGAAACCAGAGTCATCGCCTCCAAGGAAACGCCACGGCCCATCTTTGAAAACACACCCCAAACCCTGATGACGGTAAAGACGAAAACGATACCAGCTGAGGATCCTGTCAGCATCAGGAATTTCAAACCAATCCAAGACACGGTCCTGCGATGTCTGTACTTTCGGAGTTATAGTGACAGAGTCGAAAGCATTAAATCCAGACATAAATCAACCTTCGATTGGGTGTTCCAACCACCCAAGGCAGGCGATACCCGGCGGACTCCATTCATGGCATGGCTAGAGGAAGGAGATGGCTGCTATTGGATTAATGGCAATGCCGGTACGGGGAAGTCAACTTTGATGAAAACAATATTGAACGACCCCAGGACCACGAAAGCTCTGACGAAATGGGCGACTCAAGGTGACCTCGAACTTGTAACTGGCGACTTCTTCTTTTGGAGCCTGGGATCACGCCTACAAAGGTCTCAGCATGGGCTCATGAGATCACTGCTTTACAGCATTTTGCTGAAGCGCCCTCATCTAGTCTCTGTTGTTATGCCTGAATTGTGGTATGCCGGCATCGCGAAAAAGAAGGACGGTACCATTGCTGCGCCCTCATTCTCGGAGCTTTTGCAATGGTTTCGTCGACTGCTGGATGTTGCCACATCTCGGTACCGTCTATTCTTTCTTATTGACGGGCTTGACGAGTACGAGGGAGATTTTTCTAATTTGACTGAGCTAATCAAATCCGCTTCAACGAACAAGAATGTCAAGTTTCTTGTTTCTAGCCGACCCAGTGAAGCATTTTTCAATACATTCTCGTCGTTTTCCGGGTTTCGCCTCCAGGACTATACGCGCAATGACATCTATAATTACGTCGCTAAGCAATTACAAAAACCTCTTAAATCACGCGGCGAGACCGGCTGGCGGACCATTGTTGAACAAATTGTGGATAAATCATGCGGCGGTTTTCTTTGGGCGTCTCTTGTTGTTCAATTACTGCAAACAGGACTTCTCAACTGCGATACCCTCACAGCGTTGAGTAGGCGTTTGAATCAGCTCCCTTCGGATCTAAGTGGTTTGTACGCTGCCATATTAAATCAGATGTCTAAACCGAACCGAAAACGAGCGTCGGTATTTTTCCAGATCGCTTTATTAGCATTGGATACCCAGAGGGAAAGAGGTCCACTAACACCATTGCAAATGCACTTCGCAACTTTGAACGATTCGGAAGTGTCAAAAGCCGATATTGAACCGATCCCTATTGAGGAGGAGAAAAAGTTCTGTGAGGTGATCAAGAAGACACTTCGATCCCAGTGTGCCGGGATTCTTGAGGTACAGTCCATCAACTACAGGATGGAGGGACTTCTATATCCATCCATCTTTAAGCATCAAATCGTTGGATTCGTCCACAGAACGGCTGTCGAATTCCTTCGTACTCCTGAAATATGGGATGTGCTCCTAAGACTGACAGATGGTACCACCTTCAATCCGGCAGCGAGTCTCGGTCGATCGGCAATTCTGTTATGCAAGACTGCTCCGATTGAACACACAATCAAAATTGATGAATCAGGCTTATGGTATTTCATGGACAGTGCAATGCGATATGCAAATATGGCAGAAAGTCAGAAGCATCCAGTGTCACCAGAATGCATCCAAGAACTAGACCGAGCTGTGTCGCACAAATGGGAAAGGGCAAGGTATTACTCGTATGGTTCGCAATCTCAAAGCACAAAGGGAGCTCATTGGACCAGTGCGTATAAGCTTGGAAGTGAAGAGGTGGAGTATAACAAAGATCACCTTGCAGTTTTATTAGCACCGGCAGCGATACCGCTCTGCTTTCACTCCTTGGCAGTGTTCCATTGCCTCACAAACTTTTTGGAAAGCGTCCCTGCCGAGGCAAAATCGGGACCAGCAAGTAGCCAAGCTGCCAGGCTGCTGCACGACTCAACGAGAAATTTGTTGTTTGACCGCCCGTGGCCTGAACGCAAAGCGATGACTTTGCGATGTGCCAAAATATCCCATCTTCTCCTAAAGCAGGGAGCAGATCCAAACGCTAAGTTTGGCAGCTCTCAAGAAAGTGCTTGGGATCTAATGCTCAAGTTTGGCGTGAAACAAGTGGCCAAGAAGTACCAGTTCCGAAGACAATTCAAGAGGGAAGGCCTTGCGTATCATTTCTCTAACCTCCTTGTCGCCTTTATCCAGCACAATGCGGATGTCAACAATTCGATATTACATCACGAAACTAGTAGCGGCAAGGGAGGCAAGAATGAAGAGGTGTTCTATTCGGCATTCAAGGTGGTCGATCTACTGTTCTCCGACGCAGAGGGTGTAGATACAATCCCTGAACCATTAAGCCCGTCATATTACTCCGAGGCAGAGGCTCATAGCCCTGAGATGATGACCATATACGATAATTTGAAGAAGTTAATGAGCCAGAAAGGTGCGGTTGCTGAGACATATACTGAATCACACGCAATGCAATGGGACGCACCAGAGAAGGATGACAGTGGTAAATGGTGGGAAAAGGTTAAAAAGGCTAAAAGAAGATCATTGAGAGTTTGGATGAAGAAAAAGTAACTGGTTAGATATTTATTATTATTATTATTATTATTATTATTATTATTATTATTATTATTATTAGTAATTGAAAGTATAATATCCATTCAAGATATAATTTATTCATAAGAATCCAAATACTTTCCCCCTGTTTTAATGCGCATCATAGAAATCGTGGGATGAAGTAATGGTAGAAGTCAATTCCCTAGAAAGTTCGACAAAATGACTCGCTCTGATTCGGTTGCTGTTTATAGTGGAAACTATACTGTCTGCATCTTTATTATCCCTTTCTCTCAATGCATCAATCGGTTTCCGTTGTTCAACGTTTTATGTTCCGTTCCATCAAAATCAGCCATGGACCTGGGAAACCACATATCTCCGACTTCAGATCGTTCACTATATTCATCATATTATTGATGTAAGCTAGAATTATTACATTATCAGTGATTTTATACTACGGTTAGTGTAATGTTTACCTTAAAACTTGCCTGTCAAGGTTGTGTAGATCTGCTTGTGCGATTTCCGTACTACAAACCCAGCTACGTACCTTAATTTGCCGATGCCATCCTTTCCGAGATTTTCAAACCGTAAAGTCATAAAAACATGTGACAAAAAACCGCAGATTTGCGGTACGCTGTTTGTGGCTGACCGGATCGAGAGTTAAATTGACTCAGATGTGGAATTCTATGAATGATTTGCAACCGCAAACGAAATGTAAACAGCTCAAAAATAAGGATAACCAAGACAGGTCAAGAACCGCTTTTTCGTATTTTGGAACTGCTAACAGCACTGAATATGGGTTGGCCATGCGCAAGCGTATGCATTTGTAGCTGCGTAGTCAATATCCAATACAAGTACATAACACTTAAACAAGCTCCTAGCTAGCCTGCGGGTAACTTTACGATTGCAGCAGAGTTCGAATATTTCTTTTCTAGCTTTCTTTTAGCGGAACCCGCAACCCACATTCCTCATTCAATGCCAAGTCACATGCCACACTCAGTACCAATTCACTTTGCCTTAAGAACAGCATTTGCCTCCACGATCTAGCTTTATCAAAACATTTCTTCCTAAAATCCCACTCACACAAGAAGCAATCCAGGCAATACAAAATATTCCACAATGAGAATTTCAATTATCGCCACCATCTTTGCCATTGTGGCTCCCGCCATCGCTGAAGACCTCAAAGTTCCAGGAGCATCCCCTGTGGAATTTTGCAATGCGGACCGAGACCAAAATGCTCTCAACATCAGCAAAATTGACTTATCTCCCAACCCTCCCCAAGCGTACGCCACCATTTATCCTTTGCAAGTACAACGGGTTTCCAAACTAACCTCTGACAGTGGAAAACCTTTGCATATTGTTGGTTCGGGGAAAGTGATTAAAACCATCGAGCAGGGCGCTTACGCCAAAGTCATCGTCAAATATGGCCAGATTCAGCTTCTCTCAAAGGTGTTTGACATTTGTGAGCAAACTGAAAAGGTTGGCGTGAAATGTCCTATTCAAGTCGGGGATCTCAACCTTGACACAACATTTGACTTGCCATCGGCAATTCCTCCGGTATTAATATCCAAGACTTCATCGCATTCATGATCTGATTTCTTATTTAGGGAACGTACAACGTCCAATCTGATGTTTACACGAATGATGATGAGCAAGTTACTTGCCTTAAGGCGTCGGTCAATTTCCCTGGGGCAGGACAGGGCTCGGATCTCTGATTAGGGTCACTGCTTGATGATATTATCTCTCGGCTTCAAGGGTAGTTCTTTGTGAATGACAAAAGAGTAATACAGTTCCCGATTAATATTGATAGTTCATTGCTGCCAAATGTGTTGAATTCTGTCAAATTCTCATTCAAAAAATAGACCATTAAAACAGTGTTGAACTTGTAGTCCAAAATTCAACTTCAATGTCACACATAGGCCTAATTTTTGACAGAGCTATAGTGTTTAAACTCGCGAAATATGCAGCAGACTCCAACTGTGCAAATCAATCTTAAATAAAGGCACGGTTTTAATTCCTTCAAGCATCCTCAACGTCAGCTTTCCCATGAGTTGTAGAAATTCCATTTTCCTCGATGCTTTGTGTCTCAGCGTCCAGCGTCCTCTTTGTTTCATTTTTATGGGCCAAGTAAGATAATCCTCCAGACCAGATAATAAGCGCAATACAACAGGCAATCATGGCCCACATGCCTTTCTAGAATAGGGTGTTAGTAAATATTAACACTTGATGAGGTGGGCTTCTTACATGGAACCAAGGCGCGGTGGAAGCCCCGTAAAATATCAAGCTCCACCAAGCGTTCACAGCATTGCTACCCAGATTCATGCCTGCAAGGACCACAGCGCGGAAAACTTCTCCTTCATAGCGCATAGCATCATTGCACCACGCAAAGAAGGTAGCTTGGCATGCGTAGATAGACCCGGACAAATAATATGCAACAAACGTGATTGTTGTTGAGTTGGAGCTTGTCGGGTTTGTAGCAGCCACTAAAATCATGATTGAAGTTACGATACCCAGAATGCCGATAAAGTAACCAACCAAATATCGCTTCCCGCCAAGGAAATCGGTGAGGGTTGCCCAAAATAGGGTGGAAATAATGCCAACTGCGGGGACTCCAGTGGGATAGTTGTTCATTTGAGAGACCGTATACTCGTGAGTTGGGTGGTTCTGTAGGTAAAGCGCGAGCAGTGAGTTACTGCTGAACGATTCTGTCTCTCCGGCAATGATCCAGAGAATGACGAACCCCCACCAGTACCAAGATGTCAAGACTTTCTTAACGAAACTCAGAGTAAAGGGAGACGTGGCTTCTTTTTCCACCAAAGGCACGCGAGATCTAGCAAGAGCGCGCTCATCCTCAGTTAGATAAAAGGCTGTTGTGGTGTGTGGAGTATCTGGGAAAAAGATGGCTCCATAGATGGCAACTGGAATCGTGATGAGGCCATCAATAATAAATAGCCAGCGCCATCCGCTAAGCCCTTGAAGCCCGTCCATGCTCTTGTGAATGCCCGTCTGAATGAAGCCACCTATCATGGTTCCTGCAAGTCCAGAGGCAGTAAAAATACCACTACGCTTACCCAATTCACGTTCAGTATACCATGATCCTAGGATATAATGGGTGCCGACGAATGAGGAAGCCTCGCAAATTCCTTGGAAGAAGCGAATTGCCATGATTGAACGTGGGTTATGGACAGACGCGGTTACCATTGTGAGCCCAGCCCAAATCAGAATCATGCTCGGAAACCAAATGCGGGGCTTGACATAATGAAGAGACAGATTGGAGGGAATCTGACCTAACACATAGCTGCTCTAGTAATTAGTAACCTGCAGATTTGACCTATTCAATGAGTAAAGGGAGAGCTCTGTGCTAATGGCGTACCCAACGGTAAAGCAAGTATTGATTTGATTCAATTGGTCCCCCACAAAGCCAAGTTCGGCTTTCATACCAGAAACATAGGCATTGGCTAAATTGGACCGGTCAAGCTATGAACATGAGACGAGGTTCGTGCAATGTTGGATTGGATTTGTACTCACGTAGTTGACGAAATAACTGAGACAGCAGAATGTGAGAATGAAAAAGTCAATCTTCTGAACCAGCAGCCGCTCCCCCGGTTGGTACGTGGCGTTGAAATACTCGCGAAATTTAGATCGCGACATTTCGAAATGCAGGATCAGATTCAGAATGGGTCGATTGGTGAAATTGGATACCCGTGGCAGGGATGAGAGGAGGCGAGGGGACAACTCTCGAAATTGCGAACTATAGCCAATATTTGTATTGCCGGGCCCTCGGGCGGCTTATCATCAACACACACTTATTGCTTAACCCTGGAGTGTAGAATCATGCTAAAATCAGGACCTGGTCAATAGCCTGGTATCTGCTGAAGAAACGCGAATCATTGCAAATGGCGGCCTGTTTGTTCGATACGTGGCTCCACATGTTCCAATCAGTGCGATATCTTCATGTTATGGCCCTTGCCGACACCAACCTTTGCTACGCCGAGACGGGGACTCTACCAGCCTCTATCTGCGGGGGAATAAAGGCAAGGTCTGGGCATTGCGATAGGCCTAGTGCAATCTCCCTTGTCGGGTTTTGTTTGCCTTCCTAATTCGGCAATTTATCTACCGCCCCACACGTTGGAGATAATGTTCATCACGAGGCCAAATCCCTACATTTCGAGCTTGGCAGAATGCGAAAGCAATTGTAGATAATTGGTCAAGTGGTCTCTGAATGCCTGATCTAGTTTACAAAAGACAGCTGAGGCTGAATCTCGGCCAAGATTGGCTCAGGGACCACAAGATTAGCCATTAGCCCCGTGTTGTCATGGAGCTGGCCCCATCCGCACGGACACAATCAGCCAATCTCAATCTTTTGATATTCCCGGTCCGATTTTCGCAGCAACAGAGTGAGATGGATTAAGAGACTGTGTTGGCAGCGGGGATGCAGGTCGGATAATGGCTCGCCCCACCCCAACCGATTTTCCCTTTTTAGAAGGGAATCAAAATCGATGACAGAGCATCGAGGTGTTTATATACTCTCATTATCCCGTGAGCTTCTTCTTTAGCGCGTAAGTGTAATCTCGCCGTTAATCAATATCAAGCCCAGCAACATGGCTCAAACCTATCTTCAGCAAGCCGCTGAGAAGCGTGCCAATCAAGCATCTCTGATCCCTGAGGAGTGGCGCCTAGCCACCATTCCATCGGTTGAAGATGCGCCCAACGCGTTGGAGTACATTCGCTCTGCTGGACTTCTCACTCCTGATGAGATGAGCATAACGGAAACCTCGGACATTGGTGTTCTCGTGAGAAAACTTGCGCGAGCGGAAATTTCTTCACTGGAAGTGACACAAGCATTTGCCAAGCGAACCGCCATTGCTCACCAATTAACCAACTGCTGCACGGAAATTTTCTTCGAAGAGGCGTTTGAGGAAGCAAAGAGGCTGGATGATATCCTTGCGACCACGGGAAAGACTGTGGGACCTTTACATGGTTTGCCGGTGAGTGTGAAAGACAACATTTATGTCAAGGGAAAAGACGCTTCGCTCGGTGAGTCCAGAAACAAGTCAATAGCCAGAATGTTACTAATCTAGTAAGGCTGGGTCGGGTTAATCGGCAAACCAAGTCCAAAGGACGAGGTTGTCGCGACAGTATTAAGAAGGTTGGGTGCCGTTCTTTACGTCAAAACCAACGTTCCGCAATCTCTGATGGTAAGCTGATAGACTCGTTTCCACTGTATAACAACACTAACGGGGAACCAAGATGTCCGATTCCTACAACCATGTATTTGGACAAACGGTGAACCCGCTTGACAGAAACTTGATTTCAGGTGGAAGTAGCGGTGGTGAGGCAACACTAGTTGGTGCTCGTGGAAGTATCTTTGGAATCGGCACAGATATTGGTGGCTCGGTTCGCATTCCCGCCGCATTGTGCGGCCTCTATGGTTTTATGCCAACCATCTCTCGTCAACCATATGAACGTCCTGGGTACGATTGTGATTGTTTGGTCCTATGATAAAGGTGACTAATAGTCGTTGCAGAATCAAGCAGAGAATCGTCCGATCATTTGCAGGTCCACTTGCATCGAGCTTGGAGAGCATTGAAACGTACATGGAAGCCTTGCCACATGCAAGAGGCTGGGAGTTGGATGCGGAAGCTATCCCAATGCCTTGGAGAAGCAATGCATGCTCTATTCCGCTGAGCAAAAAGCTCAAGATTGGTTTTGTCATTGATGATGGCGTTGTAAACCCCCAACCACCTATTACCCGCGCGATGAAGGAAGTTATCGCCGCACTAAAAGATGCAGGCCACGAAGGTATGTCCAACGTACTTGTGCATGAATCAATCTGACTAGTGCCTAGTAATTGAGTGGGATGCTAGCTCTCATAAATATGCTTATGACCTCTGGGAGAAAGCAATTCTCTCCGATGGTGGGCTTGGTTGCAAAAAACTGTGTGAATTGTCAGGTGAACCTTTGATTGAAGGCATGTTAGTGGGAACCGATGCCGACCTCCTTACAACAGAGCAAACACACAAGGTACGCACTTTTTGCTTTTCCAATTGTACTGCAATTCTAACCAATGCCTTAATTTGGGGCCAATAGCTTGTATCGGAAAAACTGGAATACGAGAACAAGTACGTTCATGACTGGCACGCCGCCGGTATGGATGCACTCATCATGCCTGTGACACCATGGGTTGGATACAAACCCTGGACATGGGTCAAGTCACATGCCTATGTAGGTTACACGAGTATCTGGAACTTGTTGGACTGGGCAGCCCTCACCATACCGGTAACAACGGTTACAAGAGAGGCGGACCAGGATGCGGGACCATCTTGGGCCCAATACCAGCCAAGGAACAAGTCAGATGAGTTTAACAAGGATCAATGTGAGCATCTCCTAAAACTAAAATTTTCCCAGAAATGCTGGCTAACTAGGTTATAGATGACATTGATCTTGTGGAAGGATTACCCGTGGCTGTTCAGATCGTTTGCGGAAAATATGAGGATGAGAAATGCATTGCTGTCGGAAAAGTGATAGAAGGTCTGCTGAATAAGAAGCTCGCTATGGCATCAAAGTTATGAATAGATATGATAGATGACGTTAGAAATATATAGATAGTCATTCTAAGAGCAAGATTCTTAGAAGTTGTACCGGATGAGGATGAAACACGGCACCACCTTGCATGCATCATTCCGTCATTTCCCTTTGTGGATAATTTTATGGACCCATGTAGTATTGATCACTTTTCGATTGAGAGAAATAGTAATGATACAAGACTAAATAGTACTGAATAGGGTATGTGTATAAGCAGTCAAGGAATGCATGTTACTCGCGACAAAGAACTTGTTTCATCACAGACTCAAGCTTATGTTGAATATCAGCAGGACGTCCCCATGCACGCCAAGCAACAAATCCATCAGGGCGAACCAATACTGCTCCACTTGAGGAAATGCCTGTTAATGACTCCCAAATACCCTTGCTTGCTACCAGCTGACCTGCTGGGTTGATACAATAAGCCGTAATCTCAACGCCAAGAGACAAGGATACTTTTGGAGCCGCCTCACACCACCGTTCACCATCCGCTCCTGCAAGTATCACGAATTTCTTCCCCAGCAAATCAAGAGTAGAAATTCGACGGCCGTCATGCGAGACCCAAAGGTGCGGGACGCGGCTTCCAGCCTTTCCATCCAAGCCTAGGAATTGTGCCAGTGTTGGAAACAACCGCATCATCCACCAAAACAAAGGTGTGGTGTCTTCGGTGTAAATCGCTGGGGAATTGTAGACATAGCCGTAACCAGCGAGCCTGGGCATTCTCTGTATCATGCTCCAAATCAGTGGTATACTCATTCTCAACGAGAATAGGCCATGTTCGTCGGCTGCAGCACCTGATTCTTCGGAAACCAGGCGTCCGATGGGAAGTCGCTCAGTATCGTATGTGGAAAGGAGTGCTTGGCTAGCTTGTTTCCGTATGACCGCAGCCAATTTCCACGCCAGGTTGTGAACATCCGCAATTCCAGTGGTCGCGCCTTGTCCGCCCCATGGGGGCATCTGGTGAGCAGAGTCCCCAGCAAGAAACACTCGGCCATGCTGGAATTTCTCTGCAACTCGCACAGTTGGTTCCCATGGGAGGATACTCTTAATCTCAACTTCGACATCGGGCAGCCCTAAAGCAATCTTCACCAGCTCTTCGCATCGCACAGGCGGAAAATCTTCAACCTTTTCTCCTTTTTTAGGGTCATAAGAGAGATGAAATACCCATCGCTTATGGTTGTCGATGGATGTAAATAACCCTACAACCTCAGGTCGTTCCACTAGACAGAGACTAAATTCTCGGCCGCGGACCAGATCACTCAAGTCAGCTTCAAATAGAATATTCAAGAGATGCCCTAGTGTGCCAGCTCCGGTCGTCTCAACATCCAATTTTCCTCGGGTCGAGCCACCAACTCCATCAGCAGCAATCATGTATGCTGCACGAACAGTAGATTCGAGGTTGTTTGAACGGTCGCGCAGCGTTGCCGTGACACCATCATCATCCTGTTCAAAGGCAGTGCATTCCACGTGAAAACGCACATCACCTCCTTGGTCACGAGCGGCTTTTAAAAGTACTGGCTCGATCAAATCCTAGGTTCCGCGTGTTCCCTCTACTGGTCCGAGGTGCTCAAAGAAGGCGGCACCCGGCATTCTCCAAGGGCCGGAAGTCTCCTTGCGTTTGTGACCCCCGATAACTTCAGCAAGAGAGTTACCTTTATATATGCCCCTGCTGGCAGCAAGTGGCCCTCCAGCCGCGCAAACAGCCTCGTCAATCCCAATTTCGCGATAAAGCTCCATGACTCGGCGGTTGACACCACGCGCCCGCGTGTGAATTGAGGTGGTTGCATGGCGCTCGACTAAAAGTGATTTGACGCCATGATGGGAAAGAAACAGAGAAGCAGAGAGGCCAACAATACCTCCCCCAATGATCAATACCGGAACTTCAGTTGTTGACATTCTTGCCCCGCAGTAGCTGCGTTTCTTAATCAAGTGGGGTCAAGATGTTTTGACGGGTGTATCAGCCTTTAAATCATTCGCCAAGTGAAAGTGGTTGATGACGCATGTCTCATTAGGCATCAGCCTGATCCCGACTTTCATTCATCTCACTGCCCTTTTGTATAGGTGTCAAATACGGCCCCTAGTTCCACACGAGGCATTTCAAAAGTGTCCGGGCTGCCGTCTTACCCGAAAACACCACCAGCTAAAGACGGTTCACTAGCCCATTTCTGGCGTTTGATGATGTGCACGGCTTTCACAAGTCAAAAAGCAACGTATTTTGTCCCACTTTTTTACAATCCTTCTAGAAAGGATTCAGAGAGTTCCATGGGCTCTCCGGTATCCACACACCAAAAGGCGCCATGCTTCATATCGGCTTATCAGCAAAATCTAATCAAGCATACATGTGGTCAATCGGATTATTTATGATAGGCTGTGGCGCATTCAGGGTCCAGATCGAATCTAGATTCAACGTGGAGACGTTTCAAATGCAAAACATTTGGGCGAGATGCAGGTGGTAGATCACAAAACTACATGCCAATGGGAACTATCTGGTGCCTATTGTTCTATGACTTCACGAAACGAGGAGAAATCAAGTTTGCAAAGTGGCCAATTCAGGCCCATCTATTAGTCTATATCTAATAATTAAGAGCAGTGGACAACACCATCATCGTGAGTGTGGCACTCCTACAGTTAAACTGTTAGTATCGGGCAATTCAATAGTTCTCAAAATCCAGTTGGTACTAACCTTGGGAGCCTCGCTGGTGGCAGTGGCGGCGCTGCTGCTGGAAGGGGTAGCCTCGCTAGAAGAAGAAGCCTCCTCCTCAACCTCGCCGGTGCAGCCGACGCCGGGGGCGGCAATGTCGTAAGCGTAGACGTCAATGGCAAAGTACTGGAGGGCGTCGCTGTCGATGGCACTCTTGGAGGGGTCAGTCTTTGCGAGCTCAAGAGCCTCAGCGTAGTCCTCAGCAAAGTGGTCAACAATGCCCTCGCTGATGGCGGGGACGTGCAGGATGCGGTGCATCAGGTCAGTGGCCCAGTAGGTGTTGAGCTTGGACTGGGCAACAGTGTAGCCCTGGTTGCAGACGGAGGACAGAGGTCGGCGGATCTCGAAAGAAAGAGGGCAGATGACGGTCTCGAGAGTGGCGTTTTCACCTCGGTAGTGGCCAGCCCATTCTGTGCGAGTGGTTAGCCAGCTCTGGATTGTAATAAAAGAAGAGAGTTGTATTTATTTGCTTACGGTTCTGGGTGGCACAGTTGCGGTCAGGGTCGTCGCAACGGAACAGAACACCAGTCTTGTCGGCGTTGGCGATACGGTTGTACCAGCCAAGAGGGTAGGCAGTAGAGCCGTTGCCAAAGTACTTCTGGACAAATTCAGACTCGGAGCCGAAGCGGAGAAGGTGGTCGTGGGCGTGCTGGGCAAGCTCGACGGCCTCGTTGAGACCCTCGCGCAGCTGGCGGCGGAGGGTCGAGTTGCAGGACTGGTGGATGGTGTAGTCCTTGGTCCAGCCCTTGGTCCAGTCGTAGACGGAAGCAGTGTCGGTGGACTTGGCGGCAGACCCGGTCTCGCTGGCCTTGGTCTCCCGGGCAATGATGGGAGAGGCAACGGCGCCGGAGAGGAGCAGGAGGGTGGTGGCGGCGGACTTGAACATCATCTTGAAGAAGTGTTGAAGGGTTGAGGGGAGTTGAGGCTGCTTTTAGGGGGCTGCTTGGAGCTGCTTGAGAGGGATGGTTCGTTTCAAGTTGTGGGACAGATACGAGGCTTCTTATAGAGAAGTTTGTTGTGCATCATGGTGGTGTTTACAGCGGATCGGATACCAGGGCTCTGGCAGCTGGCTGCATGAGACGGGTTCGATTAGTTCCCTGATGGCACCTGTATCCTAGTCATCATCACTATGGCCCAGCCATTTTTTTTTCCTTGTTCATGGTGCGTCGACGGGTGCAGCTCGGTGGGGGTCCCGATGCACCTCGAGGGTTCCGCGGGGGTTGCTGAAGCCTTCTTGGCGGCATCTCCGAGCAAGCAGCGAATGGCATCACGCGGAAAGCCTTGGTTCTGGTGCACCTCAACGCTCGGGATCGTCGTCGTTCAAGTCGTTTGTCAATCGTCATGTCACTAGCCTTTCCATCCGGGTTCTCGGATCCACACTCCCGCGGCCATCAAGGTGTTTCTCACCACTCCACACGCTCCACCAAAATGCGGGAATGCAGGCCACTTTGAGGTTAGATATATGCTTATTTTCAAAAATCCTTCAGCGTATTCCGCCACTCGACTTTGCAAAAGGCCACTCACTCACTGCCTGCGTTATTGGCACCACACTGATCCCGGGGCCTCGGGCAACCAACGCTGCTCACCGACCTCCGCAAGGCGGGGCCCTACAAAATAGTTTACTCGAGCCAAGACTTTCTCTGAGGCATTTACAAACCATCCGACCTTGTCGTTCCAATCGTTGCGGCTGCCATTGATGCCCAGGCTGCCTGTTTCCGAGTGCCAAGAGAGTCCGTGCCGATGGAATTTTCATCTCAGCCCACGCCACATGCACCCGGAAGGCTGATTACATTCTCCAAAGCCATGCTCTAATACGTCTATAATTCATTCATTCTACATCTCTCTCACTTGTTCTGCATACAAACGAACAGGTGCAGGGATATGCACCTTGATGTTCGCATGGATCCCATTTTCTGGGCTGATGTTCATTGCTTGCATCCAGGAAGCTCTTGGCGATGGCCCGGGATATGTGGCACCTGCAAACAAATAAAACAATCTATAACAACTAACAACAGGACCAGGTTCTCAGAGAGAAAATTCGCATTCCAAGGTCCAGCTATTTTTTTAATTTTTATTTTTACTGTTTGCCCATTCTGTATTGATTGAAGAATGTCCAAGAGCACAGAGGGTGCTGGTCAAGAAAATTTGTGGCAACACAGGTCTCACACCTTCAGTGTCTCGCTAGCCAGATCAAAAAGCTGAATTTGAATAGATTTTGATAAATATTCTTAGTTGGATAGTGACCTCTGGGCGCGATTAAATTATACCTCGTGTCTTAGGTGGAGTAGCTGATCGTTACTCAAGCTAGTTTAACGACTGGAAAGGGTACACGACTACAATAAACGCGATACGTGCCAGGGAGCTGCTGCTGTTGCGGCCCTTCTCTGACATGAAAATTTATAAATCAGCGCAGCATAGAAATAGATAAGGATTATGAAGAAAAGGCATTACTTGTGAGCCACATTTGTGTGACGAAATGATCGCCCATTGAGACATGATGATCTTACCCTACACTGGACTAATAACATGTCAATTTTATATGAAACATGGTATTGCTGGAAAATATACATCTAATATTCTTAGTAAATAAATAAACGCATGACAGATAACTTTATATAAAGTTATTCACAGGAGTATCATTCAAGGAAACATGCCGGGGCTGTGCATTGTCAACAGAAGCTTGTCCACCTTGGTCCCAGTTACACGTGATTATTGTGAATGTCCTACCAAAGACTAAATGCGATGGTGATCAGCGTGGCGCAAGTGGTAAGTGGCAGTACAGTGCTTCTCTGTGATTTGGTTAGCAATGTTTCGCATCATGCGCCCCTTCATGACTCAAAGATCAGCTAGCTATTGGACCGGAACTGAGAATCTTGTTGAGTTCCCATCCAGTCAGCATAGTGAGGCTGAAGGGGTTGCATAGAAATAGCCCTAGCACCCCGCTTCTCTATGAAACGTCTTATTATCGTCATCAAACCGACTTGGTTTTCTTTTTCCTTAGGCAGCTATCAGCCACCCCCATCGTGGCCGAGGTCCTTGGTCTGATATCCGACGTGATTGCGATATTGGAGGTAACAGTGAAAGGAGCGGCATTTCTAAAGGACATAACAGAGATTCAGGAAGATTACAAAAAACTGTGGGACGAGGTAAATATTTGTGTCTGAACCATATTCTCTATGATCCCATCAACAAGTCTTAACAAAAAAAAATCAGATTGTTCAAATTAATCAAGTAATAAAACTTGTACAAAACCGAGCGGTATCGTCGTCATTTGTGAGCACCCGAATAATTCATATCGCCAAAGAATTACAAAGCATTCAAACGTATCTCCAAAAGGTTCAGTCTGAGCTGGGCAGCCTGTCAGCCGACGGCACCTGGAAAGCAACGAAACGGAAATGGATAAGCAAAAGTGGGAAAATAGTAAAGTTACTAGAGAGTGCGCGGAAGGTGAAGGCGCTGCTCTGGGAAGCCATTCAATTATAAGTGTGGGAACAAATGGGTAATACCAGTGGGATGCTTGCCCAATTATTGGAAATGGGAAAGAATGGAGCAGTGAGAACTCCGAGTTTAATACATTGGGGATAGAACATCAATGCTAGTGCAGGATCGGGCTCGCTACATATTCAAAACTTGGTGTTATGGGTCCTAGTATTCCACTCACCAACCCGACTGGAGCTGATTCCCAAAGACTTCAAGAGGTACCCTATATAGCAGAGAATCATGGGAATAGTGGGCAGGTCATGGGAACAGGAGCTGTGTCACAGGATGAGAATATCGGAATGCATTGCGATGTACATGCAAACCCATTATTCTCAGCAGGGTTAGAAATTGCCACCAGGACGACAGGCAAACGCCAGTGTGTGAAAACTTGCAACTGTCACTGCCATAAGAAACCATGGAAAATGCAGGCACCTGAATGGATCAAGCAATTCATGGGATCCTGGGATATTCGCTATCGGAGCCGTCCCAAGCAAAACCAGCGAGGTAACACATGCGCGTGTGGTAGGATGGGGTCATTATCGATGAATTATCGATATCCAACATGGCTTTGGATGAGTATCTTACTGTTTAGAGCGTCATATAACAGCATCACTGGATTACAGTGTAGCTTGCGCTCTGTCAGGGTGGTGCCACAGACAGATGAAATGTGGACAAAATTGAGGCACTCGTCGCAGGCTGTCAAGGTGTTTATTGACCGGGGATCCGCTATTTTCCCAAATGATAGGAGGGAAAACGGCGTGGAGATATTTCAGGTGAGTGCGATGTTCCCAAGTGATTCAGAATGAACTCTGACTAGTAACATAGCAGGACATCTTGGAATGGCACCGGTTCGACGTATTGGAGCTTTTACTTCGACTGTGGGCTGATATCCTACCCAAACAATTGGTGACAAGGTATTTTGATAAGAGCTAAATGAAGATGATGAGAGCAGCTAATGGTAGAAATTCACTAGACGAGTGTGGTACACTGCCAGTTGGGTTTTGCGATCGAAAACCCTGAATGACAAAGAGGTGTATTTGCTTCGCCAATTGATGTCTTACGTCGAAGATGAACCTGAACCGGACACAAAATTACACGATGCAGCCAGGAAAGATTACATGCTGAAGGAAGCAATCAGTGGGCTGGTGGATATGAATCAACTGGATGAACTGGGCATGACGGGCGAAGCACCGTTGCATCTCGCCGTGATGGGACACCACACGGACGTGGTGCAGCAGCTGATAGATGCCGGCGCTGATGTTAATGTAAAGAATGCCGACGGGAAAACACCGTTAATGGTTGCTGCTCAGATCAATGAAACAAGCTGCATGTGGTGCCTGATGCTAGTTAAGTGCCGCGTGATGGAGCGGGACGACGGTAGCCGAACGGCACTGCACTGGGGTTCTCGCCACGCTTGTGCAAATGCAGTAAGATTGCTGCTGCGCGAAGGAAAGTCAACATGGAGTCAGAATATATGGGGTCGCTCTCCGCTGCACGAACTGGCCATGTACACAACGGACCAGAGCGATGCAGAACAAGCTGAAGAGTGTGCCCAGTTGCTCCTCGGCATTAGCAGCATTGATCATCATGCCACGGATTCCGACGGAAACACGCCAGTGATGTTTGCACTACAGTTTAATAATTTGCCAGTTTTGCGTCAGCTTGTTGCCGCTGGCGCATCATTGAATTTCTTTGACCGGTGGTCCCGGAACGCCCTTCACATTGCCGCCTGCTACTGCCCTAGCAAGATGCTACGCTTTCTCACAACTTTACATCTGTCGGCCATTGATGTGAACCTTCGAGATTGTGATGGAGACACTCCTTGGGACGCATTCAAATTCTGCATCAACACTACCCTGTGGAATTTGGGAGCAAAAAGATGCCCTGTCTCTGATGAGCGATCAGCCTTTATCGTTCTATATACAGACATACGGCGTAGAAATCTACAGCATAATATATCGTTGCTGCGACAAGCATTTCATGCTCTGTCCAAAAGTAATTCAAGAGCTACCGTTGAATTCTTAGAAATTTTAGCAAAACTAAAGGCCGTGCATTACAACCAGAACCTTGCCAGTTTTTACAGGGGGGTAGCAAAGGATATTCTAGCAGGGAATCAAGAGGCGGGAGCCCACGCGCTTGAGGACGACCTCAGGCAGTTGGAAAATTTGAAGTTCTGGAACTACTTTGTGATTGGCCTCTTTCTTGGGATGCAGAGGCCTCGAGAGAAATTGAGATTTTGGAAGAGGAGAGTGGCAACGATTCTATCCAACACTGTTCTTAGCTTGCTAACGATTACTCGGATTAATCAGTGTAATACAATAAATGATATTTTGAAGTTAGAATTTATTCATGCTTATTCTAAGAGGGAAAGTTTTGGCGATCAATGATGAGTCGTTGTGTTCTGAATATCAGATTCAGCATGGAAGAAGCTGACCCTGATGCGGCTGATCCATATTTTACGTTTAGGTCTCGTCCCCCCATCCTCTACCTCCCCCGCTCTTGTCTCAGTGTGCCTGATTCGCTTTCAGAATTCCTTCGAACGCTGGTGCGGCGATGTGGCCCAAGTGATTTCGTTAGACGCATTCGTCAACACAAGAATTAGACTGCCGGCCGGGATAGAGATGGCTATTGTGCTGTGTACCGCATGGATAATTGCGCCTATAGCGGCTAGAGTAAAGGAATATTGATGTGTTAAGCACACGGAGATCATAAGCAGAGCCATACTTTTACGAGTAGGGCTCTGACAGTAATAAGTTAAACGATAGACTTATAATGATGGGTGCTCTGCAGCTGGTTTTGTATAAGGTAATCTCTTAGTCCTAGCTGAAGGAACGGAGCTATTTGTAGGGCGATGATGCTGAGAAATTAGTCATCATGCGCTATAGGAAGCCGGTCTCGATAAAGGAGAACCATGGTGTTGCTTGTGAAAATATCTGACCACACCTTTGAGATAAATCCATGAGGTCATTGTATTTGCGAACCAGCTACTGAACGCTTGCGACTTTTCGCTACATATCGAGAGGGTCAATTCTTAAAGCTAGGGTAATGTAGCCTACTAGTGCATTTCCATTAAGAAAAAAAAAACTCGATCGAGAGGGTTAAATACGTTGCCTTCACAAATTTCTCTAATTCCAATATTGTGCATACATTGTGGAATCTGTAATGAAGGAATTTAGGATGGACAAGAAGGTCCTTAAGGCTGATACCGGAGTACACTGAAAGGGCCAGCGACCCTTGACTCCACAAAGTAATCGCTGATCCTTTCCGTGTATCAGGTTTTATTTATACGCGCAAGGGTACATTCGGCGATTTCCTCTTTGGGTTAGGTACCACGAGTTTCCTCAGGAACAATCACGCTCAAGTAAGGCTAACAATATTTTTACTGGGGGCAGTTCTGACACAGTATCTGCTATTGGGTAGCACGTGAGCCGGGATTAGCATCCTTCAATGCCACAGGTACCATCATAAGGATGGACAAAAAACAAGTTTTACAATTGTCGCGTGTTAATTTTGAACCTCCATCCGCGTATTACATCCTTTGCTGGTTTTGAGCCATCGAATTGGATTTCTCGAAACATATCAGGACGGCTACGGTGGCAGCATCAGAGATATGTATCCCAGACCAGGTGGAACTTCTCGCCTGGGACACAGTATTTCATTGGATACTCTTGAATTTCAAGATGGTGGGTCAAGCCTCAAGGCTGATGAGTCCGAATATGAGACGACATCAACGGCCACGTTGCCGTTGATCAATAACCGAGCATTTCAACGCCCACACGAGTACATCCCGGAACACGTCACCGAAAGTTCGAGTAGCTGGCCTCGAAAGCGCCGACGGAAATGTTGCTCGATTTGGCCCCAGAATATGCCTACAGGCTGGCGGCTTGGTACTACCGGTGCAGTCTTTTTGACATTGATTATTCTGATAGCCAATATCGTCATCACGGCTGTCTGTGCTGCCAACAAAGGGAACGGCATGCAAAACATTGCGCCGATCCGAACTGGCGATTGCGCCAGTATCAAAAAATTTGGTGTCGGCATCCATCTCTTAATTAACATCATCAGTACGCTCCTTCTTGGTGCAAGCAATTATTGCATGCAGACTATTAGCGCCCCCACGCGTGATGAAATAAACCGAGCGCATGCAAAAGGCTCGTGGATGGACATCGGAATTCCTAGTGTTAGGAATCTCCGTTTCATTCAGAAAAAAAGGTTGTTTGTTTGGCTATGCCTGGGTATTTCCTCTATCCCGCTTCACCTTGTGTAATGATCCCCCAATAATTTCGGTGGCTTCCTTATTGACCTAGCCCAGATACAACTCTACTTTTTTTGTATCCACATCTAACAACCTGTATCGCATATGGTATGCGGATGAATCTTTTGCAAACGGAGCATCTTTTAACGAGACGTTTTTCAACACCACCGGATTATTGAATATGAATCCATGGAAAATACAACAACAACTGCAGCATGGTAATACATATGAAAATCTAACCAACGACGAATGTATCAAGGCATATTCAAAGAATCTCATAGAAGACAGGGGCAATGTGGTCTTGGTAATTGATCGACCAAAGAGCTGCAGTGCCATTGACTATCCTGTTGGGTACCTCGTACCAGTAAACGCTTCAGATTGTGGTAACACATCAACTACATCTCTCTACGGGGTGATGGATTACAATGACATGTTCCAACCAAGCTCGGATCCTTACGTAACGAACTGGTTTTCCTGGATTTGCTCACAGGATGGGACATACTACGTAACAAGCCTTCCTGATACCACTTATAAAGTAAGTCCAAAGGAACTATGCAGCGATGGAGCCTGGAAGAAGCAGATTGGTGCAGATCCTTGGATAGTGACTGGAGTAAAAGTCAAATACTGTCTCAGCGAGAAGATAGAAAGTCAGTGCCAGTTGAAGGTGGCAATCAATCTTCTCGGTGTGGTCATCGCATTTAACATTGTCAAGCTCATCATAATTACAATTATGGCGAGAAGCAATCTGATCAACCACGACCCTTTGGTGACAATTGGAGACGCCACTGCATCGTTCATCGAATCTCCTGATCCGGCTACAAGAGGAATGTGTTTGAAAACAGCACAAGATATCAAGGACAGTGGAAGGTTCCAGACGATGCCAGCTACTGTATACCAACCACAAAATAAAAGATGGTCCGCTGCGATTAGCAGAGCCCGCTGGATAGTGGCATGTGTGTTGTGAGTGTTTTAAAACCCATCTCCTGCAGTTAACGCTAACAATCTTTCCGAGGACTCTGACTGCCCTGGTTGTCATCCTAGGCCTTTTGGGCTACGCATCTAGTACGCTAAATAGACTTTATGAGCGTGGCGACATCAAATCTCTTTGGTCTTTTGGCCTTGGTGCAATTAACCCCTTCACCCTCATTCAAGGCTGGAATATACCCTCAACAGGCGAGAGTGCTGTTATTGGTACTGTGTTAATTGCCAACTTACCACAAGTCCTGCTATCATTTTGGTACTTGGTTCTCAATGGGGTTATTACGGCTATGACTGCTGCCGCAGAATGGTCCAGATTTGCCCACAACGAACACCGACCTCTGCGTGTGTCCTTTCCAAAAGGCGATCAGCGTTCAACATATTTTCTGCAACTTCCGTACAGATACAGTATCCCTATGATTGCTTTCTCAATTTTAACGCACTGGCTTGTCTCACAAAGCATCTTCATAGCACAAATATTTGAAAGGAGTCCGAGCCAGAACGGGGATAGCGAGGATATAGACGCGGATGTGGATTCGATCTCGGTTACCACTACAGCCGCGTTTTCGCCAATGGGCATGATTTTGACATGCGTTGTTATTACAGTGGTCTTTGCAGCAACCGCAACCCTGGGAAGGCGTCGTTTGAGGGATGGTATACCTTTGGCTGGGAGTTGCAGCTTGGCAATTTCTGCCTCTTGCCACGCGCCCGAGGGAACGTCAAATCAACTACCAGTAAAATGGGGAGTTGTGGGTTTAGTTGATGCTGGACTCGACGACATCGGTCATTGCTCTTTTTCCAATGAAAAGGTAGAACTGCCAGAGGCGGGTAAACTATATTCTTAAAACAATAGAATTTTAGAAAGTGGCATGCGAACTAAAATATAAATATATTAAAATCATGGTCATTTCTGATTAGCTCTGTGTTTATTTGCCCATGCAGAACACGTGTCAAGTTTGCACCAATGTTATAGGCTGCGGTGCATATGAGGATGGATGGGGGTGCATTTGGGCCCGATTTCCTGATAGTATTAGCATTAACATATCGTTGGCACAAAATCATGTCGCTATGACTTCTACTATCTACAATGCGGTCGACTCAATGGATGTGATCGACTTAATTGCCGGGTTCAGGCCGACTACCGTCCGACCTGCCGCTATAAGTCCAACAAGCAACATCGCCTCACATTTCCCAAGGTCCCCTAACAATAACTATTCTCTTACTTCAAAACTTTAAGTTTTTAATACCAAAGGAAATTGTATGATGGTTTCTCCAGAAGAACTTCAGTTTTCCAACTCTAAAATTGCGACGGCCCGCTAACCCGGCTTAGTAGCCATTTTCGCTGGCAGAGCAAGCGGTTTTAGCGAGATTTCACTGACGAGGTTGGCAAAAAAAAAAGGAAAAAAAAATACTACCAAGCCTAGAATTTACTTTATCGGGTGATCCGAGGAATCTAGTAGCCGAATAGACGCAAAATTTGCAAAAGCTGAACTACAAAGGAGCGTACATCTACAAGAACGTTGGTGTTAGCCTGCTCCGTTATGCGGATCATACTTGTCTTGAGATCAAAGAAAATGAGACATCTGGGCGATTTGAGGAGGGACGGCACATTACAAAAATCGTGGTCAATGATCTTGGTCCCTTGGATAAATTCATTCGAACCAGCCGGGCTGTGTCTTTCTATAATCTCAACCCTACGAAACTCTTACAGGGAGGGGTTTTTCTTGTTATCTATTGATTGCGCGTCGGTGTAATGAACAGCTCCATCTTCACTTTAGAATATCTTAGGCCATGGATAGTTATGAATACAGCCTTAAATAAATTTTGGGCCAGAGTAATAGCCGTTGAATTCAGGAGTGAATAGTTTAATTAGTGCAGGTGTTTCATGCCAGAAATGCGGCGGGTCGATTTGTGTGGTTGATGATGCCGACCGGACTCCGTTACTCCCGGGCATCACGGCTCAATCGGAGTCTGGTCCCGACTGGAAGAGTTGACGCGCAGACCAAATGTGTATTAACAACTCAGCACAATGGATATTTGCTAATACTCGTGCGATGAAGGAGTTAATTGATAAGATCATGCAAATTCATCTCTCAAGGGGTAGTTCTAGTCCTGTTTCCCATGCAAGCATCACTTCGTCCATCACATCAGGACAAACAGGGCAGTCCCAACATCCCATATCGCTCCATATCAGTTTCTCACTAGGCCAGTGCAGAAAGCTCGGATCACCTAAAGGAAAGTAGCTCAACGTACAACTATTGTACGCTGGGTCAAATGCTGCAGCCTTACATTCTGGCTCCTGAAAACATAGAGCAGCACATGTCTCTGGGGATTCTTGCAGAGAATACATTGACGAGGAAAACAGCCTTGGGTTGGTCGCTAGTAAACCAACCCTATCACATAAATATCCAGGCTCAACATCCATCTTCCGGACACAGCCTCTACCTGTAAGTGTACAGATTGATGCGGGCTTGGGTAAAGGCAGGTCTGGTATGGGGAGCTGATAGCGGCACTCAACACAAATGGCGCAGTTCAGGTCGTGCCAGGAAACGCGAGATATGGAGTCCTCAGTAAAACCAGAATCGACGAGATTTTCGTTTGAGAAGAAGCAGCCAAGTGCATACCACGGATCAAATCCGTATGATTTGCATTCTGGCTGCAGTTGACATATCAGGGCACAATCTTGTGGATTGTATTGCGGAAGTAGCAAGCCCAAAATGTTGTATGGCTCCACTGATGTAAGTTTGCCCTTTCTGCCACAAGACGACGTGGCTGCCGTCTCTAAAGCTGGATAGCAGGTGCCTGATATGGCATCATCTGGGCAACTATAGGTTCCATACGGCTGGGGCAGCGTGGGCGTGGGACCAGTATATGTTGCTGTGGGATCCAAGTGTCTTGGCGTATTCCTCATTGTCATGATGGTACCATCAGCTGCGGCGAATTCAATAGAGCCTGTAAGACTCAGCGCCAATACGGCAGCAAGATAGAACATCATCAGGCACCAAAATGCTAGGTTTGTAAAAAGCAAACGAAAGATTACCAACAGACACTAAAGAATTCCATCCTTCCAATTCATATTTTATGCAACTTTCGTCAAGCAGTCAACGCTAGCACTAAAGAGGTCTAGCTGTATTCCTATCGTCGTATCGGGTATACCATCTTTGGAACGTCGTCTTAACCAATAACAGGACGCAGTATGAGAGTTTCGAGCTTTCAATGCTACTTTAACTGGTCTTTGCCTGCATAAATTGACCATGGGCGGTGGTTCTTCATGGATCCTATCTCATGAGTGGCTGATCTGCGGGGCATAAGCAAACCAATACAACGGCCTTCATACACGTGACTTTTTAAAGGGACTTTCGTGGCTCGGAATATTTGCCGCAACACCAAGTACTGTTTTACATTTGGGAAAATAATAGGCCCCACCATCAATGAGATTGGAGCCTTGGTCGCCTGGTTATCTGAGCGTGCCCTCCAAGCCACTGGCTCTCAGTCTCCACCATCTCCGATTGCGGTCTCTTTCTTATCTTGATGAGTGAAAGAGATAGAGTGTGTCTTCGTTGCGGGTTTGATTCCGATAAATTGGCGATTGCTACGTGATTCTTTGTAAGCATAGCAATTAGCATTCTCGCGAAACTCAGAAGACAGTAAACAATCATTATTTCTCATTGACATTATCTAATTAAAACATATCCCATGCAAAATTCATCAAACATTCCAAGCGCTAATACTCCCTCCTTTCGGCCCTTTGGCGCGTTTTCAATGAGAACGGAGTGTTGTTGCATTGCCGACCATTCCTTGAGAGGCCACGCCCATGCTAGCTTTTTTCTGAGCGGGAAAAAAGTAAACTGATCGAGACCTAGCTTCGGATGGCGTTATTGAAGGCGCAAATAGGCAAATTCTTCCAGAACCTTCTCGCTAGACGAGAATTCGGCTCATGTGCGTCGTCTTCCATACCGAGTCATCTTCAATTTCAAGAAGATTGAATCCTTGTCGTTCCCAGAATTTGATTGCTCCTGGCAAAAAGGTATGCGTATGGAGATATAGCCGGTTGATGCCGGCCCGGCGCGCCTCTTGCTCCAGTAGATTGAAAAGCCGCGAAGCTAAGCCGGCCCGGCGCCATTTTGGGTCGACGGCTAACCGCACTACCTCGACGACACGATCCTGGCCAAAATCAAATTGGGTGAATCGTCCATCGTAAGTAAGAAAGCCAATTGTGGCTATGAGGCGACCATCAGCTTTGGCTGTGAGGAAGGCCCCTTCAGGGTGTTGCAAGTAGGTCTGTTGGAACTTGGCACGTTCGCGGTCGGCCATCTCCGAGTGCGATGTCGGCTCGAGGAAAGGGAACATCTCGGCGCGAGTCGCCTTGACGAACTCAATGACGACCGGAATCTCATCAGGCGTAACAGGATTGATTTCAATTGCCATTTTGTCTGGTGTGTGATGCCAAAGTGCGTTGGTGTTGTGAAGGAGCGAAGTTGTCTAGATTTTTATCAGATCAAGTCTTGATCAGATAACGGAGACGAAAAAGGAGGGCATCATCCAGTCCCTGCCCATGCCCCACTCCTCACCGCTTGTCCTTATCAGATGAGCTCATTTTACGTATATTTCTCCGAAGAGCGAGAGACTTACCTCGGTATTGTAAGGTCATCTGAGGTCTTTCTTGGTGATTCTAGCCGATCTGAACCTCGCATCATACCACCACTTATCATCGACCAATAGACCAGGCTAATTTCGGCGGCGTCCAAGATTAACGGAGTAAATAATTAGCGCCCGCGGCTGCTAGGGCTGGATTAGTGGGTAGCTTGCTCGCCCACAGAGCTGTTAAATGTTGGAAAATATGAGAAGAGCGCTTGGGTCATTGATATAAACCTGCGTGTGCCATCGCACCAATGGTACAGGGATGTTGTCATCCCCTTCAAACTACATGCGCAGTGAATCTGCACCCCCACAATACTGGGGAAACAACTAAAGTCATGTTGGGGTTTGTGAATCTCAGATGATTGGCCAAAAATGTCAATTTCATCAGAGGCAAGATCAACGGAGTTACATATATCTTGGGCCAGCCGATTGAATACTCAGGTCCACTTTGCACCAGGATTATGGAGAATGCGGCATCATCACGCCGCGATGCCATTCACAGACGAACAACTCGCGTATCCCTGTCGGTGAACACGACAGCGAGCGGGGAAACCGCGCTCATTTCTGACCCCACAATTTCATGTTCATAACATTATCACAGTGGCTAAGGTACAGTAGTTATAGATAGAAAGATGCTTCGATTTGTGAGGGTCCTATAATTACCACTTACATCAAATATGCTTTAGTTCAACTGAACATACAATCAGGCCCCTACTGCCAGCCCAATGATTGAATAAGTATGGCATTAAGTCAAAGTCTTGTGGACCGTGGCTATCCACACCCGGCTTCGATGATCTATCCATAGCTATCTGTAAAATTCAGCAAAACGATGGGGTTACAGTGTAAAGTGGATAATCTCATTTAATTGAGGGATGTGCATATGGAACCTTCCCTTGTTTGGTTGCGAGCGGTCGCAGTCTGGATTCAAATGGCATCCTCCCAACACGTGAACCGATTCTCACTTGATGACGCAAGAGCAAGGGTATATGAGGTATGAGTTTACTATTCACATCACCACGGGTCATCGCCAGTTATTAGCAATGCCAAGGCGACTTCCGCGGAGATGTAGAATGTCTCAATTCCTGCAATAAAATGCAGCTTCTGCAGAAGTTTTTCACTCACACACCATCCCCTCAGAGACCTATTTGAAACTACTTTATTGAATGAATTGACCAATAATATGGAGGAGAAGCACAACAAAGTGGCGGAAGGCCATATCATACAAGACAGCCAGTCTGATGGAGATGGCCAAGACCTCACCTGGTCCGACGAGGAAGAACAAGCGCTTGTGAAAAAGTATAGCGACTTGAGATTCTCGGAAAATAACATAACTAACTGGCTATAGAGTGGACATGATCATCATGCCAATGCTGATCTTCGGTTTCTTTGCACTTCAACTTGATCGAGGAAATATGTGCGAGATATTGTCACCTTACATATTGACAAAATAGCAACTGATTTTGAACAGAGGCAATGCTCTTACGGATTACTTTCTTCGAGATGTCGGAATTACTCAAAATCAATTCAACGTCGGACAGCAGCTCTTGTCGGTCGGCATTGTATTGCTGGAGGTTGGTCATCAGCATATCCCTTGGAACCAAACACTAACAGCTAGCAGATCCCGAGTAACATTCTTCTCTACAAGGTAGGACCATCTATTTGGATAGGCGGTCAGATTATAGCCTGGTACTGAAATCACTCCGCGCATATTGGAGCTCAAATTTACTGATCAGCAAATAGGGGCCTGGTTGCTACTTTTCAGGCATTCCAAAATGGACTGGCATCATTTCTGATTACCAGATTCCTACTTGGACTTCTCGAGGCCGGGTTCATTCCTGCCGGGCTCTATACTATGACTCGATGGTATAAGAGGGATGAGACTGGCAGAAGATTTTCCGCCTATTTTATTGGCAACATGCTCGCAGTCGCGTGCACCGGTATCATTGCTTACGGAATGTATGTCATGTGAATTCTTCCTGACTTCGCATCACTGATATCTTTTTAGTTTACATATGCGAGGAGTTGCTGGGCTAGCAGGCTGGCAATGGCTTTTCATCGTGAGTTGCAGCGCAATGGAGCTATTAATTCCATCTTAGATGACTAAATTTATCTACAGCTAGAAGGTATCTTCACAGTCCTTGTTGGGTTAATTTTTTTATCCCTGTTCCCAAAGCAGCCCGGGAACCCTGTATCCTGTCTCGGAGTTCGTTACTTTTCTGAACGAGAAAGTCAGATTTTGCTTCATCGTGTTCTTCGAGATGACCCATCCAAAGCCCATCCTCGTCGGTCAGTTAGTAGACAAGAACTCAAGGCAGCGGTAAACATACCTGTTCCCCCAAGCAGTTGGCGTTGAACTAACAACCGAATTAAGCTCACAAATTGGCGCTTGATCCCTCATATTATTTTCACTATTGCTGGAATAGCGCCTTCTTCAACCATGGGGTCATATGCCCCGACTCTTGTTGCATCATTCGGCTTCGACCGCCTCAAGGCAAATGCAATGGTTTCGATTGGATCATGGATCCTTCTTTTTGTCAACCTTATCTGGGGTTGGGCAGCGTAAGCGTTTCCCCCGCCATTTCTCACTATAGCCTGAGGTACTTGTGCTTACACGTGTGTAGCGATAAATTCCAAATACGAGGCCCTCTCGTTGTACTTGGAATTTTGTTGTTTTGGGGGTTTACTGTGAGTGCATGATCATTATAAGATTCATCATTTGTCGCCAAACTAACCTTAAAAAGCTCGGGCAACGGCTCCTTGTTGAATCAGCCAACTCAAACTTGAGATTTGCAATGTTAACCCTGTCTATTGCGTTTTCTCTTCCTTGGCGTGGGTGATTATCTCTCCCTGTTAACGGCTGCTCACTAATAAACCTTCAGATCCAATCAATGGCTCTTGGCTATCATTAAATTCACAATCAGCTGGCGAAAGATCGATCACTATGGCCATCCTCATTATGGCTGCCAACTGCTCTGGAATCGTGGGGAAGCAGTTGTTTCGGGAAGATGATGCACCATTATATAGAACAGGATGGTCGGTGATTCTAGGGCTTGCCTCTGTTGCGCTCTTTTTTGCCATCGTGGCCAACTTTCAGTACTACATGTTGAATGGTCGGAGATTCGCTAGGAAAGGCCTTCGCTATTATTACTAACGGGAGAAGTTGGATGGGATGCCTATTTGAATACACCCAGCACCGCCTCTTCAAATTGTGAGAAAACAAATGAAATCTTTGTGTCTGTACAACGAGTTTCTCTGGTTATATCAGTGTGGCTTGGGGTTTTTGATTTCAGATGGATGTCTCTACAAAGACGAACTAAACTCGGCCTTCAAAGGGGAAACGTTGTTTATCGTTAACACAATGTTGTGGATCGTCAACCTGCTGGGGACTCTCTCTATACGGAGAAAATATTTTAGTCGCCCTGGTAGTCCACTTTTCCTGCAAACTCTAACAGGATCCAATGCACCGGTAGCTGAGAAACTCTATACCAGCCCTAGTACGATATTACCCTCGTTTTAGTTGGGGCTGAGCTTTGTCAGCGGAGGAAAAGATATTCTTATACTTGCCAGACCATTTGCAGCATTATTCACTAGGAATAAATTCTCGGCATCACCGGGAACAGATGGGCCAAGCGGGACCCTGAAATGCTCGTAAAATTAACAAAGGGTCATTAGATCAACCATCAGATCCACTGGTGCGTTGCCCAGTAACTTCATTTGTAGGATGGAGACCATATTATAAGGAAAAAATGTAAATCGTGTTGCGAAGATAGCTAAATACAAGTGAATTATGCTGCAGACTTAATCAATTGTCATCGTAACAGTTATCTCTTGCCCACGCTCCTCCCTTTCACCCCTTACAATCACTTCAACTGTTACATTCGGCAGTAAATGATCAACAAATCAGATATTCCATAGCCACGTATTATAAAACGGTTCTATGAACCCTTGAGACGGAGAATTAAACCAATCTTCATGAAAGTGGGCGCAGTGGAGTAAAATCGCTTGATTGTTAATCAATGGGGCGATATGTCGTGAACCAACCGAGGTGGAACAATCAACTAACAACTGAAAAACAATAGCCCCGAACTCAAATCATGCCAGGATCTTCTCCTTAGGATTTCTAACAGCGAACATTCTTTTCAACCCCCTCGGCTTATCCCACCAATCTACCTAAATCGTTACTGCCCTTTGAGTCTCCCTCCGGTGGCGCCGATGATTTGGTACACCAAAATGCCTCGTGGTAGAAAAAAAGTATAAGAGCATGTCGATTCTCCAATTCAGTCAAGGTCGTTAGGTCTACAGTTTTGCTCATATTCAACCCTTGAGTCCTTCAAATAATACCTTGAAAAAATGGATTACTCCGCCCGGCTGCCCATCGGAACGAAGTCTATTCGAAGTCGAGCAGATATGGAAGATTACATTGTTCATCTCAATGCCAACAATTTGGCGGGCTTTGCTGCATACTATTCCAAAGATGCTGTTGTGAGTCATAACTTATGATATCTTTTAGCATGATCCAAATCTCAATCTGCCTCAGTTCAACTTCAGCGGCCAACCGAAATGGACAGTCGACGAGTTTCTAACGTGGGTCGACAAATTGCATGCCAACGTTCAGGAAACCCTCTCGTTGGAGAATTTTCTCATAGGAGACAATGGCACCACAGTCGCCATGAAAATCCGTGGCGAATTCCGTGGTATCGGTGATTTTGAACTTGAAAACATGGAAGGAAGATTTGGGCCAATATGGTCTGGTGGTGGCCCGAGTCTACAGCTGTTTGTGTGGTATACGCTGGACAAGGATGGTCATCTTATTGAGTTGGTCGAGGACGCCTATCTGTTAAAAAAAGCATCACGATCCGACAGCGAATGATGACCGTCGGAATTCGTGTATAAAGTGGTCGCGCGTTAGTGTATCCAAGTCCAAGCATACACTAAATTTAGTCTCACACATGAGGTCATGATTGATCTATCTTGACAGTGACAGGATATCTTGTCTAATTCGCAGCCAATATGTGAAATGTGCAGGTTTATATCAGTTTGTTATTCAATCATTGATAGGTCTGTCCATGTTTCGCGCATCGTATAGGTTGGTGGAGGTCAGCGAAATGCTTTGCCATGTGTTCGTTGGAGGTTGACTACAATCATTGTTGGTCACGCGACCATTTTTCACTCAACACCAGCTGTATCACCAGGGTGAAAAATAACTCTCCAAATAACCGAAAATTATTTCATTCGACTGTATTCCATACCCCTAGATTGAGCCCCGGTTGAACAAAGAATCCTGACCACTCAGGCTAAAATCGTCCTCCTTGCAGGGTAGCTGAATGCGCGCAACATAGAACTCGTTGAACTCCTGGCAACTGCGAGATGATCAAAAAGTGAAGCAACCAACCAATCATAGACCGTTTCATTTTTCTTCCACATGCCATTTATTTACTCGATTAGCGAAAACTCGGCAAAATTTTGTGCTGGAAAAAATCTTTGCCGCGCCCTGTCCTTGTCATAAACCCCAGTATTCCCGCACACTAGTACGGATTGCGAACCATTTCATCCGAACCACGGCGTCCATGTGCACGTCTTGTTCATGCGGACTCGGTCAAATGTGATCCGATACGCCCGCCGATCGCCACCGGCAATTCGTCAATTTTAGCGCCTCCGCATTTCGGCTTACTGGCCAAGACTTTGAAAATGTTGTTGGGGTTTTCCTCCATCCCATTTGCATTCGTCACATTTGTAATTATTTGTTGACGCCTGGCCTCAGACACCATGGCTGGCGACCGAGTATGCGCAAAGTCTCCCGCCAAGTCAGTCGCTTGGCTGTATCACGAGTCTGGAATCGCCTCGCTGTATGCCACTGGCTCTGATGCATGGCTCATCATTTTCTCCCGGACGGGCCGCATGTTCGCCTTTGGAGCTGTGTCTCTCACGATAGCTCTCTTTTTCTCCGAGCTGGGTTTTACGGACTTCCAAATCGGCCTGTTCATGACACTGACCCTTCTCGGAGATGTCTTGTTGGGCCTTGTAGTTACACTGATGGCCGATGGGCTTGGCCGCCGCCGCGTCTTGGTCGCAGGCGGTCTGCTTATGACTGTTTCGGGCGGCATCTTCTCCGTTTTTGAGAACTTCTGGATCCTCCTCTTGGCTGCCGTCGTAGGCGTCGTCAGTGCTGGAGGCGGTGATTTTGGACCCTTCCGCGCTATCGAAGAATCCATGCTATCTCACATCACAACGCCCAAGACACGAGCTGATGTGCTATCCTGGTACGTCACTAGCTCAAGCCTTGGCTCCGCAGCTGGAACAGCGCTAGCGGGGAGATTTGTTGATGTGATGAAGAACCGTGCGGGCTGGTCACTCACACGCACCTATCACGCGACATTCTGGATTTACATGATTATGGGCGCGTTGAATATGATTTTTGCCTTCTCTATGAGTAGCAAGTGCGAAATTGAAGAGGCCGAATCCGAAATTTCCGATGAGGCGGCTGAAGGGCTGCTTGACGAGTCAGAGGACGACGCTGACACACCGAGCCCACGACCCAGCACATCGACTGAGGCCAAGCCGAAAAGCCGCTTCTCCCAAGTTTCATCATCTACACGATTTGTCATGTACAAGTTGTGGTTCCTTCTCGCAGTTGACTCGTTGGCCGATGGCATGGTTTCTCAAACCCTGACTACCTATTTCCTCGACCAAAAGTTTCATCTTGCCAAGAGAAAGCTCGGCGACATCATGTCAGGAGCCTGGATTTTGGGAACTATTTCGACAGTTTTTGCCGGACCTCTCTCCCGACATCTAGGTCTCCTGAATACCATGGTCTTCACCCATTTGCCTTCCTCTATTGCAGTGCTATTATTCTCGGCGCCCAGTGGGCTCGTTCTTACCATAATTCTTCTTTTCATTCGAATGGGCTTGAATAGCATGGACCAAGCACCCCGGGCTGCTTTTATCGCGGCGGTGGTGAAGCCAGAGGAGCGCACAGCTGTCATGGGCATCACAAGCACAATCCGAACTTTGTCCATGGCTACCGGTCCATCCATAACCGGAGTGCTAGCGGGAAACAATAGATTCTGGATTGCGTTTGTGGTTGGAGGCACGCTGCGCATAATGTACGACCTTGGTTTGTGGGCAATGTTTGTCAATATGAGGCTACATGCCCACGAGACCACCAATGAGGCCGCTGATCAGGAGACAAGGACAGACAGCGAAGAAATTCTTCGCCTGCAGTCTCAGCGCAGAGGTGAAGAGGCATAATGAGAGGCGATGTGACTTGAGATTGAGACGGATCACGCGACCAGATGTCTGCAGAGAAGGTCATGATAATTCATGAACTATCGGCTTGATCCATGTAAAATTTGGATAAAAGCACGCCATAGAGGTTCGACTCTGGCTAAAGCGAGTCATCAACATCTCAAGGACAATATTTCAGAAATGAAATTTTGATTCGAATCCCAATGATAGAATTTAGTTCAGCACAAGTGACGTGCCACATGAAATTAGACACACATGGATAATGCTTAGAGGTGCTATGAAATCTGACGAAGCAAAAGAGAAATCCAGGAAATTATGAGAATAATGAATAAAGAGTTTGGCTTCCATAAAATATTCAGCAGAACCATTTTTGTATTTTTGCAATCTCAAAAATGTCATCGCAACGGTCCTACCCCATGTCCAGGACTGGTTTACGCACGCGACCAAAAATAACTCAAACCCTGGTCAACTGTGCGACTGCTACGTACCTGGCACTGACGTGATTTTGACCATAATTAGATCATCGCGTTTCAATGATCGATCGATCCTTTTCCTAACGTCCCATCTTAGATATTCGATTCATACTGCAGGTCTCATTCATCCTGCGCAGCCATATACCGATTTTCTTTTTCTTTTTTCAAGAAACCCCCCCGTTAGGCATCCCATTATCGCTCAATCTACTACGTTAGTGGGGCATATAGAATTTGCTACCTATCAAAGGGTATATTTTATGTTCAGACAAGCTGAGCTCTACTCACAGTTACTGACATATAAGCAGATGGTGCTTGTATCTCAGGAATTTGGTTCCGGCCGCCAGGCGGCTCTAACATTTGCATATCAATATGGCTACCCATTATATGCCTATGGATTATACTTGAGATCAATTCCTGATGCAAAACCAAATATTCCATATCCTCATCGGTTTCTAGCATCCCCAGAGGACCATAGTGTCGTTCGACCTAATGTAGATACTCTCTACACACCTCTCTTCTATGATCTGTCTAGATCGGACCTGGAGTTTATAATCCCCCCAATTAGAGATAGATTCTGGCTGTGGCCGTGGTACGATATGTATGGGAATAATTTCGGAAATGTCGGTATGAAATCTGGAGTTCTTGCCCTCTAATCATTTGATTGCTTCATTCTAACATTTTTCAGGAAGCCTACAAGGGTTTAAACCAGGAAAATACTTGCTTAGATTGACAAATGACAATTTCGGAATCCAGACTACGGATGTAGAATCTGGTTACCAAGCATATGTCAATTCTCCAACAGCCTACGGTGCGTTTGGATGTTGACTAAGCGGCTGTAAATAGGCTAATAGTCTGTACGCTAGGAATGCTCATGAACCGGATTCTGGTAAAAGAAAGAACAGACCAAGATCTTGCCGAGGTTCACGCCTTTCAAGATCAGATGCAATTCTCAAACATACCTCGAAGCGGAGATTCGACTCAAGATATTCCGCTTTTGGATCTTACGATCTTCAACCTGATTGATGATTCTTCTAAAATCACGCTTGGGAGATCGGTTCTCAACCTCACATCGCAATTGGCACCATTCAATTTACCAGAAGTCCTCGAGGATCGAGCCTGGGTGGCGCGAGTGCTTGAGCGAGCAGGAGCATGGGGAGGAAGCTTCAAGCAACCTGAGGGGACAGATATTTCTGCTGCTGTATCTGCCGCACATGCCAGCGCGGAAAATTCTCGAAAATACCCCGGCCTCTCTGAGGACATGGGAAATAACTGGACTCAGCCCGCTCCTGCCATCTCTGGAGACTTCAAATCTTTCTACGCCGCTAGGATGTTTTCTGCTTTTCGCGGGTACCTGATTCTCACGCGAGATCAAGCTGCATATCCCGCATATACTGCGGGGGCTACCAGCGGCTCCGACAGGTTTCTGGTGACAAAGGAGACCTCCTTTATTCTTGACTTCCCCTCCGGCCCGCCACGACTTAAAGATACCGGCTTCTGGAGCTTGACAATATATGGCGAGGATCAGTATTTAGTACCAAATTCTCTCAAGAGATACAACATTGGTGATAGAAGCGGTTTAAGAGGCCCAGATGGTAACCTCATTGGAAAGAGCTCCAACACTGGATTTAGAGTATTGATTCAAGCCGCTGACGTTGAGCCCCCCGCAGAGTGGGCGAGCAATTGGCTTCCAGGCCCCGCTGGGGGTGGCATTTTCACGGTCAGTTTTAGATTCTACGGGGCTCTGCCCGATATGATGGATGGGACTTGGGAGTATCCGAGAGTGTCCATGATTGATGCTATAGTAGCGTAAATATCGCTGTGGTACTGGAGGTCCATGATCAGGCTATAATATCGAACTCTTTCTGCTAGGCTTCAAGGAGAATGTGTGAGCAATTAGTGCGTTTTTGGAGGAACGCGAATATCCACAGTCTAGCATGTTGATCCTTTGTTCTCACGGTGAACGTGGCTTGCTTACGCCGATGAGATCTATGTAGAGCGCGACTGGCTAGTCTCACGCTCGCCTCTCCCCACCCTGTCTCCTGCAATCGGAATTCGGCACGCGTTTAGCGACATGACAATTCCATAAACAATCATCACACGCTACGAAAAAAAAACCACCTCCCAAAAAAGGAAACAAAGACTCGGAAAATGGATGCATCCCCGGAGCTCTTTGTAAACCTCCCGAACCGGGTGCGGCTGTGCTACCAAACCTTCGGCAACCCGGCCGACCCCGCTGTTATCCTCATCGCGGGCCACGGCGGGTCGATGCTCGAATGGCAAGAGGAAATGATCCCGTTCTTCAGCCCCGAGGGCGACCGACGCTTCATCATCCGCTACGATCACCGTGACACGGGTTTATCGACAGAGTTTCCCGTGCCCGCTGGGTACACATTGGTGGACATGGTGTCCGACATCGATGGTCTTGTTGATCATCTCGGCTTGGACACTAAGGGTTTTCACGTTGTTGGTGCCAGCATGGGGGGAGCCTTGGCATACATGCTTGCCGCGCGCAGACCACAACAGCTGAGAAGCTTGACGCTACTCTACGCATCTCCTGGTGCAAGTGAGAAGTTGCCTCTCAATAAAGAATATGAGGCGATCAATGACAAACTCACACCCCTAAGCTTCGCAAGCAGACGGGATGATTACATCAGATTTGACTTGGAGCGGTACGAGGCTATGGCGACACAGCCATTAGGTGACGAAGAGAAGAAGAGGCTCAAGGCGCTAACCGCACGCGTTGCCGATCGGGAAATGAAGGCCGGAACGCTATATAGTAAGGGCCCAAATCACGGCGCCGCGGCATTTTCTGAACGGCCCGGGGTGGAAATTCTCGACAAAATCACCTGCACAGCTACGGTGATCCAAGCTGCCAAGGATCAAATCTTTGGTGTGATCCATGGAGAGGCACTAGCGAAGGGGATCCCGGGGGCTGAATATGTTCTCTGGGATAATGTTGGCCATGAGCTGCCACAGCGCATCTGGGGTCAAATGAGTGAAGTATTCCTGCGAACATGGAAGAAGGGCGACGAGAAGTGGGCTGAGAGTCTGCAGTGAACACAACAGGCGTAAATATTATTTCATGATGCCTTCCATTGGGTATTGTATAAGCATTTTAAATAAATTGGGCTCCATGAGGCATTTGGTCCTCTTGATAGTCTTCACTACAGTATAGAAAAATATGACACAATTGCTTGACGTTAAGGTGGTGGAAATGCTAGCATGTAAATGCACCTGGCACATCCTCAGTCACATATTTTCCGCACCCATTGCGTACCATAGCCCGAGAAGCCATCAATTCTAGTCAGAGCTGTCTGTGTTCTGCGAATTTAACAAACATTTTGTAATATCTAGATTTTTTATTTTTTATGCCACGAGACGCCACAATACTCATTTCCCAGAAAGAAGTATGCCGTAATTATGAGCTTCATGCATACATGTCATGCACATGATGTTGGGGTTGAAAAACAAAAACAAAAAAAGAAATCTATCCCCAAAACCTGGTTCGAACAGGTGACCTTCAGGTGGCATTCGATCTATTACAGCCCAACGCTCTTCCAACTGAGCTATTTGGGGATTGCTTGTATGTGATGCTTGCGATTTGACGATTTGATAGCGATGTCAAAGAGCACAAGGTGATCCTACTTGTCGAGTGTCGTGGGTTAACCTATAAATAAATATTTACCATTTTGAAGAAAATTCCAATATTTAAAACTGCAGATATCTATTTACATAAATTTTGCAAACGTGGCCTCTGGATTATTTTCGGCAGTCTCTCTCAATTTCTTTCGCTTCTCTCTTGCTTCCCAGTAGATTCTGAGCCATTCCTCGGTGTGGCCCTTTAATGGTTCGGCTTGCTCGTCGACAAGGTTGGAATTAGCCCAGTCAAGAATCTCCTTTACATAGCCTGGTTCGGCACCTTCTTCCGCCAAACTGTGGAAACCACGTCCTCTTCCTTTCGCAGCCACACGCTTCTCATATTCATCTCTCATTGATTCTCGGCTTGACAATCTTGTCTTTCCTGAATATACTCGGGCCAAAACTTGGGCCTGGAAGTCAAAGAGGGAGAATGTTGCCGTGTAGTATGGTACTCCAATGAATGCCAGTGATGGGTCTTCAATGTAGAAGATGTCTTTATGGAGATGATGCACCATGTTTCCTTCAGATGTCACTAGAATATCTGGTTTTGGGTCATCAATATCAACAGTGTCCGAGTGGTATTGGGAGATAAACGGATACGAGGTCAGGTAGCCTGTTGCCAAGACCAAGTTGTCGATATCTCGGAGAATCTCGCCGTTCTTCAGAACAATATGACCATGAATTGTTTCAGATTCCCCATTGGCAGCTTTGGTATCGGCGTCGTCGTCCACAACAAATTTTTCAATGCCTCCAATATGGTCAATCGTCTCTGGTAGCATTGAGGGTGGAATATCAAAATCACCACCACGCGTGCTCTGGATTACTCTCTTTGCGACGGCAGTTGACTCTCGGCAAACGTCCATAGCTGATGCACCTCCGCCGATAACCAAGACAGTCTTGTCTTTGTAAGCCTCTGGGTGCCGGTACTCCTTGGTATGAATGATGCGGTTGCCAAACCGAGCTTTCCATTCCGATAGACCGGGGGTGTCTGGAATTCGTGGCAAATTGTAATGTCCGGATGCAACTACCAATGCATCAAACTCCCAGGTTCGCTCCACAAAGCGAGGAGATCCAGGACCCTTTAGTAGAGTAACTGTTCGTAGGATCCACTTGCTACCATCTTCTGATTTCTTAGCGTCCTCAACTCGTGTGTGGAAAACAGTAATATCGTCAACACCATGTTCAGAGCTTAGACCTTGGAGATAACTCTTAATGTTACGGTGGCTAGTGATATCCTCAGTTCCCTGGGGCCATGGTCCGAGGTTGCTATAGAGTAGGCTTGTTGGCACATTATTTCTTAATCCTGCATAAGCCGGCCCTGGAGGCGAAAATGCGGTTCGAAGCTCCTCCTCATTCTCTGTGTGCAATGCGTGCCCGTTCTGGGATTTTGATGGTGTCTGAGTGGAAAATTGGCCGGGCTTGGACTTCTCGTAGTCACCAGCTGAAGGAAGCTCGCTCGGATAGCTCGGACTGTTGGGAGATTTGGAATCGTAAACCCACACCCCAGACGTGCTGCCAGAGCGTTCAAAGACGGTTACATCGACGCCATCTTTTAACAAATATGCTGCCGTACATATGCCGCTAACTCCCGCACCAATAACGGCGACTTTGGTATCAGGGCCAAATTGCGGAGATTCGGATGTGGACGACGAGTCGCCGTTTGTGCGATGGGGACTCATCGGGAGTTAATTAGGAAGCGCACAAGTTGTAGAAGATTAATTGATAAAAGTATTCGGATGCGCTAGCGCTTGTTTGTCCCAATTGACTTGCCAAAGTGAGGGACACCACTAGATATAATATGCCAAGAGACCAACCAAAAAATGTTGTAATCAAACCCCATCTCTTACGACCGCAGCTCCTCCCGCTCGGCTCCGATGCGCTGTTTCTAGTTATGATACAACGGGCCGGTGTGATTCGTAACAGATACCAGCTGGGGAGGCCTAGAGTGTGCCTCGGCATGGACGTCAGAGAGACTTGCAAGCACGTCATCACGGGGATTATGTCACAAAGCGAACGACCCATAAATGCACCCGCGAATGCGTACTGACGCCTTAGGAATTTGAAATTGTGTGCATAAAATCGAAGAATTATTCTTATTTCTCAGGCGATTGCAGCCGGATGGTTGTCTTGATCGTACTATCATCGGAATGAATCAAATGACCCTCAAACCAACCCAGCCGAAATCCCGCCCATTGCGGCACCTCGGTAGGACCTTCACATTCATCGGACGATTTCAATTGCAGCAAAACTACAAGAATTCTCGCAAACTTTATTGGCTGTTGAATTGGTGCGTTGATTGCAGTGATGCTCATATCGTGGTTCATTTAGTGATAGCCCATCTTTGCTGTGCATGTCGCATCGCACTTTGACATCTTTATAGCCCCACATCACCGCAGAAAAAAGTCAGCGCGCCATCAGTTAGCATGAAATATTGCTCGTATTTAAACACAGGGCTTGCGTTAAAAATATCTATCCATGCCTGCTCTAGGAGTATATACATAAAATCCATTCTTCAACTCTCACCAACTGCAGAAGCTGCCCTCTTCGCCAATAGTTCCTTTCTATGTAGGAACCGAACCACCAGCGCATTGGCTGCCATTGCAATGGCGAACGCGATCATAGTGGGGAAACCCTTGGAATATTGCGGGGCGTCAGTAGTCTTCCAAATCAACAATGGTAACCAGGCTTGGATAACATATGCCATCTCATTCATGCAGCCAACAACGAGAGCCCGCTCTTCATTATCGTCTTTGCAAATCTCGTGTGCCCACGCAAACGTGAGACCGCTAATGCCTCCACCAAAACCGACCAGGATGTAGCATGCCCACTTCCAGCCATCAGGAATATTCCATGCAGTGAGAGACGAATAAAAGATGGTCAAGACTGTTCCCGAAAATACGATCGGTTGCCATCTTCCACCCTTGAAGATTGTATCCGATGTCCAGGCATAAATTAGGGTCGTGACAACGGTGACAGCTTGAGTAATGGTCGGGTAGGTGTTGTATTGTGACACAGTGTATCCCTTTGCCTTGAGCCAAAGTTGAAACCCTGGCTGGGTCAGAAAACCAGATCCGTTATTGAAGAAGATGTATAGAGTTGTCAGAAGATAAATGTGCCAGCTCGAAAAAATCTTCTTAAACTTTGCAAGGGTGTAAGGGGACCGGTTGGCACGACCTTCAAGCTGCATCCGCTTTTGAGCAAGTGCGATATCATCTTTGGTCAGATACCAGGATTTAGTAATTTCCGGGACATCTGGGAAGAAGAAATATCCAGCGACAGCAATCGGCAGAGAGATGACTGTATCAATGATGAAAAGCCATTGCCATCCCTTGAACCCGTGGGTTCCACCAAGGTGGTATACGGAAGCCATTAGGTATCCTGAAAACATGCCACCAATGGAGCCGCTGGCATGGAAAATGCATGACCGCTTTGCCAATTCATCCTTTCGATACCACGAGCCAATGATGTACTGCATTCCCGGGTAGAACGTGCTCTCGGCAAGTCCAATCAAGAATCGCAAGGCGTATAATTGATTAACGTTGGTGCATTTTACCATGAGAATCGTAAGAACAGACCATGTTACTTCGCAGGTAGGAATCCAAATTGAAGGTCGGATTCTGGTCAGCAGAAGGTTACTGGCACCAAAGTCAGATCAAAATTCTCACAACAATGAAAATACAATGCTTGATTTTCTTACCTTGGAATTTCTCCAATGACATATCCAACAGTCCATAGCGTTTGCATATAGTTGAGTTCGTTTCCGTACATGTTCATATCCTCCTTCATTCCTGATACGTACGCATTGTTTATGTTGATCTGGTTCAAGTTCTTGATAAAATAACCCAGGCAAGCGAAAGTGAGAATGACAGAATCCAGCTTCAAAAGGAACTTCCGTTCCTTCTTGGGCTTGTCAAGGGTATCCCAAACGTAGGATTTCCATGTCTTTGGTGGCAGGTTTTCATCCGATGTGCTGTCAGTCTCGCTGCCTTGAAGGACAACGGCCTCAGTGACCGACTTCGAGGAAGAGTTGTCCTGCGCTCGGCTTTTCTCCTCAGAGTTTGACATGGTGGACGACAGCCTTGTGCGAGGATGTAATGTTGCCAAGCAATAGGGCTGTGTAGCTCCCGAGAAGTGAAAACTCAAAGGGTGGCGATTGCTTCAGCCAAGAGACGGACCTAAACTTATAAATACATGCTATGCATTATCGGTGGCCCAAGCACGGCTCACCTTTACCCTTTTGATGACGCGACGGGTAGCAGTCTATCCCACCCATGAAGAGAGGCGGGTACACACCAAGTCTTGGAGGGTGGAACAAGGATCATTTTGAGAATGGTCAACCAGGGAGCAATAGTCTATCATGCAGTCTCTCCGAAATAGAAACGAAGCCATAAAAGCTAAAGCAAAATTATTTACATGTTGGTCCATACATGCGACCGGTCTTTCATGGATCCGGATGCTTCCCCGGCCTGTCAAGGCGCTCGGTCGGGAGTGGAGATGATTGGACATGATAAGGCATCTCTTCTCACCAACCCCGGTATTGTTAGATATACGCTCATCACGCAATTATAGCCTGCGGTTGTGTCGACCATGTCGTGGGGCCCCCGACTTCAAGGGTCTGGACCCCCGGGTTTAACGCTGTGCACAATTATCCCACCAGATCGCGTCACCGCTAACCCATCAGGGCTCAGAATCTGGGGTACGTGCATGTGGGATAACCCAGAAAAATATTTCGCGACCAGTATCCAGCTAGGAACAAACTCTGCTTTCGAATAGTCAATCAGCTCATTGGGCTTGGCATTCGCTAGAGAACCACTGTTGCTCCGGGGTAGAAGCGAGGCACATCCTTATTCCAGACAAGGCCATATACAGGCTTCAACAACGCAGATAAACATAAAATCACTGAATTGAGACTGCTAGTCTCGTAAAAAAATTGATGAATTCCATCACGGACGCGAATACAGCTAGCAGTTGTATTGTAATCATAGTGGTAACGGAGCCTCAACTGACACCAGACAGATTGACTTGAGCACTAATGTCATATTTCCAAGTTAAATCGGGCGTCATGGCGACCCCACAGTTCGAGCCTAGCCTAAGATAAAATAGTGGGTTTGTACCCATTTTGATGGAGCAACCACAGACCATCTCGCGTTTGATGGTAAATTTGAAGTAGTCAGGTCGATGGGTCATGGATTGAGAGATGCTTGTATTTCTACGCTAACATGACCGCTCACCGCTTATCCTACCTCTTTTGGGGGATCCGTATGTAAACATGGTTAGGCATGTTCGCTTATCCCACCATGTAAGCATATTTTACGATTTAACCAATGTTCAAACTCTGTTAGCCTGACCCGTTACGCTTACCTTCTTCACCACTCTTAATCGTTTGTGAATCGTGAACGGAAGTTGGGTGAGGCATATTCAATAGCCCGGAATGCAACCATCAATGTCTCAATTATCAACCGTGTATTATCGCTAAATCCACCAACTTTATGTGTGCCCGACACGTTTTATCATTTTCTAGGATTTGAAACCACTTTGTATAAATCTAATATTTATGCGTGATCAAACAGGACTGTGATTTCCAAGTGCCGTGGGTAACCTTAACCGGCCACTCTTTTCAGCAAAGGAATCCTTTCAGAGAGTAGGAAAAGCTGAAGCCAACAGCCTCTGGGATCTTCACATTAAACGTTTCTTGTTCTTAATCTTCCTAATCCAGCATTGCTTTTACATTAAATGGATACTAAACCAAAGCAGTGTAAACCTCGAGATTGACTCTATAAATGTCATTAGCCTCATGGATGTCGTTGTTAGATGACGACTTACGAATGAGCCATAGAATCCAATGACAGTTTGCCCCGAAGGTTGGATGCAAGTCCATTTTGATTCTTGGCCAACAGGCTTCATGCTTTTAAATATTTTCTCTCTTCCGAGACTGGTTCGGATCTGGGAGTGTTCCATTAGCTTTCCAAGTCACGGCATGCGCCATCAGGTCTGTTACCTTGATAGCTGAAATAACATCATCTCCCTGGTATTCAATACTGGACACAGTTTCGCCTCTGGGGCCCTTGATGGAGAAACGGGTCGAATCATATCCTAAATCATCTTCCCAATCGTCATAATGTACTCTTGCAATCAAGCCTGGATCACAAAAGGCCATATTTTTGCTCCTATCAGTGTAAACAAACACCATTCCAAATATTTGACGGTCACCTGCATAAGACACGATTCTAACAAGTTTTGAAGCATCTTCACCTTTGTAGCCGCCAAAAATGGCTGTAGAGATCGGTCTATGTAGATGATGTCTCACAAACCTTTCATCTCCGTCTAATATGAAGTTGTCGGGAGGAATATCTTGAGCCCATAGGCCAATATCCCGTGATGTTGATGCGATAGTATGAGCTGCCACTGACGTTGCAGGGATGCCGACTGTGACGAGCTTGAATGCCTACAACAGAATGGAGTGAGCACATTTGATGAAGCAAGTCAAATCAAGTAATCCCTTTACTGCATCGGAGCGGATGTATTTTGGAAGAAAGAACAAAAAGCGAAGAAATATTTCCAGTTCGCAATGCACATAACAATAAACAAATGCAGAGACTTGAGGGGTCATTACTCACATCAAATCCGACTTTCAAGTCGGATACTGTTCCGCCCATAGTCGTTATACGTCTTTTTGGAATTTTCTCATGATCCCCAATCCATGGAGTAAGAATTCCGTTCGCCAATAGTAGAGATACAGCTTTAACCCCTTTCTCGTGTAGCGCCAGATGCAAACCACTAATCGAAGTGTCGGAAGGTATGCTTAGTTGAACCTCTTGGTCCGGGTGAGAGTAGCCAACCAGGACATCTTCACCATTCTTTTGTTGGAATCGAAAACCGGAAATAAAGCGATTGTGATTTAGTGTGACAAAGGAAATGTAGACTCGCTCGACAGAATCGGCGATTTCGGTGGTCCGTTCCCGAAGAGTCCTTGAACCTTTGAAGAAAAACTGGTCGACGTCCAAGTTGCGATAGCTTGCCATACGCCACGCACGAGGATCACGCTCAGTGTCGGGTTCTAAGGGAGAAGGCCTTGGATGACCATGGCAGACGCCACCCATTTGGTCTAATGTGTCTCGAAGCAGAATAGCCAAACCCCAAATACGTTTTCTTTGAATCATTTGCGGATCAATGCGCAGTTGGGGTAGAAACCCGTACAAAGCCTTCCAAGATTTTGGTTTCGACCAATGGGGTTCAAATACATGGTGGTACTCATGACCTTCAGAGAACCTGGAAGCCCAGAAGGATTCTGTCAATGCCACAGAGGCGAAAGCTGGTGAAGCTAGTCGCAAGCAGCGAACATCTTTTGAACCTAGGCTTATGAGGATATCGAGAAGAATCTCCGTCGGCAGAGATGCGAAGCAGTCAACACTTGGGTTTGATTCGATCAAATTGAAGCACTTTTCCCCGGGCGTGCCTTCGAGTGTAAGCGATTGGTTGATGGCAAGAATGCCCAATGGATCAGCCCGCATAGAGCTATTTTCTCCTTCTGTCCAGAATCTAGTATTCATGAGAGAGACTCCTCTACCCACTACCGACGCTGCTCCGCCATAATCATGACCCCAGTCCATAAGCCGGTCGGGAGTCACCGGATTGGATAAACCAGCAAGTAGAATATTCTGGTAATTAGGACAACCGATTTGAGTGAGAATAGTCCAACAGGCGTCATGGAACCCAAAGCCCCAGTACGGACCATCATCAGAGCTCGGGTCCGACGACAGGATCTGACTGAGTTTGGCTGTGTGCAGTCTAATTCGGATAACAGAATCCTGTCCAAGATCTGGGTCATTTATTCGTTTTGTCGGATCCACGGGCACCAACATGTTGTCGGAGCCGGCTATTCTCCCTACTCCAGATAGGCTTGCCTTGTCCCACTCGTCATTTTTGGTGTAGACTAGAGAGGTTAGCGGAGTCTCGAGACAGGCATTCATCAATTCACCCACCAACCCGAAAACTGGCTGCCCAGGATGCCCCACGCTCGTCAGAGAGTGGAATACTGCACAATATACATGACAAAGCCATTTGACCTAGTGAGTTTTCTGATACTCCAATAATCCTGGTCTCGCAAATGTCTCGTTGATAAATTTTCGATGGAGAAAAAATCGAAGACAAACGCGCACACGCATGCGGTTATTTGCGGGGCAAGAAAGGTGGCATCCAATCAGATGGTCTACAATAAAGCTGCCTAAAACATGAGATATGACATCGGATATCAATTTGGAGGTACTGGAGATCAGAGTAGAAGGGTTGCGACCGTTGAACCCCATTTCTTCGGCATACTGTAGTAGCTTGTGATAGATTTAGATATGGATGGTATGGCTTTGGCCATCAAAGTTAGAGGTTCCATGGGCGATCAAACCAATTCTGATGCCTTTATTGAGGCTCTCGGATGCTTGGCAGATCCTAAAAACAACAGCGCCAAGGATCTAACCATTAATTTGCCTACCATCGCCCAATGTGCGCCGGGAAAGCTCCCTCTCACCAGATCCGGGTTGCAGAGATCCTACCTACCAGGAAGAAAAGTCCAACAACTCTCAGCAAGCCTAAGTTGAAGAAGCAAACGGATAACTTCAACCGGGCTGCAGGGCACAAAACAGCCAGCCTACGCAAGAGTCTCATCGCCTTAATGACTTCACCGTCAGCTTAGCCAGAGATCAAGATGAATAAGAGGCAACGCCTGTGCTGCTATGCGGGTGCTTTCAATATTGACAAGCTCATGGCCTAGGGCGAGTCAAATAATTGGGCAGTACAGCTTTTAAGGGAAGGGCAAGGGACATATAGCTACTATGTTTTTTTATTTTCTATTTCTTTTTCTACTTCAGGGTCCATTTTCAATGATGATGATATTTTGTTTTGCTTCTTCTTTTCATTTTTACATGAAAGGTTTTAGGTGTATGAAGTAATCGTTGATTACTTGAGAAAAGCGGGTTACATTGGCGGGGCCTGAGATTGTTCTTGTATCTTCCAGAATGATTGCATGAGAAATGATTAATTCGAATCCAATCTTGAAATTTTCTTAGAATAATATTTTTTTTAGATGACTATAATAGTTTCTCACCGAGACTCGAAGGAACCAAGAAGCCACTCGAACTACCTTCATCATCAATGTCAAACTGAGCGATTCTTTGGTACTTGTTTTTTGTTGAAAGAACCCGATGCAAAACCAGACACGCCATGTAATAGTGTTCTGTTTCGGTATTGTCACCATGCATAATCTTGAATCTTTCAGTTTTGTATGGTAGAAAATGTATCAAGTCATTATTACTTAGAATTAAATCTGTGGTATCTTTGTGAATGAGGACTTTGGTTAAAACATTATGACCCAAAAGGCATACCGCCGTCCTTGGTGAGCCTTAGTCACATATAGTGGCCGTTTGATAGCTCCATTTATTTTTAAAAAGTCATCAAAAGCATCTGCCATCTTTGACTTCTCCTCGCTCGCCACATTTAAATCCAAAATACTGATTAGAAAACTCTGGTTACTTCCTGGATACCTTGAATGGATGGGGCCATCTACAGATGCCCAAGACCATGATGGAGCTCGATACTTTAGAGGTCTTGCAAATGGATCTTCAACGCGCCAATCCAAAAGATCAAGTATCCAGGACTTCCACATCCCTGCCAGATAATCATCTCCAGTGAGATCTCCAAATGCTTGTGCCACTCCAGAAAACGCGAATAGTCTATCACAAGGAAACGTGAGTCGACAATGAGAGTAGTTTCCAACCAGTTCTATCCACGTATACAACCAGCTTTTTGTCATTTTTTGGTCTATGGGGGTCCCTTTTGTGTGTAATTGCGTCAATAGAGGTTTGAAGCTATTGGCTGCAATGCTGTCACGTATGCCATTGCAAAAAGCCTCACATTTTTGCTCGGCTGAACATGCCCAGAGAATTTGCCTTCGACCAAAGTACAAGACACGTGGGGCAAGTAAACATTCTTGTAACACCCAAGCCCTATCATGTAAGGTACCATCAAAAATATGATTTTCGAAATGATCAGCTTCAAAGATATAATATTCTGAATTGGCCGCCGAGCCCAGGGTGGAGCGAATGATGCCAGGCTGGATTTCATGAGGGTCACGTTCCATGAAAAGCCCACTTTCAGGACCATCTGATGCTGACGCTGCAACATTGCAAACGGATTTGCTGTACACGTCTCTCATTTTTGGAGCCTCCATTGACCAATCCTCTCGGCAGTCTTGGACAACACAAAGGGAGTCTATCCAGATATATTGGATACCAAAATGCCACGCAACTTTGACAAAATCCTTGAAGGTTTGGGGAAGATCCGCGATAAATATGCCACCCGTGAATGTGCCCATGGTGCTCTTCAATAGCAGGACCTGCGGCGTTTTACTCCACCTATAGCTCAAAGTTATGTATCTGCTGTCTTGCCCCAGGTTGGCTTCTTTTGTTTCGATCAGTTTCCAATGACTGTCTCCCTCGGCACCAATATCAACAAGACGCGTTGGAAGTCTTGTTAATGTCACCTGAGAGTATTCGTCACAGTCCATGTGTTGAGATGAACAGCTCCTATACCACAGCCTGGCTGTATCAAGTTGCATTGTTGAGCGGCCAAAACTCATCAAACCTGCAGATAAGAACAATGTGTTGTATCTTTCATCTGTTAAAGAGAGTTTAGCCTTATTTACTCGGTCGATTTCTAAAGGGACTGTAAACACTTGCCCTCTCTATCAATTAGTGTAAATTTCATGGAAGTGAACAGTTTCCAGGCGATTTTCGGTGCAGGATTCCGATAACGAACGCATATATTAATCTCTGTAGGTTCCGATGGCTCCCATGTCCGTGAGGTTACGAAAGAGAATGGAACCCAATTTTTCACCAACAGGTTTGACCAAGCAACGCGATGCTCTTCTAATCGCTTCCGAATTGCCGAGCAGATGAAACATTGATCGATTGCAGCCTGTTTGAATTGTTCGAAACTTTGATCTTCAGGTGTGATCCATGCATTTGTAAAAAAAAACCATTCACAGGAGAGACAACTTGAGTGTAATTGAGACACAATCTTGTTCTTTCCGCTATTTTGAGCAGTCCTCGTTGTTAATTGAACCGTTTACCTAAATTTCTTCGAGGGATATTTAGTAAAGTTAGGTAGATGTTGAGGTTCACCTAACCCGCTAATGACTAGCTATATGACCAGTCATGCAGCTAGCCATGCGGAATAGCCCCTCGCAGCAGTAGCCTTCCAAGAGCAGGGCCCGCATTGCGCCAAAAGGAACCATATTGACATACACTGCCATAAATAGGGTGGATAAAATGGCATGTACGATTCAGAAAGGTAAGTTTTCTTGAACTTTTTTATGGAAGATTCGAATCGCGATTAATTTAGTGAGTCCAAAATTCTTTTCGTTTGAATTAGAGCATGATGCTCAATCAATGCGAGTAGTTTCAGTCACTCATCATCTCCTTGAAACAAAACAGTTATTATCTTCCATTAAATGCGTATATTATGAATGATGAGCTTTTTTATTCATGATCAGTTGAAGAAAAGACAAACAGGGGGCTTGGAATATCTCCTAGGAGCTCCAGAGCCACAAACATAGCAGATACAAGGTGCATTCAATTTTAGTTAATCTGCATGGTTTTCCCGGTCAAGAAACAATCAAACGAATCTTCTGTGCGGCACCAACTTAATTCCTTCATGAATATGTAGATATTTTGGCTTAAGATTGCTTCCCTGGCCAAAAATAGTGAGTCCCGATGCACGCCCTGCACATCCTCCATGGGCATTTAATAACCCTCTAGATAGGTGTGAGATGTAAAAGAAAGTACCATAACTTATTCTTTCATTAAATTATTTATTATTCCGAAAATATCTTTCAATATTAGTGCCTTAACTCAGTCTTTCCTCCTGAGTGTCATTATTTGTGTTCAATGCGACATTTATATCTACAGCTCCATCCCAGTAGAGATAGTTTTTTCATAGCATAGTATGGACAAATACTAGTCAATGCCAAGTAAAACATGATATAGAAAATGTATTTGCATGTAGGGATAAACCTGACAAGAACGCAGATTTTCCGCTTACCACGTACACCAGTCATTCACGTAGCATCTGATCAAACCCTCCAGTGCCGCAAATCCACTTACCGTAAAAGATTCCAAACACTTATGGCCAATTACTGGACCCCAAATCAGCCACTGGGCTTGATTAGACGTTGATTTCGGAAGTCACGGGCGCTAAAGCCCTTGATGGGTAGTATTGAATATCACTGTGACTCAATATTGAGAAAGGGCGTAAAAATGTCATCACTCATAGCATGTGAATTATATCCCCCATAATATAACTACCAAGCCTTACAAGAATATAAAGCATGAGATTCTCCCGATTGTGTTCGACAAAAAACTTCGTAGTTTTTATTATCCTGTACTACGCCAAACTATCGCTTCAAACCCGCTTCATCTACCCAACAGTTATGTCGTCCCATCCAATGAAGGCGATTGTTATCTCGTCATTTGGGCCAGTTGAGAATCTTATCATTCAAGATGTCCCGAAGCCGAGCCCTGCCCCGGGCACCGCGTTGATCAAAATCCAGGCTTTTGGAATTAATCACGCCGAAGTCCACATGCGTCGCGGCGAATGGGCCGAGTCGGTCCCCATCAGCGGCATCGAATGCGTGGGCATTGTCGAAGAATGCCCTGGTGGTGAAATACCTGTCGGAACACCTGTCGCCGCGCTTATGGGAGGTCTAGGGCGCACAGTGCCAGGCAGCTATGCCCAGTACACAGTCAGCAAGGTGACCAACATCGTTGAGCTGGGCGCCAAAAATGAACGGCTCCCACTCTCGTGGGCAGAACTGGCCGCCCTACCGGAAAGCTACGCCACTGCATGGACCTGTCTTTTTCGAAATCTGGCTCTTAGTAAGGGACAAAGCCTTCTTATTCGCGGAGCTACATCCTCTTTTGGTAGAGCGGCCATCAATCTGGCAGTGGATGCAGGCGCAGTCGTCACCGCGACCACACGCAGCGAAGCAAAGTTTGCGATGCTGCGGGATCTCGGTGTGGCAGAAGCCATCCTCGAAGGTCCCTCGCTACAGCAGCGCCTTAGGGAAAAGAATGGTGGGGAGCTTCAAAAATTTGACTGCATCCTGGAACTTGTCGGGAACAGTACAGTCGTCGAATCTCTGGCACTTATCAGGCGCGACGGCCGCCTCTGTTTAGCTGGCTGGCTTGGTGGCTTGGATCCCATTCCGGGACCTGGACCACTGCCGGGATTCAATCCCCTGCTCCAGATGGCCAGTGGTGTTCACTTTAGTTTTTTCGGCAGCTTTGTTTTTGGAACACCAGAATTTCCCGTCTCGGATGTACCATTGAAAGATATTGTCCAAAAAATAGCAGCTTCTCGTTTTGACGCAAAGCCTTGGAAGGTATTTCGATTTGAGGAAATCCACGAGGCACATAGGGCAATGGAAGCCGGTGCTGCAAATGGGAAAATGGTAGTTGTAGTCGAGTAAATGAACAGTTTCGTGTCCGTCATGCAATCGTGCGAGATTGAAAGGGTGAGATGCTACGTGAAATAACTTTCCAATACCATCTGTCACCTACTCAAAAAATGACTGGGTTTATTGATTCAAAACATCATTTCAGTCTCCGTCAGCTCGTGTGTGATCATACTCGTTCACCTGCTCTGAGCTTTATATTTCGTACTCTGCATTGCGCTGCTTTGAGGCTTATGCTTAGACAATCTTCAACAAGATAGATTAAATAAATAGCCTCCATCCCAGTTATTTCTGCAGAGTGTGCTAAATTCACACAGTGAAAAAGATTTATTATTGAACAAGATGGAATGGAAACGGTTCGCAAATGAATTGAAATTGTGTAGCTAGTTATTTACAACTAAATTTTACATGATACTTCGGCCAATCTCCTCCACCGCTATTCATGGTCATATAATACAGCTGACTAATTTAAGAGCAAGAGGGCTGATTAGAAGGCTTAGAAACGGAGTTGCTGGGGTTGGTTTGGCCGCAGCCATAAGCGACACCAAGAGCAGTATCATCAATGGCAGAGTTGTAGGCGGAACCACAGTTGGGATCGCTAAAAAAAAATTAGATGTTTGAGATTAAAAAAGAAGTAGTAAATACGTACCTGGCACCACCACTTGCGCTGTTGAAGTAGGAGCAGATGTCGTGAGAGAAGCAGTCCTGAGTGTAGACATTTCCAACAGCGGTACCACTGCATCCGGCACCACATCTGCCGTTGCAAGAGTAACTATACTTTTGTATTAGCATCGTGTTCGCCTCAACTTCAGTGGCTAAACTACGTACTCTCCAGAACCAGAGGGGTTGGTTCCGTAGTTGCTGCCAACAACACCAGTGAAAGTGCAAGTCTTGCCAGCAGAGTTGGTCCACCTAGCGGTCGCAGTAGCGCCGACCTTGAGGCATGTTACCGCGCGCTTTTCGAGGCCAGGCATGGCCATCGAGAGCGTCGCAAGGGCGGTGACAATTACGGTTTGGACGAGCATTTTGAGAGTGATTAACGTTGTTAGAATCCCAATATGGTGAACTGGTCGATCTATTACACTATGCTACAAAGCTTTCTCAACGATATATATGTTACCAGCGGCTCCAACGGTTGCTAATTTGAGCATAGCCGGAGCCTATTGGAACATAAATGTTAATTTTGTCGTCATCGGCCAAATGGCTGGAACTGGAAGCAACGGAGAATTTTTCGGCGACAGAGTTTCGATACCCTGCCATTCCTCGACGAACGCCTGGGTCATCTGATGGCGCTGGTGGTGTTACCCCACTACCGAGATCGTATTCAGGGGCCTGCTCGCCCGCGATGGCTATCCTCATTTAAGCCAAGACGCCGGAAATTCACACACCATCAACTAAAGCCAAGAATATTTACTTCATTGGAGCCATGCTAACTTCTCTATTCTCTGGGAGCTTGGAATGAAAGGAATGAAACGTATGAGGCCAAAAGCCACCACTGGAGGAATGCCTTGGAGACACCCATCACGGACACGGCACGGTGTCTTGTGCATGGCATAAGCAAATCGTCGGCTAGCAAGGCTCGTCTCATTCTGGAGCCACCTCAGCTCCCAAAACTCGCCCGAGCTGAATGCACGCCGCGAGAGTTACGTGATGCATTTCCGCGACGGCTGTTGAAGCTGGCATTTCTTTGCCGGGACCTCGGTCGGATTGTCGCGGTGAATACAATGACAGCCACGTAGGACGCGTCGGACCCATAATTTCGCCCTAATATAGCAAAGTTTGGGTGACTCGACAGGATGCTCTCCTCACTATTCGGGCAAAGAACGACAGGCACCAGCAATTTGCTTTTACCAGTTCGGTTCTCTCCGGCTGGAGAGGCACAGCATCCACGCTACAATTGAACTATCCCGCAGAAGTGTGTACTCCATTTCGCCTAGGTTCCCGGTTGGTCGGGGATGCTTCCGCCATAGGTTAAGACCTAGTTCGGACCATTCCTCCATGATTTGCGGTCGCTTCCTGTCCGCTGGCCTAAATGAGGCGTATCTCTGTGCAATGATTGTAATTTTCCAGTAATCGAATTGCGTCTTGTTGCTTGGGTTTCATATGGAGGGTTTGGGACGTCATGCCTGATGTCACGCGCCCCGCGATTTCATGCATAGGCACCATCCTTGGTTACATTCATACACCACATAAATGGGCATTCAATCTAGATGAATCGATTTCTACGATGCCTTGAGCATTATAGGAACAGGCCGGCAATCCTCTTCTCTTATTCCATGGTTGGTAGCAATTAGGTATCCCCTCTAGGGTGAGTGTGGGCCAATATGCACACAGTTGATCGATCGCATGCTGATCCAAGGCGGGACAAATAGTAGCGAAGGAGCATGGGTAAATTTTTAGTGGTTAATCCATTCAGTTATTATTTTGGGACCATAAAGAGCTGTTTTCATCGTGCTGGCGCAAAGATACCACCAATGGTGACATTGTCTGTATCAAGTAGGCCGATGTTGGGTTTGACTATCTAACTTGTGACGCGCCAAAGAATTCACGGCTTAACATCACGGCGATGAATTCTGCCAATCAACCGCTTTTTGTCTAAAGTGAACAGCGTAGATAAACGCGTCGATACCACGTGTATCTAATCCCTCTCAAACTAATTCCTCACATTCCTATCCACCAATCTGATTTCCTTGTGTGATCCTCCTTTTGACGCGCTAAATGCTGATGGCACGTGAAACAACGCCACAACTTCGCCACATGGTGGAATCCTACGCCCCATCCATCTTCAGCTCACATCTTCAGCTCAACTGCGGGCATTCGACTCGCATCATGGTTATTTTGCGCGCAAAAACTCCCTCTAGCGGAAATAATGCGACTACTCAACACCGAAACGGTTGATCTTATCGAGGTATACGGTGCTGACATCCCGACCTACGCCATCTTATCGCACACTTGGTCCAATGAGGAAGTCCTCCTCCAGGATCTCTACAAATCTGATTTCCACGGCTCATCATGGGCGCAGATGGCCGACGAACCACAGACGCCTCTTGGAACAAAGAAAGGGAAAGGAATGGATAAAATCCTAAAGAGCACTTCGCTAGCTCGTCATAATGATCATGATTATATTTGGATTGACACATGTTGCATCGACAAAACCAGCAGTGCTGAACTCTCCGAGGCCATCAACTCGATGTACCGCTGGTATGCTGACGCCCATGTTTGCTACGCTTATCTAGCCGATGTACCTCCTGCTGGCACTGAGGATCCATTTGATAAGAATTCTACTTTTCGCCATAGTCGTTGGTTCACCCGTGGGTGGACTCTTCAGGAACTCATAGCGTCTCGACAGGTCGAGTTCTATGCAAGCGATTGGAGTTATCTTGGATCCAAAAATGGAGACATTGCCTTCACCAGACTCCTAAACGAGATCACAGGAGTACAGCTTGACGTACTGACGGGCGAAATGAGCCCCCAGGAGGTGAGTCTCGCTTCACGCATGCATTGGGCCGCAGACCGCCAGACTACAAGAGAAGAAGATATAGCCTATTGTCTATTGGGAATATTCGATGTGAACATGCCGCTTCTGTACGGGGAGGGAAAACGCTCATTTATCCGACTTCAGGAAGCAATCCTTAGCAGAGAGGAAGACCAATCCCTTTTCGCGTGGCACTCCGAAGCCCTCGACCTTGAAGACCCAAGCCAAGTTGGTACTGCTGGCCAGACCAGCCAACTCAGTGGGCTACTTGCCGATGCACCAGATAAATTTTGGGATGACAGCGATATCGAAATGACCATGCCTCTCACTCTTAATAGCTCACCGCCAACAGTGACTAGCAAAGGCCTAGGTGTTGACTTTCAGCTGCTGCCCTGTGACGACGAGGAAATCTCCCAAGAAGCTGATTTTCGTGTTGTTCTAAACTGTGAGCGGACTCGAGAAGGACAGCGCGAATCACCAGTCATTTATTTGAAGCGGATATGGGGAATGGGCGATCAATTCGCTCGTGTTCGAACCGACATGAAAACATATATCCCACCCAACAGCACCTTCTTAGAAGAAGCTACGGACGAACGAGTTTTTGTCAAACAAGATCCATCATCAGATATTCGAATGATCCGAGTAATCGCAGCCAAGGAGAGTTCACGAATTCAACTTCCTGTAGGTGTTACAGACGACACTCATCAGTTGACGTCCAATTGGAAAATTAAAGATGCATGGCCAAAGCAAGGTTGGGTCGAGAAAACTCAGACATTCCAAACGCAAGATTTGGCATTTGGAGAGCCCTGTGGAATATTACGAGTAGAGGTTAAAGAATCTGACAAGCTTACTACTTTGGATGTTGCTATTGGCATGCATGCTCCTAGTGAACGCTTATGCAGAAGTTGGTGTCAGGTTATGAACCGGGAATCATTCTTGGATGTAAAAGGTGCATTTTCATGGGCTATGAGAGAAGCCAAGGCCGGTAAAATTTCTTTTAGCGAACTTTCGACTCAGGACATTCATGGGACCGATATGTCCACATGGGTTGTGTTGACCGAGCGGAATCGAAAGAGGGGCATCGACATTACGCTGCATGTATTGTCACAAAAGCCTCAGAAAGACAAGAATGTGGTCGACGCGGCTCGCCATGATTATGGTCAGATCATCCCGCTGTCAACATTGCCCGAAAAAGACCTGGCAGGTCTCGATTTGGCGAAAATTAGCCGCCCACCTTTGCATCATGAAGCTTCCCGTACTGAAGATCTGTGGTACAAATATCGTTCCGAGCTAGCTCGACTAATGGAAAGTTTAACGGTAGTTGATTCTATCGAAATAAGCATCTTCCCAAGGTTATCGTTTGGCTCTAAAATACGGATAGGGCCTAAAAATGATGAGCCTACTTCACTGGGATCTCTCAAAGAATATTGCTTAGACGCTTTGGCGGCGGGCGATACAGAGACACGAAGATGTGTCCAAGTCCTTTATGGGATCGCAGCAAGCGAGACCTTTGGTTTTCTTGATGCCACTCGGATATTGGAAGGGAGATCTGATTCATTCCTTCCCCTTCATCCTATTCATTGGGCTGTTATTGGAGGTAACCTGGATATTGTTCAGACCTTAATCAATTCCGGCGTGGACCCAATTGGGAAATCTGACAGACGTCTCAATACTTTACATTTGTCCATGCTGCACGAAAAGCCTGACATTCTAAACTTGCTTCTGCGCTACCTGTACCCAATCCATCTCTCCGACGACCCAAAGTCAAATTACTTCAATGAAAATTTGGAGCACCTTGAACCAACTATGAACAATGAAGACTACCCACTACATTTTGCCGCCGCATATGCACGGTCCCCTGAGTTTTGGAATAAATCTTACTACCAGTGGCTTTCTGGAAGGCTGCTGAACCGATTTGGAGAGACGCCTTTGCATCGAGCTGCTGCAATGGGGAACTCCGCAGCCGTTGATTTCTTCATCTCACCAGAAGCTGAAGAGTGGAACAGATCTACCGAACAAGAGATTGGTGCGGTTGATAATAAGGGACGGACTCCATTATGGCATGCCGCATGTTCTGACTATACGGGTACAATCACGCGAAAACTTATAGCCGCAGGCGCCTATCCTGACATTGAAGATCAAGACGGACTTGCTCCTATCCACATTGCCTGTCGTGAGGGGACTATCGGATGCTTGAGAACTCTTATTGTAGGTGGTGTTAACCCTTTACTGGGGGCCGGAGCGTTAGGCCTGTTGCCTGCTCATTTTGCCGTCTTATATGGACGTATTGGCTGTCTCAAGACGCTCTTGAGAGCCCAACCATCGGCCTTTATCGACTCGATAGATATGGATGGACTACGTATCAGTGCGTTACACCTTGCCATTGCTAACGGCCAGGATGCTTGCGCTCACTTGATTTGGGATGAATTAGAGGAAAAGCACCACTTTAGAGGCTGGAGCCTTTGCATTCTGAACGAGTCTTCGGGTCCAAAAATCAAATGGATGTACATGCAGATCAATGATGAGCACTGGTTTGCAATTGAAGACCCATCCCACGAAGATGGCACCCAGAATTTCATCTGTGTCAGTGCTGATGATGTGCTTCCCAAGTTATGGGTCAGACCATCATTTGAAAGATTTGAATCATATGATAATGACGAAGACGACGGAGCTGATGATTACGCGAATGAGGTACGAGAAATGCTAGCTGAGGAATACAGCACTTTTGCCCGCAAACGAGGAATTCTTGATGCGAGACGACCATCTACTGGAGATGTACCTGAGAGATGGGGCGGATCGCCAGAGAACAGCCCTCAAATGACACGAGAGGGAACACAAGAAGATTTACCAGTAGAAACACAAGACGAGGCACAACCAGAGACCGAAGAGAGACCTTCCAATGCAGAAGGCAAGGAACGTAAAAAGACTCGCCATAAGCTTTGGAAGCTTATTGAAAGATGGTAGTGGTTTTGATGAAATGTATCTAATCCGAGGACTCAAGTAATAGTTCTAGCTAAAGCCAAATCAAACAAAAGAATATAAACTGGATCAAACAATGCTATCTAGGATTGTGTTGCTTAAAGAACCTAAACCATCTTCTATCATCAATGGTTACGAGTATTCTGTTTTGCCAATGCTTTAGCGCTTCCCTTCCAGGGTAACCGGCTCCACTTGAAAAACCCACCTTTCTCTTGAGATCTCTGATCAAATTTGGATTGCTGGAGGAATTCTTTGGCGCCTTTGTCTTAGGTAAGCTCAAGCATTGACTACATGCCAAGCCTGATGGTATTCGCAGGGCTGAAAGATCTATTGAGGGACGATGGCGACCATCGGGATGTGCGGCGTGCCCATGCTCACGCCGTTCAATTGTGCAGAGCTGTGCCTCAAGTTCGTGCAATGAAGCGGACGGACTCAAGTGGATAAGTCTGTCTCGTATAAATTAGGTTAGATACGACGCTACAAATTTAGCAACTCGGCAAAACCGATCTGATTGGAGTTGATGGTGATGGCACAGACTACGACAGGGACCTGTCCAATTGAAAAAGCGCCGTGCTAGTCTCACCTGAAGGTTGATGCTCGTAACAGCGGATGAACCAGGAACCGTGGGCCATTTCCCTGTGCGAAGTTATGCACATGAGATATTTCTGGCACACGGGCACTGCTGAGGAATGTGGTGTCAAGTAATTTATGGCGATGACCTGTCGTCGCAAATTTTCATTCAAGTTTTTATTTTCCTCCGCCTTCATCTTGGTGACATGCCTGGCAGTCAGGTGCCACGTTGATTGTCCAACAAATTGGATCGCTTCCACTGCAGCCCTTTTCTCGCCAGTCGCTCATTTTACTGGCGTGATTTGAGTCGCCAAAATGTTGTTTTCTTTTCTCTCCCTGTTGATTGTGCCGACCTTGGCACGTGATTTCGACATTCCAGATGATAATCGCATGGTGCAAAGGGATGGCCTCATTCGGTTCCCAATTCGAGTGTCCGAAGGTGCGCCTGTCGTAAAGGGTGTTACTAAGCGACAAAACGACGTTGGTTTAAAGGCACAGAGAAATGGTTATCTCTACACCATTGACCTTAGCATTGGAACTCCTGGCGACCCCGTAAGCCTGAACTTTGACACAGGGTCTGCAGAATTCTGGGTGAACCCGGTGTGCTCCCAATCAAACAATCCGGCGTTCTGCGAAAGCTTCTCAAGGTTCAATACTAGTAGCACGCTCCAGGATCTCGGAACACAGACCAGGCTTAGTTATGGATCAGGGTATGCGGACATCAATTACGTTCAAGATTACGTTTTAATTGGATGTAAGTATGATCGCATATGATACATGACAGCGGTTTGAGCCTTATTAATAAAAAATAAATGTCAAGCTACCAAGGTTAGCCAGCAAATCTTTGGCGTTGCCTATGATTCCTCTACCATCTCTGTTGGCGTATTGGGAGCAGGCCCTCCTCTGTCGGGATGGACAACAGAGTACCCAACAATATTTGATACCCTCGTTAAGCAAGGATTCATGAATAGTCGCGCTTACAGCCTGGATATTCGGTCTATTGAGAGTAGCAGAGGTAAACTACGCAGTCCGCCTTGTTCACATATTCTGACAGTCATAGGATCTGTCGTTTTTGGAGGTATTGACACGAAGAAATTTTCTGGAAAGCTTGAGAAACTCTCCGTAATTCCTGCGGAGGATGCCCCAGATCAAAATACTCGGTAGGTTGGTGAAATGAGATGGTGAAATTGAGCTAACGTGTCCATAGTTGGTGGGTTAATCTAGACGCAGTGACCCTCACTCTCAGTAACGGCACCAAGGCCTCAATGTTTTCCAAGGGCGGACAGCCAGTTCTGCTGGATAGTGGGTACACTGTTAACGCATTACCTGCAGCTATCTTCCAGCCCCTTCTCAATGCCTTTCCGACAGTAAAAATGACTTCCGGTTCTAGCTTGTATGAGGTCGATTGCAACGTAAGAAATATCAAAGGTTCAGTCGATTTCACTTTTGGAAAGACTGTCATCAACATCCCTTACCGAGATTTCATTTGGAAGCAGCCCAGTGGAACCTGTATTCTTGGCGCTTTTCAAGACGACAGTAAGCTTCAATCATCTTCACCAAAATAATGATTGCCGCTAAATAAAAATAGCTTTCCCTGTTCTTGGTGACACATTCCTCCGCGCTGCCTACGTGGTCTATGACTGGGACAATAAAGAGGTTCACATTGCAAATAACGAAGACTGCGGATCCAAATTGGTCGCTATCAGCTCTGGCCCTAATGCTGTCTCCTCTTTAGTTGGTGAATGTGGAATCACCAAGGCAAACGTTTCATCCCAGCCGTTAACCCCTGTACCTACTCCCGCACATCGTCGCAACTATTCCTTACACAACAACACGGCCACCAAGCATCCGGTTTACGATCATATTCGCTACAACGGCACCATTTCCGTCTCAGAGCCTCCGAGATCTACCGTCCCAGTTACACCTTTCACAGGAAACGCTGTTTCAACACAAGGCCCGGGTTGTTTCAGCTGTGCTGCTCAGCCTAAAAGCTGTACTGCCGCATATCAGCATACCCAAACGGCTTCTACGATTCTCGAAAGTCAATCTCCAACTCTTAAATCTAAGCCAACGGGATCGGTTGCAGTTACTGCAGGGGCCCATAACAACATTCCTGTATTGACTACATTAGTATTAGGGTTGATGCTCGCAATTTGTCAATGACTTCGCATGAATTATGAGTTTCCACGAAATATATTTGATCTCATGAGCAGCATCTAGAAAACAGCGCTATCGGCATTCTGGAGCCCCTACATAGCCGACATAAATCATCCTACATATAGGGCCTTTTAATTAGCATGATATAATATGTAATTATTTTGGAGTCACTGAAAAGCTTGGGTTGGGGGTGGCTTTCGATGACGGATACATTGAGGAGCTGGGGCTCATGATTTTTTACCCCAAAATGAAGTGCCGACCACAGAATTTGATCCCATGTTTGGGGGTAGAAAGCCAGCCAGACACAGATTCTGTGTCGGGAAGAACGCCATTTGGCGCTACCAATGTCAGAGGCTGTTTTATGGCTGGTGATAATGTTGCGCCAATGAAACTTGTGCCGGTTGTAGTGTCAATTGGTTAGTACTTGCCACAATCATCACTTTACAATACCGCTCACTATGATCTTGATTACGCGTGTTGGCAGCCTTGGGGATAGGCAAGGAACTGGCATTTGATGATACGAATCATTTTGTCGGGGCGGAAATCTCCTCTATGTGATTAGCATAGTAGGGCTTTTTTTTTTTTTCTTTTTGAGAGAGAATTTTGTGAGATAGAATTAATAAACAAGATTAAAGCACGCTGTATGTGGCCGACAACGCTGGGCAACAATGCTGGAACTTTTGCTGCGCCATTTAATTGTCCAAGCCACCCCTGCAGCAGATCTCTAAAATAGATCTAGTGTTTGAACTAGTCCACACCAACTTTGAGAGATTTCCAGATGGAAGGTTTCAGAAGATCTGTTGAGGAAGAATCATGCAATACAGTGTATGCAACACACATCAAGCTAAGTGATACTGTCTTACACAGTTGCTTTTGATGATTGGTATTTCAGAACCGGGGGGGCCAACCCCTCGCCAAGGCCGGATTTAATCCGATAATCCGGTTTCACCTCTTGGTCATCTTTTTTTCCCTCCTTCAAAACAAATACTACACGATACAATTCGATTTTGAAGCTATTTCCGCCAAGGGAGCCATCAACTGTCGACTTTCTGTCGGCACGTCTCGCCATGGTACACACCTTGCTCTCTCTCCCTGTTGAAACCTTGCACGAAATCTGCAAGAATCTTCCCAAACCCCGCGATGTGGCCAATTTTCGCCTCGTTTGTCGTGTTCTCGGCGATGTCGGCATGCACCACATTGCTTCATCGGCTTCTTTTGTACTCTTACCAGAGAGCATCAGCCGACTGAGCGACATTTCCGCCCACCCCGTTCTTAGACACACCGTGGAGGGCATCATTTGCTATGCAGATGTGCTACCTTGGTACGATACCTTTGAGGAATGGAGGATAGATGCACGAAGGCCGGGCCTTCAACTAGACTGGCCCGTTCTACCCGACGATGTATGGGCTTTGGACGCCGATCGAGCTGCGCACGCCCGCCACCAGATTCCTTATGCTGAGTTGAAAGAGGGCTGGGCAGCTTATCGATCAACGGTAACCAAGCAACAGAAACTATTGCTGTCTTTGGAACAGTCTCAGGAATTGGGAGATGCCCTTGGGAGGTTCACTAACCTGAACCAGATAGTGATAGCACAAGGCCATAACGATCAGCATGTATGCACTATTCGTACTTTCAGAGACTTTTTCGATAAATGTTTGGTTCAACCAGTCCCTAGCCCACGTAACATGTCAGAAAGGTCGCACTTTCCAGGTCTTCCTGGTACTAAGCCTATGACATCAATGTTACAAACGGCCATGTACAAACAGAAACAATTAAAAAGCCTCAGCGTTCACCAATTGGATATCCAGTTCTTCGATCTCCCAGAATCAGAATTTGAGTCTATCAAAAAAAGCATCCATAAACTCCTTGCCATTAACCTCCACATCTTCATCAATGACACCTACGACGAAGACAATGTGTGGAATCGTGCCCTACAATCCTTGTCCACGAGCCGACTAAAACACCTTTTAAACTCAGCACCCGATCTCCAAAACATTGAGCTAGGATTCAGCCATCCATTTTATGGTTCCTATATTGCCAATACTGTTCATGTACTACCCCCAGAACATGCACGGTCACATCTGGTGGTGCTGTCATTATCAAGGATCGAAATCCACCCTCCCTCGTTCTTGGCATTCCTACGCTCTCACAACGAGACTCTCGATTCTATCAGTCTGAAATTTTGCGACCTAGTAGCTACACACCCAGATTCCGATCCAAACCGTCAAAGAATAAATGAACCTCAAGCTCGAAGCCGCTGGTCCGAAATCTTCATTTCTTTCTCTGATACTCTCGCCCTCTCAACTCTAACACTATCGGGCACTTTCACTGTTTGCCGCGCTGCGGGTCAAGGCCTCGCACATACTCGAATGAGTGATTCGGTCAAGAACACGGGGCTAACTGTAGCCGATGCACTGGAGATGTTGATTTGTTCGGAGGATTTTGAAGATTTCGCGGAATCTGAAGTGGTCCCTAGTGAGGGCATAACCGTTGAAGAGATGAAGCAAGTCGTGATCCAGGATTTGGTGGATAATCCACCTTCAAGGTCAGAACCACCTAGAGACATCGAGATTTCAGTAAGATATTGGCACTATTTGGAGAAATTTAGACGTTCAGAGATTGAAAAACTACCGGAGGAATAAAGATATCGTCTTGTTTTCCCCAGCCTACACTAATTTCTGATGAGCCTGAAGTGGTTAATCATCAGCTAGAGTTGGCTTCTTGTTAGCGATTAACTCAAACAATCGCAGCTAAGACCGAGATATAAAAGGACAAGAATGTAGGAATAAACGACCCGGAATGAAAGAAGGCTGAAAAGGAATTAAAAAAAGGATATTAAAAAATACGCATGTATTGAGGGCAAATTAGCAGTCTTATTTCTTTCTTTCTTTCTCTCTTTTAATTAAAAAAATGACGCCATGTCTTTACATTTTAGATCAGGATACGTATTGATAACTCTCAAGCTTGTGACGTACAGATAATTAGGCTGATAGGTTCTTGGTCTGGAAAATTATGAAGACCAAATAAAGTTGTCGAATGCAGTTTTTTGCCGCCATGTTTGTGACTTTGGAGTTCAGATTCATGGTGGAATTGCAATTATGCGGAATTATCTCAGACGATGTAGCTCCAACCAGGAGAAGCTTTATTGAGTGAAGCTTAGGGGTATTATGGACTCCTGGTCTAAGGCCCTTTGATCATCTTGATCAACAAGTAGATTTACTAGGAGCCAAGAATATGCAGAAATATTGGAAAGTAGAAGAAGCATAGTCCACATATATTGTCCCCCCCCCCCCCCGGGCGTTGGAACTTTTGAACTAGACCCGAATTTAGCAATCTGAAGGAATATACACTTATTGGCCTACTTTTCGTTGATTGGTGTCTGTCTTGGAGTCGATGTATTTAATACAACCACAATAAGCCATCGGCTAAATGTTCCCCCGCCCGCATGATACCCCGCATCATCATGACCTAAATATTTGTACAGTCCATCCATTTGACCGCGGTGAAACAGAAGTTGACCCTCGGTATTTTCACTGTAATACAGCGCGTTAGAACGAATGTACTTGCGTATGTATAGAAGCAAAAAGAACAGTATATTAGTAGTAGAACTTCAAATTCATGGAATATGGAGCCGATCGAGCTTTCAACAGTCGTATCATCACCGCGTACAAATCAACCTGGAAATGAAGCCCACGTAGCGGAGTCATTCAGAGGAATAGAGCAACAGCTCGAGCCTGCTGACCGAGGAGCAGCAGCTTGGAAGTTGCTTGCCGCCGCTTTTATTTTCGAGTCTCTTCTGTGGGGTCAGTACACCTGGTGTCTTTCATATTCTTTCACCATTCATCCAACACATCTGACCCTCACTGCCTTAATCAGGATTTCCACTCTCCTTTGGAGTTTTTCAAAATTACTATTCTCAACAACCCGAGTTTGCTAGCAATAGCTATACATCAGTAATTGGCACGGTAGCCTCTGGGATATCATATCTGGGTGCACCTTTCATCACACCTCTCGTGAAGAGATATCAACGTTTTCAAAAGGTCATAATTTGGGTTGGCTGTAAGTGTCCACAGCGTTTTCAAAGAGAAATCATCTGACTCCAATATAGGGCTAATATGTATTGCCGGAATTGCATTTGCGTCAATCTGCTCAACTGTTGAAACACTAATCCTAACACAAGGGGTCACATACGGAATTGGATTCTTACTATTCTACTATCCGATTTTGAACATGGTGAATGAGTATTGGATCACGCGCCGTGGAATGGCTTATGGCCTTCTCTGCAGCGCATCAGGTGTCTCCGGAGCCGTGATGCCATTCATCATCCAAACTCTGTTGGATAAATATGGATATCAAATCACGCTACGAATCATCGCCGTTGCATTGTTCATACTGACTGGTCCTGTTATACCATTGCTAAAGAGTCGCTTACCACCTTCTTCGCACACGGCTGTGGCAAGGATAGACTGGTCTTTCCTCCAAAATAATTTATTCTAGGTCTACTCGATTTCCAATATTGTGCAGGGACTAGGATACTTCCTCCCATCACTTTATCTGCCGTCATATGCAACAGAAATAGGTCTAGGTAACAGTCAAGGTACTCTACTTGTATCTTTGATGAGTGTTTCGCAGGTAGCTGGACAGCTTACCTTTGGTACGCTCTCAGATCGGAACCTCTCACTCAAGAGGCTTACGACTGCTTCTACTATACCTTCAGCAATATCAGTACTCTCTCTATGGGGTCTCGCCAAATCGCTTCCATTGCTTGTTGTCTTCGCATTAGTGTATGGTTTCTTTACAACCGGCTATACGGCTATGTGGGCGCGAATGAGTACATCTGTAAGCAACGATGTGGCAACCAGCCCCGTTATCTTCGGTCTGTTTAATTTTGGTAAAGGAGTAGGCAATGTTTTGGCAGGTCCCATTGGCGGTAATATGGTATCATCTGTCACTGTGATTAGTCACTATGGAATTATTAAGTATAGCGGGGTGGTCATTTTTACTGGTGGCTGTATGGCATTGAGTTCTATCATTATCGCATCATCCTACCTTCTTTCCTATGTATGAGGGCAACAATTTAATCGAATATAGTTCTATGAAATTTCCATCCTTTCTTGTGACCTTCGTTACTACGCGGCCCGATGGAACTTCGATCAGCACATCCATATCCCTATTCTTAGGAGCGTTGACGACTCAATATTCCAGAGTGATGGTTCCATGTCGGCGGCTGAGAAATAGTCCTTATGTCAGAATAGCACACCAAGATGAGAATTGGTATCATTTGGAGGAGTGAGGAAGCCACTGAACAGTACAACCCCTGTAAGTTTGTCACCCTGTGACTTACTACACCACATCGCCACACCACGATATCTTGCAGTTTAATCAATTTTATAGACGGAAAAAAGAGGGAAAAAAGACAGAAAATTTGTATAAACAGATATTCATCAGTTCATCTTACAAATTTGTATCTTTTTGTTGTAAACGTTGAATGTACTGAGAAGTTAATAAGGGTATCTCAGTAGCCAGTAGCGCTAGTACACACTTTCAGGGGTTGTACTGTACATATCTGCATGGCCTCGAGGTTCATGGCTGAGAAATTTCCGGAGAGTATTTACCGGATGATACTCGGTCTGAATGGGTTTCAAACGACGCTCCAAGACTGTTTGAACCTCTGACATAAATCCTAAGGGCTAATGCTGGACGATCCGAAAAGTCTCTCTGGCTGTAGGCTGGTCTTCAGACTGAACCTAATAAGTTGCGATGCCTGCTATTGCTTGCGTCCAAGGGCAATGAATGGAAATAGTGCTCCTTGTGGCGATATCAGGCTTTCAATCTGATTGGTTTTGAGGACACAGCCATGAAGAGTAGATTAAATAAAAAAACCGAATCGTTTAAGGTTCCAAGGGAGACATTTACGTTGCCACTAAACTGAGGAAGAAAACTCGAGTAGGTGACTGACTCGGGGACAGCTTCGGATAATTTAGCAAGGATGACAAATGTAGCGTCGAAAGTAAGGTGGAACCACCAATAATAGCCGGGTTGAATATCTTGAGTCATGCAGTTCACGGGATTGATCTCGGCATGACAGAATACCAGATTTTTCACTGTAACTCGGCCGCACCTACAACAATCAAAACATGGTTTGTATTCTGCTTAAATTTCAGCATGGGAATTAGTTGGTCTCGTCAAAAAAGAAGGGCTCCTCTCGCTCAACAGACTTTATTAGAAATTCTATCGGGATTCAATGAGAAAGTTTACACGGCGTCATGAGAGGGGTCTTGTGGTGGTTTCATTGCAAGCTGTTTTATGTGGTCATTCTCTTACAATCGCAAGCAAAGCCAACCACTATCTATATGCTACTTTTTTCTCGAGCACCCTAGTTTTCTGTCCTCCACAATCACCTTACTTGCTCATATTTTTGGGTTAGAATTCTTTTTTCTTTTTCTTTCTCTTTTATTTTTTTTTATTTTTAAAAAAAGACTAATTTAAATTCTCACGGGTTCAAGTGAGTGAAACTTTAGCATACGTAATTTGCCAGAACCAGATAACGATACGAGAGTAGAGCCGCAAATGTAATGGCGGTCTGACCTATACTCTGGTGGAAGCCAAAGAAGCTTTGCGCCATCCCGCGTAACCCAGAAACCGCTTTTGTCGATGCCATAACCAACCACACAGTTTTCATCACAACGCTGTACCCTTTCAAGGTCGAATAAGGCCCTATCAGTGATGAGATAATTTCCTGTGCTATCAAAAGATAATTCCATGAAGAAACTATGCCTGAAGAAACGATCTACTTTGAATGCAAGTAGTATCTCACTCGTTCTTAATGAATAAACTAAAATCTCTCCACCGGTGGCGACTGCCATTTGGCGAGAATCAGGTGAAAACGCAATTCCTCCAAAGACCTTCTCAGCAATCTCAAGAGCTTTTTGCACCTTGCCTGTTTCTGTGCACCATATTTGAATTGCTGAGGGTCTCTGCGAAGCGGCTATTAGCTTTGTGTCTGGAGAGAACACAAATGGGTAAAATAAACCAGAGGATTGCAGATTTTGATGCACTACCCCGGTGGCAATTGACCAAACTTGGATTGTTGTATTATTCAGTAAGACGGCTAGTAATCTTGTATCTTGAGAAAATACAATTGATCTCACGCCTTCTTCCGGGTTAAAAGAAAAACTGCGATACAGGGCACCTGTTGCAGCTGACCAAAGTTGGATTTTGTTGGAGGGGTATGCTGAGGTGGCCACCAGCAGAGCATTAGGCGAAATGGCAAGAGCACTGTATTTATTAGAACCGGCTTGTATGGTCTGCTCCAATGCGCCTGTCGTGACCGACCAAAGGCGAATTACCTCGTCGGTGGATATTGAAGCGAATACTTGCTTGTTGGGTGAAAAAAATAATCGTCTCATTGGCGCACTGTGACTCTTGTGTGTTTGGTCTATTGTGAGTGACCAGAGTCGTGTCATCACTGGATGCAGAGGCCAACAGTTGGCTGTCGGGTGAAAACGCAATGTCATTGGGCCGACCAGTGTGGCCGTCAAGTACATGATGAAGCTGGCCAGTCTTAGTCGACCAGAGTTGGATTGATGCGCTGGTGGTCCCGACAGCAATAATTTGACCATCAGACGAAAATGAGGCGTTGAGCCCCTTCGCTTCATGCTCCAAATTTAGCGTTTGCTCGACTTCCCCCGATGTTGCTGACCAAATGTGCACCTTCCGGCAATCACTCGATACTGATGCGATCATCTCTCCGCTGATTGAAAATCTGACCCAGCTAGAATGAATCGGAGGACCTTGTGCCACTTTTTCAAGGCTACCCATTGCGGGGGACCAAAGCCATGTTTTGTTGTCGTGGTTCGATACTGTTACAATTTGCTCACCCAAGAATTGAATTGCTTGTCGGCTGTAAGGGCATTTAAGGCAATCATGTGGGACCTTGATCGTCTGCTGCAAGATGCCGCTCGGTATTAACCAAAGTTGGATAGTATTATCTGAAAGTGCAGAGGCCATCCATTTCCCATTCGGCGAAAAAGTAACACTCATCATACTCTCGGCGCGATCCTCCAATGTCGACAGTAACTCCCCTGTTACTATTGACCATATCGTAATATTGCCGTCTGAGCAAACTGCCAAAATCTCCCCAGTGGTAGAGAATGATACAAATTTCACATGCGGTTCGTAGATGTCTAATGTTTGATCAAGCTCACCCGTTTCAGCTGACCAAATCTGAACAACACCATCATAACATGAAGCAGATAGTACCTTTTGGCCGCTTGGAGAGAACGTGACTGAATCGACTGGACCTTGACGACCTTCAAAGGTTTGTAAACAGGGGCTCCAATTTTCATCCACTTCTGTTAATGGGGACATCCATCGAGGTATTTCTTTTTCAAACGTTGCTCGGATTATGCTTTGTTTCGGCGCGAGAATAAGTGATGCGTACACCTGCAGTGGCGCTTCTCCAATTCGGGAAGCCATCGTGAGAATAAACCGTCTCGCATCTTGCAAGAAGTTACGGATAAAAGTACCAGTTTCGAGCTATTTTAATTAGCCATGTTTCTCAAATTTTATGAATACATACCTGGGCATTGCCTAGCAATCTGTCTAGTACGCTTAGCCCTTCTCGAGTTCGACCGATAAGACCTAATACTTCAAGCCAATGGAGAAAATGTCGCTCTAGGAAGCCGTGCACCACATCACCGTCAGAAACTAGCTGACCGGCTTGCGTCAAGTGAAACGCCCAAAACCGGCAAGCATATTGGAGCTCGGGCCGTATGTGGTCGTTGAGCTTTTGCGGGTCGATGGATGAACATGTTGTTCCTGGAGAATCAAGCCCGCAAATATTCATTCAAAGAGACTCATCCATTATCCGAAGGCAATGTGTAGCAAGCTCTTTGTGTGTCTGACTCTCATCTATCCAGAATGGATTCTTCCCCTTCTTTTCGGGGTCTAAAAGAAAGTCCTGAAAGGACAGATGCAGTAGCCTTATAGGGCTTTCAGCGGAACGGGGGATGCTTAGAACTGAGTGCAGCATATCCAGTCCCTCGTCAATATCGTCTTGAGGCACGCCCAACATTCGGGACAACGAAGATGCACAGAGCGGGTCAACCAGAACTACGATAGAACCAACCACAATTCGAAACTGCTCTAATGTTTCTGCCCTTTCTCGCTCCGATAGATCCATAAGTAGTTGGTTCAACACTGGCAAGTAAGTCGCGTCAAGCTTGGACTCTTGGCTTCTAATTTGATGTTTGAGAACTTGACGAAGCTTTTTTTCAGGGCTCCCACCCTTACGATCAGATAGAAAACGGCAAACGGTCGCTGCGAAAATGAATAGAGGTACTGCCATTTTTACAAGACTATGCAGATCCAACGGATTTGGCCAAACATCAGGCAACCTTCGCGCATCAGACACATCGCCGTCGTAGTCTTGTTTGATTCTTGATAGTTCGCTCTCGAAATACGCTTGTATATCGTGTTTAATCACCGAGTCTTCTATTTCATGAAGAATCATATCCTCGTATTGACCTCTGATTTTATTAAATCCTAGGCGGATGGGAAGATCGGGTCTACTAGTAAGAAATACTTTCAACTTGAGAGACTCTAACTTGTTAGCTTTTGAAATGAGGTTTATAAGAACTCTTATGTCGGCATCTTTTTTACACTCGTCAAGTGCGTCAATAATAATAATCAATGGCTGCCGTTTCTCGTCATCCTTGAGCAATTTGTTTAGTGGGTCAAAGATTAGTACTTTGAATTGTTCTTGTACTCCCTTTCCACAAATGCCAGGATTCGCATCAAGCGCGCCTTGAACGGATTCTGCGATTGCAGGTTGTTGCAAAACCAGCTGAGCAGCTATGGTAGTAAAAAACTTGGCCACCCCTCCTCGATCAGCCTCGCCTCTTTTGAAGAAGAAGCTAGCGCCGAGGTGGCCAGACTTTTCTGTCAAGTGCGCTAAAGTGCGTGAAATGGTTGACTTTCCCGTGCCAGCCATGCCATTCAGCCAGAAAAGGGCTTCAGAGTTGGGGTTTTCAGCCCATTTTGTGATTTGAGTAAGGACTTCAACCCGAGTGTTTTCAAGACAAGTTGGATTATTTGCCTCAGCGTTGGAGTCAAAACTCGCACCTTGCGCTATGGGAAGTTGATCCAAGACTGTTTTTTGCTGCATATCAAGCAGCATGGATCTAGTCCGCCGTTTAGCTTAAGAAACAATGGAGTAGGAATCTCACAAACGTTTGGTCGACCTGAAGGCCAAGAAAAATTGTCTGTGTGTGCTTCTGAAACATTTGCACCAAACTATCAACCTCCTGGCTCTCAAAGGGCCATTTTAGCGCCCGGAGCTTGTGGCCGAACCATGACCTTTTCGCTTGTGCGGTCTCCAGTCTATTTTTCAGACTTTCAAGTTCGGCGTGGCCGTCATTGAGAGTACGATCTAATTCCCGCGTGGTGTTCAGCCGCCTTGCTTGGGGAGTCTTCAACAATGTTTGAAGTTTTTCCGATACATTCTTCAAATCTTCGACTTCCTTCTGGACACGCGCAATGTCTTGTCTTGAGTTCTTGACCTTTCTCGAGTATTGTAGGCATAGTGAGGCCACTTTAGCAGACAGTTCGATGATTGCGATGACGCTTGTTGCGGTTCCAAGCGCCTCGGCCATTTCAAATCGCACACGGCAGGTTTTAGACAGACGCTAGGTTGAGCAGTGACTGAAGTTGCAGGTGCAGGAATTAGTGCTCAGAGAAGATTCAGCCGATTTCTTGGTGTCAAACTTGTTTCTAATCCGGTTGATCGCCGTGGTTGGGGTGGTACCGCCCAGCTTTTGAACTTGGAATCAGGTCGAGACCTGAAAACTGCCGCAAGCTCCCCGCTTTAAGATGTAGTCAGTAGTGATTACTCAGCATGCAGCTCTATCCTAACAATCCTTTAGAGCATACCTGCAGAAATAATACCCGTAGGCGTAAGGTGGGGCGCACGCCTACCTCGAGTGCCTCGAGGTAGGCACGTAAAACCTATGTCAGCCGGGAAACGTTGTGTTAGCAATTTGTATGTAATATGACTGTTTTCAAATCTATATATCGAGCTCAAACTACAATATTAAATAAACCTACCAATATAAAAGCTCTATCCCTTTTATATTAATAGGTTTATTTAATATTGTAATTCAAGCTAGATATATAGAACTGAAAACAAACATTTTCTTCAATTTTACATACAAATTACAGGTTTTACGGGCCTACCTCGGGACAAGGTATGAAGGCGTGCGTGCCCCACCTTACGCCTACGGGTAACCTCCTCTTTCGCCGTCTTTTTTCTTCTTTTTTTTTTCTTTCTTTATGCATGTTTGAAGTTATTGTGACCTCGGGCAGCATCGCAAGTGTCGCGCAACCCTATTTATTATTTTGATGTTATCAGTGTAGTCAAAGCAAACTCCTTTTCTCTGAGTGGACCGAGTGCGAAACTATTAGGCCCAAGGCATTTAATCCGGTTACTTTAAAAAGAAAATAAACCACGGTATCACATCTGAACATTCCAACCTAAGTGCTCGGAACTATCACGACCGGCTCAGGGGCTCCGCACTAAGGTGAATCATGTTTTTAAAAGTATGAAAATGGTTTTTTTTTCGCTCGCCATAATTATTAAAAAAAAAAATCCTTCAAATACAAGAATGGGGTACTCTAGAGTTTAGCAGGATTATCCCAAACTTTGATAATTTTGAGACTCCAAAACGAGCCCATCATCTCCCCAAATTCATCATGCCCAGAACATCTCAGCTACTATGATTAAGATCTTTGAGGTATAGTTCAACCCTCCTCCGGTAGAGGCTAACGTGGTCAGGTGATTGGATCGGGAGGATGACAAAACGAGTGAAGACCCTTTTTTCTACCAAGAAATCCATTGGTTGACATGGGGGGTGTGGCGTTCAATAGCGTGGTAAGCGGAGGACACTATCAACGCTTTGAATGAGTGTCCACATAATCGCTTCAACATCCTCTGCTGTTTTTTTTTTTTTTAAAAAAAAAAGAAATCAATCCATCCTTTCCTTTTCATCCCTTTTGCTGGGTAATCTGGAACATATTCTTCTGGAGCAGGAAAACTACCACGTTTCATACCACTAAGCTCAATTACACAATGTTACATAACCATGCGTGCTCAAAGCTTGGTCCTTCTATCAGGCGCAAGTCTGGGTACGGCTAAAGTAAGTCTTGGAACATACTTTTTAGATCTAGAGCTAACGATCAGTTCTAGGTGTGTGTGCCATATCAAGTGTTCAGTTCTTAACGATCATCCAAAACTAGCACTGTTGAGATATCGGCTCAAACGAGCTTAAGTGCAGCCATCTCCTCACTACCAAGTACCGAAATATCTACGTTTGAGGAATCCACAACCAGCGCGATCATCATCTCTACGGACACCGCAACCGAAGAATCTGTAACGACCACAACCAGCACCGAATCCGAGTCGACGGAACTCATCGTCAGCACCGAATTGGAGTCAAGTACAACCACCAAGGGTATCGTGTCAGAGCCAACAGTCACCAATGACTCCACATCAATTTCGTTTACAACCTCTGCAGATGCCACCACCGACATATCCACCACTACCACCGCCATCATTGAGCAACCAAGTACCACTTCCGCTTCTTCCTCTGCTTCCGCATCGGTTATAAACCTCCTCTCAAACTCTGATTTTGAAAGTAGCAGCACCGACTTGAGTCCATGGACGTTATCTATCCATCGAGAATTGATGATTGATGACCGGAGATTTGACCGGCATAGAGACAAGCCAGGCTGGCTACACTCCTTACGATGGAAGCAACCTCTAGTACGATACCCTAAGTCCCGAGTAATTCCTTCTTGAAGCCTAACATTACTTTGTGCAGTGCTATTACAAGTAGCCACCCAAATAATGATTTCACGCTATGCCAGCCCATCGCCCTTGAAACGGGGACCAAATATAAGTTCTCAATCCAGGTCAACGCTAAATGCACAATCGATTCTTTCGAGTGCCAAGATGAAGGCACCATCACCTTTTCACTCGGAAGCACAAAGAGCTCAGTACAGACAGTTGATCCCAACGAGACTTGGACTGAGTACTCTACCACGTTGGTGTATGATGGGTCCTCGGGAACGGAAATATCTGTCTGTGTGAAAGTGGCTGTTATTTGGTATGCCATAGACTATTACACGTTTTTGCTGGATGCTGTTTCGGTGACCGAGGTAGCCTAGTAGATAGTGCATAAATGTCTATTTAGTGAGCACTTGTGAAGATGCAATGCATGAGTGACCCCTGAGGTCACTCGAGAATCCCCTTTTGTAAGGGCGAAAAGCATCTAATTTCTTTCAGTAAGCCTTATCATTTTAGTATAGTTGGTACGTAAATATACATGTATACTTTTAATTGCATTGCTTACAAATCCAGAAACGTATCTAGTAGGTTTCTTTTCTCTCTACTCATCCTTCTCTATCTCTCCTCCCTTTCTTAATTTCTGTTACTGTTTGTTGTGGTTTGTTTGACAGGTTATTTCCAGTATTGAGTTATAAATTCTCTTTTGAAAAGACACTCCAGAATATGCAGCAATCTTTCCCCTGTTGTGATTGCCCTGTCGGTTTCGATGTATGGAATGAAGAAAAACCGAAGGCTGCTTACTTCAATTAGCTACTGCAATATTAATGAAGTTCTGTGCAATGATCCGATGGAAAGAATGGAAGACGATAAAAGGCTGTTTTCATTCGCTCAAGCTCCCCCATTTTGGAAACATATTGCAGCTACAAGGGCCTGTATATCATACGCAAAGATTATGTCGCCGATTGTAGCTCAAACCATAGCCTAAACAAAGGGTCGATCATGTCATTTTCCATATTCTCACCAAACATATCACTCCGATAATATTAATGTAGAAAATTGTGTTCAAATGATTTCAATTTGGTAAAAACTTGCAAATACCAGCTATGGATGACGCTTGATGAAACACGACGCTAACTATTTCAATGCTAAAAAAAAGAGAATTTTTTGGTTTAAACAGCAATGGCTTCTCGGGCTGGTGTCTCCACCGCCGCGTAAGATGCTTTTTCTTCCGCCTTAGCGGCGATTGTGGACATGGACTGCTGAGCAGGCCAGATCTCGCGACCGGCTTCCACCTCCTTCTTGAAGTGTTCTGTGACGAGGTCGCGCACGTTGGTCTGGAACCAGACGGCACCCTTCTCCATGGCGGGGTGCAGCTCGCCGTTGACAAAGACTCCTCGCTCCATGTTCTCCTGGGCACCGATGGCGAGAACCTTGTCCTCGGACATGACACGCTTGTACAGGGAGTCAACCTCCTTGAACTGCTCGTCGGTGGCCCACTTATTCCTGTAGACCTCGTACCTCATGATGGAGGTGGTGGGGCTGGTGGGAATAAATCGCTGCATCATGAAGAAGTTTCGGCTAGATAAAGAGGTTAGCGGTAGCTCCAGTAGCTTTTTCAGTGGGGATCACTTACGAGACATTGACGGAGGCGTTGGGGAAGAAGTAGGTGGGAGCAATCTTCAAGCCACGGGCAACCATCTCGGGAGTAGGGCTGCCGTAGTGGAGAAGGTAGGACTTGACGGGATCGACGACGTAGGTGTTGATGTCGGTAAGATCCCGGAGATCGGGGTGAGACACTCGGCAGTGGTAGCACTCGTTGTAGTTGTCACCGAGAAGCTTCCAGTTGTACGGACCCTCCATCTCCCAGGTGTGGTCGTACTCGTAGCAGCTCCAATCGTAGTAGTCAAGTCGCTCATGGGTATCGGATCCACCCAACTCGTCGAACCATGAGTTCTCTGGGGTCTCACGTCCGTCAAGGTTGACCCAGACGAAGCCCTTCTTGTCGACGTAGACATGGATGGGGAAGAGACCGTGTTGCTCAATATCAAACTCCTCGATGCTGGGGTCGGCGTGGAAACCGACAATCTTGCCGGTGTTGTCACGGCAGACGACGTAGTGGTAGCCAGCAACCTGGTACTTCTGGAAGGCACCCTTCTTGTTGAGTCGGAGGCCGTGTGTGGTGAGGAGCCACTTCTTAGAGAAGATGGCACGTCTCTCGAGGTCGTAGAGCTCCTGGGACAGGTACCATGAGTTGGGGAGAGCCCTGACGGAGTCCTTCTTGGTTGTGGCGTTCATGGGCTTGGAAGGGTCAATGCCACAGCACCCGCCATCGGTGGCAGGGGCAGGGGCAGGGGCAGAGGAGCCGCCCAGGCCAAAGTAGTTCTTGAAGAAGGACATTGTGATGTGTGATTAAAGAGATAAGGTGTATTAAAGGAAACTTAGTTACTCGGTTCCTGTTAGGGAGTTGAGACTTTTGTATGGGGGAACTGGCTGCTTTGGCTGCTTGCTGCTGTTAACATCGAGAAAAATCCAGAGCACGAGGGTGCTTTCAAATAGTTTACAGTTTGCTCAGTTGCTTTGATCTAGCTCCGGGCTCCCCAACCTTCCCCGGACCGATCTCGCCGGTTATCTTAGACGGACGTGGTCAGGTGGCGCAAAAGACACGGCAGTGTGCAGTTACTGACTAGCCAAAATGGCATTCTTCTTGCACCCCCATGTGTCACGATCGGGGCGTGTACGGCACGGCACGGCACGGTACCCATTACCGACGGGGTGTTGATAGCTCACGACGCGCTAGCTATCAGCATTTCAGGACTCTAAGTGAGAGAAGAGACAGGCATCTTCTCTCGCCCCGGTTGATCTATCTCTCCAAACAACCGCAGCCAGTAATGTTCCATTTGGGAAGGTCAAAACCCCTCCGTGCATGAACGTGTCAATACATCCATTAGCCTGGTCCGATACGGAGACCGTGACGCGGCACTTGAGGCCGCAACTGCACGGCGCCTAACCCAACTGATAGCCAGCGAATTTATTTTAGATAATGGAATACCACCTTTACAAAAAAGATTAAAGCTGTATAAAGAGAAGATATTTCCTGATAGGGTAAAGCAGGATAAATCTAGAGACATTTGTGGCATAGAATGGAAAACTTATCGCGGACGCAACCCCCCAAAAAACGGGCGCTACGGGGTGGTGCCCCGTTCACATGATCGGGCTTGATGCTTTGGGCGCTGGCTCCTATCAGCAAGCGCCGGGCCAGCATACACTCAAAATATCGGTAGCGAACACTTTTTTAGTCTAGTCGAATCAAAAATTGGCAGGCTGATTGCAAAAAAAAAAAAAAAAAATCTTACACCTGGACATACATGACACTGAGTCACCGACTCGTAAGCAATTGAGGGTAGCAGCATCGTCAGGGTTACAGACGACAACACAACCAATAGGCAACACAAGCCAATTGTTATTCCTCTGGGCGATTGCCCACTTGTAGGATACAAACAGCCGCCGCCACCCTGCCATAAGAAAAAGAAAAAGTGCTGGTCCGGTCCGGTCCTGGCTTCACGCGGGGGTGGACTTGATTCTCGATCCAATCGCGGCCGAAACAGCACGGATACTCGGCCGGAAGGTTGGCCGCATTGTAGAATCCCTGCCAAAGTGCACATGCCCAAGCAACGTCGAAAAAAGGTTGTTACCTTGTGGACGGACATCATTCACCGACGGCAAAGCATCTACCCCAACCCTTAGTTTCCCCATTGCCTCCCCCGCAAGCTAAGGGGTGGTAACGCACTCGCTTAAGGACTCAGCCGGCCGCTCAGATGCCCCATGCCCAGCTCGACCCGCCAGCAGGCCACTGTCGCAGAACCCTACGCACATCTCGACCGTTCTAGAGCACAACAGCGCGTGGTGCTGAATCCAGGGTCGAGCTGGGTCGTCCAAGCGTACAGAGGCCCTATTCCCGATAAGATGGTCCAGAATAGGCAATGAACCAACAAGTCTGGCATTGCTAGCCTCGAGATAAGGGGGTGTATGATCGACCCACGTGGATGAGGCTCAGTGGACACGGCGCGACAGCGAGTCACGAGAGATTGGCTTCGACACCGCAACCCTTAAGATACGACGAGAGGAAGCCACCAACCGTTCCATCAAAGAACTGACTGAGATTGAGTTTGCCTTGGCATAGGTCAGCCGACGAGGTGGCGGGACCAGGATGAGGCCGACTAACAAGAGATATCTCGGTGGCCGAGCCCGGAGCCCGGAGTCTGGCCGCTCACGTGATCGGCCACGGCAAGGTCAAGCGCACGCCCCAGACAGCCCTCCACGATAGACCGCCCAAGCTACACAGTCAGGAGGCATTGACTGCTCCCCGAGTTTACCTTGCCACCATCAGGAGTCAGGAAGTCAATGACGAGCACACGAGGAATCAGACTCGCAGCTTAAACGACACCAGCGCTGTTTCCGGGCGCATCCAAACTCTCAGCTTACAACCCAGCTCTAGATAGTGCTGGAGGAGGTGCGAAGAGCAGTGGAACAACAAGATAGCTAATAATGCATTACATAGAAGCCAAAACGTGCTAGCATCACATCTGGCTTGGCCTCCTCCGTATCATTGGGCACCGAACTTCCAGGGCGGCTCAGCCCGAGGCCCGGCCCCACAGTCGGACCTCAGCGGAGGCTAACCCGAGTTGGCGAGAACTAGCTTTGGAAACAAGAATGGGTTTCTGGGAAATCTAGTTGGAGGGTTTGCATTATCGGTATCCCTGAAGCTGCCGGTATTTGGCAACCCTGGTATCTCATATCATGAGATAGTGAGGTGGTCGACCAAATGCTGACGCACACCACCTTTGATACTCAACAATCAAGAATTCATGATTCATGATGCCCCTGCCCTCGCAAACCAACTTGGACAGCTCATCGATACTCAAAACATCCCATGAACCAATTTTGTGAACCAGGTTGCGATGTCACCGTCTGGAGTTAAGAGTACCGCGCCTCCTCCATGCAGACGGGCATTGATCCATGTCGAAGGATGGAAGCCCAAAAAGACCGTCAACGGCCCCAATGCCGCCGGCATCCCTGGCCACTCCGATCCGCGGCAATGGCGTTCGCACCCAGGCAACTACCTAGTGGAGACGCATATCCGGTGGTCCCAAATCCACATTCGGTTATCGACGCCGGCTGCTAATCATCGTCTGGGGGTGTTGATAAAACCCGCGCCGATCCCAGCAAGTGCCTATCCCCCACGCTTCCACGGAGTCGGCTCCGTCTCGCTCATCTACCACCGATATTGCAATACAGTCTATGATGCAAAAGATCATGATCCTCATATCATCAATCTGCAGTATTCACACAGAATGCCATCATCTCCAAAGTTCAAATCTCATCATTGCTTACCCTAGAGAGATGAAGAAGTAACAACAATCAAATATCCATTCCCTTGTAATGCTTACCGTTTCTTATCGCATGATGCTTGTTGGTTAGATATGTCTGCATTTTCATAGCATCGATATCCTGGTTTGCTGACCACAGCTGGAAGGTATGTTATCATTAACTCGCAGCGCCGAAAACCCTTCTTATCTAATCGCAGCTCTCCCATACGACTCAATGGCTTGGCCAAAAATGTCATATCAAATTTTGGGTGTTCACTGGAAGACTTGTTGAATTCCTTCGTTGTGGGAAAGCGGTGAATTTAGCAATAGGTTCATCGATGTTGATAATACGGACTGAGTAACCCCACCCAGCAAATATTTTCCTGCTAAAATGGCTCGCACACGATCAATAAAAAGCTCGGCTAGTATAAACCTTTGTTATCCATCTAGATTGAACATTTAACTAAAGGAGAAATAACTAAAGCTTCACTCAAACCTGTCATTCCGTGTACTTTTTCGGATTTATTTTATTTCATCAACACTGACAGCGTCTAGTCCCTTGATTCATTCCAAGAACCGACATACTAATCTTGATTGTTATTCTACTTGGTCTCTACCGTGATCCTTAATGCATTGCTTTAACCTTTATGGCAATGTAATCAGTACTGGGGGTTCTGTCCGAAGCCTTGACCTTGTTGATAGTCCTGATTTTGTTGGTGACCCTGGTTGGACTGGTAGCCCTGGTTCTGTTGATGGCCTTGGTAGCCTTGGGATTGGTTCGACTGATACTGCTGAGGGTTGTACTGCTGTGTAGGTTGGTATTGATCCGGTCGATATTCCTGGTGGGATTGATTCTGTGGGGGTCGGTGGTCCTGGTATTGGTCAGGGCGATACTCCTGTTGCGAATATTGCTGTGGAGGGCGATATTCTTGGTGAGATTGTTGTGGAGGTCGGTAGTCCTGGTTTTGTTGATGGTTGTCGGGTCGATATTCTTGGTGTTGTGGAGGCGGGATATATCCCTGTTGACTGTGTGACTGTCCGCCATGCTGCTCATGAGATGGGGGAGGGGCGTATCCTCCTTGTGAAGGAGGCACGGGATAGTTCGCACCGCCGAGATTGGCATTATTTGTCGGTGCACCCACACTCACACCCTCGTTGCCAATATCATCTGGCACGTGGATCTTGACCTTGGGCAAGTACTTCTGCACCTTTTGCTCAACCATGCCCTGCACAAAGACCCAGCTTTGGCGCTCAAACTTGCGGTGTCCGCCATTGACCACTCCCAAAATGCTCTCGCGCAGAGTCTCCTGTACCTTTCGTACAAGACCACGGATCTTGTTAACCAGCTTGGACTTGATGTCATCTCCAAAGCCGCGGTCTGCTTGAGCACCAGCATCGCGGTCCAGCTGCGAATCGAAGGGGTTGCCACCAAGAATCTTCTCAAGTGGGCGTTGGAATTTGTCAGGAAGCAACTCAAACAACTCCTTCTCAATGCCTCCCAGAATCTTGCGGAATTCTAGACGGACGTCCCTGTGCACTTTGGCAAGACCCGTGCTGAGCTTGTCGCTAATAACTTTGGAAAATCCGCCACTGCGTTCTTCTTCACCACCATCGCGATCACCATCACCAATAGCTCGAGAGGATCCCTCCTGGGAATGTTTCTTATTTCCGAACAAGCCACCTAGTCCCTTCACAAGGTCCTTGACCTGATCTTCAATCTCGCCTTTGACACCATCACCAAGATCCCGCGAGCTCGTGTTTCCACGCAGCCAGCGCTTGATATGGTCCAAAGCGAGGCGTGTAAACTTTTCGGCGATGGGTGCATGTTGTTCTCGTAGCTTTGCGCCGACTTCTTCCTTGATCTCGGGGCTGATCATGCGTGCCTTCTCTTCTGGGTTGCGTGCAGCATCCTTGACTGTGTTGCTTATAACGCCAAGTAGGCCATCGAGCTCGAATCTCTGGCCTCTTTGTCCCTTGTTGTCGTCCATGTGGTCTTGAACGGCGTCGATGGCGGCCGAGAGGAAGCCCTTGGCTCCGCGGGAGAAGGAGTCTCCGTCGCCGACTCCGCGGGATCGGTTCTCGCCCTGGGTCTGGCGGCCCTCGGTGATGTCGAAAATTTCGCGCAAGTCATCTCCTGCTTCGTCCGAGATTTTGCTGAAGCTGCGGGTCAGCTTGGCAATCTCGTCGGCGAAGGGCAGGGACTGGCCACCGTAGGAGTCTGGGGCAGAGTCATCCAGGCTTCTTGATGCCCCAGAGCTGCCCTTGTCCTTGTTGAATAGGGAACGAAAGGCGTCGACAACCTGGTCCTCCAAAGAGTCGATTGTCTTCCGCTGAAACACCTCAAGCTCTTCGGTGATGCGGGGCTGGATCTGAGGCGCAAGCGAGTCGACGTATTCGTCCACCTTCTTCATCAACACCTCGGGGACGCTGTGGGAAGACATGGCTGCAGCTGCGCGTTGGTAACGGTTGAGGGAGGTAGTGTGCAATCTAGTGCCCAAATTAGCAAAGCGAAAAAAACAGAGTATTCGCGTTGATATGTGGCAGCAGCTGCGAGATGCTGAGCTGGGCTGAGCTATGGTGGGGTTGTCTGGATTTGGGGATCGACGCACGCTAACGACGTCAGCCCCTGCACGGACCAGCTTAAAATCATGCTTACTTAATTCAAGACAACGGACTGGGAGATCATATGATATTGATGAGCGTCAGCCATATCCAAATAAGCAGTGCAAGCTTTAATGTGAAATGATATAAATTCCATCTCTCTTAAATATGTTAACAGTGGACTGTGCGGTGCTGCATGATCTAGATATTTCTAAATTAGCAAACGTCGATGCCACCCGTCAACAGCTCTACATGAGGAGGATGTTGTGGCTTCACCATTCAGCCACTCCCCCGCCTTTCGTGTAGTCTAGACTAACAATGGCTTCTTCTTCTTCTTCTCCGCACTTGTTTGGCTGTATCCTTCTTACCTTGTAAATGTCACTACCCAAAGATGCCAACCACTGTAAATCGCTCTGTCAAGGGATTCCCAAGCTTCTTGAGCTTTGGCGGATTCACAGATCTGAGGAGCAATGATACTGCCGACTTTGTGGAAGCCCGTGCATCCTCAGTTCTCTCGTATGAGCGCTTCCGTCGGGGCCCCGATGCTCAGCATTATTCTGCCACAACCAAGCTCATTGAATTTGCCCGCGCTGTGGAAGCAGATATTGGAGATGGTGGCAACGTAGTGCCAGTCATTCTCGCCGCCTCGTACGAGCGCGTCAGCAATCCAGCACTGCGCTTGGGAGATGCAGACTTTCTTGCCCGTGGGTTTGGAAGGTTAATATTATCGCTACAGCAGGCGGAAAGTATGAAAGATGAGCACCACCCGGTTCCTGCTGCGTATATTCTTAATCCCAGTTTAATTGTTGCGTGTCGAATGCAACAACTGAGTGAGGACTTCAACGTTCCCGTGCGTGGGCCCTTACAACGTGCTCTAGACCATCGTATGGTTGCTGTGGTACTACCTAGTTCAATCACAGACACTTTGTCTGGATATATCGAGGCCATCAACTGGTTGGTACGATACATTGCCCCGAGTGTCTCGTTTGGATGGCATGTGGATACCTGGGGGGTGTCAGACTGGCTCTACAAAGATTCAGACGAAGAGTCAGTGCAATACATGGAGGCCATAGTTGGGTACCTTTCATCACTACGAGTATTCAATGGCAAGCACAGTCCCGACTTTGTCTCCGTTGGTAGATATCCCGCGGATGACTTCACAGCGGATGCCTATCTTAACAACGATTGCTATGGCCCTCGCGAATGGAGTCGGTTTTTCGATTTCTGTGGGCGGCTCGGCGAGGAGCTGTGCATGCCTGTTATGGCCTCCCATATCTCATCCGCTCGCATCCCATTGCAGAGTGATGTGGTAAACGATGAGTTTGATTCACAGCACTGGGGTACTGGCGGCTCATATCTTCTAGGTGATGCCAGGTTGGGTAGTGACTACTCTAAAGTCAACCCTAAGATCCTTGAATTACAGCTAGAGAAGTCACCTACCCCAATGAAGGATGTGTATGAACTCTTTGAAAACAGTGCAGGCTTCGACTTGGCTAATCCAGGCTATCTAACCTTTTTAAATTGGCCTATTTTTGCCGTATTACTCGGATCCATCAATGGCACAGGCATTCAGTCGACTATTGGCAACCCGGATTCCTGGGTGCGGGATAAGCTGAGAGCGTACAAAGACAACCCTCTCGTTTTTGAAGAAGATGTCAATGACTAGAACCATTTTATGTTGTAGAATATCGGAAACCTAGCAGGTTCCAAGTTGCTGTTGCTACAATCACTCGGACGTTTATTGTTTTGCACACTAGCTAGCATTGCCTATCGGCTTTCTTAGCGGATATCAAATGAAGAGAGCTAAATTCGTATTCTATTCTTATCAAGAGCAAAATAAAGCATTCATTGCACAATTTACACCATACTGCTAAGTCACTTGCTTTCAAAACTCTGCAAAATTAAATCTTGAAGAGGAAAGTAGTCACATTTGCATAGCTTGAACCCATACTTTAAGAAAAGCTCGCAGCATAAAAGAAAAAAAAAACACCGTTGTGATCTGACTCGGTTCAACTAAACGGAAAGAAGATTTGGGTTCATCAAGAAAAAGATCAGTTATTTTTGTTTCCAATCACCATGAATAGCCTTGATCCGTATCAAATGTCTTCAAAACATACCGCGAAATGCACCTCCAATTGTTGATATTACCTCAAACCCTCATCCTCAGCCAGCTGATCTTCTGACAAGCCCCCGCGAATTTTACTAAGATACTTGTCAAAGCGGCCCGATATCTCGATAACATCCTTAAGGTGATTGTACGTCATAGTTTCTTTCTTCCACTTGGCATACTGACGGGCGGTAGTGATAACATTCCGGATTTGACGGCCATTCATCTCCTCCTTTTGAAGGTCTTCTAGGTGGTCTTGTAGATCGTCCAAGTCAACTGAGTTGTCGTTATGCTTTCTAAGCCGATCAAAGAAATTCCCCCAAATGCGAAGACGTTGGAATGGGCCAAGAGTAGGGTAATGCAACGCGAGTTGAATACGGGATTTAAAGGCTTCATCAAAAGTGCCAACCCGGTTACTTGTGAGAATCAGAATGCCCCCGTAATACTCGAGAACACGGAGAAATACGGAAACCAACGCATTGCGCTCCAGGTCATTTAGACTGCGTTCCTCCAAGAAGACGTCTGCTTCATCAAGAAGAACAACACAGCCCCAAAGTTTCCCCAAGTGAAGAACCGATTCAAGATATTTTTCGACATCTTCAGCCTTGGTTCCTACATCGCCGCATGTAACCCTGTAAAGTGGCTTCTCAGAGATTTCGGCGACGCTTTCAGCAGTCAATGTCTTGCCCGTTCCTGGACCGCCATGGAGAAGCATTATTAGACCATTGCCTTTGCCTTCTAGAAGATCAGTATTCACTTCAGAGGCTAATTGGTTGTTGATGAGCGCTCTAATTAGATCCTTGGCTTTAGTGTCGATCACAACCTTCTGGAACGCTTCTTTGTTCCATTTGACGTCATTCACTTTCTCTGCTAGCAGGTCATACCACTTCTTTTTACGAAGATTGAAGCCCTTGATCGTGAGTGGAAGCAAGAGCTCAAAGATTGCGTCGGGCGGTTCTTCACTTTGCAATGCTTCGGAGCTTAACTCATCCCCTAGTCCGGTCCGGAAACTAGATTCTTCGTATTGGTTGTCTTTGTGAAGACTGCGATAAGTCTTGAGATCGATCATATAACGCTCCTCCTGCTTTAATCATAGTTAGAGAGATAGATTCTATTTAAACTTTTCAATTTAAGATCGGAGGGTTCGTTAGTTTTAAATTGTAACCTACGAGAGTTGTACCATCTTTTTCTATAGATTCCTGATACGACACATATCCTCCATTTCGACAAGTCCAGAAAGCTCGTCCTCGGCGTCGAAGCTTTGAAACAATGTCATTGGGCGCATGTTGGAGTGGAAATACTCCCAGCTCGTTTATTCTTATGGAAGTGAGATTCTCAGGACTCTCATGTTCCTTATGAATCATCTGGTCCAATGATTCTGAATTCCGTGGTTCCAATTTGACATGAAAAGACAGAACCATATCCTTGCGGCGAAAGCTACCGTCGAACTCCCAATGCCATGCATCAATTTCCCATTCTTGCATACAAACATTGTCATTATTCCCTCTCTTAGGGACATTTCGGAAGCTTTTAGTGGGAAGTGAAGCCCCACCCTTGCTAATTTTATTGGCTTTTTGGCGAGACACATAATGCTTACCGACATACCGAGGCCAAGACTTAGAAACCCAGCCTAGGTGCTGATCATCTGTGCGTTGAATGAGGATGTCCCCTGGCTTGAAGAGATAATTAACGTGACTAGGTTTCATTTTTCCCATTGACATAAATGCATCCGCTTCGATATATTCCTTGCCATAGCTCTCTATAATATAGTCCCATAAAAGAATAGCCTGCTCTTGAAATGGCTTAGGCAAACTGTCTCGGATTCCCCTCCAACATGTACGTTGATGAAAGACGAATAGATATGGGGCATGAAGCTCTGAATTTGATTCATAATCTTGCTGTAGTTGAAAGAGCTCGTCTTTCGGCTGCAATAGAAGTTTTAGAGCCTCTTTCAATTCCTCAGTGATAGGCTGAATGGACTCTTTCACCACCAATTTCGGGACTTCTGACCCATCTAGCATTTTGATAGGATCCGCAGCTGACTCATATTCTGGCATAAAGTGGGTTTTATAGACGATAAATGCCAAATTCTTGTTCTTTTCCAGATAGAGATCAAAGTTATCCAGTGGAAGCTGGCATTGTAGTGTTCCGGTTTTCCCTTGTCCACTTACCCACTGCGGACAATCAAAGAAAGGTTTGGAGAGAGCTCTCTCTACTTTCTTGCCACTCCGAGAACCCGATTGAAATGTTTTGCCCTCAAAAATACGATGTAGAACCTGATATCTACATGACTGTAGAGATCTGAGTGGGGGAGATGAGGCGCCTAACTCAAAAGCTCGTTGTTCCAAAAGTGCAATATAATGTCGCAATTCCGATGCATCCATATCTAGTATTTTTTTGTCAAGTTCTGAGGAACTGGGGTTAGACTCTGTACGTTTCCGTTTTCGAGGGAAAGTTGTGTCATTGTAAGAACTAGCACCCTCAATTGTTGTTGTGATAGCCTGCAGAGTTGAAAGTTGTTCTTGGTCCATTTTAGACGTGTTTGATCCAATATGCAAATGGTATCCACGTAATTCCGGAGCGGCGTATTGTTCCCAGAGGGTTTCTGCAATAACCTTAGGATTCAATCGCTCAGTACGATCCCTTAATGCAAGAAGTTGTCGTTCCTCTATCTTTGCAGTGTGACTAAAATCGTCGGATATTGTAATCGAATTTTTAAAGTCTTTCCAATCGAGAACGCTATAAATTAAATACTGTTAATTTGAGAATATGTTGTTCAAGATAAAGAGCATACCCAAAAAGGGCTACTCCGACCTTAGGTAGTAGGTTTGTCAGCTCACCATCCGTTGAGGCTGGTGACTCCTCGAGTACAGTTTTCTCAGCGCCTGGCACGGATCTATCTTCATCCAACTCTTGATCTAGGTCTTGACTTTCGGATTTTGTTATCGGGCTATCTGGACTGAGGTCGTCCTCTTCGTCTCTAAGATCTCCACCTGGAGATATATCTTTTTCAGCCCAACGAGCAGTTCCTTCGCTTTCGGTGTCGGCAGAGTTTGGATCGTGTCGGGTGCTAGATTGGGAAATTTCGTGGTCGAACGGCGGTGTCCTATCTTCTACTTTTACAGGTTCGCCTATATACGATCGCGAGGAACTTGGACAGCTCCTAGGAGAAGCCAGTGAACCTGAATGGTGATCTAGCTGACAATCTTGAAATACAGGTTAGCAACAAATACCAGAAGAAATGGTTAGTAGCCTCGTTCAAACATACCGAGATGATTTACAAGCCACCATTGGTCGTAAACTCGAAAATGCTCCATAAATTTCTCGCAAATGTGTGCACAATGCTTAAAGACAAGATAGGCTAGACATCCTAGATATTGTGCTATTGGTTTGCATCAAGAACATAGTCGAGGTAGGATAGTTCTATGTTCACTGTGTTTTAATTTAGATAGGAAGAGAAGAGGGGTTGTCAATGTGCCCTTTCAGCTCAATATTTGTAGCCTTAGATTTCAGGTGAACATCCATGTCGATCTGGTTCGGCGTCTTGGTACCACAAGGCTCGCACCTTTGTGTACTGGTTAGTGCGAGCTGAAAAAGAGCCAATCACCCCTCACCACGTTTGATATCACGTCAGATTTACTAAAATGCAAATAAAAGCTGCACCCTATTAATTGCAGCATACAAGAAACCGCCCAAAAGTGGCATTCAAGTCGTGGAAACAAAGCAATGAACCGTTGGGCAAAATGTGTGCCAGCGGTCAAACAGCACCGTGCCCTACAGACACCCCGGACCGATCGAAAGTCTGGAGCCCCGATATCAGGAATATCTCTAATTCTGAGTATGTGCTGAACTAATGTATACAAATAATTAAATACATGCTAATCTCATTGCTTCTAAGCCCATATGGGCCGGCACGGAGAGCCTTTGATGGGGGCATCAAAATATTTGGGCTGCAATTGACCAGGGACCCCGAAAAAATGTGCTTCTCAGAAGCACTGTTAAAATCGTCTACTCCCAATGATGTACTAGACGTTGTAAACGGTGCCAAGCATTTCTTGGAAAAAAAGCCCGAGACTTCTCTAGTGCACGGATACCTCGCGTCTTTTCCTGAAAGACTTCTACATTATGGTAACGTTATGGGTGTGCTTAAATCACATCACCCAGAATATGTAGCATTGATATGGGGAGCCATGAAGTTTTTATTTTCCGTAAGCACTCTCACGCCGTATTCCATTATCTGGGTAGCAATTGATCCTTTGGAGGCAATGATGAAGCATGAAAGAACAGCTGTGAGTTTAATCACAGCTCTCTGCGAGATATCTGACTCTCTAGCTTTGGTGGAATTTGAGATGTCATTGTGTCCTCAAGATATTGTGCGACATATAGTATCTTTGCTATATTCTCATATCATACACTTCTTAATTCGTGCACTCAATTACTACGAGGAATGCATGTTTTGCCGTGCTATACACACCATCACTCAACCGTCAGCTCTTCGCTACGATGACCTTACCGAAGCGATTCAAAGAGATACAGAGCCCGTGAGAAGAACGGTGACATCAAACAACCAAGCAGAATTTCGCGCTCTTAATAGGAAGGTTGACGATATTCGTATTGAATTACACGCTTGTTTTGCGCAAAGCAATGTATATCAACAAGAACGCCAACGTGTAATGACACACACCAGTGTCGGTACGATTGATGCCCGGGAACGTGCCAATATCCATGTGGGGAATAAATACGTCTTCGTACGAGACATCATGGATTTCGAAAAGGCTGTGGAGGCAAGCAACCGAGTTCAAATCCAGTCTAGTCTTTCGGAAATTCAGTTGCAACAGGCATTGACCATGATATCATCGCAATGCGCAATTGACCACAAAACCGCTTTCCATGCAGCAGTACAGCTGCAAAAGTCACGTCAATTCCGAAGGAGTTTTCGACAGAGATATAATCAAGCGTTTTGGACCTCCGCAAAAATGCGAGAATGGAATCATTCGCAAACATCTTCGTCCATCCTGCTTAAATCGACGATTCGAGACAGGAATTTAGTAAGAGGCTTCTGCACAGAGGTGATTGGGTATCTAATGAGGGAACACATCGCGGTTCTATGGGTTTTTTCAGACCGGGAGCAAGAGTACTCACTTCTTGAGGCCTTGAAAAGCCTGGTATTCCAGGCACTGAGCTTCAGCTCCTCGTCGCAATTTGAGAACAAGATGACGTTCCAATTGAATCGATTCTTAGACACGCATTCTGAAGAAGGTTACTTGGATATTTTGGCTGAATTGCTACAGTCATCCAAAATCGTGTACATTATAGCGGCTATGGATGCCATGGCAATTGGTGACAGGTTTCAATACCGCGAATGCCTATGCCGGTTGTCTGATAGTTTAGCTCGGCGCGGCTCCAAAACAATTTTGAAAGTGATCATTACCTCATATGGTTCTGGAAGGCAGCAAGAGAGTCGAGAGGACTTCGTGCTGATCATTGGAAAGACGGGCAGGAACCGAGTCAGAGATCAGGGCGCATCTCGCATTAGGAATCATAGGCATCGTTCTGTAGGCAAATTCATGGGAACAGCATTTGCATAAGCATGCTGGCAGATATTTATTAATTTAGTTGCATGAAGCCTTTTCAAGATTTGGACTCTGTACGCAGAACGTATCAAACACAAATTAGTCAAAATAGATCGCCACCTTGATTTCTAGTCACATCTGGAGACGCGCCTCCAAAGTGGTTAGAGTACGGTTTCAATATGTTGAAACCTATCAATTGGTACTGAGCACCATCCCTTCCACTCACTAGCATAGTTCAATGAGATGGAGCTTGGTACGTTCAACACAACACAACCGCCACATTATGAAATCTTGGCGCAGTATAATCACATCACAATCGCCATCACAGTCACAATCATATTCACAATCAAAGTCATTCGACAATTAGTTATGATGGGCCTTGATTTAGCTCCAACTACGTTAGCTCCCGGCGGTCGGATCCTTCGATTGTCGGGACTAGGAAAATTAGTGGGGCGTCACAGGGTCAGCTTAACCCGGCATCATTTCCCGTCTCCGTCCATCATTTTTCGCCCCCTTTCACCTTTCTTGTTGTTGATACTATTCTGCGACAATTACTTTTCGAGGGGGCATCTAAACATGGCAGCCACTCTTTTCAAGATCGGCCTCTCGGTCGTGGCTCTGCTTGCTGTCTTATTCCAAGTCTACCTCAAGGACGCCGTGTGGCTGGGTCTGGGCATCGGCAAAACCATTCAACCGCTCTCCGACTTTCCCTACACTTGTCGCTCAATCCATGATCCAAGGCTAGAAGCATGTGAGGATATGTGGCTGTCCGAGTCGACGAGGCAACTTTTTCTCGCATGTTCGGATCCCAAGGCACGAAGCAAGTGGATGCCCAAGTAGGTTTCTGTTCAGAGTCCCATCGCACCACTCTTGAGCTAACATTCCAAGTGTTGGGGATTTCAACTACTCCGCTCGCTCCACAAAGGACGCGTTTGTTGTGCTAGACATTGACAAGCCCACTGAGAATGGATTCGCAATGCGCACTCTCGAGACGCCGGGATTTACCGGGACCGGGGGGGATGGCTTGCTTCAACTGGTCGGGTTTACGGCCCTGGACAATCCCGAAAGCCGTATTATTGAGATATTGGCTATCAATCAGCGGCCCTCGATAAACCCCGAGACGGGAGAGTTTCTTGACCATTCTGCCATTGGTGCAAACACCACTATTGAGTTGTTTCAAATGGAAGCCGGAGCAAGCGCGCTGAAGCATGTTTCCACTTGGGCCGACAAGCGCATCGCCACTCCAAACCGTATCGCTGCAATTAACCGCGACGCTTTCTACCTGACCAATGATCATGGCCTCAACAAAGTTGGATTGGTATGGCTCTACTGAATATTATCTGGGAATCCCTCGCTAACACTTGACAGAGACACCTTCTTGCCCCTTTCAGCGGTGCTGGAGATGTTACTTTTTGCGAAAAGGAAACCGGCTGCAAGAAAGTTGCTGATGGATTCAACTTCCCCAACGGCCTGGTCCGCGGCCAAGACGGACTCATTTACGTGCCCACCTCCATGTCGGGAATGATTCACATTTTCCGAACCCTCCCGAATTATGAATTGGAAAAGGTCGATGAATTCTTCTCTGGCTATGCCCTCGACAACATGTCGGTCGACAAGAACGGCGACATTTACGTTGCTGCATTCCCCAAGGGCCTTGACGTTTTCAAGGTGTTTCAAGATCCATACAACCAACGCGTTCCTGCTGCCGCGCTGCGCCTACGCAAGACCGACGAGGGCTATGTCGTTGAGAAAGTTATTGAGGATGCGGCTGGAGAAAAACTCCCCGCGACGACTACAGTGATTCACGACGCTAAAACCAGGCGACTTTTCATGGGCAGTGAGTAGTCTTGTATTAATTTTGGGTTGTATGAGCACTTGCTAATTGCTTTTAGGTGTTATTTCGCCCTTCATTGCAGTCTGCGACCCAAAGAATTAGAATTGTGATGTGGTAAGAACCGTACTACTAGGCTTCAACCTCGACTCTCGCGGTCAGGAAATCCATACAAGTGCATGTATTGTTATAATCTCCGGTCCAAATATAATATCAAAAATTATTTCATCATAAGATCATCTTAAGCCACCAAGCTTAATGCCAAGGTTATGCCTCTACTGTCTTTCCAGTGGAAGAAAACTGCGCTCCAAGGCCCAAGAGCTTTCTTGGAAACACAATTTTCACGTCACAATTTTCACGTCATTTTGGCCAATCTGATCACAAAGAGCCGTTGAATCTAGCATATCACATTCCAATTTACATTGTAATTAACCAACATACAAGCTGGCTCTATGTTAGCATGAACAGTGGGGAATGTCGTCATCGTTTCCACCTGATATCTATCAGACACCTTTGTTTTACTTCATCACATCAATCTACACGTGTCTCAATGAGCCTTGCAAAGACGTCCGTCGTCACGCTCCCTCCACCCTTCATTTCCGACACAGGGGTGGCACCAAAAGACATTGTCAGGATCAACCTTCTTCTTGATCTCAGACAGTCTCTTGTAGTTGTCACCCCAGAATGTATGCTGCCAATCCTCCTCAAAGGGGAAGGCCTGTGAGTGTTTTTAGTGAAGATCTAGAACCAAAGGTGGTGATGAGACTTACCTCGTTGATGTAGGCGCCTGTGGTAGGAGCCAGCTTGCGGATGGGGTCGAATTCTGTCTTCAAAGTAGAAATGGCCTTTTGGCGCGAAGTCTCGTTGAAGGGCAAAAATGGGGCGGAAGTAACTATAATATCGTTAGTGGAAGAAATTTACAATAAGAAAATTCAAGTACTCACTCAGATGCGTATATGAACTTCTCCAGCCAGGGTTGATGGCATCGCTGCCACCTCGTGGCTTCACATCGCGAACTCCCTTTCCGGCGACAATGAATGCCAGCAACCCTCCAGTAATGTCAATAGCAGACTTGAGGGCTGTGGACAAGTCCTTTTGAACCGAAAGCGCCTTCTTGTCTAGAAGACGCGAGACTATGTACATGGTGAGACCAGCTTGGTTAGTGTCGTAGTGCTCCTCGAAATACTTGAGGAAAGTATCGTATTTCTTTGTAGCAAGGAAAAACTGAACTTGGCCAGGCCAACGCTTCTGGATGGTCTTGTTTAGTGGGGCGACAACCTCTTGGAGGTACTTCTCATCGTGGCCATCCTGAAGAATGAATTGGCCAACAAATCCGGACACTTCCTTGGGGGCTCCTTTGGATGGGATTGGGTTAGGCATTCGTGCGGAAATGGCAGAGTATCCTGAAATTCCGGCGTCACTCAGGTAAGGGAATTCGGAAAGGACATAGGCCGCAAGATCGTGAAAGCCCTTGAAGTCGACGCTGCTCCCGATCAACAAGGTTGTGTGAAGAATCTTTGGGGTGGGGAAAGTCTTGAGAGTCATGGATGTGATTACACCAAAAGTTGAGCCGCCTCCCTGTAAAGTGTTAGTGGCTGTCAGCTGAAGGTTGCTTGCATACTTACACCTCGCATAGCCCAAAAGAGGTCAGCATTGTTCTTTTCATTGACAGTAAGAATCTTTCCGCTAGGAGTGACAAGTTCCATTTGGAGGACTTGATCAGCAGCAAGACCATGCTTCGGGGAGAGGATAGAGTGACCGGCGCCAGTGATGTAACCGCCCAGACCGACAGTCTTACCACCACCGCCGACAACGACTTGGCCCAGCTTGTCGGTGGCTTTGTAGGCGTCGTACATCTGGGTACCGGCACCCACAGTAATGGCATTTCCAAGAACAGTGATATCGGTGTTGTGCAGCTTGAAGCCGCCTTTGTGGTAGGTGAAGCTTTTGAAGTGATGGGTCCAGATGGACAGTGCCCCGGGAGCAATGGAGCGGCCCAGGTAGTCATGGCCCGTGTTCTTGACGTTTAGGCGAACGTTGTGCTTCTTGGCTAGGATAGTAGTTAGTAGCTGTTCAGATGAAACAGGAGATAATGGAGACCAACCAAATTTAATAGCGAGACTAATGTGCTCGGGAGTGGTTGCATTGACAACATATGCCGGATACCCAGCAGCGCTGCAAGGGTATTTTTGGTCGGGAAGACAGGAAAAGTTGGAGTACTGATCCCACATGTTGGAGATGGGGTTCTGGGTGTGAAACTCGTAGCCGTACCAGCTCGCGTTGATCTTGTCACAGGCGGCGATGCTATACTCGGGCCAGCCCTTGTGGCACGCAGCCGCAGGAGGGTCTGGGTGCAGGAGCCGTCCCCCAAGGGCCTTGTTCAGACCGTCCCAGACATTCTTGGAGGGCCAATCCTTGGTGCCGGGGTAGGCCTTGCACGACGAGTCGGGAACAACAGCAGCGCTGGCCAATGGGTGCTGCTGCAAGGACAAGGAGAGGGCAATTAGAGTGGTGTTAGTGAGTAGACGCATGATGAAGAAGACGTAGAGAAAGACGGGTTGTCTGCTACTGCTGAGCGTGAAGGACAAGAGAGACGAGAAGTGCGTGATGGGCCATGGCGGGCGGGTTATATAGAGAGAGGGAGAGTCAAAAGGAAAAACTGGGCGTGATTCACTGCTGGGCGGCCGAGACGGGATTGATGCTGCGAGCCTACTGTATCTACAGCTACAGGATGCAGACTAAAGTGAGGTGTCACTGCTGACATCCAGCCACGGGCCACTCGGGTCTCGTCGTATTTGTCGGACGGCGTCATAGGGGCATGCACTGAACTGCCGTGTCTTGGCTTGGATGCAATGCAGATCTAGTTTTAGGGTGGTTGTGGTTGTGGCTGTGGTTGTCATGGACCAATGGGTGTCGCACGCATCAAGTCCAGCACAAAACACCTGTCGCTGGAGAGGAAATACGGTGAATACGGCCGCCAGGGGGGAGGGAGGGACGTGTCATGATGTCTCGTGGCTAGGCGTAAGGCTGAATTGATTACCCCGATGGTCTGCGCAGGAATGATGATGGGCGGCGGGACAGTGTCTTGGAGCTTGCAGGGGCATTGCAGTGGTGCACAGCTCCACCGAGGGGCAGCCAGCGCCAAAGACATGCATGCGTCTATAGTTAGTTGTAAGAGGCGTGTTGATCCAATGTGTCACCTGACAGGTTTTTCCCCTTCCTCTTTGTCTTTGTCTTTGTTTGGATGATTGATAATGATCATGATGCTTTAACCATGCTTCATCCTTCAATCACCAACCCAATCAACGAGAACAATGCCCATGGACAGATTCAAAATTACTCCCGTTGCATCCAAATCGCCCAACCAATCAACGCCCTAATCCCCCCTTCACTAGCCCAAATCGAGACGTGATGATGCTACCCAACTACCCTACCCCGGCTTCCTCGCACCATGATGCCGAATCCACCGTTTTCCCCGACCAGAACTGCCCCTAACCGCAATAGGCAACGCATCGTGAAAACCCCTAAATTATCTCACTCAGCACCTTGAAGCCTCGCGCGAACAGCTTCTCGCCCGCCCGCACCGCAGTCGCCCTGGCCCGTAATCGTCGCAAGATGCGGCCCGTCATTCATTCCATGTCTTACTGATCACCACTCTTTGCTCTGCAGATCATTTTTTGACAGTCACTCATTCACACCACATACATACGGATACACACGCCACCATGTGGCGCTTCATCGCCCCGCTCGCCTTTCTTTTCGCCTCGTCGGCCCACTCGGCGCCCTCGCCATCATCCTCGTCCTCGTCCTCTTCCGAAGGCGGCACCGTCTGGGCAACCCCTCACGACTCCTACTCCAGCAGCGTCGGCGTCCCGGGCTGCAAGGTCGACGTCAACCGCATCGCCTACTGGCCCTCGTCCGTCTCCTGCACCAACCTCTGCGTCGAGCTCTCCTACCAAGACCGCTCCGTCTACCTGCTGCGCGTCGACCAGTCGCAGGGCGCCTACGACATCAGCTACGATGCCTGGAACTACCTCTACACCGGATACTCGGCCACCAAGCAGCCCACCAGCGGCGGCGCCGTCGAGATGACGTACAAGGCCGTCGACGCGTCCAAGTGCAAGGACCTGATCAAGACCGACGACGGCAAGCTGCCGCTCAGCGCCGCCAACAGCATGAACTTCCTCGTCAGCTGCCTCGACGACTCCAACAGCTGGGTCCGCAGCAACTACGTCCTCTACAACATCCTCGACTCCATCTGCACCCTGGGCTACAACGAGGAGTGCGACCTCGACTGGCCCGCCGCCAACCAGGCCTCATGCCCGCACACGCTGGGTCTGCAGGTCGCCCTCAACGGCCAGCCTGTCTACAACATTCAGTACCCGAGCGGAAACACGGTGCTAGCCACCAATGGCACCGTCGTGGCCACCGCCAGCGCAAACACCACCGAAGCCGACGATAGTCTCGCTCCCATCAATCGCTCCGCCTCGGGCCTGATGCTCACCATGTTGGCCGTCTGCGCCCTTTTCCTCGGCGCATCATGGATTTAAATCGCAAATACGTACGCGCACAAGCAACGTTGATGTTATTTTTTTTTCTTTCCGGCTTGGGTGTATTTGGTCTTGGGGATTCACGCGCGCACGCAATGGCTTCACGAGGATACAAAAACATATCTAAAACAAAAATCGCACATATTCACGGTGGCACCGGGGGGAAAAAAAGCCGCACACAGCAAAAAATCCCCCCACGCGGATCTGGGTTTACGGGTTGGGTTTCACAGGAGTTGAGATGCTTGGGACGGCATGTTTGCAGCAGTTGTTGATACCCTTTTTTTGTTTTTTTCGCTTCACTTCTTGCACACCACCGCAAGTCTCTGGTGAGACTCTTTTGTCTATTTGTCTGCTTCATACATTCCTTGGACACGATACAATTACTTTTGACACGCGCACATTTTACAGTATTCAGTAGCCTAAAACTGACCTTGTGTACAAAAAAAAAAAGGAAAAAGGGCTAGAAGGCATACATATAATACTAAACTTAATTGATGATTTTTATTTCTTTTCCAATTTTCAATGCTGCATCCCGAACCCAGACATAATCAAACTGCCCGGATCACAAACACAACAAACATTTGACTTGGGTTTTCTTCACCTTCAAGCTTTCTTCATATTCAGTGCCTCCTTGATCTTCTCCACCATTGACTCCTTCTTCGGCTTGTCCGGGGGAGCTGCCCCGAGGCCGGCACTCTGCTCGCCCATGTCGGGCTGGGTCATGGCATGGTCACCATGCATCTTGGGCATATCGTTAGAGTGACTTCATACACAGACGCGGAGGAATTAATCAACGGATACAAACCTTTTGCTCCTCGACCTCGGCGTTGTGAATGAGATCATGGCCCTCAACAGCTGCCTCATCCGAGATGCCAGTTGGATTCGTCATGGTTGTCAGGTGTGGTAATGACAAAGCTGTGGTGCTAGATATATTGGGTTCTGCTTTTTTGAGGAATTGAATTTTTGTAGAAATGCTGTACCAAAATTAAAAAAGGACTCCAGGGAAATTATTGCACCAGGGCGGCCTTGATATATCAATCATCACAAGGTGTATTGCGACGCTGGTCATCATTATGTCACAAGCCAGTCCATGTGTGATGCTGCCCACACGTCATTCTCGACGATCTCCAAAGTTCAATTGGAGGCCACCAGCAACCATCGGGATGCCCCCTCCCACCACAGTGTATGTGGCGCCATTATCACAGGCGTGTCCCTCCTCTCGACATGCACAATACAGTCACGCTCGTACTGTCGCAGAGGTGCAGCGCAAAGCCAAATGTGCTGGCCGAGGTTACATGCCTCTCCAGCCAGCTCCCTGAATCATTCCACCCCCAAGTCGCCAGTTCAAGCTTTGCGCCGCCTCCGAGATGTCGACGTGACATCGGTGATACTTTTGGCTTCGTCATCGGTCCTTCAATTACCCATTGGCTCCGGATATTGGTCTAGACCAAGCCGTATTATGTCAGTTTTTGACTCCCGCCTTCTGGATTCGCTGCACATCAGCGTCCACTTTTAGTTCAAGACCCAACCCAGCCTTTGCGTAGGCTTCACGCCAAATCAGGACCATTCTTCATTTGGATGTGATGTCCCTAGTCTGATTTAATTGGAAAATGCTCACACGATGGACCAGCAGCTCACCCCTCAATTGCGAAAAAAACAGGCAATGTGTTGAACTCTGTCAATGTCGTATCGGGCTTACCCTAGAGTCCTTTTTTTCCCCTCCGGAACTTGAAAACATGGGCCTTCCGGATTCCGCAACACGGACCCTGTTACGGTCGGGATAGACGGCACAAAGTTACGGTGCTTTGATTCGCTAGCGTCTCGATGGAGGATTAGTTGAACTAGAATGAATAGACCTCGATTCATAGATTGTGTGCTGTGCCATTTAACTATGCTCCCTCGGCGCAATTACGAGCAATGGATTTTACGGTAAATCCTGTCATCTAATTGGATTGCTTAATTAAATTCGTATTTCTCCTCACCAGAATTATTCCGATTTACGGGAGCCGAAACGGCGATCGGCCAGGATGATGTCATTGACGCCTTGTAGAACCCTTCACGATTTTCCTTCCATTGCAACTGTAATTTGGGGCCAAGGCTCCCATGTTTCACCTTCATATAATCAGCTGGAAATCACGTGGAGACAGCGAGCTGTTGGTAAGTCAAGGTTTAATGCCAATGTCTCAATGGAAAGACGACAACTGGCTGCAAGGTGCCAAGCTGCATCCGAGTTGCCGAGCCAAGCAACACGCATACGCCGAATGGTTGAACAGCAAGCATGCAGTTAGCGCAAGTTTGTATTGGCCTGCCAAACAATCGAGGAGGCGTTGCTTTGAACGATTCAACTTTTTATTTTTTTTATTATTCCTTTTCCCCCTTTCCACCATTTTACCACTCTGTGTTTCGAGTTCCATCCGGTTCATCGCCGTCGCCAAGGTCAGCTAAGCCAATCCTCCACGCCGCCAAGCGCAAGGCCGTGCCCGTAAAGCGTGCCGAATAGCCGCCCGTTGGTCCACCGTACACATTAGGGCTGATACAGCCTCGCCCAATTTGTTATTCTTGGCCAAGTGGAGATGCTTACGTGTGGAATTTGAGGCGAATGTGCATTTCTCCCCAGGCTGCTCTAAAACGCGCCGGGCTCGTCCTCTCTGGAAGAATATGCCATGCTTGCCCGGCAGGTCGCTCTATCCCACATCGCAGAGAGCTTCACGCCGGACGTAAACCCACTCGACACGACGGGGGTTTTCACTGGCGCGCTGCTGATTGGGCCAGCCCCCCGCCTCTAGACCGAATCGCCAGATCCTAGCTCCGGGCCATCATCGGCATGGGGGCCTCACCGTACCTGCAGGTTGATCGAACAACGTACAATGACAAGTATGCCGTCTTGTACGATTTCTCCGAGGCTGGTAGGTTGTACTCTCAGGCGGTGTCTTTTTTGTATTTAATTTATTTTATATCATGGGCCGGGCTGACATGGAAAAGATCACGATGAGGCCGTAGACGAGTTCAGGACCCTCCTGGATGATCTGGAGTCGGCTGGACTCCACACTGAAGTTCGACCTGGCTTTGGACAATCGTTGATTGTCTTTGTCAAGGCGCCCGCCGAACTTCTTGGCCGTGCAATTCACAAGTCGAGGTACCATTGACCCGTTTCCCTCATCATTGGAAAATACTCAAACTGACCTCCGACAGGGTCAAGGACTGGCTGTACGGCATCACTCCTAACCACCCCGGTGGAGACAAGAATACCGTATCCAAAGGCGCCTACGAGGCCGAGGATATTCTCTCCGTCTACCACCTCGTCCACTGGTCCAAAGAGCTTGGCGGTGCAGGCGTCACGCCAGAGACTGGAAAATGGAAAAACGTCAAGGCAATCTTTCCCCTGCACAATGCGGCTGTCAACAAGTCGCTCCTGAGTTCTCTGAGCAAGAAGATTTTCTTGAAGCCGGAGGACCTTGACTCTATCCGAGACTTGTTGGGATCCAAGGTAAGCGAGACCAAAAATTTTACGCCGTGTAGGTGCTGATACTTTACTTTACGCAGGTCGCTTTTTACTTTGCCTTTATCCAGACATACCTCATGTTCCTGTCGATACCTGCCTTTACTGGTGTCATGGCCTGGCTCTGGCTGCCACAGTACTCCCTCGCATACGGAATTCTCACGAGCGTCTGGTGCAGCGTCTTCCTGGAATATTGGAAGATCAAGGAGGTTGATCTCAGTCTCCGGTGGGGAGTCAAGGGCGTCAACACGGTCAAGGTCAACCGACCCCAGTTCAAGTACGAGAGGATTTACACCGACAAGAGCGGCCGCCAGCACCACTACTTTCCAAAGTGGAAGCACGTCACCCGCCAGCTCTTGCAGATTCCGTTTCTAGCGTTTGCCATGTTTGCACTGGGAACTGCCATTGTGTCGGTCTTTGCCATCGAGATTATCATTTCAGAAACCTATGCTGGTCCATACAAGTTTTATCTGGTGAGTAAATTGCACCCTGGCTGTTTCTCTCTGCTAATGTTTTTTTTTAAAGGAATACTTGCCTACCATTTTGCTGGCAGTTTCGTTGCCGTACATCACATCAGCCCTGGAAGACTCTGCAAAGTGGATGACCGAGTTCGAAAACCATCGCACTGCCGATAACCATGAGATGTCGCTGACTCAAAAGATTTTTGTTCTCAACATGTGCACCAACTACCTTCCGATTTTCCTGACAGCCTTCATCTACGTTCCCTTTGGAGACGATGTGGTACCAAGGCTGGAGGCGGTTATTTCAAAGGTTCTTGGCACCTTTGGTCATTCGTTTTCCCACGTCCAGTTCCGGGTTGACTCTGGCAGGCTTCGAAACGAAGTCATTGCACTGACTGTTACAGGGCAGATTTCAAGCTTTTTTGAGGAGAATATTCTCCCGCTGGTCAAGCACAGACTCGCTGGTTGGTACCGTGACTACCGTGAGGCTCATTCCAACGAGAAGACGTCGCGCTCTCTGGTTCCCGACGAGCCTGAAGAGGCTGAGTTTCTCGATAGATGCCGAAACGAAGCGACGTTGCCCATATATAATGTGCAAGACGACATTGCTGAGATTGTTTTGCAATTTGGTTACCTTGCTTTATTTTCCCCGGTTTGGCCGATTATCCCGATTGGATTTCTCATCAACAACTGGGTGGAGTTGCGGTCAGATTTCGCCAAGATTTCTATCGAGCATCAACGACCCGCCCCGGTTCGCGCGGATGGAATTGGCCCGTGGATTCACTCGCTCGACGCCCTCACCTGGCTTGGAAGCATTTCCACCGCTGCCATTGTCCACCTCTTCAGCAACAATGGATTCGGGAGTGGGTCCTGGGCTATGCTTCCAATCACTGTGTTTATTAGCGAGCATGTGCTGCTTCTCCTGCGCGTTCTCATTCGCTTCATCCTCCAGCAAATTGGATCAGACGAAATTCGCCATGATCGAGAGCAGCGATATGCCAACCGCGTCAAGCATTTAGAGGAGATGGAGGCCAACAAGCGTGCTGGGCTTGGGCTCAGCGTTGCCGAGAGGGAGCGGAGAAAGTCTGTTCTCGCCACCGGCAACGAGGCGTTTTGGACTAAGCAGGTTGAGGACGGAGCCAGTGAGTCGTTTGGTGTCAGCCTCATCAACAAGATTAAACATTGCGGAGGCGAGGAGAAGCATGGACCAAAAGTGGATTAAAGGACGTCTTGAAGATGCGATGATCCATTTTGTAGCTTCGACTCGAATCATTGAAACTCATCAACACGACATGACATGTCATTTTTTTTTGTGTTTAATTCAAGTCAAGAACATTTTCTATGTGTGGGAGGAACCACAGTTTGATGCTGCTATGATACTGTAGCTGTGGTTTTGCGGCTGACATGAGCTGCTAAGTAATATGCATTGCATTCAGAGGGCTGCCTTGAAGATGGCAGTTTCTTTGTTAGAAAATATGAATAGAATGACGATTTATTGATCTACTCGTCCACGATAGCCTTTAACTGGGCCTGTACTTGTTATTCACTTGAGTATGATCTGTAGATAGGTCAAGTAACCAAAACGGAGGTCTCGAATGGATTTCCAAATGCGGCTAGACTGATTAACCCTTAGCGAAGGTGGAGGCCAATCAACGTTGCCGCGTTTGGTCATCACCCAGTTTCGAATATTAGGCGCCCATTTCAACCAAACCACCTAGTCCTGTCTCCTCATCTGGCCAAGTCACATCCTACTTAGTTCACTAGGTATATATGCTTTTATTTGATATCTATAATCAGAGAAAGACAGAGCAATCCAGAGATGGCATCTCAACATGATGAAGGATTTGTAGATCCTCCATTGCCTGACCAGCAACAGCAACCGGCTCAACTTCGCCAGCTTGGCGTAGAATGCGAAATGCAACTCAGAAGAACTGGTGCCGTTGAAGATATCGACAATGCCATTACTCAATTACAGACCTCCCTCAATCTCTTGCCTATCAACGACCCACTTCTCGCACATCAGTTTTCTGACCTTGCAGCTCGATATAATGAAAAATTTCTCATCTCAAAAAACATTGAGGATGTCGATCTGGCTATTAATGCATTGAAGAAATCGCTGGAAGCAATGTCGGTCAATCAACCAGGCCGAGACTGGAGATTTGTGCGACTTGGGTTTTCGTATTGGAATAAATATCATTCGACTAGTGATCTCGTTGACCTGGACAGATGCATTGAAAATTTTCAAAAGTCTCTTGATCTTGCACCTCCTGACGTTACAACTCGGGAGGCTAGATATTTCAATCTTGGAGTTGCATACGCGTTGAAATCCAAGATATCTGGTACTATGTCTGACATTGAGTTGGCGATTCAGAATGCTCAGGAATCGGCCAATCTCACTTCCGATGATGCTCATCATCACGCTGACTGTCTTCACAACTTGGCAGAGTGTTACTATTACAGATATGAAAGTGCAGAAGTGATCGCGGACTTGCAGCGATCTCTGCAGCTCTCAACACAAAGCATTAGCATCACTCTCCCAGAACAGGCAGCCTGGGCATCAAGATTGTCTATAGCCTCCTCAAGATATACACAGTACTACAAGAAGACAGGGGATATAGATGACCTAGAGCGAGCAATCAAATTTGGTCAGGAGTTTATTGATAAAATTCCCCTTCATCAACCAAGCCTGAAGGTCGCTATGAAATTTTCTTTGAGCTCAAGACTTCGAATTAGATATGACTTGGAAGGCTCTATTTTAGACATAGATGAGTCTATCCAGTTGATGGAAGAAGTCATCAAACTAACACCTTCAAATCACCCACAATGGCTGGACCGCCTTACTGGTCTCGGGATACGCCTTACTGCCAGATATCAGAATACTGGGGAAGTAGAAGACTTAGAAAAGTCTATCCAAATCTATGAGAAAGCTATTGAACAGACACCATTAGATGATGACGATCGTGCAGGCCGACTCCGAGCTCTCGCGGTTGGATACATGGATCGATATCAGAGCAACGGAGATATAACATATCTAGATAGGGCCGTGCAACTGGATGAGTAGGTTATTGACATGACGTCATTAGATAACCCGTACCTACTAGATCGGCTTTTTGGCCTCTCTGTCTCGTATGTGCAGAGATATGAAGCAACAGGGGCGATGGCAGACTTGAGTCGATCTATAGATCTTGGACAACAAGTTTTAAACGCTATGTCTTCAAAGGACCCAGAGCGAGCAGACAGACTTTGCACCGTTGGGTGGTATTTGCGACTTAGATACCAGAGACTACAACAAAGAGCAGATATAGACTCGGCCATTCAACTCTGTTCTGGGGCTGTTGAACGAACGCTGCCAAATCATCCAGAACGCTCGACTCGACTTCAAAAATTATCCATTGCTTATGGAGATAGATATCAAGAGGACAGGGAGCTAGAGGACCTTGAAAAGTCTATTGAACTTGGCCAAGAGTCGGCCGACCTGACACCCGCAAATCATCCAGAAACAGCAGATAGGCTTGATAACCTACAAATCGGATATCGTGATTTATATCATCGGACCAGAGAATTGATGCATCTGGAAAAGTCTATCCAGCTGGGTAAAGCTGCCGTCGAGGCAACTCCACCAAATCGCCCAGATCGTGGTCGCCGGCTTTTTGGTTTGGGGATTGGCTACAAGCTCTTGGGTCATCTAACGAGTACCTTAGAGTATAAAATAGCAGCTCAGTACTTCCAGGAAGCGTTCAATCACCTCTCATCACCAATAAACAACCGTTTAAAAGCAGGGATAAATCTTCTATCTGTGCAAGCTCTGCTATTGGAGTGGTCAGATGCTTACGAAACTGCTTCAACAGCTCTGTCTCTTGTTTCCATGCTGGTCCCTCGCGCTCTTGAAAACTCTGATAAGCAGCATGCGCTCATTATGTTTGCCGACTTGGCTTCTGATGCTGCTGCCGCTGCATTAAACGCTGGTCAAACACCATTTGCCGCCATCGAACTTCTTGAAACTGGTCGTGGTGTCATAACAAGGTCGTTGAACGAGCTGCGAAGCGACATTTCCGATCTTGATAAAACGCATCCCCAACTCGCGAAAGAATTCGTTGATGTTCGAGATCAGCTTGATGCTGCACCGCTACCAGGTCAACCAAGCCAGCGCCACAATGCTAGCAAGGAATTTGAAAAGGTCGTGCAGACAATCCGCACATTGCCTGGTTTTGACCGTTTTCTCAAGAGTCCGTCTGAAAGTGAACTTAGGGCTGCTGCGAACCATGGGCCCATCGTAATGGTCAATTTCAGTTTCTATCGTTGCGACGCCTTGATTATCGAGACGAACGGGTTTCGCTGTTTACCACTACCAGAACTTCTTCCTGTTGATGTCTTCGACAATATGGAAGGGGACCTGACGGACCCAGAAGTGCTTGAATGGCTTTGGCGGACCATTGGCCAACCTGTTATCGATGCATTGGGATTTAATTCTACACCCATTGATGATTCTTGGCCGCACATATGGTGGATTCCCACAGGCGCTTTGGCTAGATTTCCCATGCATGCCGCAGGTCTTCACTCACATAATTCATGCAACACTGTCATTGACAGAGTAGTATCGTCTTACGCAACCTCTGTTCAAACCCTCGTTCAGAGCCGGAAGGGTAGCTTTGTTCCAGCAACAATACCGAAATCCGAGAAAGTGGTTCTTGTTGGTATGCAGAATACCCCCAAACAGGCCCATCTCAAATATGCATCAGAGGAAGTTCTCAAGTTAGCAGAATTGTGTCAAGCGCAACAGCTCCCAGTGGTCAAACCACAGGCGCTTGAAGTTCACGTACTAGCCGCGTTAGAAGACTGCAATATCTTCCATTTTGCAGGCCATGGGCTGACAGATTCATCGAGCCCATTGTCCAGTCAACTGCTTCTAGATGATTGGGAAGAAAAACCATTGACCGTGGCGAAACTACTTGACACCAATATTCGCCAACGAGCACCATTTCTCGCTTATTTGTCAGCCTGCGGTACTGGGCAAATGACTCACGAAGAACTGAACGACGAGAGTCTTCACTTGATTAGCGCGTTTCAGCTCGCTGGATTTCAGCACGTTATCGGTACTTTGTGGAGTGTGAATGATGAGTCGTGCGTCGATGTGGCACTTGGGACATACAGTTACATACAAAGCAGACGAATGTGCCAGGAATCGGTTAGCCAAGGACTTCACCATACAATCAGAAATCTTCGTGATGTGTGGATTTCGGAAAGCTCTAGGAGAGGAGCCGATAGTGTACATAGGGAGAACCAAAGTGTGTCACCTCGCCCAACAAATGACGATACGCTGGACCCGAACCCGCATTCAACAAGAGATCCTAGGAATATTGAGATGTGTGAACAACCTTGTTTTCAACCACATCACTGGGTTCCATATGTCCATTTTGGTATTTAATAGGGCAACACATGAAATCAGAAAATTCGCAGCTTGTATTGTCAAGCATATTTCGACAATTGCCACTGCTGCCGGGCTGACCGTGCTGTTTGCCAATGAGCAGACACATTCAGTCGCCACAATGTCGAATTCTATCACGATGGGTAATACTTCCACAGCCGCGTTTGCAGTAGCACATGAAACCAACCACATCAACCTACCCACCGCATCCGGTTTTTGTGGAGTAGAAAGTACGTTGCCCACAAACCTCCTCAAGAAATTCACAACTAACCATGTACAACTTAGCCTATAAATGGGGCCCCGAATACATTAAGAAGGTGATGAAACAAACACTCAATTGTTACAACGCCTATGATTGCTATAACAATCCAGGGTTAAATTACCCACACGGTTATTACAACAATGAATGAGCCGCCTATATGGAAGTGTGGGGGAGCTGTGAAAGCCAGATTCGTTTCCGAGCTTCCCATTATCCCAAGACAGCACCCGTGGCCTGTCCGCAACCGAAATACAGCCATGCGCCCAGTCAAAATATCTCAGAGCTCAAGGTAGCGGAGGTGGGTCTGATTCTGCCATATTTGCCCGCCTTCTGGTGCTAGGGTCATAACACCCTGTGCAATCCCTCGTTTCAGGAAGAAGTTTGGCGTGGTGGCCTGATGCAGTGGCGCAGCCCTGCTTGCAGATGTCACTCGGTTGGCGATGGGTGGTGCTCTTGGGGGTGGAGAGTAGTTTCTACACTAAATGGCGATAACTTGTTTACAAATCTTCATGAAGAGGTTGCTATCGCATTCATCTCAGATACGTGATGGTGGTCCCTACTTGATGCTTGACTGTGAATGCTTCACTTTACCTTACTCAAATTTAGAAATGAAACCGAGCTTCAAAGGTAACTCAGCATCTGCATGGCCCTTGTGTTGCGACGTTGCGGATCATGATTCGCACTGAATGCCCGTTGTGGTGCTGGGATCCCGCCATGAATTTCATTGGTGTAGCTACCACTTGCCAAGGTCGATCTCGATCCACTTTGATGGCAGTGAAGTTGTGCTTACTCTGTTTAAGCCTGTCAGCGCCGGGTTTGATCTGACCGCCAAGACAACATGCGTGGAGTCAGCCCTGCTCTCTCCTTTGTCGACCCACAGGGGGGGCCTTCTTCAGCCGCACTCTAGCCATTAGTTAAAAGAGTCACGTTCGGCCCTTGTTCCGTTGCATGAGGCCGTGCTCGTAAAGAATTCTCGTCCAGATTCCTTGCCACATATTGCAAGCCATGGCAAGGTCAAACGTCTCTTCTCAGAGTCAGCCTTTGACGTCTGATTTTGATGCGCCAGTCTCAGACACGGTGAGCTGCACATCCTCAATGCAACAAGACCATGTCTCCCATCAAATCGAGCAGAATGGAGAAGCGCGTCAGAGGAACAGCAACAACTTTCAACCACGTGAAAGTGTCGAACAATCTCAGCCTCCTGAAACTCCCCTGCAACAAGAATTTGAACTAGAAGAATGGCGTCGAAACACGCCGCCTGTAACAGAAGAACCAGCTGATCCCAACAAGCCGGTCAGTCCTCAAGCCATAGCCCCACGCACTCAATCCTTGTGGATATGGGAAATCGCAGCGTGCATCTTCAGTCTTGCCTGTCTATCATCAATTATCGGTGTTCTGTTTTATGAACAAGGAAAACCATTGGATGATTGGGGATTGAGCCACAAGATATCACCTACTGTGGTTGTATCATTTCTTGGCACTATCGGCAAATCTGCTTGCCTTTTAGTTGCCACCGAGATCGTTTCGCAGCTAAAATGGATCTACTTTGATCAAAAGCCTCAAAAACTAACTGACTTGGATATATTCGATGCTGCAAGCCGTGGTCCCTGGGGCGCTACTAAATTAATGGCATTTAAGCATAAGAATATGCTATTAGCAACATGTACTTCTTTTATCATACTTTTATCTTTATTTGTTGACCCATTTCTGCAGATTATTTTTCAATTTCCTGTTAAATTGATAGCTGTTGATGGGATGCCCTCAAAAATCCTCGCAAGTCAAGTATATGACCCAACGGCATTGGAGGCAAAGATTAACTCATACAGTTATGGTGCCGCCACGGTAGATGCTTCCATGCAAGCTGCCATTTTATCACCTATTTGGAACGTTACCCTGAAACCCAATGTACCTTGCTTCTTCGAACGCTGCGAATGGCCGACGATAACGACACTGGGAGTTTGCGGCAGCTGTGAAAACTTCACAGACTCTGTACGAACCTCATGTCGCCTTGGCAGTTCATACGAGAAAATGCTTCAATGTAACTACACTTTGCCTTTGCCTTCACTTAACGTTACACTGAGCGCGTGATTTGGCTATAAAGGAGGTGTTTCCAGCATGACATCCTCCCATACCATATGGAATTCTACATGGACATTGGACGCCATGGATTTAAACGAAACTGCTCTCGGCGGTTTTGCGTACATTAAAACCGACCCTAGCTTGAACTGGACCAAGTACATCGACAATATGAATTCAGAGAAGCCTTCTCTGGCGTCAAATATTCCAATCGCGGAAGCTATGAGCTGCACTTTAAGACTATGCGCGAGGACTTATACAACACCATACTACGCCAACTTTACTGTAGGTCCACTCTCTGGACCGAAAACACCCTTAATAATGTCAAACAACACGGTCCCAGAGTTCGAACGCAAGATCCAAGCAGGAATATGGGAGAGTCCATTGCTCGCTGAATTAAAACCCGAAAACTCGGACCATCCCTCGATGAACACGACATTCAAAATCAACTATTACGACTATAATGATATTAAAGACTACCTCTTCCAGCTATTTACGGTAGACTACCTGAGTACAGGTTCCGGGGAAACGGATCAATACCTCAGAGCCACACCAAATCTTGGATTACTCTTTAGTGAAAACAAAAATATTCCAGGTCTTGTGGATGGTATTTCAGACAGTATGACAGAGGTTATTCGCACGTCACCAAACAGCACAACAGTTGGTGGTACTGGCAAAATATCAAAGACATATATATCTGTTAGGTGGGCATGGCTCGCGTTGCCGATTGCTTGGGTGGCTTTGACGCTGGTTTTACTCATCATTATGATTTTCCGAAGCCGGGGCAGTCCTGTGCCCACGTGGAAAAGTTCAAGCTTGCCTTTGCTTTTCTATGATTTGAATGGCTGGAGCCGGCAGGAAATGGAAGCTTTGGATCCGCAGGGTGTAAACAAAATGGCTAGTGGGATGACCGCGCAGACTGTCAGTGAGAATGGCTTACGGTTCTTTCAGAAAGCATGAGTATGGATATATTGAGCATCCTTTGGAGTTTATGATAAGAATATTATTTAAACGGGTGGGATTTAGCGAAGGTGAAATTTTATTTAAAAATACGACATTTGTACCATTGATTATGTGGAAAGACAAGAAATATACCCTCTTAGTTTCTGCTCTTCGTATCATTAATCATGCTTTCACACAAGCAAAGAACAATTTAAAGGATAACTGAACAAAGTCAACTTATCATATCACCTAATACTATCTGCACTGAAGAATTGCTACTGGTACTAGCCTTGGAAACAGAGTTATTGAGGAAAAGAATGTTGCAAAAGTACTACACCCTTCCAAGGGAACCTGGAGCGGATGATTAAGCATGAAAACCCCAACCTAATTTAATTTAACCCATATCCCTTGTTCAGTATATCGCTTCTCAGCAATGGTGAGAATAGCCAAAGCCGCAAAGGTCGCCATTTCAACGAAGCTGTGGTTTATAGTCCGTTTACCCAAGGAGCTCCACCCTGAGGATCCTCAATTCTCCGAGGGCAGATTTTCTGAAAATGAAGCGGCTGATCTTTTTTTTTAACATGAAAACCACGCTGCTGATTTGTGATGATCAAGTTAATATTAGTACGCCAGGGGAAGACATGGAAATCGGAATAAGAACAGAATTCTGTGAGACAAGGATACGACATTTATTATTCGCATGACGGGATTACTATCTGATTATTGAAATACAAGGGAGTGAGGGTGGCGTTTAAAGCCTTTGAAGGAGCGTGATTAATCCCATTTCCATTGTCCACCTGTGGTCCGAAAGTGGATAAAATAGCTTATTATCCCTCTAACATTATACATATACCTTAAATATTACTTAGTTAAGGTCAGCAAGGCAAGCCTTGAAAGCCTTGTCAGCCTCCTCGAGGCTGTGTTGTCCAGTTGACTTGCAAGAAGGAACAGCGACGAAAAATTTGGGGCCGAATTCATCAACACACTCTTTGGTCGAGGTAACGAGGTTCTTGAGCTCCGACTTGAGGCCGGCATCAGAGATGACCTTGACATGAGCGCTGATAGCATCGGTGGTCTTGATGGCGTTCTCGATAAACTAGCGCGCAAGGTTAGCATTATGTCTAGAAAGAGGCGAGTAAAATACTTACCGTTTCAAACTCGTTGCAGGCTGCGTCACTCTCACTGTCGGAACGCTTATAAGAGGAACCCCCAGAAGAAGAACCAGTGCCAGAGCTACCAGAGCCATAGGCGGAACCACTACCAGAGCTGCCTTTTGAGCCGCTAGTTGAGCCACTGGTAGAGCCCTTGTTAGAACCACTACCAGAACCATAGGTAGACCCAGAAGATCCCCCAGAGGTTCCGGAACCGCTACCAGAACTGCCAGAGCTTCCAGTAGAGCCACCGGTAGAGCCACTGGTAGAACCGCCAGAGGAACCACCGGAGGAACCACCGGCAGGGCTGTAGCCGGATCCAGATGACCCGCTGGAAGAGCCACCAGTAGAACCAGCGCCAGAGGCACCTCCAGAAGAAGATCCAGAACCACCAGTAGAGCCCCCGGTAGAGCCCCCGGTAGAGCCCCCGGAGGAACCACCTGCAGAACCGCTGGAAGAGCCACCAGTATAACCAGAACCAGATTCAGAGGAATCACTAGCAGGGCTGTATCCAGATCCAGAAGAGCCAGAGCCACTACCAGAGCTACCAGTAGAACCACTGGAAGAACCGCCGGCTGAGCCAGATCCAGAGGCGCCTCCAGAAGAGGATCCAGAACCGCCGGTAGAACCGCTGGCAGAACCCCCAGAAGAACCACCAGAGGAGCCACCGGAGGAGCCACCGGAGGAGCCACCAGAGCCTCCGGCAGAGCCTCCAGCGGAACCGCCAGCCGAGCCACTACCTGAGCCACCCGCAGATCCACTCGCAGATCCGCCAGCAGAACCACTTCCAGAGCCATATCCAGAGGAACCTCCAGAAGAGCCACCAAGGAGACCACCAGAACCACTACCATAACTGCTGGATCCCGAATGACCTCCAAAGAGGTAGCCGAAGGTACGCTTGACTTGCTTATAGTAAGAGCTTCCAGAAGACTTTGAAGAGCCTCCAGTTGAACCACTACCGGAGCTACCGCCAGAGCTGTATCCAGATCCAGAAGAGCCACCAGAACCGGAACCTCCAGCAGAGCCACCAACAGAACCGCCAGCTGAACCTCCAGCAGAGCCACCAGCAGAACCGCCAGCTGAACCTCCAGCAGAGCCACCAGCAGAACCACTTGCTGAACCTCCAGCTGAGCCCCCAACATGGCCACCAACAGAGCCTCCAACATGGCCACCGACGGAGCCTCCGATCGAGCCACCAGCAGAGCCGCTTGACGAACCGCTACCGGAACCGGAGCTAGAGCCAGATGATTCTCCAGAGCCGCCTGCAGATCCGCCTGCAGATCCGCCTGCATAGCCTTTGCCGGAGCCACTGGATGAACCGCCAGTAGACTTGTAGCCAGTACGTCTAACATGCTGATAGCCTCCAGTCGAGCCACTGCCAGAGTTATATCCAGATCCAGAGGAGCCGCTTGAAGAGGAGCCCGAACCTCCAGCAGAGCCGCCAGCAGAGCCTCCAGCAGAACCTCCAGCAGAGCCACCAGCAGAGCCACCAGCAGAGCCACCAGCAGAGCCACCAGCAGAGCCACCTGCGGAACCGCTTGCTGAACCACCAGCCGAGCCCCCAACATGGCCACCGATAGAACCTCCAATATGGCCACCTACAGAGCCTCCAACAGAGCTTCCGATGGAGCCACCGGCAGATCCGCTGGCAGAACCCTTAGCAGAGCCGCTTGACGAGCCGCTACCGGAACCAGAGCTAGAGCCAGATGATTCTCCAGAACCGCCAGTAGAGCCATAGCCAGTCCGTCTGACACGCTTATAGCCTCCAGTTGAGCCACTGCCGGAGTTATATCCGGATCCAGAGGAACCGCCAGCGGAGGAACTGGAACCTCCAGCAGAGCCTCCAGCAGAGCCTCCAGCAGAACCTCCAGCAGAACCACTTGCAGAACCTCCAAGGTGACCGCCTACTGAGCCTCCAATATGGCCACCAATGGAACCTCCAGCAGAACCACCAGCTGAGCCACCAGCCGAGCCAGATCCAGAGACGCCCCCAGAAGAGGATCCAGAGCCACCAGCAGACCCGGTGGCAGAACCACCAGTGTTTCCGTGTCCACTAGATCCAGATGATCCGGAGGAGGATCCAGATCCGCTTCCGTAGCCATAGGAGCGCTTAAGCTCTTTGTTGTCCATGTCATCAGAAATAGTAGTAACGGCATTAATAATCTTGCTGAGATCCTCGACCAGTTTCTAAGCTAGTGTTAGTATTGGCCATTGCTATGAATCTCTAGACAAAGCTCACCTTTCCATCAGCGCCAACATTGGAAGCATCTAGCCCCTCGGCGAGTTGGCAAGCATCAGTGGACAGATCGGCGACATTGCCAAGCTTGGCATTAACCTCAGCTGTAGAGAGAGATGCATGCACCGACGAGATGGCCAGCATCGTGGTGGCGCCAGTAGCAATTGTAGAACGCATCTTGAACGAATGAAGAGACAAAATTCATAAAACAAAACGGGAAAAGGGCGAATGGAAATGAGGACTTGAGATAGAAGTGATGAGGAAGCGAGTGAGTGAGGATGAACAAAAACACTTCATTGCCAGACATGAGGCCTGGCTATATACTTCATCACGACAGGGTAAACTCGATCCCATTCGCTAACTTGAAGTCTTGAATTAGCTTCTGAACAATATTTTTCCGTCCTATGCCCCACGAGGGATGGTCTGTGTGCAAGTTTCGATCAACCATGGACATCGGGCCGTATTCTGGGGTTCAGGTGACTTACGCAATCATCCAAATTCTGTTTGAACCGAGCCGTTTGGCAATAACGACATGTTTTCCTGTCTTCTTTGACCATGACTCGATTAAGCTTAGTGAGTTTCACTCGTAGGGCTACCGGAAGAAGAGTCAGTGCCAAGGGTGCACGGCACTTTAACTGCCATGAGCCGTGCTAAATCTCCAGACTAGTGTTTCTTCGTTGCAGCGCTACGCAAGTCGCCACTGCAAAAATCCCCACAGCACCTGATACAAACTCTTTCAGTTAGTGTGGCGAGCATCAAACAAAATTAGAACTGTACCATCCCGCCAATGATGTGGATGGCAGATGTGATCTGTGACTAGTGAGCATCATTTAAGAAGGCTAATGCCCTGACATCCCTGCTCCCGGCTTCCGCGGCATGCCAAACCTCTAGTCCACGAGTTGTTTACTAACGAGGAAGGGAATGGCATAGTTTTGTAGATCATCACTGTCGGATCCGATTTTCCGTGCTGAGAACTTGGATACGATGATGATGATGATGAATATTTTCCGTGAACTTGGATACGACCCAGTGGCGTGTCGTACGTATAGGGTAGTGTTTGCGATATATGTCATGGTAATTTATCAGCTCAATAATGTCCATTCAATCCCTGTTTTATTGTAATTTTGCGTAGTAAACTAAAGAATACGAGGATTAGATTTCAGGTTGCGTGATTTATTAATGAGATGTGACGTTGGTAGATTCCAGAACAGTCTCTACATGCTCCCACGCTAGTATTCCACATAATTTTCCCGCCAAGAGAAGAGATATCCTAATGATACATTTGATTTGACGACCATCGAGGGGTCGAGATGAGAGCAATTCGTAATGACCTTCCGTCAAGATAGGTTCCAAATTTGACCTCGTAGAAAACTGTTTCCGGATATGTTTCCTCGCTTCCTTGTCTAGGTCGGGCTACTCCAGGGTTAGGTGGACCCTACTGTGAAAAGCGGGATCGATGGACGTGGCCCGATTGGAGTTCAAAAATAGAAGAATTCCAGGGTAGTACTCAAGCATCCTGCATGCTATTAGAAATTGAAAATGTCGTGATAGCCGTCCACTTAGCGAAGAAATACAGCCACGATTTAACTATGATCCAGGTTGTTGGCTGAACGTTTTTCAAGGAAGATATCGTACTCGTCTAGTAGCAGGACTGCGTTCCATTTTTCCGTGACCTCGAGCACGGATGTCAGGCGTTCCTCTACGTCAGTAGCATCTTGTCCCAGCTCTCCCGCACTCAACATGTACAAGGGCCGACGAACTTTGTCCGCAACAGCTTCGGCGGTTAGTGTTTTTCCTGTGCCTGGGTTTCCAGTCAAGAGCATTATCAGTCCTTGACCCTTTCCCTCAATGACATCATCAAATTGAGAAAATGTCTTCAATGGAATGAGGCGAATACAGTCCCCATTGTTCGCTTGACAATATGACGCCGCATCGATGACTATTCGACCATCCATCTATGGTAATAATTAGCATTCACCGTGGATATTGGCTCGTATCTCAGTGTACAAATGGTTCAGCAGGCGCGACGAAATGTCGCGGGCTAACTACGGGGTCTGATTTTCATAATACAGGTAATTTAATAATTCGAAATAATGTGTCTGTTGGTTGCCTTGTGCTGGGCCAGTTTGTGTGGATAACCACCGTATTCCGCGATATCAGAGCTAATGGAAATTTTCTGTTTCATGAGGCGCCGACTTAAGTTCAACCAGACGAACATTATTTTCTTCTTGTTGGTCGTGGTTTTGGTATGAATTGGCTATCATCTACTCGTGCCATGCACTACTATGTGGCTTATGCACTTTGCCTCAGCTGACGCAGTGACGTGTACAACGCCAGCCTGAAGAAGGCAACCACGCTAGGATCATGAGATGTCAGCCCATCCGTCAGTTCTTGTCGGAATACTGGAGCATTGTGATTCCTCGCCTGAGCCATGCTTCGACCATAGTGTACTAAGTTACTAAGTTCACATTTTCTTTGACTACGATACCGATTATAACAGCTGGCTCCGATAGTTTATCCAATTTCTGCTTTGGAAAATTTCTTTTTGGATAAACAAAATGTTGATGCCCGCGATTCCAAAATGGAAATAAATATGTGAATTTCGTAATACGGCTCTGTATTTATATCATCATGAACCCGAATTATGCTACTCCGAATGAGAAACATCGGCGTAATCGTCTCTGGTCACTTTCCTCCCTTCTACCTCTTCTTCTTCGTCTGAATAAATAAGTGGTGGAGGCGACTCGTTTCTTCGCTCCCTCTCTGCTCGCTTCTCGTCTCTCCACAATAGCCACTGGATGGTAGCTGTGGTAATAACTAGACTCATTATTAGCGTTATTAACACAAATGAATCTATTTGGCGTACTCAGAAGAACTTGTAAAATGCTGGAATACGTATATCCCTTTTTCGCTGCAGGGAAGTCCGTCGTCTTCCACATAAGGTTGGGCATCTAGATCTTTTAGCGTCGGAAATCTACTGATTTAAGGGCTAAATCTTACTATGGCCTGTACGACGTATGCGAAATCATTTGCCACGGCGACCAATAAAGCTCGCTTTTCAGTATCTGCAGAGCAGATTTCGTTGATCCAACTGAGGATGAGAGGGCCTGCACCATTCTGTACTATTTTAGATAGAGAACTTGAGTAACTGGGGTAAAAGAAACATACACCAATATGACTGAGCCAGTAGACAAGCTTTCGGCTTTCAATATCCGAATAAAGCGGCATCTTTAAAAGCAAGCCATTGAAAATGAGCTATAATTGAGTTGATGAGTTAGCCAGCGGATACTGAAATTTTCGTGACGATAAAAACTAAATTTTACTTACGATAATTACGGCACCGGCGTAGATAAATGGCCAACGCATTCCCTTTAGCGGCCCATCAGAAAGCCAGGCCCAGATCAATGCCATGACCATAAATATGGGTGTGGCCGGAACAGGTACTAAGGGTCTTGTAAGCAAATGAAAGTTATGGTTGTAAAGGAATAAAAAACATTTGGTGAGACATACAAGTATTAATCTCGGGGACGGAGTAGGACTTTCCAGGAACAGGAGGTGGCTGATCATTGAAACTCTTCAACCAATAGCCCATGGCATACTGGGGAAGTCCGTTGTTCCAAAGGATATAAAGTAGTGCTGGTTGTTCCGTCGTTAGCTGAAAGCACAACCTGAATACCAGAAAAAATACATACGGAGGAGATAAGTATGCCAACTGAATAGAATACCGATGGCCTTTTCTTTTGTCCAGGGCTGCTTTCCAGCACGACCAACCGCTTGCATTCTTCTGATCGATAGAATATGCTCTTCCTCGGTCGTCCACCAAGTCCTCTTGCCGTCCTGGGGTAAGTTTGGGAAGAATAAATATCCGGCCACCGCCAACGGTAATGTGATGACGCCATCTATAATAAATAGCCACCGCCCTGTAGTATAATGGTTAGCGGAGTTTCTTGTTTTTCTTGTGGCGGTAGTCCACCGCAACCCGACTCAACCAGTTCATCAAGAGCAAAAGTTCACACGTACAGCCTGCGCGACCATGCACTCCATCAAGGTTCGAAAATGCCGCGGCTTGAAGAAATCCACTAAACATGGATCCAGCTGAACCGGCTAGCCAAAATAACATTGCTCGTTTGCCTATTTCGCGTGGTGTATACCAGGATCCTAACATGTAATGAATCCCTGGGTAAAACCCTGACCTGCAATCGGGTGTCAGTATCGAAGTAAATTTTATGTACTAATAGCACGTTATAATAGTCTTGGCGAGAAAAAAAAAGCGTACTCGAAAAATCCTACAAAGAAGCGCAACAAATAGAGACTCTGATACGACTCAACTGCCGAGGTGCAGATGGTTGCAATTCCCCACCCAACCTCGAGGGAGGGTATCACCCATCTTGGGGAAAGCCGGGTGAGAAGGAGATTGGATGGGATCTGACCTATCACGTAGCCCACGGTCCAGATGGAAGTACCTATCGCATCTTGAATTAGTTGTTGTCCCAAAGCCGCCTGGCCAGGAGCAGAGTAGCGAGTGCTTGGGGTCGCGTACTGGTCACAAGTTGATTACCAAACATATCCAGGTCCTCTTGCATACCACTGAGGAAAGCATTATTGATATTCGTTTGATCAATATTCTTTAAAAAATATCCTATCGCGGCAAAGGTGAGAACAAAAGCGTCTACTTTGAAAAGCAAGCGGCGCTGGTCTGGCGGAAGCTCCCAAGCATCCCAAATGTAGCCTTTCCAAGTTTGAACCGGCCTCACTACAATCTCCGAGTGAGGATTATCCGGAGTCGCCGCGGCGAGAGGGACATAGGTCCCTGCGCCTTGTCTTGGCATGGTGGTAGGTTGGGAAGTATGTATGTATGTGAGTGGGAATCAATAAGTTACTCGTAGCGCGTTTTGTATCCGCGTCTTCTTTTTTATTGCATTTTACTACAAGAGACTAAATGGTTCAAAATCAAGTGGTCGGGCTCAGTGGGACAAGCCAAGCCAAGCGTGCACGGATTTGTGCGATCACGACATAGGTGATCACGACATAAGCTCATCGATCCCACTAATCGCGTCACTCAAACTAGTTGAATGTGATTGGCACACGACGATCACTGGACCATTTTGTCTCAGATGATTACGAAATGTGTTAATCCCACGAATCCAGCATGACTGCCGGCGGCTAATTCTCTTGGATAATGAGCAGCCTATTGTATTGCGGTCCGGACACGTTTCCTTCATCTATCCTGGTGCAGAAGGCGACGTTTCATCACGTCCCAAGCTTTGTCGGCTGGAGGCGACTTGAAACTTTAATCGGCGCCACAACTCATCCAATGGCGATTTCACTTTTTTTTCATCCCACTGATTCTGGAGTTGTGGACTCTTGTGAATGCGACCGTTGCAGGGTCTCGAAAATGATTTGAGCCAACAATGCCGTTTTGCCGGCATCAAGACGGTTTGAGCAAACCCCCTAACATCGCCTGGATCTGCCTGCAGTAATCAGCCTGGGTAATGATTTTTTTTCCTTACTAATTTTATTTATTCCTAGCCGCTTTCTAAAAAAAAACCCTATTATGAATCTGGCCTATTTTAATTAAAGTTGAAATTTGCTTCAAACAGATAAAATTGAAGAATAATATTAATATCTAGTGACTACTTCAACTATATGAATTAAATTAATATCTTTCTAAGGGCAGTTTATAATAATGCTAAAAATATTAGTATCCGGACCTTCATAACCGTTCCCATCGTTCATAATTAAGCTCATACAGGCTGACGGGCGGCCATGCCCCATTGTGGTGACGGGTTAAGGAGAAAGATACGATATCGCCATCCTTTTCTTGCCCCTCTTTCTAGCAACAGCTTCACCACAGCATCATGTCCTTTTTCCATAGCTAACAATAGCGGTGTGTCACGATCATCATTTTTGGCCTCCAGGTTGGCCCCTTCTCCCACAAGAAGTCGAACCACATCTATGCACCCCTTCATCGCAGCCAGAGAGAGTGGGGTGTTGCCTTTCTCACTCTTTGCTTCGATGTCGGCGCCTTTTTCAATCAGTAATTGTATCAAACTCTTGTGTCCCTTTGATACGGCTAGCGATAACGGCGTTTGGCCCTTTTCGCTCTTTGTCTCGAGATCCGCGCCTTTTTCGAGAAGAGCCTGCACCACGTCCATGTGCGCATTTATTACAGCCAGCGAGAGTGGCGTGTCGCCATTGTCGCTCTTCGCCTCAAGGTTGGCACCATTTTCGGACAGGATTCGTACCACATCCTTATGCCCTTTTAATATAGCCAGTGAGAGCGGCGTTGCCCCATTTTTACTCCTTGCCTCGAGATCTGCACCTTCGTCCACTAATATCCGTACTACATCTCTGTACCCTTCCATTGAAGCAAGCAAGAGTGGTGTATTCCCACTGTTATCTTTTGCCTTGAGATTAGCGCCTCTCTCGACAAGAACCTGTACCACGCCCTTGTGCCCTCCTGATGCAGCTACTAAGAGCGGTGTATTGCCGTCATTGTCTACTGCCTCGAGATTGGCGCCTTGATCTATCAATAATTGGACCATGGATTGGTCTCCCGTATATGCAGAATCCATGAGTAACGTGTAGCCCTTTGGATCCTTTCTCTCAAGATCAGCACCCTTATCCACTAATAGTTTCACCACAGCACCGTGTCCGTTGTACAAGGCCAACTCGATCGGCGTCCAACCGTCTTTATCACAACTTGAAACATCGGCTCCATTCCGCAGCAGGTGGTCGATCGCCTGTAAATGACCATCTTTTGCTGCCTCATGGAGCGTTCTCATTTCGATTCGGTCCTCACCAGGGGCGTGTGATTCCGAGACAAATTCGAGGTCACGAGGCATTTCGACGGACCATTGTTTTGAATAGGATTGTGAAGCTGACTGTGTGGTCTCTGTTGGCATTTCATCCTCTTCATCAAAGGAACTACGCCTGGAGGATGATACCGAGGATCTAGCAGAGTCAGCTTTTTACTTTGAGAAACCGAGTTCGGGGCTGACCTGGTGTATATATTTGATATTCTTGCCATTTCTGGCAGCCAAGAACGCATCCAGTCATGACACATCGCTGTGTCTGTATCCAATCGCTCTTTGGGCTGTGGCATCATCAATGCGCGAATGAAATATTGCCCATCCTCGCTGACCTGGTTACTTTTTAATGGGCCGCGAGGAAAGTGTCTCTCAGGATCATTTGCATATTCCATCGCGGAATACAGGTTCTGAAAGGGAAGAGATTTTGTTAATATGAAGAAGGTTGTCGCACCTAAAGCCCACATATCGGCTGCTTGGTAGTTGAGATCTGATCCAACAGACTGGTCTAGTTTGATTATCTCGGGTGCCATATATTGCAGGGTACCAAAACCCCTGGAGCTGCTACCAGTGTCTACTTCTACCCTCTTGCTAATGCCAAAGTCAACGAGTTTAACCCACCATGCACTAGGTGGACATTGATTAATCAAGATATTCTAAGGTCAAGGATTAGATAATTTTTCTCATTCCTAGTCATGGGCATCAAAAGTTTTTTGTTGCTACCATACCTTCGGCTTCACATCACGGTGAGCAAATGATTCTTCGTGCATGGCCGCTAAGCCTCTCAAAAGTTGCCCGGTAATTGTTCTGCAGTCGGCTTCCAACAAGCAGCCATGTTTTGTTACGTATGCGTTCAAATCTCCCGTCGGAAAATATTCCATGGCTATATATAGCTTTTGAGAGGACGCATACCATCCTAACATCTTTACAAAGTACTTGGAGTACTATTGAAGTAAATCAGCATCTACACTATCACAACTTGCATAAGCATATTATGACCGATTATGAAAGTAATGTTCGATATGCACCTTGTCGCGAGAGAATTTGATGATGGCTTCAAGCTCTCGCTTATATCGTCTTTGTGCGCCATCTTGGAGTCGAATGATCTTTACTGCGCGCTGGGTACGGCCTCGGCCCCCACTAGTACACTCCTCTAAGACCACCAGTCCTTGCCCGCCTCGATTCAGTATTCGGGATCTTTTCCAATGCTCGAGCCGGGGCGGGGAACACGGAGGCGCATCGGGGTCGTCAAATATGTGTATGGTATGACTATTGCAGAATCGTGTCCTCAATTTGTAGTCCCGGACGATATCTGACAGACCATCATCCATCGCTACAAGCCTTGGTCCGAACTCTTGGGTGAATGATGTTGAAAGAAACTTGCAGGTTTATCAATCGCGGGGCTTTCCGGTTTAAAAGCGGCTTTTAACTGCTGACTCACAAGGCAGAGACTCCTAGGAATTTTGCATTTTGCCTTGTTATCGATTGGTTACCATAAGCCTCGTCTGGACTGTGGCTGAATACGTTGACCCCTAAGTGGACGGGATTCGCTAATGCTTACGGCGTATGTATTGCGCGTGCACATGGAACAAGGCACATTACCCCGCTCCTTCATTATCATCACGCGACATGATAAAGACCTGCGAGACTTTTTCTCTGTGGAAAAATTGTCAATAATAGTGCACGCGAGGATACAAATTGACCAAACTCGAAACGCTTTGATATCATTGGCTATGTCAACTCTCAAAGACAGGATTCTCACGCTTGCGATTAGCTAACACTACACGGCTAGGCTTGTTCAATAAATTATCTTTAGATGGGTTTAAACTCTCTATTGTAGAGACCTGTGTGTACAACATTAGGTTTGACACGACAATTAACTGAATGGATTTAGATGCGGTGTGACTTCCGAGCAACGGTTGCGCTCATAACGTTGCGCTCAATGTCAGTATATTGAATCCAACTAGCACTTTAGGGAACAATGCAGTTCAATATTCATTCGACTTTATAAACTATACTGTGATCGGATATGCTTTTCGTCACAAAGAGCTCCTTTGCTTCAACTTGCAGATCACTCCCTTTGTGCGGTAGAACCACCGTGAGCTTGTCCACCAAACCTCATTTGGATCTTCCAACTCAATATTGAATGTGGCAATCAACGTAGCAACAACTTTGTAGACTTCCATGATGCTTAGGTTACGCCCCAGGCAAATGCGCGAGCCCCCGCCAAACGCGATGCTTGCCGTACCCCAAAGCTGCATACGTTGTTTGTAGGCTTCCTGACTCTCATTTACTTGCCGCAACCATCGATCAGGGTAGAAGTCGTCAGCGTTGGGGCCGAAAATGCCTTTGTTGCGACCGACGATGTAAGGGTTCATGCCAACAAAGCAGCCCGCAGGGACAGTGGAGCCGTCAGGTAGTGCCAGTCCTCCTTGCGGTACAATCCGCTCCATGATCATGGAAACTGCGGGATGATAACGAAAGGTCTCATTAATTACTGCTTCTAGATAAGGCATCTGACGTGCCTCGGACGCGGGGACTGGAGAGCCTGCAGTGAAGTTGGCGCGGATTTCATCCTGGAGCATCTCCCATACCCGCTGATCCTTGAGACAATAATAAAAAAGGGCTTTCATTGTAATAGCGGTAGTGTCAGCTCCGGCAATAACTAGGACATCATTAGTGTTACAAATAGGAAGACTAAGTTGTGAAATATGACGTACGGTTAAGAAGTAAATATCCGATGATGGTACTTTCATTCACTACCTCAGGGTGTGTCCCCTTCGACTCAATAAAATACTGAAGGAAATCAGGATGTTCTGGTGTGAAGTTTTTATCCTGGCCCTTAAGCCGAGCCGCTAAGCTCTCGATCGCAATCCGAGTCACATTGGATATGTTGGGTGGCCCGAGAGGATAGATTGGGTTCTTGTCAAGCCAGTAGTCGAGCCAAGGCATCTGCCCGCATATTCCAAGATAGTCAATTGACTGGTCCGCGATCCTAAGAGTGTCGTCAAAATCACGTCCCTCGTCCATATACCCAAACCTCTTGCTGAAAGTCACTGCACCCACAAGGTCCCATGCATCTAGGCGAAGTCAGTCATCTACTCTCGAACAAGCCATGCTCTCTAGAAGCGTTAGCCCAGTGCTACTTACAGTATGCCAACCACTCTCCCAGTTCACAAGACTTTCCAGGTTCAACGTATCGTCTCTGTAGATGGGCGCAAAAGTCTTGTATTACCTTATTCATGTGCGGCTCCATAGCTCTGATACTTGAAACTGAGTAATGGCGAACAACTGGCCGCTTCATCCGAGCGTGTTCGAGGTTGTCAACCTCACTAAATATGTGGTATGTTATCTTGCCGTTGACTATGGAGCTGCTATTTTTGTAGAAATCGGTCTATAGAAGGAGATATTTTAGCACTTACAGTATCTTTTCGGTTGCAGTGGTAACGATAGTGTACCTTTTTCCACTTGCCATCGGTGCTATAGACAACCCTGGAAAGCTCTGGGTAATCAATATCCAGGAGATTAGGCCCTATTCGAACAACTGGTCCGTATTTATCGTGAAGCTTCTTCATACGGGGCGCGTAGTCTGCCGAGATCACCTGCCCGAGACGCCATAGGTTAGTCCATCCTGTGATGATCAGTCTTGGCGTTTCTTTCATAGATATATGACGTGCAGAATATGCATTATGGGATGTTGAAAAGCACTGAACATATACCTGCAAGAAATGGCCCAGGGTATCTCTTCAATGGAGATCGATAGTAAGAAGCAGAAAACCATAAAAATAGCAGCGTTGCCAGTACAAGTCCTACATCTTTGATGGGTGGGGTCTGTTGATCAATGAAGTCTGAGAAATGGTTTTTCAGTCGATTGCTGAAATATGGGAGCGTAGAATTGGCCATGATAGTAAAATTAATGGTTGATGCTTTTCTATTTAAAGACAGACAATGATGTGAATTTTTGGTAGTACGTTGATAATATAAGATAGAATACTGTCACACTCTGTGAAGGAAGAGTCTAAAAGAGAGGAGGGAAATGGGAATTGTAGAAACTTTTAAATTGGGCAGTTGCACTGGTTGCAAATCCATAGAGACTGAAACAACTGCATGAGAAATGGCTTTTAGTTTGCTGAGACATGCAGTAGTGTGTAACATCACAGCCCCGCGATGTTGCACTCCGATGTCGTTGGTTGGTCTAGTCAATTGGACTTTGCGGAGGGGTAGCTTGGCAGTCAACATCGTGCATAAGCGATGGGGCGCTATAGGATTTCACCGGTGATCTTTGCCTTTTTTTATGTGCACATTCCAAGATGGGGAGTTGGTTTATCGGCGAGAAGAGAGACTATTGAAAGATATTGCCAATATTCATGCAGTAATATGTGTGTGTGTATGTACCCCAACGTAGTCAAGAGCTATCGCCTCCAAGCAATCTGGCCTCTCACAAAATTGCAATCGAAAACTCTAATATGCTTGAAAAGTAATTCAAAATTTAGTAAAAGCGCTCGCAGGGGCCCTCACAGCTAGAACGACGTGACCAGAAGCTACCAACCCACATCCTTCTTCCTCTAGTCCAGTTGCAGTGCATCAATCACCTTACGCTGTCCTAAAAAAAAATATCAACATCTTACATTAGCCATAATTCCTAAAACAATATTCAAGGAAGTATAGCGTGATGTGAAGAAGTCACAACCGCACAATATTTCAAGCGATGCATTGTAAATACTCAGAATAAAAGTGGCAAAATAAATGCCAAGTAACTGAACAGACAGTCTCGAATTAAGAAGGAGGGTGACTTGTTTCAGCAAGTCCCAAACCCTTTCTTAAGCGGCCATCCTGGTTCTGACAAGAATTTACTTTTGAAGACAGCAAGGTTGAATCCAGGCCTCAAGGTTCATAGGGCAGCCAAATAAAATCGGGGTGATGGTGCAAATTTTCGCCATCATATTTTCAAGCCTGCTCTCACCAACAACAGCGTATGAGCTCTGAAATCTCCGTCCACATTGCAACACCATGGATTCCCAAGTCCCAATCCATGATATAACCTCTCTAGCTCAAATTCCTACAATAAGGAGGCTTCCAGCGGAGCTATATCTCTTGGTCATAGAGAGTTTTGATGCTCCTCAGCATATTCTATCCTTCATTTCCGCTGATCGGGTTGCTTTGAGCTGTTATATCAATTTCCGACAGCAAGTTTTGCGAGCATGCGCAAAGCTTTTACCCCTTGACCTGGACCCAGGGGACTCCATCAGGACAACTATTCTTGCTATCAGGCTGCGAATTCTACGCAAAAACTCTGCGCTATACACTGCTACCGAATATGAACAGCAAGTAGTGCGTTTGACAAATTTGGCTGATAGTGAAGCTGCGGATGAGTGGCCCAGCTCATTGTCATTTTTTTGTTCACTCGCCGACCTCATTTCCGACGCCAACGAGTTAATTTTTCAGGTTACCCTAAAAATGGCAAAGAACAGGCGATGTTACTCTCATTTTATGCAACATTTCCCAACTCAGCTCTGGACACCACAAAACCGAAACGAGTCTGCTCCTTGGGTGGAATTTTCCAATAAGAATCTTCTTTGGTTCTACAAAGCAATTTTTCGGGCTGAAAGCTGTTCCTCGGCCATATTCCGCCGCGAAAATACGACCTTCATCTACACTGTCAACGGACATCCTGTCTTCTCACCATATGACATAGCACGCACCGATAGTGAAATGGCCCCAGAAATCAAACACCTCTACTTAGTAATACGTCACCTATACGATGAGCACTCGCGCATTTTTAATCGTGTTGAAAAGAAGCTGAGAAATGTCATCGGTCGCGTAATGCAGAGACGGAGGTGCCGCGATCCGTACGACAGGCAACAAGTAGCATTTAATATCTGCGAGGGTATTAAAAACGACAGAAATACTCCAAATCACATATCCAGACGTCGTTTTCTTGTTGAGAAAATCTGGAGCAGAAGCGGCCAGCAAGAGGAATGTTATTTACAATACCTTTGCTCACAGGGTATTCCTCTTCTCCAGCGGCTTCTAAAAATGGATTCGCAAGCGCAAGAGGAGTTTGTGGAACATGTGTGAGGTCACAGTGAACATGTTTATGTTGTCCCCTCTATCTACGGTGTCTGGGCTCTAGGTTGTTTGGTAGAGGGGTGTATGTGGCTGACTCAGCCACCAACCCTTAATACTATCCCTCAGCCTAAAGCCCTAGATATATTATGCTACTATCTCGGCTTCTAGTTCTGGATTAATCTTATATTAGTTTCCTTTTTAATTCCCTTAATATCCCTTTAGTATTAATTCCCTTTTGTAGGTCCCATGCGCAATTGTGCGACAAACTGTTCGTGTTTTCCAGGTAGCAGTGGCTTTGTTATTCCATCCGCTGTCATTTCGTTCGTCCCTACTTATTTAATTACAAAATATTCCTTTTTAATTCTATTAATAATCTATTTGTACCTAATGTTAATATATCTGGTTTAAGTATTGTTATTTTTATTTAATATAGTTAGTCTAGTGTTTTGGCTGTTTATAATGAGTACGTTTGGTGTTATTTGGGGAAACCCAATTTCCTATAGGATATTGGTAATCTAAATTATAGATATACTTGCTAATATTAAGTTTATAAATTTAACTTCGGTGGAAGAGGATGCTATGATTATCTGTTTCTTGGACTTCTAAAAAACCGGTCTATTACCAATAAAGATGATATGTCTGGCTGTAGAGAAATGAGTTGATAGATTGTCTGCGAAAGATGTATTTGTATATACCCTCGGTTTTAAATTGCAAATATTATATTACCCTCTAAGTTAGATTGCATAGTTAATTATTCTTTTAATATATTGAAGTAGATATTTTATTACTTTATTATGGACTTTATATGGATTTTCATTTGCTTTATATAGTTTCTGTGTTATATATATAATGTTAAGTCTAGTGCTTATTGAAAGGTAGTTTAGGCTTTTGGTGTGTTGGAGCTATTTCTTTATAGCTATTATAGTCTTTATCTCCTTTCAATTTCTTGGAATCTTAACTTTTGGGGGCTAAGGTAATTTAATAGGATTAATAGTACTGTTGTAAAATTTTTTGATGATTCTTTTAGTATATTTCTGTTGGTAAATGTAAATATAGTGTTAGGATTGATTATACTCAAATTAAAGACTAAGGAATTGTTTTATCTCTTTAAGGTATTTGATCTTAAAAAGGTTATTAATCTTACTAATTGTAGTCTTGATCTTATTTTTGGTTAATGCTGTAATTACTATATTATTAATGTAAAGTAGAAGGAGCACTTTATTATCTCTTTAAAAGATATATGTTTTTGAGTTTAGTAGTGTAAATCTAATAATTGCAAGTTTTTTCTTTACTATATTAAACTACTAAGCTAGGGTAATTACTAGGCCATAAAGCGTGCGGTTCAGGCGATACACTTTGTCTATTTTATCCTTAAACCTATAAGGTTGAATAATATAAATATCCTTTTGTACTAATATATTAAGAAATACCATTACAATATCATATTAACTGATTTTATAATTAAGTATAGCTACAATCATGCAGAAAAGCTAAACTAATGCAATATAAGCAACTATAGCATACAATTTGCTAATAGTATAATTATCTACTTCCATATCTCTATGAACGACCCATCTAGCTCAAGTATATACTTTTCTAATTTTTGGATATTTAATATTATATATCTACTTACCTTAAATTGCAATAGCACCCTTTAAAAGTTTAATAAGATCTTATACCTTTTTCTTTATAAGGCTCTAAAACTATTTCTCTTTAGCTAATCTCCATATAATATAATAATCATCTCTTTTTCTAGCTTATTTTAATATCTTAAATATATCAATTCTTACCTCTATTAATTGATTTTAAACAACTAGTATAGTAAACACTATATTAATCGATTTATTATTAAGGATTTCATTCTATTTACAGTAGTCAATAGTAAGATTAAAGTATTCTTTCTTTATATATAATCATTTTAAACAATAATTCTTTCTTAATATATTCCTAAGGCTAATACTACCATTATTTTCTTTATTCTTCTTACTACTTACTTAAGTGTATTGTCTTTATATAATATTAATAAGGATAAAGTTGGTTCTTCTTTGGCAATATTGTCAGAGATAGTTTAGAAGGTTATTCCACTTATTATTATTGATCAATAGTATAAGGGGGTCAAATGCTTCAATCGATTACATCGGGGACAATTTACTTAAGCCCTGCCACTCAAAGGATATAAATTGGTTTTGCTTATTCGACGTAGAGTATAGGAATTCATCTAGTTCAGCAAACATTTCGGTAGATCTCGGGTACAGTAACTCGGTTGACAGCACTCAATCGCTAATATATAGGTTATCAAATGATTTAATATCCTCTTCTAACTTTAGGATACCATTATTATTATAGTATACTCTAGGCATTCAGCTAAAGGGTTCCTCCTATTATAGGATTTTATCCTTATTATTAATATTATAAATATAAATAAGAGAAAAAGATTAAGAGGAACTAGGCAAGCCTCTCCTAGCATTTTATATTATAATCTTCTCGGTCTGTGTTTCTATCTATGGTCTCTATTAACCTTTAATATTATTATTTGTAGGTAGAAAAGGTTATATAGTATCCGATCTCATAAATATTATTTAACTACCCTCAAGTATCTCAAGGTCAACAAGTATTACTTCATATTCAATTTCGGCCACATCTTCCTTCTTACTTCCATCCTTAAAGATTTTATAAAATCTAATATCTCAAGTATAAATAATATAATTCTCCTCCAAAATCCAAACTTAATAAATATAACCTCACATACCTTCCATACCAATAAAAAATCCCTTCCAAGCTCTTAATACCATTTTATGCACCTTTAGCGCTTATTTTCGGTCTTTTTCTTAAATCTTAACATAAGCAATACATCCCCAGGTACATATATATTAAATACTTAAATCATAATTAACTTTAATTGCTTTATATATTACTTATAAAGGCAATTTATTATCCATATTAACTAATATAAGCAATTAATTAATAATATAGGTTATTATATCTATAAAATATATTTATAGGAATTTTAACAGTCCTATTTTAATATATACAATCCACACTCCTTCTATCAATGCTCATCCTATACATTCAACTTTTCCATTCTACTACTATAAATAAGATAACAATTCGCATACTATAATTCCCCTTTTATATACCCAATTCATTTTTTCACTATAAAACTCTAAAGCACCATTAAATCTAAATATTTAAACCTTATATCCCTTACTATAGTTTTTAATAGCATCTATCCAACACTTCAACACTTCTAGAACTTCATCTTTAGAGTATAAGAAAAAAAGTTAATAATAGTTTATAAAGGTATTAACTCTATGGAGACTATAGTTATATCCACTATATCCAGTAGGTTTATGATCAATAATATCCCAATATACATATAAGAGGAACTATTTTAATTTTACTAATAATATTCAACTAATAATAAAATCTATCTTTACCATATAATAACTTTTATAGTAAAAACCTTTAATTATCTCTTAATTAATCTTAATCCCAACTCTCTTACATACTATAAGTACTCTATCTTTACCTATATAAACAAGTTATTAATACATCAAGCCATAGTCCACTATTATTAAAGTATTTTTCAGAAATATAGTAAAGTTAAATAAGTATTTTAGCTTCATATTTATTAAAAATGAAACATTATATTTCCAATTGATCGAGGATAATTTCACTCCTATAGTTTTAATATAAAGTTCATCTCTACCCATATCAAAACCAATTCCTCTATATTTCAATAATCCTAAACTAACTATATTTATTATTACAATTAGATAGAATTATACTTTCGGTAGAGTAAGGGTAATATTCCTAAATTGAATTTCAACCAATCCATAACCTTCAATAATTAGGCTACCTTTATTACTAGAAGTCATTAGGTTTATCTCATAAACTTTAGCCAAAAAGGAAAACCACTTTTTATTATTAAAGCAATATATTAAACAACTAAAGTCAATAAGCACATCTTCCCTAATCTTATCTTTCAATATCTCCAACATTACCAGCAACTTCTCCAATGCAAATAGATTTTCAGTTCCAACCACCAAAGATGTTATTTTGCTTGGTATATCTCTTTAAATCAGGGCTATCGATAATAATATTACCCCAAATTTCCATCCGGCTATAGTAATATTAATATTTCCCTTATTAATATTGTTAGAAGCATCCTTATCCTTAGAATTATTATTCTACTTCTTCTTTGCTCAGTCAAGCGCTAAGTGAGGGTTAGTCTTCTAATACCTTGAAGTTGAGTGCTAAATACCCTTCTTTGTGGGACCATAACTATAATATATATCTTTATCTGTAGACTTTATTACGTGCTTTTCCTTGGAAGTGGTTTGTTGTTATTTAGGTCTTTTATTATTAGTAGTTATCGCCATGTTAAGACTACTATCTTTCTTAATATTAGCTTATTGTAATAGGAAGCTAACTATTTCCTTCTTTAAAATCTTAATGCCTTTATACATATTATAAGTCCAATTATTATGCCAAAGAGGGTTCATTTTCTTGACCTTATTTATTGCAATAATAACAAAGATCTCCTCAAACATTATTAGAAGTCAAGTAGTAATATAATTCTAGCAATAGTAAAGTTTATTAAGGTAAGTATCTAATATCGAAAATTCACTTTGATCTAAGTAGATAAATATCATTATAAGATCATAGAATTTATCTTCCAGTACATATAAAATAGCACATTTAACTTTATTATAAGACTTATAAGCTATACATTCCATCGAATTCCAACTATCTTAGCTTATTTTTTTTATTATACTATCTAAGAGATAATTAACTAGAAATACTTGGGCTTTCTTATCTTCTCTTCTAAAAGCTACTTTCTATTCCTTAAATACAATATCTAGAGGGATTAAGTCTCGAGTAAAATAATCAATTACTTCCAATATATTAGCATTTATTTTAAACTTAATTTACCATTTATCCTAATAATTAATATCTTTCAATTTCTCTACTTATAGTATAAAGGTACTTATTATACCACCCCCTATTATAGATAGGTTTATTTATTGCACTATCTTAACATAAGATATTACCGGTGACTTCTTTCTCTTTATTGCTTATAATGGTATTATTCTTCTATCTTGGTATTTTCAATACCTAGGCGTTTTTGCACTGTTATTAGCCAACTTATAGTCAATGCACGCCAGATCTAGTAATATATGGGGCAGAATAGGGTTTAGGGCCTCACGATTTAGATCGTTGTAACCTAATTCAGTTGGGTTGCCTCAGTATATCGAGCAGTTTTTCTAATCGCGCATGCAGTTTTAATGCAATATAGTGCAAAAATATTATAATTATAGTAATTTCGGACTTCTTTTTCAATATACAGTAAGCGCGAGGGCTTATAACCTGTGGAACATATATAAGGTCACAGTAAACATATTTATGTTGTCCCCTCTATCTACAGTGTCTGGGCTCTAGGCTGTTTGGTAGAAAGGTGTGTGTGGCTGACTCAGCCACCAACCCTCAACAGAGTTTACTATCGACACGTTTTTTCGTAAATCATCTGGGAAAACAGTGACGGTTGAAATTAACCCGCAACATCAAGCCCCGTCTCCACTTGGTATATTCTACCGACCCCAATGGATTCCTATGGTTCGTGGCCCGGAATACTACACACTCTAAAAACAATATCTCAAGATATTGTGATATAGCCCCTTTAAAGGAATTATAATGCGAGTCATATGTCGCGCCCGAAACCGTATCGTCATGCATTATCGATTGATGGAGGCTGGTTCAAATCTCGGCTTGGCTGACACAGCAGGTAGCGGATACTCACAAAATGGCATCAAATCAACGGATTTTGCCAGAAAGAAATAGGTCGGCAATGATTTTTTTTTATAGATTGAGATAGAAACAACGACTAAACCTTTACGAAGATCATATAATTTAAAGTTACGATGACTTGGCTGATTCCTACTTTTGCGTTTGAACATTCTGTCCATCTAAATGGTTTCCACAGCACCCAACACCGATCAAGGAGCATCATCATCACGATGAGCTTGGAAAAATTACATGTTCAATGTCGCAAGCTTTGTATTTCATGGCATTTTCTTCAGCTGTTTTCGTCGCTTTCACCCTGCAACGGTCTCATTCCTATCATGGCAGAGGAACGACACTGCCATGATGAACTATTGCTACTGTCTGATTGTGAGTAGACTACACGCGTTGAAAGAGCGTCGCTGTGGCCTCTCCAACCTGGATGCCGTAAAACTCAACTACGTAAAAAGGCATGCACTCATAAAGTAGTAGGGTTTAAGAAATCAATTATCTTAATTATTTGGCTAGCTATTCAGTGATCAATCAATCCTATCAGGAAACATTGCATGTGTTACTCGGTTATTCAGAGGACCCAGAAAAAAGTAGAAAGGGTGAAATCGTTCAATTCTTCAATAGCTATATTGTGAGATGTATCAAAACAAAATTTACTACATGTTCTCGGGTCAAAATCATTAGTTGTATCGCTTATTCTCTATTCCAAATGGTTATATACGCCATATAGTCATGTTGGTGTTGTGGTTCAGCTGCTGCATCACATTCATGGCCGCAAGATGGTTGTTGTACGTCATGGCCATCATTTGCTGCTCTTTAAGCTGGTTGCTCAAATCGCTAGCTGCTTGTTGGGCGCGCTCGCGCTCTTCGCGCTCCTTGCGCTCCGCCCAGAAGCGCGCAAATCGCATAAAGTCATTGTTCTCGCAAGCATCCCGGAGCTTGTCGCGCGCTTCTCTATCGCGCGCACAGCACACATAGCCATCCGGTTGCTCACCGCGTGTCTTTTCCGTCAGGTCGCAGCCCATGAACCATTCCAGAGCCGTGCCCTGGATGCATTCCTGATAACACTCTTCGCACACGCGGATTCCTAGTTTGGTTTCATCGCCTTCACACAGATAATGGTTTCCGTACCACTTTCGGCCGCTGGCAGGTTTGATTGCGCGCCTGTTGGAAGCGCAGGGAGGAGGCAAAGTGGACAGGTACCTTGCGACATGCTTGAAACCAGCAAAGTTGCCGTCCCACTGGTATCCATGCTCTAACCAAAGACGAAGGACTGTTCCACGCCAGGCAAGCGTGTTTTCAAACTGCTTTTGGTCGGAAATTTCGGCATTTGGTCGCTGTGTTTCTGAAAGGAAGCACATGCGAGGCACGCCAGGGTGAAGCGGGCGGGTGATGGGTGAGAAGAGATGGTTGGCTCCCCAAAGCTCGACATTGGCGCAGTAGCACCAAGGACACACCTCAACTGAAGGATGCTCTGTTACGCAGTACCACTGGCTTGATGCGGCATCTTGACCTTGCAGTTCCTCCTCGTCGACGCCTTCGATGCCTTTGCATCCGGGTAGCGTCTCACGGCCTGTCATGCATCGGCGCCAAATGTCATCGCTGCCTCTTTTGCTGGCCACTTCCATGGCATATTTCCCCTGCTTGGTGCCCAAATCGCAAGCCCAAGTGTCCTCTGCACCGAGCTGGATGTATTTGTTGAAAAATGGCTCGATGCTGGTGCCGAGGACTTTATCCCAGAAGCAAGACTGGCAAATGACTCCCGATGCTCCGTTGGGTGGTTCGTAAGCGAAATGGGGTCCTGGAGAATCGGCTGAGACTATGGGGTTCTTGTCATTGCAGGGTGGCAGCGCGTTTCGCTTCTTTGATTTGTCTGCGAAGCGCCCATAGTCTGGTTGTTGGGATTCTAATTCGGCCACTATTGCGCGGTAGAGATAGCCTCGGGAGCCAATGTCGCAGTACCAGCCGGAATCGAGCTTCTCCAATGCGAGTTCGTGTTCAAACGGCGTGTTGCGAATGAACCACTCATAGCAGGTTTTGCAGGTTCCGAACCCATCACCTCTTTTTGATAAGTAAGCCTCTGAACTTTCCATGGCAGAGCCATCGCAGGCTGGCAACGTGATGAGATATTTGGCCATTTGAAGAAGAGGCATGACGGAGCCCTGAGGGACAGCCTGCTGGTAAAAGACCTGCCTGATTGATGGCAGGGCCAGATCGCAGTACAGCTTCTCAAATGAGGCCGGCGGAGCATCGGGTAGTGATTCTGCCTTTTGCCGGGGCTCAAAGTTGCTGGCCAAGCTTGGGTGCTGTGCAATGTACGCATTGAAACAGGCGGCACAAGAGGCAAAATTGTCCTTGTCCAGCGCTGGCTGCACCTGGGAAAGGACATGAGGCTTGAAGACGTAAAACTGCACCTTGTCTACGAGCGCGGCCTCGTGACGGGGGCAGGGGACTTGGTTTGACGCCGCCGACACAGGCGGTCTCGCAGCGCGGGGAGCCGCTGGTGCTGCGCTGTGAGCTGGTGGCGGGGCTGAAGCAGGGGGTGAATAGTGCCCGGCCGGTGGCGCGGCGGGTTTTTGCGAGGGCGGTGGTGGGGGAGATTGAATGGACGACGGGGAGTATGGCGGCTGAGGTGCAGAATTTGGGAGCGCTTGGTGCAGGGAATTCATGTCAAAGGACTGGGCTGGCGGCGTGGGCGGGCCTGGCTGCTGATACAGGTGCTGCGATGGCGCATAGCCGGGCGCTGGCGGTTGGTGCTGGCCATGGTGTTGAGCCTGTGAATACGGGGCGGCACTTGGCTGCTGTTGATGCTGTGGTTGGGCTGGTTGCTGATGGCTCGGCTGAGTTGGTTGCTGATAGCTCGGCTGGGCCGGTTGTTGATAGCTTGGTTGACTTGGTTGCTGATAACCCGGCTGAGCTGCCTGGTATCCGTATCCAGGCTGTGGTTGATGGCCGGCATGTCCCTGTTGTTGTTGTTGTTGATAATTGTACGGCGCCTGATGAGTTTGCTGAGGTGCATAGGCCTGCGGCGACCCGTAGGCTTGGTGCGGTTGCTGATAACCACCCACCTGAGGAGCCTGGGGAGCATTGTATGCCTGCTGCTGCTTGTAGTTGTTGTACATGCCCTGCGCATCCTGCACAGCGGCCTTGGCCTGGCTCTTCGCCTTCTTGAGAAAATCCATTTTTTGGCCGTGGATAGAACAGATTCAGCCCTGACGCCAGCCACGAGGAACGGGCACGCCCTTTTGAAGCAGCACACGGCGCCCATCAATCTGCCTTGTGGCAAAAATAGACGAGACTAGATCGCGAGCTGATATGCACCACAACTGCGCTATTGAATTCTCGGCGCCATGCAATTGGTGCAAATCGGGGCCTAGCACTAAACCATCCAAGCTTATCTCGTGAATCGCGTTCTAGAATTTAAGCTTGGTCGGGCACTGCCGCAAATAACTCGGGCTGCCATGTGGTACCACCTCGCATTTCACCAAGAAATCTGTCACATGTCAAAACTGCCAAGCCAGTCATTATCTAAAAACGATTGAAGTACGGAGGTAACGGGAGTGACCGAGACCGATCCCTTTGATCGTCTTCGTGCTGCCAAAAGGATTCGACATTGCAAATAAGATGCATAGGCTGGCTGAATCAGGATTGCACTCTAGTTATTTATGGATATTCAAATGCTCCTATTGGCGATAAGTTTATATCAGGGTCTGATGGTGACGAGGAGGAGGGGACGAGAAATTAAAGACAGCAAGGTGTCCGATCTTCAATATTTCCCTTTAAAGATGACGAACTAAAAGCTTATTGTTGTGCGTCAAAATTTAAGGCATTGGAGGACCTACGAATCCCCTTGGACTGGATTTGTTATTATCTGACCATTAATTTCACTTGAGTTACTTTTCATCACATCATCGCATACACAAATTGTTCTTCAAATTAAGAAATGCCCAATCCTTCAACATAACTACCTAGTTACAGGTTCACCGTTAAGAACTAGGGTTACCAGGCTCAGAGCTGCTGCTTCTTTCACACATACACACACATATCCCCCGTCCAGAATTTCTTTCATTGCTGGTGATGTTGCGACACTGGTTAGACAGAAAAAGATTTCAACAAATTGTTTTATTAAAAGATTGTGCAAGAAGAATATGGAACATGGACAGTGTTGTGCGCAAATGGTGAGATATTCGTTGGAACCTTTAGTCCTTTCAGTGTGCCTCTGCCACTTTGAACCCACCAGGCATTAAATCCGTAAATACTCGACGGGGATCATACTTGCTTCGTATTTTCTTCATGCGAGCGACATTTCCAGCTGGGTAGGTCTCAAACACAGGCTAGCCCTCGTCGACTTCGTTCATGTAGTAATAAGATCCAGTTGCACCGAGGGCCCTCAAAGGCTCCGACATGTTGGCGTTGAAGGACTTGATAAAGCTGTCGAACCTCTCATCATCTGCAGCGTTCTTCCAACTGTATGTCTGCTCAATCCAGAAGGACGGTGTTTCGTCTAGGCCCTGTAGCGAGCCCGGCTTGGCGTTTGTGGCAGCGAGGAATTGAGATGCGATGGGGTTGAAAGCCATACCAATCACAGCCTGCTCGGTTTTCGAAAATGTTTCTTGTGCGGCTGCGAAGTATGCGTCGTGAACTAATTGCATGGCTTCTCTGTTCGCAATTATTGGCAAAAGGTGAAACCTTTGTCTCAAACCATAAGACTGGCCGCCTTTCTCAAATTCAGGTTGGACTGCTTGGCTGAAATTTCCCAAAGAGAAAGGGAACAGAGAAGTGGCATTGTTGGTTGGAGTGAGAGTAGACCCGAGAAAGTCCTTTAATACTGCTGGTGAGGTGTCGTAGCCATTGTAGAAGAGAGTTGACGAATATTCCGGCCCATCTGCTCCACTAACGTAGCGGACTACGGGGATGATGGCTGCTTTGGGGTCGGTGTGACCACGAGTTGTAAATTCATACAAGCTGTCCATGAATTTATCCTTGATTTCCCAGGAACCATAAGAAGGTGAGCCAAACATGACCGAGGGGGCATGGTGTGTCTGAAGGTCAAACCTCGTAACAAGGCAGAAGGAATTCCCTCCACCTTGGAGCGCCCAGAACAGGTCAGCGTATTTGTTTTTCGCGGTCGCTTCCACAATTTTCCCATCCGCCAATACACACTACGTACAAGTCAGCTTTGAGACAGTACATCACCATTAAGATATAAATACCTGATATGCCCGGATGTTGCCATTGGTGGACGCCAGACCATACTCGTAGCTATAGAAAGAGATGCCGCCTCCCAGCAATAAGCCAGGAACACCAACAGTTCCAAGACGAGCTCCCACGACAGCAAGACCAGTTCCGTCAAGTGCTTTATAAACATCTGTCCATCGACGACCGTGTCCGACCGAAAAGGTCTGATTGTCCTCAGATAGGTCCAGCGTGTCAAGGTTCGTGCTGGAAATCAGAACCCCCGTTGAGCCAATGCCGTTAGAAGAAGGGATCGGCATATGTCCACCCCCTCGCATCGCGAACTTGACACCCATTCTAGTCAGGGCCCGCACCGCGAAAGAGAGCTCGCTGGCATCATGGGGAGCGAATATGCACGCAGGGCTAAGCCATGAGGTTGTAGACCATGCGACTTCATCAGTCAGCCAAGTGACCCAACTTAAAAGTAGTAATTTCTACTCACCTTCATTCTCATTCAGGTATCCCACATCACCGGGTAGGAAGGTCAAATTTGAAAACTTGTTTTTCAATTGTCCGCAGACGGTCGCAACACCGTTGCTCCCTCGTCCAAGGTGTGAAGCCGCAGTGACTCCAACTGCACTCGCCGCAGCGAGCAACGGCGAGAATCGCATTCTTGAATAAAACAGGTCTGTGCGTAGGTGGTTGAATTACTGAGGGCACAATTCTGTATTTCTTTTTAGAGACAGTGTTTTTATTATCCTGATAGGATCCCGTGCCTGTCTTTATGTAGTCCTCCAGACACGAATAGACTCGGCATGTTCAAGATGGATCGTCATCTGTACAAAACGGCCGGGCTCGCCAAATCACCCGTCGGGGATAGTATTGCTCCGATTAAGAAAGCATCGCGGCCAAGTATTAACATCACCTAGTGCAAAATAAAAAGTCTGTTGCATTGTCTAGTGCTATGCATGGTTGTAAAGTTGTTTTAGGTTCTTGAGTCGTTTAGGAAATTTCCTCTAGATTTTAGCTTTGGCTAAAAGTTCCATCGTGGTGTCCACCTTGGGTGGCACACGTGCTCCATAAGAGATTCCCCTTGTGATGCGGTATGTAACTAACCAGGTCACCCAATTTCATGGACGGATGTAGGTGTTTAAAACAGGGTCTCATAGCTGGGCTGCATGACTGTTGGCATAAAAGCCCCTTCAGTATTATGGGGCGCACGATTCGGATACAACCGCTAGGATGGAACTTTATTCATTACAGCCCAAAATCGTATACACTTGAACATGATTGGCTGCATCGCACATTGAGATGAACCAAAACGGCCGAGTTCTCGGGTTAAACTTTGCTATCTGCTGATTCAGTTAATTCACTTAACAACCGTTGAATGGGATAATTTATGTGACCAATTTTGGCGATGCCTGATTTTGACTGGACGTAATTACATCAAGAAAAGCAGCATTGGTCAACACCATCGCGATTTTGGGAAAGCCAGGACATTATAGCGTCTGACCACGCTCTGGCTGTATAGCACATTTATCAACTTGAGCATAGAGCTAATGCGCAAATCAATGATTCACTCATAGCCTAATAATCCGAGACGAACTCCATATGAACACAGTGCTCGACTAGCCAAGGCGGTTGGCTCGAAAAGGCATGCGGAGAAACGGAGCTATGACCACTGAGGATCAAATACGGAAACAATTGAATACATGTAGATGCAATCTGAAATTTCCTATGCCTGACACTTTCATCTAGTAGATAAATAATTAAGGAAAGCCGGCCATTCTATAATGTTATCCCTTCAATTCCCAAAATCACCCAGTTCGTAGTGGAGAAAATTCCCAGACAGAGAGTTGGGGAATACGGAACCGATAGGTCTTTTCATGCAGAACAATTAGTAATTCTTAGTCGTTGGATAGAGGCCCAAGTCATCTGTTCTATCCTCAGGCTCTTGAAATACCCTGCCATAGAGGACATACTCACTACGTTCATATTCTCCTTTTGTCTGTTTGTCACCTCGAGCAGACGGTCTGTCATGGAGTCGCATTGCACTAGCGTAGCATTGAATGATTCTTCGATACTAGTACGATATCGCTTCGGCAAAGTAGGATCTCCAAGACTAGTGCACAGCCGATTCATTTCTTGGAAAGTTTCGATACAAAATTTCCCCAATTTGATACCAAAAGACATGACCGTTTGACAATTACAAAGCTCCATTTGGGTCGAATGGATCTGCTTCCGGAGAATGCTGTGCTTCGACAACTCCTGAAACCGCGCCAGGTCCATTTTGCGATGCCTCCATATTTTTCACGAAGTGTCGGTGACGGTCTCAACTTCAACTACCTCCTCCCAGAGGTTAGCAAACCAGTTGGACCATACTTTAAACCGCCTCTCGTAGATAAACGACAGGAGATAAAGTGGGTGAATTCTCAGTAGGTCTGTATGCGTCGCACAAAATAACCTAATGTCTTCAATATCTTCGACAGTCACACAGCTGATAAAGGCGAAACAATTTAGGGTAGACAAATGAAAACGGATGGAACCAAGAATACTGTGGCTGTTTCTGGGCAGAGAAAGACAACATCTAGATTCCAGAAAAAATGACAATTGCTTTGATCTTGATGAGGCACTAGTAATATAGTACGAACTCAGATATACAGGATTTTCGTCGTCTGCATCTTCATATTGGAGGTAAGAATGGGCGTGAGGTTTTAAAGTTGTGAAAAACTTTTGTGAAGTAGTGCTACAAAACCCTGCAACCTCTATCAAATTTTGAAGCGTATCTCGACGAAGCTGTAGTGTTGTAGTTGAAGACTATCCAACTATTATTTCACCACGACCCGTACTGCGATGTGTCAGAAATCCTGTCAAAGTTCTTGAATATTTTCTGATGTGTTTACACGAGCATAAGCCTTGGAAAATTCCCCAATCTGATTCCTTGATCGCATTGCTAAAACGAAGTCTGGCTTGAAATTAGATCGAAGTTGTTGCAATTTAACTTTGCATCAAAAGAATTGCGCAACGTACATAGCTCGCGAGCCTCGTCCTCAGAGCAGTGTCTTCTAGTCTCATTTTGTCTCACAGAGATGTGGCTGTCCCAAATCTGAGCTTTCGTGTCTGTGGTAAATATTGAAGTGATCTTGGATTGAAATGGGGGGACTAATGAGGCTATTGGCGGCGGCCCGCTCAAAGGTGGGATATAGGCGCCCATGAATTAGGAGATGGCGAAGAGGCTCCGTCTAAAGTTACTCACGGGTTCTACTGTATGGAAGTTGGACTTGATATCTGACATACACTGTGTATAAAAGTAAAATTTCTCGAAAACCTACTAGGTTTAATAAAGAGGAGGCGGTGCTAATTAGGCAGTGCCACAGTACGGGCGCTTAGGCAGGGAAATTGGGCACCGACTTTAGGATGGCACCACTCAACGTTGTTGCGTCGGTAAGCCTCCCGCATGAGTCGCGACAGCAAATCACCCGGTTTTTCAACATCTTTGAATTCCCAATCAACACCTTTTTTTGCCAGTTACAAACTTGCTAGCACATTCGTTAATGATGGGACTGACACGATCAGCTTGGCGTCCGAACTGCATCCAGGGTGGGACCAAGAAATGGGCACAGAATATTGGCCGTAAGCTGGATGAGGAGAGCTTTAACGAAAATAAACTTTGCAAACCTGTTAGTGCTCGCAATCGGACAAACCAATCCTGAAAGTCACAAAACTCCAATTGTATTATAGAGTAGAAATAATTACCAAAAACACCACTCCATCACGAATTCTACACTTCGCCTTCCTTCCGAAAAATACTCGACCCACGCGTGAATGGCTGGGCCAGAAGCAAGGACACCGCCAGCTTGTCAGGGCGAAGGAACATCCACGCAATACCATCCGGTGGCGCTTATATGGTCGTGAATAGGACCCTTGCAGAAGCCGCGAATCTACATATGAGATCCCTGCCCAGTTTCCCTTGAATCACCCGTAAATTCAAATTCACGGTCTCGTAAGGACGCTGGTTCATGTTGCTTTGGATTGACCAATTGACACCGCGTTCGCTTCCTCAAGACATTTGCTGCCGCGCTATCATTTCCCTTATTCCATTTTCCCCTCCATATACCATATATTTCTGATACAGCCATGAAATCTGAAACATCACGAACTCAACAGCCAGCTCGGCTTTCTTTTGCTCTTCCTGCAATTGACAGGCTGGTTCAAGATGTCATCCAAGACCAAGTCGTTGTCTGTTCCAATTGCCCAGCTATCTGCTCATGGGATAGGTACTATACGTACAAAGAGCTTGATCGACTCTCATCACGCCTTGCTTGCGAATTATCCAGATACCAAGTTGGTCCCGATATCATAGTACCGATTCTATCCGAGAAATCCGCCATCACCATAATCTGCATGTTGGCGGTATGCAAGGCTGGAGGCGCCTTTACCGCACTAGATATCTCGCATCCGGATGAGAGACTGTCCGATATTATTCGAGACACAAAGGCCACTCTACTGTTGGCCTCTTCCAGCCAGTGCCAGCGCTTCTCGAAAAATGCAGACCTTACAATCATGAAATTTTCCAGCACCATATCATCGAGCCTAAACCCAATCCATGGACCTGTAACTGTTCATACGAATGCTTCACCCGGCGATATCATGTACGTCATCTTCACTTCTGGCAGCACAGGCCGGCCGAAAGGCGTCATGATAGAGCATCGCGCCTTTGTGACGAGCGTTCTTGCATACGGACCAGACCAAGGCATCGGCGAAAAATTGCGAGTGATGCAGTTTTCATCATACAAATTTGACATGTCCCTCATGGAGATTTTTACAACACTCGTTGTTGGTGGCTGCATTTGTGTGCCAACTGATGAGGAACGTTTTGGAAGAATTGAAGAATTTGTCAATAAAACTGGCGTCAACACGGTCATGTTGACACTTTCATATGCTAGGCTGCTCGATCCAACATCAATGCCCAGTCTCCAAACGCTTATTGCTGGAGGAGAGGCAGTACCTACGGATTTGCTCGACACATGGGGTCCCCATGTCAAATTATACATTGCTTACGGCCCCACGGGAGCGGCCATTCACGCTTCAGGTATTGAAGTCGCATCGACAGCGGAGTCTAAAGTAGCAGGTCTCATTGGTCGTCCAACTGGTTGCAACCTCTGGATTGTGAAAGAAGACAGTCACAATGAACTGGTTTCCGATGGTGAGACAGGCAAGCTTCTGATCGAAGGCCACACTCTCGCGCGGAGATATTTGGGAGATGAGGTCAAGACAAGAGAGGCCTTTGTCGATTTCACTGCTGGTCTAGAAGTTCGAAGAGCCTACAAAACAGGTGACTTAGCCCGCCATGCGGACAATGGTAACATTGTATTCATGGGTCGCAAAGACACTCAGGTCAAGGTCCAAGGAATTCGTTTCGAGACTGGCGAGATCGAGATGCTTCTATTAGAATCCCAGGTTCTACCAGCCGGGTCCAAATTTTGTGTCGGCAAAGTCGAAGTCAACAACTCGGCTGGCCAGTCACCACTTGTCACATTTGTCAGCAATTCGATAAAGGTAGTTGGAGATGAATTACCCAAGATCAGGTGAGATCAAGTAGACGATATCATCTCAAAAGTACCGGAGATCAGAGAGAGTCTTGCCAAAGTTCTCCCCGCACCTCTGATACCATCATTGTACATTCCCGTTACTTTCATTCCTCTTGCATCATCTGCGAAGACAAATCGCAAGCTATTGAGACATCTTGTCCAAAGCTTGAGTTCGAGTAATATCCAAAGTCTTCAAAAGTCCAAAACGTCTCAGGAGAGCACCAAAATTTTGTCAAAGAGCGAATCCGACTTGCGAGAATTATGGGCTCATGTACTAAACCGCGAGCCTGAGACAATCGGACCTGAAGACAGCTTCATTCATTTGGGTGATGATTCCGGTCGCTCGGGATCGCGGAATTCATCTTACTTCATCCATGATTCTCTCAAATCCCATCTTGAGAGAACAAGCAAAGGATTTTTTGATTGACGAGAGCTCAAGAAAGCAGGATAAAATTGAACCCTTTAGCCTTCTTGACGACTCCTCTGAGAAATTTTGCTCCACAGCAGCTGCCATTTGCAAACTTCAAGCAGAAGATATTGAAGACGTTCTTCCTATGACAATGAATCAGATGCGCTGGTACGACAAGACATTGGCCAAGCTGGATGTGATGGTAGATCAACACCACTTTCGGCTTCCAACCGATGTCGGCCTTGCTCGGTTTGTATCTGCTCTCAATTCTACTGTTGAGGTTGCCGAGTGATTACGTGCAAGAGTTGTACCCGATCCGAATAAGAAGTTGCTTCAGGCCATCGTCAAGTCCAAGCCTGTAGAACCCACCGTGGTAAATGACAGCTTGGCCACGTATTTGAAGCGAGACTTACGGTCGCCCATGGGATTTGGATGCCCTCTAAGTCGTTACGAAATCCTTGATGACGCCAGTTCTGGAACAAAGGTGTTTATTTGGACCATTCACCATGCTATTTATGATGGTTACTCCATCTCCATGCCTCTCCGCACTATTGACGAGTTTTATCAGCGCCTAAAGCCAGCGCCTCTAACACCATTCAATCGTTGCCTAAAAGGACAAACTGAAAAAGAGCTTGCTGCTGGACAAGAGTTTTGGACGACTCATCTTGTTGGTTCAGCTTGGGCCAAATTCCCCGCCTTGCCCCCAGCTGGGCAGCGAGTTGCACCGTATATGGGACAGTTTTGAGGACAGTGAAAATTCCTCTTCATAATTCAACATCTAGCACAGCATCGCTTACAACTGCCAACCTCATTCGTATTGCGTATGCTGCCGCGCTATCTTCTTATTCCGAGGATACTGCCGACGTCCTATTTCTGGAGTCCCTTGGGGGCCGAAATTCGAACCTTGTTGGGCATTGAGCGTGTTGCTGGGCCAACCTTGGTAACTTGCGCCACAAGGCTTCGGTTTCCTCCGTTCAAGTCGTGTCGCGAGATTTTGGTTGAGGCGCAAGCATCATTAATCAAGCGTATGAAGTTTGAAGACTTCCAGCTCGTCAGCCTTCTGCCTCTCCTACCACCGTTGGAGCTGCGCTCTGTTCTCCTAATCGAGGATACAGACTTCTTGCTTACTGGGGCTAAAGGCAGGCTATTTACAAACGCGAACTCGGAGCTAACATTGGAAGAGAGCGACGCGATAGCCATGCTATTCCGCTGCAACATGCGCGAGAATGCAGTCGATGTTGATATCCGGTACGACACTCACGTGATTGGTGAAGGGAGAATGCAGGTATTCGTGGCAAGCTTTGAGAGGTTCTTCTCGGAATTCTCTGGTCACTCGGACAGATTATTCCGCGAAGTCTAGCTAGCCCTCACAAAATATCCGAGGGCGAGACTAGCTCGCTAATCGGCCAGTGGGGATCTAGTGGGGTGAGTCGGGACGCACGGTTCCCACGCAGCGATCACAGAAGTAAAAATAACTAAATATAAAAAAAATATTGCGCCGTACTGGAATGGAACGTCTCTAATCTAGTGGCGTGTCATACATACAGAATGATGGCCCCATTTTGAAGCTGTTCACTTGCATACCATCATCTCTGAGACATCGTGAGCCAGATCAACGCAAACTACCCGTGTTTTCATTGGTCACCTTTTACGCTATACTTTTGTGTAAACGCGCTTTCCACCGATAAAAAATATTGAGGGGGGCTCTAGGGTAAGCTGTGGGTCTGACGAGAGGATCCGCTCGCTGTTGGGCAAAGTTGTGAATAGTGTCGCTGGCAGCTCACTTCACCGCCTCACTCCATGGCAGCAAGCACGACGACCTTTTTATGGATTTGCTGATCTCCTAGTACCTGCCTCATGTTTTCCCTTCTCTGTACCGGTCGAGGCACCTACCTTTCGGCGTTTGTAGCTGGTTTTGCTATTGGGTCTCTGCTGGCAGCCCAACTGCCTATAATCGGCCGAGTTAGGGTACCGCGGAAACTCAAGGGTGCGTTTATGCAGCACCACTCGCACTGATCTTCACTAACCTGATTCAGCGAAGAGGACAGGGTTTTCCCGTCACCTAGACCCCAAGGGATGGACTCACAGGGGTTTGCAGCTCACCGACGAGGAGCTCAGGGAGGCCGAGCCATTCTTCCCACTTGAGCCCAACGCGAAGAGGATTTTAAAGATCAACCCGACAACTGTGCTTAAGATGGGAGCAAATCTCAACATGACCGAGGTCGACAATATAGAATTTATCCGGGCTCACACAACCATCCCGGTTCCAAAAATAATCAACGCCTATCACAAAAAGGGATTCGAGTACATCGTCATGGAGTTTATCGAGGGCGAGCAGCTGGAAGTTGCATGGCCAAGGCTCTCAGAAGACGAAAAAGATACAATCTGCAACGAGTTACACGAATATATCTGCCAGATGCGAAAGATTCCACCACCACCAAACTTTATCGGCTCCGTCACCGGCGGCCGCATCGTCGACCGTCGATCCTCGAGAGTTGTATTTGGAGGACCATTCAAAAGCGAAGAGGAATTTAACCAGTGGCAACTAGATCAGGTGCACGAAGACGTGGCTCTTTGCAACTGGGACATGTATGTCAAGATGCATCGAACAGACCATAATATCGTCTTCAGCCACGCTGACCTAGGATTCCACAACATCCTGGTCAAAGACGGACATATTGCTGCCATCCTCGATTGGGAGGATGCAGGCTGGTTCCCAGAACACTGGGACTATTGCAAATCTCAGCAATTCTTTGCAGGAATCGATGAGCTGTTTGAGTTTTGCTGCAGGGCGTACGGCAGGCAGTACCCCAGCGAGCACTTAATGGACACTTGGTTTTTGCGCGAGGTCAAGCACGGCGGGTGGTAAGGAGTTAAAACTAGTACTTTTCAACATCGGGGTGCCTTTGGGTCAGGAGTCAACAGTTGGTCAGTCTAGGTGTAGCGCTTGGTATCGGCGGGGTCTTTTTTTTTTCCTTTGTCCAACATTTTTCTTTGAATGCATATGGGCAAATTGTTATTAAATAGTTAGGATACTCATGTAACCATGGAAATTGAAAAGTGAAACTTTAGGAATCAGCAGATACATCAAAATATTCAAACGGGAAAGAGACCACTATCTCTATACGTGAATGCCGTAGCAACAAGTACGAGTAGCGTACTCAAACTCTCCAATAAAACACAATGCGATACGCGAAAGTTTATATATGATTTGCGGAGTTACGCTTCAATTCTGAAGAGACTAATAACCTGTTTAAGCGAGAAACCTAGTGTAGGGCGCAGTCTACCAGTAATAGATTGACCGTGTCTCCGTACCATCTCTTCACTGACTTCATCGCCTGATAGTAGCACGCTAATAACCTCCTAGGCTCGCGCAACTAGCACTTTCCTGCTTTATAATTTCCATATATTGCAAATTTCCAATGTATAATTAAAAGGTACGTAATATCTCAACCTCGTATAAATTTGGAAACATCTAACGAAGTGTAGAATGCTCGCTAATTCGGGGGTGAGGTTAACTTGTCAACATTCTCAACCTTGGCATTGCCACCACGTGCCCACCATGATGACCAATGCACCAAGTGTGCCGGATAAATTACGTCTGACTCAGGTGTCTGGGCAACTTGCCCCCAATAATGAAGTCTAACGAGGACGTTGAATGCACGACGAGGCAGCACTTATCTGTGTTGTAATACAGTAAGGTCTATTTTCCCCATATTTTGAGGATAAAAAGTCCGTATTGTCTCCCTAGAAAACTTAATCTCTGGAAATTGTATGTGACAACGAGGCAGGAGAGTGGGTAAAGTGCGCGATTTATGCAAGATGCACATCTTGATGCACGTATCGAGTTGTGTATCCGCAACCTTCAGATTGCTGCCTGGATCATACCCAATAAGGAGAGGCGTCATGCTGGGGATGAAGGGGGTGGCAGTGTAATTAAGACAATCAGAGATGGTGGCGGCCAAGTAAGTAAGGTATAAGCTGGGAAGACCAGGTCAGTGGGAACCGAAAATGGTGCGTCATGCTTATTGATCCATTATAAATGATAGTCATGTCTTTCGGGAACTTCCAAAATCCTGGAAATTTGGTCATCTTTCGTACCACTCCCCCAGTCACAAGATTGACTTTCCATAACACTCAATAACCATAACAAATCTACTTATTATATCGCCGAGATGGAATTCTTCAATATCGAAACAGACATGGTCTCTTTGCTCCAAGATATGACTGATGGGGACCTTGACTCATTTGCAGAGTTGCAAGAAGATCCAACGAGCGATGAAGAGATAGAGCTGTACATATATGTATGTTTGCTTATATTTAGCAGAGCGCGTTCAAAGAAGCATCTCGATCAAGCGCTTAAAAAAGTTGAAGAATGGCCAGCAGTAGGACACCCAGATCGAGACCGACTACTTCAGATTCAGGACATGATACTAGCCCAGATGGACCAGCTCAAACGAATATCAGACAAGGAAGAAAAGACTTTGTTGAACAGGTCAGCTATAACTATGATAGACGTTGAAAGTAATCTTATGCTTTCTGTTCCACCTTCAACACCTCCACTTCTTCTTCTCTTTGCACTTCTAATTTCCTTTTCTAACTGTAGGATGAAGTATAGCCACTAACATACTTACCTATAGACTCAAACCCGACCAAAAATTCAACAACGATGAAATAGATATCCAGATCAACCGAGCTGTACAACTCTCAATGAAATATGACCAAACTGGCGTCATAAAAGAATTAGAAGAAGCCATTCGTATATTGGAGGAGACAGTAACTATTATACCAAAATCTTTAGCATTGGGTAACTTGTCGACTATGCTCCTAAGCCGATTCGAGCAGATTGGTTCAATAAAGGATCTTTATCGTTCTATTGGGGCTGCAAAGATGGCGATTGATATGACGCGCCATGATCACCCTAATATGGCTATTTGGTTTAATAGTTTCGGTCGTGGGCTGGGCAAACTATTTGATCAGACTGGCTCAACAGAAGATCTTAATCATGCTGTTGAAGCTATCAATATGGCAGTAGATGCCACGCCCCAGGATCATCCCAATAGAGCTGCCTGGTTGAATAACCTTGCATACTGGCTCGGCAGGAGATTTGAACAAACCGGTTCAATGGAAGACCTTGATCATGCCATCAAGAATACAAATATGGCGGTGGATATCACGCCTAAAGATCACCCAAATAGAGCTATTTGGTTTGACAATCTTGGAAACCTACTTGGCCTGAGATTTAGGCGGACGGGTGCGATAGACGATATTGATAGTGCTATTGAATTTGCTAGCATGGCAGTGGATGCTACACCTCAATCCCATCCTAATCGAGCCAGTCAGTTAAATGACCTTGGGCACCGACTCGGCAGACGCTTTGAACGGACTGGCTCCATGGAAGATCTTCTCCGTGCCATTGAAGTAACAAATACCGCAATCAACATCACACCTCAAGGCCACCCTAACCAAGGTGCCTATCTTGGAAGCCTTGGAATGTGGCTTGGCATGAAATTTGAACGGACGAGTTCGATGGATGATTTTCGTCGTGCTGTTGATATCACGGAGATAGCTGTGAGTAAGATGTCTCAAGACCACCACAACAGAGCCATTTGGTTAAACAATCTCGGAAAATGGTTTACCACACGATTTAACCTGACACACTCGATGAACGATCTCAACCATGCGTTATCTTACTATACGGAAGCGTGGAGTTGCCACAATGCTGTCCCGTCTACACGAATTATGATAGCCCGAAAGGCTGCTACCATTCTAGCTTTTCAGTCAAAGTGGGAGGAATCTGATGAGCTATTACAAAAGGCCGTAGAACTCCTTCCTTCTGTGAGTCCACGAACATTGAAGGATACAGACAAACAAGATATACTTGCCGACTTTACTGGTTTGGCTCCTATGGCCGCAGCAATTGCTCTGCAAGCAAAAAGGGACCCTTACTATGCATTGAAGCATCTCGAGCTCGGCCGCGGTGTCATTGCAAACCTATTCATGGAGTTGCGCGGAGATATCTCTGATCTTCAACAGCAGAACCCTGATCTAGCAAACCAATTCATATCCCTTCGAGACGAGCTGGATTTGCCAATGAGTACGACAACATCGCCGAATTCCACTGACAGCACACTATCCTTACAATCTCAATCAAAGCGACGTCAAGCTGACAAGGAATTTAATGAGCTTGTTTTAAGGATTCGTGCGCAGCCTGGGTTCCACAATTTCCTTCTTCCACCTACTGCAGAGGAGTTGATGGCGGCCGCGGATCCCGACCCTATTATTATCCTCAACTCGAGCTCTTATCGCTGCGATGCGTTCCTTGTCGAGAACGATCAGATTAGAGTCTTGGAATTCCCCAATCTGACAGCAGAAGAAATCCAAGAACGTGCCAAGGATCTACAATTATCTCGTCTCGCATCCTCCTCTTCCAATACAGAATCGCTATTAGAGTGGCTCTGGGATACCGTTTGTTTTCCATGTCTCAATGCCCTCGGTTTCAACGATGTCGCTTCCAATGGTACCTGGCCCCGAGTATGGTGGGTTCCCACAGGCGCGTTCAGCCAGCTACCATTGCATGCAGCAGGATACTATGCGCCGGGGTCTACCAAAACAGTCCTAGATAGAGTCATGTCGTCGTACACATCATCTGTCAAGGCAATGATCCATGGGAGGCGACACCACATTAGAGACTCTGCCAAGCTTAGGGTAGATTCTGCTCTTTTAGTTGC